>OZ024718.1:9737928-10937928 GCA_964016875.1 Fallopia convolvulus
GCATGATCTATTCTTCTTACGAGTTTATATGCTTGGCTATGTTGAGGTGTCCCTAGTCCTAGATCTTTGTTTTTATTTGATTATTCTTAAGTGAATTTCGTTGCTGAGTTACTTGGCTCGGTACCGAACTGGTTTAGGTCGTTAGTTTGAGTCTTTTGTTTACGGTGGTTCGTTAACGACCCTGACAACGTCGTTAATGAGGCTGCTTGTGTGTTTTTGTTTGATTGTGTTTGCTTTTTAGTAGTCGATAAACGAACAACCTTGCTTCCTGTGGAACGATCCTGACTTCGCTATACACAGCGGGGTCTTGACTTATAAATTTATTTGTTGTCAAGAAACCCTCCTATCAACATGATGCAGCTAGGATCACTTTTCAAATAGGTGGTTCGATGCATGTTATGAGCTATGGGGATCTAGATGAGGCGTTTGGTATTACCAAGCAGCCTTCTGCATCTGCTGATTGGTCTATTGTGAGTGCTCAGTTTACTTTTTAGGCACATTCCACTGGTTTTGCCCCAGTTGATGGTAAGGCGGGGGAGAAAAATTATAAGTGGTCACATCCTTCTTTTCGGTTAGCTCACAGGTTGCTTAGGATGGCTTGGTTTGGTCATTCTGAACCGAACAAGATCAATCATCTTGATTTGGAGGCGGTTTGGAGTTTGACACCACGGTGCACTTTAGTGAAGGATTGGAAGGCTTTGTTTATTGCTAGCTGTAAGAAGTGTAGGAGTGATAATAAGGGTAATATTGCTATCGGTGGCATGCTTTCTCTCATTGTTGAGTCACTGGACATCCCTTTCCCTCCACCAAATGAGCGGCTTTCTGCTCGGTACACTTATGATAAGAAGTTTTTAAGGAACGCTGGAGTGATCGCTGAGACTAGGGCTCATATTGATTATATGTTTGGGCCTTTGGGTGCTTATACGATTCGTCTGACCATTGCTGATTTACCATGTGGACCCGAGTATCATCGATTTGATCTCCGACAGTTGTCAGTTCCTGTTAGAGCTCCTAGCTCTTCTTCTTCAGCTCAACAGGCTGTTCCACCATCTATTTCAGAGCCTGTTACAGAGACTGTTCCACAGGGCGATACTGACATGCATGAGGATGTCCCTGATTTATATTTTCCTAGTACTTTTGCAGGAGAGTGTTACTGGTTGAGAATCTCTATTTCAGAGTAGCAACTGCATCGTACTAGTATCTGGTTGTGCTAGTCTTATGCAGAAGAGATTTGATTTGCATTCTAGGGTAAAGGTTGGTTGTTTTATGCTAGAATTGTATCCTATTATATTCCTATCCGTATTGCTTCTATTAAACTGAATCATTGATGGTTTCATGGTTGTTTAATTAGTTAGATCTAATAGTATCTAGTTGTGCTGTTAGTTACAATTGAAAAGGAATTGGAAAATCCATTTCATGCGATATTGAGTGAAATTTATGATCAACTTGTCATACGAATGTGGATCTCCGTTTGACTAAGTGTTTTTTCAAATTGATAAGAACCCAAACTTTATTTCTTTGCTAGTTTTTACTTTCTAGATAATTAGTTTAATTTATAAACCCCCTTTTACTTTAATTGTCATAAAATTCACATAAAATGATAAATCAACCTCCCTGCGGATTCGACCCTTACTTCCCTAAGACTGCAGTCTTTAGATTTGTTTGGACTATTTTTCATAGCCGTGATTTGCACGACCATTTCACCACTATCATGCCACGACCACCGTGCCCGCCACCACCATTATTACAATTAGGGTTTGTTGGCGGGTACTCCGATAAATTCAACCTTTGTCAACAATGGATGGCCTCATGGCCAGGCTTCGAGCAGATTTGACAAGATGATTGACTCGAGTTTCCGGGATCAAGGCCAGTATTGGTGCGAGGAGCCGATGACAAGCCACGCGACGTGCGACTGGAAGTGTTTGCCGATAACGCCGAGTCAGCGACAACTTGTAGAGAGGAACTAATTTGCTCTTCCTCGCGTAGTAACATGCCAAATAATTCATCTAAGGAGATCGGCTCCTTGTGCATATTGTAAGAGGTCAAGAACGCTGCATATGACGGGTTGAGACTGTTGAGGATGAACTCAATGAAATCTGAGTCAGAAACAATATAATTGCACTCGTCTAGGCCATCAGAGAAGCTTCGATTTTTCTCGACATACTCTAGGATGCGAAGAGTGCCTTTCTTGAGATTTTTCATCTGTTGTTTGAGATGCATCGAAAGAGCACGGGTCGGAGCGAAGAACATACGCTCAAGAATTCCCCATGCCTCGGAAGTAGTTTTCGCCCTAGTAACAAGGGGTAACAAAGGATTTGAAAGCTTCGAATGCACCCACAAAAGAATGAATTGATCCTTCTGCGTCTAATCAGCAAAGGCTGGGTGAGGAACACGTGGCGCTATAGAGTCGGCAGCCGCAGGAAGGGTGGCAGTTGGTGCGCTCCCTGGTTTGAGAAAGTGCTTAATGTTGAGAGCTTCAAGGGAGGAATTGATTGTATGCCTCCATAGAGTATAATTACATCTCTCAAGTTTAATATTGAGAGTTAGAAAGTGAAGATCCATGTTTGGGGATCCAACGACAGCAAGAAGAAGATTGCCGGATTGTTTCGTGTTGGACGGATCACCGACAACCTGAAGAACATATTGATCGGATGTTTTACCGTCAGACATGGTGTTTTAGGGTTTGAAGCGGCGGAAGAGAATAGGATCAGTTAAAGCTCTGATACCATATAATTATTAGAGAGTAATTGTGTAAAAGGATCTTGCCTTTTATTGATTACCTAAAGGGTTTAAATACAAGAGTCTTGAGATATCTAAGAGATCTTATCTTTCTTACTATCCAAGATATAAATAATAACATAAAAGATATCCTAAAATATAATACAAATATTCTTATATCCTAGTAGTACATGACAATGTGTAGCCAAAAGAAAACCAGTCCCTTTTCCTTTTGTATTTTCTCAACATTTCAACTTAACTTGATTTCTCATGAGGATTCTCTTGCAGTGCCAATGTCAATACTGACGGAGGATTCTTCGACACCGTTAACAAACCAGTATTTAAGGTAATGTCATCAGGCCACGTTTTGCATGTCCTCATCGTTGGTGAATTAGCTGGTAAGTGTTGGGCCTCACCGAAATCTGGCCCAAAAGCATGTCGCCATCCCTAGACAAATACGCCCAAGCTGAGTATTATGGAGAAGCAAGCGTCAAAGGAGCAATCAAAGCATGGCTAGAATTTCGGATTCCATGATTAACCACTTCAACGGCTACCTCCATCACACCGGTGGCGAGATTTCCGGGATACGCCAGACGTTACACCAACGACTCAAATAGAGTGGACTATAAAATAGAGACGAAGTAGAGGAAGAGGATCCATCGACACTCGTGCTCAAAATCACTTGCTAAAACTCAATTCACTTCTGTTTAATCATTTTGTTTCGTTCAAAGCGCTCATTTGTGTTAACCAAAGATTCATCTACGATCTCAATCTTAATACAAACACCACTATTTCCTTGTTCTTATTCTATTGTCTTCTACTTTGCTTTACTACTTACTTGTAGCTTGTAACGTGTTGTGAACTCCATTTGGTTAGGATTCCCGCATCTTAGCAGGTAACACGTTAGTGTGGTTGATCTGCCCAAAACAATTGGCGCCCACCGTTGGGCCCTAGCCAAAAAGAAGTCACGCCGAAAGGAGCTACATGTTCTATCAACAAGATGGATGGAATTCAGACTACTTACAGCCACGTGGGAGATCTTGAGAACCATGAGATCAACCAAGAAGACGACAACCAACAAACTGGAAATGCCGGTGGAATCGGTACTGTAGAAGGAGTTGAACAAGACTCCGAAAATTCGAATGGCAACCCCGCCACCTCTGCGGAACGAGGAGGAGGAGGGGGTGATTTCGACGTCATCATGGAACTCCGTGCAACTATGATCGCCCTCCAAAAAGACTTGGAAAACCAAAAGGAGGCTCAAGCTAGATTTACCGAGGTATATGAAAAGCAAATCGAGACTTTGACTAATAAACCTAATTTGCTTCGATCTCAGGTACAATCATCTCCCACCCGACCGCGTGGAACGGACGCGGTAGAAGGAGTCGCCAGATGATTAGACATGGATGATCCAAGTCTCGTAACGCCTGATGTCGTCAGACCAGTAACAGGGTATCAGGTAAATGGTAATTCATTAAGTGCAGTACGGGAAGATACTAAGGTTTCCCGATTACGGGAACGCCTCAACGCTCTAGAGGACCGAATCACTCAGGTCCCAAGAGCACGTCAACCGATAGCAATGGAAAGAAGGGATGGCTACATAGATCCCGATGTGCCTAAGTACGAGGGGGTAACAGATCCTGATCAACACATAGCTGCGTTCAAGCAGGCTATGAACATTAGCATAACCCCTTTTTATATGAAGGAGATTGTTATGTGTCGTTGGTTCGGAAACACGTTATCTGGACCCGCACTCAATTGGCACTCTCATCTACCTCTTGGAAGTATTTCATCTTTTGCTGAGTTGATGGATAAGTTCAGGGTAAGGTTTGCAAGCAGTCGACACACTAAGAAACGATCAAGCGATCTATACCGCATGGTACAGAAACCCGGTGAATCCTTGAAGACCTTCCTTAACCGCTACAACGAGGAGCTAGTGATTATAGAAGGATGCGATGCCACCACAGCGGTGGAAGCATTCCGAAGGGGCATCTCGGTTTGTAACCCTGAGTTATATTGTGAATTAACTAAGTAACCTTGTTCAAATTTCGATGAAGTACGGGTGAAGGCGTTAGCACATGTACGATTGGAGGAGGATGATCTCTTCACTAAAAAGACAATCGGCCCTCACCGGCCAGAACGAAGGCAAGGAAGGCGAGAACCTAGATATGCTCCTTAATCCACTTCATCCCCTGCCAAAACAATTGTAAATACAACATTTGCTAGGCAAGGTGAAAGATATGAGAATCCCAGGCTGCCTCCCAAACTTTCCCATTACAACTTCTACGTAGATGCAACGGAAGTAGTTCAAACCCTCAACAACATGGGGGATACTGTCAAATGGCCCCGAAAGAGTAATGTACCTCCGCATCAGAAAGACAAATCCAGATGGTGCGATTTCCACTTCGATCATGGTCACCGAACGGACGAGTGCATCGCGTTGCGGAAAGAGGTAAGCGAACTTTTACGCAGGGGGTACCTCAGGATTTAATATCAGAAAAAGCAAAGGAGCAGTTGGAGCACAACAAAGAGAAAGCTAGCCCTCCACCGCCTCCGAAGCATACCGGAGTAATCAACGTCATCACCGGGGGGTCCGAAATTTGTGGCATAACGTACTCCGCAACAAAGAGAATCGCGAGGGATACAAGGAGAGAATTTCCAAAATTTCTTTCACGAACAAGTCACAACGTGATGCCAATTACCTTCGATGACATCGAAGAAGAGGAAGTTCATCACGATTGTTGAATAATCTCTTTAACAATAGCCAATTTCCTTATTAAAAGAATTTTAGTTGATAACAGAAGTTCCACTAACTTTGTCATGTTGGACGCTTTATACAACTTAGGCCTTGGGATGGATGACATTGTCAAAAAATCTACGACTTTAGTAGGTTTCAGTGGTGAGTCACGCAACACGTTAGGAGAAATATCTTTACCGACCATCGCAAGAGGAATAAATTACCAGGTAAAATTTCAAGTACTTGATTGCCCGTCTCCTTTTAATGTCTTTCTGGGCAGGCCATGGATCCACGGGATGAAGGCTATTCCTTCTACTTACCATCAATGCGTAAAATTCCTGATGCCATGGGGAGTTCAAGAAATCAAGGGGAACAGAAATTAGCAAGGGAGTGTTATTCCGTAACAATGAAAGCAACAACTTCGAGAAACCTACAACTTGAAGCAGGGAAGAAGTCGTCAGATTAGCAATTAAAGAACTGTAGAACAACCACTTATTACGTAAAGCCGGAGACGCCAGAGCTCGAAGAGGTAGCCCTTGATCCACATGACCCTTCACGAACAATCAGAATAGGAGCGGATCTGGAACCGACCTTACGTAAACAATTAGTGGAGTTCCTACGGTCCTAAAGTGATTTCTTTTCTTGGTCAAATGAGGATATGGTGGGCATTGATCCTAACGTGATCACACACACCCTCAATGTCAACGAGAAGATGTGTCGGTAAAGCAAAAAAGGCGTAAGATTGCACCCGAACGAAATCAGGTAATAAACAATGAGGTAAAATCTTTGCTTGAGTCTGGAAAAATTAGAGAGGTAAAGTATCCTGATTGGCTTGCAAATGTGGTAGTTGTAAAAAAGAAAAACGGTAAATGGCGCGTTTGCGTGGACTTTACTGATTTAAACAAACCATGCCCTAAAGATTCGTTCCCTTTGCCTCATATCGATGCAATGGTGGACGCAACAGCTGGACATGAACTATTGACTTTCATGGATGCGTTTAGTGGATATCATCAGATAATGATGCATCCCAACGATTAAGAGAAAACCGCATTTGTAACCAACCAAGGAACTTATTGTTACAAAGTTATGCCTTTCGGGTTAAAAAACGCAGGTGCTACTTGTCAGAGATTAGTTAATAAGATGTTTCAGGAAAAACTGGGGGATACAATGGAGGTGTATATTGACGACATGCTAGTTAAGTCGCTAAAGGCGGAGGACCACACTACCCATTTGAAAGACGCGTTCCAGATCCTACCAAACTAGAAAATGAAACTGAATCCAACCAAGTGCTCTTTCGGAGTTACATCAGGGAAATTCCTCGGATACATAGTAACACAAAGAGGGATCGAGGCGAGTCCATAAAAGATCAAGGCCATAATGGAGTTACAATCACCAAAATGCGTCAAAGACGTCCAGAAGCTGACAGGGCGAGTAGCAGCATTGAACCGATTCATATCTCGATCCTCGGACAGCAACAAGTTGTTCTATGATATCTTGAATAAGAACAAGTCATTTGAGTGGACAGAAGCACATGAAGAAGCTTTCAAAGAATTGAAAAATTATTTATCTAACCCGTAGGTGCTCTCCAAACCAAAGCCAGATGAGAAATTATATGTATACTTGGTCGTAATCGAGGTAGTTGTGAGCGCCGTCTTGATCCGAGAAGAGAATGGAGACCAGTTGCCCATCTACTACGTAAGTAAAACCTTGCTCGATGCGGAAACCAAGTATTCACCCATGAAGAAACTTGTATTGTCTTTGAATTGTCAGGTCGGTTAATGAGGTGGCTCATCCACCATAATGGTTACGACATTGCTTACGAGCCACGAACATCAATGAAATCTCAAGCCTTGGCGGATTTTGTGGTCGACTTCACTCCTACCACTTTGGGAGAAGAGAATCAAGACGTGTTACATGTAACAGGTTCATGTGACATCAAGTGGTTAATGCATACGGATGGAGCATCAAATCAGGTAGGCGTAGGACTGGGGGTAGTCCTGAAGTCACCACAGGGGGATAGGATAGCCAAGGTTGTTCGATGTACATTCAAAGCCACCAACAATGAGGCAGAATATGAGGCGCTTATAACAGGGTTACTTATTGCCAAAGATTTGAACGTACAAGAGATTGAGATAATTTGTGATTCATTACTTATTGTAAATCAAGTTACAAACTCATATGTTGCCAGGGATTCAAAGATGAAGGCATACCTAGAAAAAATCCAAGAAATTATTAAACACTTCAAGCATTTTGAGATAAAGCAAGTTCCTCGAGATGCTAATACGCAAGCAGACGCCTTAGGTAATCTCGGATCCGCAATTGACCCAAGAGAGTACGACAAGATACCTTTCGTGTACCTTGATGCGCCTTCCATAATCAAAGAAACAGATATGTTCGAGGTCCGAGATCATGATGAAGACACATCATGGGTAACTCCTTACTTAAGATGGTTGCGAGATGGAATTTTACCAGATGACAAGGAGGAAGCCCGACGACTTAAGGAGGAAGAAGTACAAAAAATATTGCGAGACATACACGATGGAGAATGCAGGAACCATACAGGGGTCGCAAGTTGGCGAGGAAGGCAAGCAGGATGAGTTATTATTGGCCCACCATGAACAAAGACGCAGTGGAGTTCGCACGCAAGTGTGATGCATGCCAGCGTCATGGACCTATACCACATCAATCTTCGGATTTGTTACATCCCATAACTTCCCCTTGGCCATTCATGAAATTGGGAATGGATATCATCGGAAAGCTCCCTCCAGCTTCAGAACAACGAGTCTACATCTTAGCAATGACCGACTGCTTCTCTAAATGGATTGAAGCCGAAGCCTTCAAAGAAGTTAAAGACACCCAAGTCATTTCTTTCATAAAGAGAAATATCCTGAGTAGATTTGGAATACCATCCACCATCATGTGCGACAACGGATCTCAATTCATTAGTGACAAGACGAGATCATTTTTCCAGTAATACAACATTCAGTTGGTGATGTGGACACCACGCTATCCTCAAGCCAATGGTCAGGCAGAAGCAAGCAACAAAGTAGTCATCAACAACTTGAAGAAGCGACTCAAGGAGGCTAAGGGAAGATGGGTAGATGAGTTACCCCTTATTCTGTGGTCGGATCGAACGACTCCTAAGACTGCTACGGGCCATACACCTTTCTCCTTAGTCTATGGATGCGAAGCCGTGTTACCAGTAGAAGTAACTTTGCCCACAGTTCGATATGGACTTACTACCGAGGAGTCAAATCTACCTAACTTGTTACATCATCTAGACACAATTGACGAGTTACAAGATGAAGCATCAGTTCGTATGGCGACATATAGACAAGGGGTAGCTCGAAGGTACAACAAACGTGTTAATGCAAAGGCGTTCCAAGTGGGAGATTGGGTATTGAGGAAAGTCTTTCAAAACACGCAAGAACTAAATGCTGGCAAGTTAGGAGCCAATTGGGAAGTACCTTATCAGATCACGAAGATCGTAGGACAAGGGGCCTATGAGTTAATATCACGTGACGGGAAGACGGTCCCCAGAAGCTGGAACACGATGAATTTGAAGTTGTATCACTTTTAGAACATGCAAGTCGCAATAAGGTATAAATCACATACTTCATTCTTTTTACATTATATTATTACATCTTTTTACACACATGAAACAACAACGGTCCTATAAAAACTAACAAGGGACGCCTTGTGACGTTACAGGCAAAAACATAGGCCCTCACCTTACGATCAGGCAACGCTGTGCACACAACGACTAGTCAAGAGATGCAAGAGATGATAACGCGTAACACAAACTCTAGAACAAGAAGAGTTTCACAAAATGCTTGTAATTCAATTCACAACTTTATAAATCACAAGTGTTTACATTCTGTCAAATACATCATTCTCTCTCAGCATCTTACACAAAAGCGCTATTACAACAAGAAATCTATCAATGAACTACAAACAAACTTCTCACAATGTGTTGATCTTCACTCCGCAGTAGCAAACCTGTATCACCTGCAAAAAAGACAAAAAAACAGATCCAAAACCATACAATTACTAAAGCATCATTCATAACATAAACCCCTAAAAAACCAGCAAGGGGTAGAAATTGTCCACGTTAAGGCCCTAAAACAAGCGGCCATACAAAATAAAGTGTTTAAAACCCCAACACACTGGGGGTAGAGAAATGTTTAGAGAGTAAAAAGAAACAAGGGGAAATCAGTCTTTAGAGACTCCTTCGGCAGATTTCTGGTCCTCCATCTCCACTTGAGCCACTTCCTTGGCAACTTGAGAAATCTCATCGACAAGGGAAGACTTCTTGGACGCGTTAACTTCATCAGGGAACATGTTTTCAAATTGCTCCCTTTCCTTCATGGCATCCCAGGAAGAGTGCTTCCCTTCGGCAAACTTCTCTATTGTTTCAACGCGGGCTCTAAGCGACCAGTAATCAACCGTGTCCTCGATCTCTTGAGCAAGAGCGACGCTTTTCTTTGACACCGCATTGAACTTGTCTTCCCACTCTTTGGACTCCCCAACAACTTTCTCAAGAGCACCTTGCAGATCAACAACCTTTTTCTCCAGGATCTTCTTCTCCTGCCTCAGGATGACCGTTTTGTCCTTCTCGAGCTGCGTACTGATCTTGTGATACGCTAGATTATATTAGTTAGGCTAATTAGGATAATAATTTATATTTAAGAATATTATTTCCTTTTATTTAGGATTTATTTTTTATACTTTAGTAAGATATCATTTCAGCGTTATCTTTTCCGATTTAGATAGATACGAGAGTTATTATAAATACTCTCATATTGTTATCATTTTAAAAAATCAGAAAATCAATTATCTCAAATCCTAATTCTATCTTCTCCCTCGTCTATCTGAGTCACTCTTCCCCTGGCCTTTGGCCCTTCTTCCCTTCATCAGTTCTATTGGTTACGTTTTACGATACTTGGTACGGGATCCTAAGGATTATCGTATCAATTGGTGCTTTCATTGAGAGCTCCAATTGATACGGAATCGTAGTAATCCCGTACCGAATTCAATGAACGAATAATGATTAGGGAAGGGAAGAAGGCCAAAGGCCAGGGGAAGAGTGACTCAGATAGACGAGGGAGAAGACAGAATTAGGATTTGAGATAATTGATTTTCTGATTTTTTAAAATGATAACAATATGAGAGTATTTATAATAACTCTCGTATCTATCTAAATCGGAAAAGATAACGCTGAAATGATATCTTACTAAAATATAAAAACTAAATCCTAAATAAAAGGAAATAATATTCTTAAATATAAATTATTATCCTAATTAGCCTAACTAATATAGTCTAGCGTATCATCTTGCTTTGGGCCAGTTGATCGGGGTAATCCTTGAAGGCGTCAAAAGCCGACAGAGCGAGTTGAAGACCCTAAAAAACAAGTGGTAAACTGTCAAGAACCAGGATGCATTAAAGTGATACAGATTTAAAAAGTTGTTAAACGAAATACCTGCCACTGAGCCGCTAGTATCTCGCCAAAGAATTCAGGCAAAGTAGACCGGTGTCCTGAGACATGGAGACAATCCACTTGAAGAGGCATCAGAGACTTCAGGAACTTCTCTGCATCCATGTCCAGAGACATCATGGTGCTAGGAAGATCGGTCATGCGAGAGGACATGCTTTTCTTTGACGAAGAAACCTTGGGAGCATCGCCTATGGTTTTTGGAGGAAGGGCCACTACTAAAGAGGTATCTGCGGTAGAAGTTGTCTCCGCTTTCCTTTTCTTCCTGGCCTCAAATCTTTCCAAGGTAGATAACGCAACAGTGGATCTGGTAGTTCTCGAACCTAGCAACATGCAAGCGACGGGATTAATAGATAACAAAGGCGTCGAAGCAAGGAGTAAAGTAAAAAGAAAAGAAAACTTACTCGACATCTCGCCATCCTCAGGGTCTGTGAAGAACGCTCTTACCAGTTTGGAGTAGGATCTATCTTCCATCGAAAGGGCCTCTATATGGGAAATAACTTGCGATGACACCTTGCGAGGTTGAGGGGTTGCGGGACTCTCTGCATAAAAGACAACCAATGGTTAAATTTGAATAAGGCGTAACGAGTGAAAAGAGAAACACTACTTGTTGGACGCCATCGAGTTTTCAGAAAAGACGTATCAACTCCCAAAGAAGACAGCTTTACGAAGAAGATTTTATCAGCCCAACCCCGGTCAGACTTCGATATGTTAAAGATCAGGTCAGACTTGTTTGTAAAGGTTTTCAAGGTCAAACGACCGAGGCCGCCTTTGGAAAGGCGATAGTTGAGAAAAAAAAGTTAGCAGCTTTGAAGGGAAGGCCATGGGAGGAGCATAGGAGGTCAACAGACAACGGGAGCCTCAAAACTTGAGGGAGTAGTTGCCCAAGGGATACATTGAGGGTAGTTAGAAAATCGATGACTAGTGGGGAAAAAGGGAAACGATGGCCGATACGAAAAGGGTACTCGTACAAGCACACCTAGTCGTCGGCGTAAAAATCGGCACAGATTTTTTGGGGAATCAAAAAAAAAAGAAACAGCTCTCAGTAGAATCAAGAAAGAGCTCTCAGTAAGAAAGAGCTCTCAGTCTCTTTTTTTCGTGCGACTCCTTGGGCGATCTCCTGCTTCCTCCTTTCTTCCCCGGCCTTACTCCGGTGAGGGTGCTCCTCACGAGCCCCTCGCTCAACGTCCTCGCCTGGTATCCTCACGAGTCGGCGCTGGACTAGAGCCTAAGCGTCGTCCCTGCACTCGCCTAGTTTTCGCTCGCACCTCCCCTCAGAAACCCTAGTTTGCGCCGCCAAGGTTTACTTGCCCCTGGTTGCGTCGTTTTCTTCTTCTCCTTCCTTGCCATGGTGGCTTGCTCTTCTTGAGTCACTATGGGCAAGAAAAAGCGGAACTCGATTTCACCCTCCCTAAAATCCAATAAGAAGTTCGACGACCCCAAGGTGATAGATGCTTTTGCTGGTTTGGATGACCTTATGGAGGCCTCCATGGCCAAGCATCTCAAGAAAAAATGGAACCAAAGGTCCGCTCCCCTTGCGCCTACCTTCCTGAAATCTACTTCAAATTCCACCGTTGGAGACATCCTTGAGTTCTCCTTAGCCAAACAATATGAGGATGGTTTCTTAGGAGGTGACGGTGATGATGACGAGGTCGCAGTCCATGGACGCTATGATCTCTCGGATGAAGATTCGGAAGATCCTGATTTTCCAGGTTTGCACAGCCTCGCCAAAGGCTCATCGCTGAACAAGGCTCGTCCCACCGTGCCGGAAAACCCTAGCCCGCACCCATCGCTGACTAGATCCCAACCCATCGTGCCAGGTCTCGCCGCTAGTGATCCTTCGCAGCGTACCATCAATGGCACCACCGAACCAACAGAAACCGAAGAGTTGCTCAGACCCGTGGCCGACACCAATGGTACCGAGGAGTCACACCTGTCCCAAATGCATGCGCACGCCCCTGCAGCCATCAATGCTTTACTGCGTCCCGAGGAGGAAAGTCCAAGGGTCGCGAATGATGGGGACGCGCTTGGGAGATCCCTCCCTGCCCCAACGCCTGACTCCGACACTCGCCCTGGCACAGCCTTGGCACATGCTGGTGCGATCAATACTCCTAAGTCCCCGATCAATGCCCCAACGTTGGCCTCCGACTCTAGCCATGGCACAGCCCTGGCACTTGCTAGTGCAATCAATACCCCAAAGCCCCCGAATGATGCGATGCTCGAAACCTGCCCTGGCACGACGAATGGGTCTTCGGCTGAACACGTCGGCACTAGCATGGCTGGTGCCATGTTTTCTGCCCAAGCTACGCACCAACCTGCTGCAACTACTCGGTTCGCCACCAACAACCAAAGGCTGAATGCTTGGGCTAACAGGCCAAAAAAGATTTTTATGAACGAAGCACTCGGAGGTAAACTTTCATACACCCCTCCTACTTCTTCTCGAATCTCCATTAAAGTTTCCGAAGGTCTATCAAATCAAGAAGTGTGGGGCTGGTCGTTGTTAGGACAATATGTCGGTTTCTTTCCCGGTAATTTTTTTATCAAGGAGCTTGCCAAATCATGGGGGGTCAAGTCTCGGTTTAGAGTTGAAGAAGGCTGGATTATCTTTCAATTTGACACCGAGGATGATCGTGACAAGGTACTTCAAAACGGACCATACTATATTCATGGTAAGCCTCTTATCCTCCAAAACATTCCCGATAAATTTGCTTTCAACCGTAGAAACATAGCCACTATCCCTCTTTGGGTCCGAATCTATGGTCTTTCTCAAATTTTTTGGACCTATGATTTGATTGGCCGTGTGGCATCCTATATTGGCAAACCTTTATATGTGGATCCGGTCACCGATGGAAGAAAAAGGAGATCGTATGCTAGGGTCTTAGTTGAGATTAATTTTGCCGAGAACATCACTAGAGAAGTTGGTATTGATTTTGATGATGGGGCCTCGGTTGATTGCTCGTGCCTCATTGAAAATGAGCCATTATTTTGCAAGGGTTGTTGTACTTTTGGTCATGCTTTAGATGAATGCAAATTCAAGGAAAAACGCACCGATGTTGGTGTTAATGCAAGAAGGAAAGAAAAAGTGGTCAAGTTTGTTGATGGGGTTGATACTTTGCCGACCAACAAAGGCGCGCCTTTGGTTCATATTGCCTCGGCGCTCCCCCCCTCGGTTGACATGTGCAAAAACCCTTCCTCATCCCCTGCCTTAGCCGTACCAAATCCATCCCCACTACCCTTGCCCAAGTCCCACCTTGGTGTTGAAGCCCCGGCCCATGGCCTTGATAATCCGAAAAAGAAAAACAACAACAAAAAGAAAAAGAAGAAGAAGCAAACCGTGAGTGGCTTAACCAAAGACAACGAAAAGGACCAAGATCAAGACTCATACAAGGATACAAGTGCTTCGTCTAGCTCGACTTTAGACTCCTTGGACTCTTGGGAGAGTGGCTCCTTGGCCAACGCAAACAATGGCGTGAAGGACTCCGAGGTTAGTGGTTCTAGCTCCAACGATTCTGAAGTTTCAAGGGCTGAAAATGATGAAAATGAAGTTCAGGATCACGATCAAGATAGTTACACTTTGGCCAAGGCAAACAAGAAAAGATCTCCCTCCAAGCGTTGCATTCTCCTCGGGCTTAAGGCGCGCCCTAAGTGGCCCATGGACCCCTCCGGTCGTGTCACTCGGAGCGTTGCACGTGGCCAAGCCAAGCCCCCGGACTCTTAGCTTTGGTTTTTGGTTTGTGTTTGATGTTAGGAGATGCTTTGATGTTTGTTGATGGTTGTTTGTTTGTACTTCGTTGCTTGATCTTGTTTGACTTAGTTGATTTTGTTGCGTGCTAGGAAGGCCTACGTGCCTTTCCTTAACGCCTTTGCTAGTTGGTTTTGGAAGCCTTTGTGCTTTCCTTGCTGGTTTCTTTTGACACTTGTGTGATTGTAACACCTCTTTTGAGGTGCATATTTACTTTAGTCGAATTTACCGATCCCCTTTGGGGCATCAAAAAAAATCGGCATAGATACCGGGAGGAGGAGAGAATATCTCCGCATGTGAGGGAAAGCCCACAGAGAAGGCGAAGATGTGGGGATCTTCTGAGGTGCTACTCCTCTGATGGTGTGGGGTGAGAATTCTAGAAGAGGTTAGAGAAGAAGGAATGGCGGTTTCAAGACAGTAAAGAGAAGATTTTGGAGAAGAGCTAGAAGTCGCCATAACTAAGAAAAAGGAGAAGATGAAAGATGGAGAGGAGGGAGACGTACTTGGACACCAGTAAGCGCAGTTGAAGCCTCGAGAGATCATCATGACCGCTATAAGTAGGGATTGATGGGACGTGTGTTTACTCGCTACCACTTCCAAGGTGCAAAATCAAAAACCTTAGAAAAGCGGTGGAGGGAATTTTCCCGGGTTTATGAGGGGGTATTGTTGGGCCTCACCGAAATCTGGCCCAAAAGCATGTTGCCAGCCCTAGACAAATAAGCCCAAGCTAAGTATTATGGAGAAGGGAGCATCAATGGAGCAATCAAAGCATGGCGAGAATTTTGGGTTCCATTATTAACTACTTCAACGGCTACCTCCACCACACCGGTGGCTAGATTTCCGGGATACGCCAGACGTTTCACCAACGGCTCAAATAGAGTGGACTATAAAATAGAGACGAAGTAGAGGAGGAGGATCCATCGACACTCGTGCTCAAAATCACTTGCTAAAACTCAATTCACTTCTTTTTAATCATTCTGTTTCATTCAAAGCGCTCATTTGTGTTAACCAAAGATTCATCTACGATCTCAATCTTAATACAAACACCATTATTTCCTTGTTCTTATTCTATTGTCTTCTACTTTGCTTTACTACTTACTTGTAGCTTGTAACGTGTTGTGAACTCTATTTGGTTAGGATTCCCGCATCTTAGCAGGTAACACGTTAGCGTGGTTGATCTGCCTAAAACAGTATGTTTTTACATTTTCATAATCTCTTATTTTATTATTGTTTTGTTGTTAACCTCCCAATCTCATCCTTCTTTGTATGGACAATATGTGGCTCACTACAAAGACCACAAATGATACAGAGCATTCGAGTGAAGTTAAAAGTCATTGTTAACAAAATATATTATTGCAAGCTGAAGTGGGGTTAGTGGTGTGTACTTTTAATCTTGAATGTAAATACTTTCTATCATGGTAAATTGTTCACACTTACTAATTACTCATCGTGATGATTTTAGAATGTTGTGTGTGTGTTTTGAATGATGGTACTCAGGTGTTCTTGGTCCTATCAAGCTAAAAAGCCTTGACAAGGGGACAAGAGACATGGCATCACAAGAATGGTTGTAAAATCAAAGACACAGTCAAGTGTGAGAATTTCCTCTGATCTTCTCATTGATAAAATTTACAATATATAGGAAACCCTAGCTTGGGCCCTAAATATTTTCAAGGAAATAAATAAATACATATAGTTACATAAAGGAATAAATCATCCTAAGATAATTTTATCCTAATACCCCCCCCCCCCCCCCATGTTGGAGCATGCAGATCACGAATGCCCAACTTGGATAGGAGAAGAATGCAGAAATCCGAGATCATGCAGAAACCCCTTAAGTCAAATAAGTTCACAAGCAGCATATACCATCGCCCGATACTCAACCTCAGCAGAAGAACAAGAGATAGTCTGTTGTTTCTTGGTTTTCCCAGAAACAGGAGAATCACCCAGAGACGAAATAGGCAGTCAAAGAACGTCTCGTGAGAGGACAAGCGGCCGATTCAGAGTCACAACAAGCTTTCAACTGTAAAGAACTATGATGAGAAACAACAAGTCCTTGTCCCGAATGCCCCTTAATATAATGAAGAACATGCAAAGCGGCCTGCTAGTGGTCGTCTTTGGGTACTTGCTTGAACTGAGATAGAATATGATAACTGAGGCCGAGTAATGGTCAGATAAATAAGCCGAAGATAATGATCCGGATGAGCACAATCTGGACCAGAAACAGTCCTGAGAGAGTTATTCAGCGAAAGTGGAAAACTGGCAGGTTTGGCTCCTAGGAGACCAGCCTCTGATAAGATATTAAGCGCATACTTACGCTGAGAAAGATAAATGTCATCCTTGCCATGAGCGACTTCCAAACCAAGAAAATATTTTAGAATACAATGGTATTTCTTGTGAAAACATGAGCTAAGATAAGACTTGACCCGAGAAATCTCAGCCAAATTGTAGCCGGCAATAATCAAATCATCGACGTACACTAAAATATGCAAATAGAGCGACGTTGAATCAAAGAGAATAAAGAATAATCGGCATAAGACTACGTAAAACCAAACTGTGGAAGAGCGGGAGCAAGTTTAGCAAATCAGTTACGAGGGGCCTGTCGAAGACCGTACAAAGATTTCTAAAGACAACAGACCTTGCCTGAGGGTGTTGAAAAACCAGGAGGTGGTTTCATGTAAACCTCCTCATCAAGATCTCCATGCAATAAAGAATTGTGGACATCCATTTGATGAAGAAACCAACCACGAATAGCCACCATAGATAAGAAAACTCGAACTGATGTCATCTTTGCAACAGGAGCAAAAGTTTCAATAAAATCAATGCATTCCAGTTCCTTGTTCCCAAGAACAACAAGATGAGCTTTGTGTAGCTCAAATGAACCATCAGATTTATACTTAGTCCGATAGATCCATTTACAACCAATGGGCTTTTTCCCGTTAGGCAAGTCTACAAGTGTCCAAGTGCTATTCTTTTCCAAAGCGACCAATTCAGCCAACATAGCATCACGCCACTCGGCATGACGGACCGCTTCATTGTAAGATCTCGGCTTAATAGAGGTCGTGACTGTTGCTAAGAACTCGGAATGAGGTTTAGAAAAATTCTAGCAAGTAACATAATTGGCAATAGAATAGGGAGTACTTGAGCGCGATGTCGGAGCGGTATGAGGAGTAGTCGGGGGTCTGCAGCTCGGGTCGAATTACAGATGAAGCCACGAAGCCGAGTGGAGGGTTGGCGAGGTCGGGTGCTACAGCGAGCTATAGTTGGCTCAAAAAATGAAGGCGTAGGAGGAGAGGAGTCCGAGCTCCCCCTATCATCAGATGGAATTACAGTAGGCAGCTCAGGCACAATATCAAAAATAGATGGATGTGTGGAATCAATATCATGATAAAAAAACAAGCACAGTAACAAGTGCAGTGGCAAACGGAAAGATAGTCTCATCAAACACAACATCCCAAGATTCAAAGAAATTTTCAGAATCAAGATCAAATAAGCGCCAGGCCTTTTTACCAAACAGATATCCGATGAAAATGCACTTTCTACTACGAGATTCAAATTTATCCGATGGTCTTGGCAATTTAGAAGCATAGCAAAGACATCGAAAACACGCATATGATCATATGAAGAATCTCATAAGGTGTTTTGGAAAGTAGAACCTTTGAAGGTGTACTATTAATTAAATAGACAGCAATCAAAACACATTCACCCTAGAATTTCAGAGGCAAGGACGTCTGAAAAGGTAAAGCACGAGCAAAATTCAATAAATGGGTGTTTTCTTTCAACACGACCATTTTGTTGTGGTGTAGCAACACAAGATATCTCAAAAATGATGTCATTAAAAGAAAAAAATGTTTTTAACGCTAAGAACTCTATACCATTATCCGTCCTAAAACGTTTAATCTGTTTTTGAAACTAAGTTTTAGCATAAGTAGCAAAATTTTGTACCAACCGAGGCACCTTAGTTTTTTTTGCCATCAAATAAACCCACACACAACGCAAGTAATCATCAACCAAAGTCAAGAAATAGGAAGCACCACATGTAGAAGGAATATTGTAAGGTCCCCAAACATCAGCATGTATAAGAGCAAAAAGATCATCCGCTTTATTAGACTGAAAGCAAAATCGTCACGTGTCTGTTTAGACTGAAGACAAACAGAGCATGGTTCAACAGTAGAATTCTTAACAGAATTAATGCAAGGAAAATGTAAAATAGACTGATATGCAGGATGACCAAGACGTTGGTGTAAAAGCTCAAACAAAACCAAAGCTGCAACAGGATATTCGACTCTGTGACCTGATCATAGCCAAAAAGACCCCCTTCCTTGCTTCACCGACACCAATTATTGTCCTCGAAATGCGGTCCTAAAGCACACATAACTTATCAGTCATAGTGACAATAAGATCCAAATCAGAGATTAGAGTTCCTAAAGAGATCGAATTGCATTGAAATTGAGGAACTACCAAACACATTCTCAATTTTCAAACGGGAATTAAATCACTGCTGGAAAATGCGTCTGTAGCCAGGAAAATAGACACGACTTCCGCCACAAAAATAACCACGAAATCACGTTAGCCACGACATCCCCAACGGATTGCCCTACGAAAGGTGCCCTGGGGCTAAAACACGCGAGGCTAAATATCACTCTGAAAAAGAACCACAGAATTCTAGTTTTGTGGCTATTTAGCTGCAAATAGTAACCGTGAATTAGTTCATTGCTAAATGTGTGGCTATTGGCCACGAAAGTCACGTTCAACCATATTAGCCAGAATTGAATTTCGTGGTTGGTTTTGAGTGCATCACCATCAAATTTTAGCCACAAATGTATTTTGTATCTAAATTCGAGTCGAATTTGAACTCATAATCGCACCTATTTCGTGGCCATTAGCCTTGAAATTTGCCATGAATCTATTTTGTCTTAAATTTTGTGGTTAAATGATTAGGCATTTAAAAAAATTAAAAAAAATATTACACCATAATATTGCATATTTGCATTATAATATTAATGCAATTACATAGTATATAATACATATTTATTGAAACATCCCACAACAAACCACATTCTATACACATGCTAACAAAAACACACAGCAAAACCAAAAAAATGCAAGAAGATAGATACATAGATGGTTCAACACAGAAATGTATCCCCTAGGACTTGAACATTTTAAGCAAAGTGTTTATACCATCACTCCAAGCCTTTGTCCACATGAGAAGCTTGTAAGGTCTATTTGGGTTAAATACATCACAGTAAAAGCCGTTGCAAGTATTAATCTGTCATATTAAGATCATCAGCAAGTATGAATCAGAAGTTGTATCTTTAACTTGGAGCTATCCAAAAATTTCTACAAGGATAGATATGTAAATACACAAATAACAATATATGTGCACACATGTAGTTCATTGATCACTAAAAAGGATCAACCAATTAGAAGTCAGCAACAGAATTGTTACCTTTCCACACCCCTCATAGTGCAAACATATTGTTTTTCTCCATGAATGTGAGAATGCTTCAGCAAAGCACCAGCAACAGAACTGCTCCTTAGCTCGCAAAAAACAACAAATCTGGTTTCCTAAGCCTGTCAGCAGCCATTAAAAAATCAAACTTATGCCATACACAATGAGTACATATTACAAATTCACACCATATAGGGAGAGGAGAAAGAGAAACAAGTAGTGTTATCTAGGTAGAGAAATAGAGAAGTAGAGGGAGGAGTTGACTAGCCCATGAAAATGGATAATATACTGTGAACACATACTAAAATTGACCATTTATAGGAATTGCTTCATCCACCCAGAACCGAAAAACAAGAAAATTGGACTCTTGGTAAGGAGACTGATCACTAAAGCACAAGTAATGCTTATGAGTAGAAATTCATTGTATATGGAATGCAAAGTGGAGACGCTTCAAACTTTTTTGGACTATTTATGATAGGAATGGACTTTCTCTACTTGCTATGGATGCTTCTATATAGACTATAGATTGCTTCAGAATGCTACATATGTAGAGAATGATGCACTGACAATTTAAGGCTCAAGAACTCCAGCATATTTTGAAAATGTGGTTTCATAGAAGAGACATGTGGTAGAAACAGAGAGATGATTGCACATAATGAAAGGAAGCAATACCACGTTAGAAGAAGGAGTTGGTTCATCACGGGTGACTGCGGCAGGACCCTCATAAGCAGGAGATCTCTCTTTCCCCTCACCGTTGGAAACAAATGAACGTGCTCTTCCTAAACATGTTGAAACACAGCATTTCAAGTCAGCCTTAATAAAACAAGATTAGTGAATGTTATTTGCATCAATCTGATGAAATATTCAAGAAGTATTTAGATGACAAAAACACTTGTCCTTTGAACACCATATGAATTTGTATCCTTACTTGTTCTGTGCATTCGAAATTCATCTGAGAAGGCAGAGAATTTAAGTGAGAAATGGTAACATTGGTAACAGTCGGCAATAATTTTAACTTCAAGTCCTCCTTTGGTTTAACATAGAAATTCAATTTCTGGGGACTTCCTAATTAATTTTATGGGAATTACTAAAATCCATGCGAATTAGAAATTTATGTTTGGGTTAAAATCATGTAAATGGATGAATTAGAAAATTACCATTTAACCTGCCATGCTACTTTGTTTGGAGAACAAATTCATGGGAAATTGGTTATGAACCAAACGACAAGCATAAAAATCAAAGGTCCAAAGTCATAGCGAGCAGTAAATCTTTCTAATTGCAACACCAACAGGACACATTGACCCATAGATAACCAGAATAGAAGTTCTTTCAAGCAATTTCACAACTCTCTGGGCACAAAGAGCACCAGAATAACCCGATACACAAGGGTTAGTAGTAGAAGATTTGCTATTAGCAGGTTCTCACTCTGAAGAAGCCACAACAGAACCATTCAATAATAAGTGTAGCACAGGCACATAAATAAAAGAAAAACAGCTCGAAACCCTAATTTCCGAGACATACAGGCAAGTCCAATTCCGAACACGATCTCAGAGATCAAAATCTTGAATTCAAGTTAGCAATCGAAAGAAAACCCTAGGGTCAGACGATTGGCTAAATAAAACTCACTTATAGTCGAAGGTGGGCATAGGCATAGGGCTATCGTAGGCAAAATAAAACACCTCTGGCTGAGTTCAACCTAGAAATCCAGTGTGAGAACTCCATGAAATCATAAGCAAAAGCATGAAATTAGGAAACCCATTTCATAAAATCAGCCGAATTTGATGGGTTTCAATTTGATGGCGAAAAAGAAGTGAAAATTCGGATCTTTCTCAATTGAGAAATAAGAACCACGGTTGACCTAAAGACATTAGGAAACAAAATCAATTGAGAAGGACAAGCTCAAACCGATCAATTTGGAGACTAATTTGCAGACTTTGACGAGGCGGAGAAGACAAGCCAGCGGTGAAGACTCCGAATTCTTTCTCCCCGAGTATATCGTTCCATCCTGATTCTCTCTCTTGGGTTCCTTTCAATTTGGAGACAAATTTGTAGACTTTGAGGAGGTGGAGAAGACATGTCGGCGGTGAAGAAGAGTCTGTCGTTCCATCATGAATCTCTCTCTCGATACCTTTCAATTTTGAGGAGGCAGAGAAGATCTAGTTCGTCGCTCCATCCAGATTCTATCTCAGTTCCTTTAGGGTTTATTATCAGTTGAATGACATGGACATTTGAGCTAAAATTAGAAAATTGGGCTTGAGCCCGCCAAGCCCGCCAATATTTAGCCCAAATTTTCGTTTTCCCTCCAAGCCCGCCAAAAATTTAGCCCAAATTTCATTTTCCCTCTTAAAGTAATAATTCCTTCTATTAAACCCGTCATTAATTTTTGCACACATTTTTAACAAATTTTTTAAAAGTTGAAAAATAATTTATAAATAAGTAGGATTATAATAAGTTATAAAATCATACTCACCCATTTTTAGTGTAATTCTTAATATAATTTAAAATTCTAGATGATAAAATCAGCGAGACCCCCGAACCCCCCGAACCCCCTACTAGAGGGCTCCGCCCCCTAGGACCCTTGGTGTTGTCGGGGGCTCCGCCCCCGAACCCCTGGCGTGTAATTGTTAACATCAAGCATATAAAGATCATCATAGAGGTTTAGGTATTGTTAATCTTAAACTTTAACCATAACATGTGAACTAATTATGTTTCTTATAAGAATGAACGGTTCTAAAGAAATAAACGACTTCTTATTAGAATGAACAACTCTAAAGGAATATAATGGTTTCTTATAAGAATGAACGACTCTAAATAAATATAAACTTTTCTTATAAGAATGAACATCTCTAAAGAAATATAACGTTTTCTTATAAGAATGAACGACTATAAAGGAATATAACGATTTCTTATTAGAATGAACGATTCTAAATGAATATAACGATTTCTTATAAGAATGAACGATTCTAAGGGACTATAACGTTTTCTAATAAGAATGAACGATTCTAAAGGAATATAACGATTTCTTATAAGAATGAACTGTTCTAAAGGAATATAACGATTTCTTATAAGAATAAACTATTCTAAGTGAATATAATGTTTTCTTATAAGAATGAACGATCCTAAGTGAATATAACATTTTCTATGTTTTCTTATAAGAATGAACGATTCTAATAAGAAAGAACGATTCTAAATGAATATAATGTTTTCTTTTAAGAATGAACGATTCTAAATGAATATAACAATTTTTTATAACAATGAATGATTCTAAGTGAATATTATGTTTTCTTATGAGAATGAACGATTCTAAAGAAATATAACGATTTCTTATAAGAATGAATGATTATAAAGGAATATAATGATTTCTTGTAAGAATGAACCATTCTAAGTGAATATAGCGTTTTCTTATAAGAATGAACGATTCTAAGTGAATACAATGTTTTCTTACAAGAATGAACGATTTTAAGTGAATACAATATTTTCTTATAAGAATGAATGATTCTAAGTGAATATAACATTTTCAACGTTTTCTTATAAGTGAACGATTCTAAATGAATATAACAATTTCTTATAAGAATGAACGCTTCTAAGTGAATATTATGTTTTCTTATAAGAATGAATGATTATAAAGGAATATAATGATTTCTTATAAGAATGATCGACCCTAAACCCTAAACCCTAACCTCAAACCCTAGACCCTAAACCCTAGACCCTAGACCCTAAACCCTAAACCCTAAGAAATATAACGATTTCTTATAAGAACGATCGATTCTAAATGAATGTAACACTTTCTTATAATAATGATCGATTCTAAAGGAATATAACGTTTTCTTATAAGAATGATCGATTCAAAAGGAATATAACGATTTCTTATAATAATGAACGACTCTAAAGGACTATAACGATTTCTTACAAGAATGAACGGTTCTAAATGAATATAATGATTTCTTATAAGAATGATCGATTCTAAAGGAATATAACATTTTCTTATAAGAATGAACGATTCTAAAGGAATATAACGATTTCTCATAAGAATGAACGATTCTAAAGGAATATAACGATTTCTCATAAGAATGAACGATTCTAAATGAATATAACGATTTCTTATAAGAATGAACGATTTCTAAAGGAAATTATTTTAAATTATTATTCTCGAATAATTTAGTCTTAAACATGCATAATAATATTATTCTCATAAATATTATTATTCTAGGAAGTCATTTATAATTTATTAAAAATTATTAATTTCTTAGGTGAGCATGATTGATATTTTATTTTAATAAATATTTTTTATAAAGGCATATGGGTAATATTTATTAAAATTTTAAAATAATTATTATAACGATTTCTCATAATAATGAACGATTCTAAATGAATATAACGATTTATCCTAAGAATGAATGATTCTAAATAAATATATAACGATTTCTTATAAGAATTAACGATGCTAAAGGAATATAACGATTTCTCATAAGAATGAACGATTCTAAAGGAATATAACGATTTCTTATAAGAATGAACGACTCTAAAGGACTATAACGATTTCTTACAAGAATGAACGGTTCTAAATGAATATAATGATTTTTTATAAGAATGATCGATTCTAAAGGAATATAACATTTTCTTATAAGAATGAACGATTCTAAAGGAATATAACGATTTCTCATAAGAATGAACGATTCTAAAGGAATATAACGATTTCTCATAAGAATGAACGATTCTAAATGAATATAACGATTTCTCATAAGAATGAACGATTCTAAATTAATATAACGATTTCTTATAAGAATGAACGATTCTAAAGGAATATAACGATTTCTTATAAGAATGAACGATTTCTAAAGGAAATTATTTTAAATTATTATTCTCGAATAATTTAGTCTTAAACATGCATAATAATATTATTCTCATAAATATTATTATTCTAGGAAGTCATTTATAATTTATTAAAAATTATTAATTTCTTAGGTGAGCATGATTGATATTTTATTTTAATAAATATTTTTTATAAAGGCATATGGGTAATATTTATTAAAATTTTAAAATAATTATTATTTATAGTGAAAATAATTTTACAAATAATAAAACTTAATTAGGAATGGGCTTGTGAGGTAATAGAAAATTTGATGGGCTTGGGAGTCAAAAGAAATGGGCCCGTTTTTGGATCACCTTACTTGGCCCATATGGAGGAGCAGCCCAATCCAAACTCTTCTCCTCTTCCTTCGTTGAAATCTTGTGGTTATTTCTAAAGATTAACCACGAAATGAAGAACTCGTGGCTAATCTCGTGACTGTTTCTGCAAATTTTTCCAAACAAACAAAGTTAGACACGAAATGAAGAACTTGTGACTAGTCTCGTGGTTATTTCTGCAGATTTCTCACGAAATGAAGAACTCGTGGCTAATCTCGTGACTGTTTCTGCAAATTTTTCCAAACAAACAAAGTTAGACACGAAATGAAGAACTCGTGAGTAGTCTCGTGGTTATTTCTGCAGATTTCTAACGAAATGAAGAACTCGTGGCTAATCTCGTGACTGTTATCGCAGATTTTTCCAAACAAACTAAGTTAGACACGAAATGAAGAACTCGTGATTAGTCTCGTGGTTTTCTAAAAATTCTAACGAAATGAAGGAACATTTACAAGTCAATGATTCAAATTACCCACACAAATAACCACAAAACTAGCCATAAATATTATGTGGGTACTTAGCTCCAGATTTTGCCGTGAATATACACATGAATCCTTTTTCGTGGCTAATTAGCTACTACACTAGAAATGAATCCAGCCGCATGAGATATTCGCGTCAATTTGGCCTGAAATCTACAACCAAATTTAGTCGCACGCTCTTTTCGCGGCGATTCACCCTCAAATATAGCCGCAAGTGTATTTTTCATGGCAATATAACCACAAACGTAAATATTTGTGGCTAAACTTGTGGCCGTTGCCACCCAAATTAACCTCGACAATATTCGTGGCTAAATATTTTCTGGCTACAGACGCGTTTTCCAGCAGTGAATATAATATGTTGAGTTAGTGTTAGGAACTAAAGTTCATTAACATTGGAACAACGCCCTCGGTTTTGATAATGACAAACACCATGGGAACTAACACCAATTTTTAAGTATTTCAGCATAACAGGTTGCGCGTCGCGAAGCGCAGAACAACAAGTTCCCACATCAAGAGAACTAATGCAATGAAAAAAAAGAAAACGACCAACCTCGGAAGAGAATAGAGTTCCCATACAATGGGAAATGGATAAGAGGAACATGAATCCCTCAAAAGTCAAGAAGAAGAGTTCCTAGGAGAAGGGAACCAAGAAGACGAGAGTTTCCTTTAGATGGGAACTGGCGCATGCATGAAAGCGACATCTCAGCGCGTTTTTAGGGATCTTGTTTGTTCTGGACAAAGAGGCGTCTCAGAGCTTCAGCGTTACAACAGGAAGAAGACGACCATCCAACGATCTGGATTGATTCAAGAGTTGACATTTCAAATTCAAATTAGAGTCACATGTCAACTTAAGGAATCATACTTGGAGAGCAAGGAAAAAAGGGTATTTAGGATAAATACCTCTAGAGGATAAGGGTTTCTCATCAAGCTTATTTAAACCCTTCAACAGTCACCTTGCTACATACTTTTCCAAATCAGAAACTCCAAACTCAGAGAAAGAAGAGCCAAAGACCTGCTTGAGTGTGAGCCATCAAGCTGGTGAAAAGTCCCCGACGGCGAGCTAATCTCGACGACGGTGTAGGAGAAAAAGCGAGTTCCTAGGTCTAGGGGAATTTAGGAGAAGAGATAGAAGAAGAGAGAGAGAGAGAGAGGTTTGAGTTTTTCTTTGTCTTTGATTGTGAGCATTCACCGGGTTAGGTTCGAGAGAGTACATTAGTGTTGCCTAGGGAGAGAGTCCTTGTAGGAATAAAGAAGTTTGTATTCTTCCTTGTCACCTGAAGGGAACTAAGCAATAAAGAAAAGGAAACTCATTCAAAAATCCTCCAAGGGGGAGGTAGAAGTTTACTTACGCGATTAGTTGATCGTTGTGGGGTTCCTCTATAAGGTAATTGTCTCTATTACTTAGTTTACCTGCTGACTTGTTTATTCTGCTGCATGTGGGATATGTTCGATACTGTTCCCATAACTGATTTAGACTAACCTACGATCCAACATAATAGTTCATGCTTGTGTAAATATAGATTGAGAATTATCATGCTATAAAATAGTTGAGGGAGGAATAGAATGCAAATCTATAAGAAATTCTCGAAGCCTTGTCATATGGTAAGAGGTTCCGGGGTCTAAGATCCATTCTCTCGATAGCTGACCCATGAATTTACCGTCATCAGAGCCTTTAAATTTCTAGAGCATTTCAAACATTCTCTGCCAATCGGTATCCGGTACACTAGGCACAAGACTTCGGCGATCAGATGTTGTGAATGTCGAGGAAAAAGGTGGAGGTGACGGTCCAACAGAGACAACAATGGCCAGACCAGTAGAGGCGGACGCTAGAGGCTGAACAACGATGCTGCGATTAGTCTTCGTCGAACAAAAAGACGCCGGAGTAGATTGCTTCTAACGTGCCTCTTCCCACCAATCCGTGTAGCCAATGCGTTTGAAACATGAACCAATATCATGGCCCGTCCTGTTACAATGGATGCAGATCGTCTTGTCAGAGGAAGTGCGACTCGAAGAGTTGCTGTCCGAGCACGATTTAGTAGGGGGCGAGTTGACGACGATGAGCGAGCGGCCATGGCGACTACATCAGTCTGCACAGCCTCCTGGTTTGACACCGATCGATGGAGTTATTCTTGTATGGCCAGGTAATAAACCTGATTCATTCTTGGCGGCGGGTCTTGGGTCAGAACATGAGAGCGAAGCTTGCCAAAAATCGAGTCGTCAAGACCCATTAAAAATTTGTGCACCAAGGACTCATCTCTTTCATCTTGGAATCTAGCTCTCCAGTTACACGTAAATAACCCACAAGAGCAGCCATGGGTTGTAGTGTAATTCATTAGTTCGTCTTGAAGAAGTTGAAGACGACCAAAATAGGCGGCCACGGATTGTCCGTTTTGTTTGCAATGAGCAATCTCATATTTCAATTGATAGATGCGAGGGGCATTTACCAATAGAGAAGCGTTGGTAGATGTCATCTCATAACGCCTTAACCGAATCCGAGTAGGGCACTAAACATCTAAGCGTCGGATTAATGGTTTGGAGCATCCAACCCACCATCATGGAGTTGACGCTACACCAATCATAAAATTCAGCAGTATCTTCAGCATGTTTTGACTATTTTTCCATCGATGAAGGCGAGTTTACGTTTTGCCCGAAAAGATTTCCGTAAGGCTTCTCCCACTCTTGAAAATTATCTCATTTCAAGAGGACATGACTGATTTTCATACCCGTATGATCAGACGGGTACAAGTAATATGGGGACGTGACATCAAGTGGCCTGCATTTGGGAATGGCATTGGCAGCAGCAGTAGCAGCCGCGACGTCCTGGAAAGTTTTCATGGTGGTGGCAGCAACTGCAGCACGGTTGGCCATGGATCTGTTCAAGTAACTTAAAACATGATCAACAAGAAGATAATTTTTTTGAATGGATCGATGTTGTGGAGGAAGACACGAGGGTAGGTTAAAGTGTTTTAGGGTTTTGGCTCTGATGTTGTTGAGAGGGTTTCTTGAAAACAAATAAATTTATAACCAAGACCCCGCTGTGTATAGCGAAGTCAGGTTCGTCCACGGAAGAAAGTCAGTATCAAGTTTTGTTCTCACTTAGGGAGCAAGTAATCAACAAAGTTTGGATTTTTATCAAATAGAGAGAGAATTCTAAGGTTTTGGTATCCCCACAACAACAATTATGCATGCAAACACGAATGAAATACATAGATCATGCCTTTATCACACAAAGTCGTCAACTTAAGCAAGTAAATCAATCAACTTTCGTCCAATCAATAAACTTTACTATCTATCTCTTCTCTTCAATTAGGATTGATCAACTTTCGCTTTAAAACCCTAATTGACTATTCTGATTCAAAGTTTCCGGTTTCGCTTCAACTATGAACGAGAAATTCCTTTTCCACTTTTATTTCCAGGATTTAATAACAAGAGAATAGATTCATGATAAAAACAATCAAAACATGATCAAGAGCAAGCATACATAACCATTGTTGGGTTTAACCTCAACCTTAGAGAGAAGAGACTACTCACAAGTCATAATTGAAAACCAAATTAAATTCATTTAAAATAAAAGCTTACAACCGAATCCGAAATATCCGTCTTCCAAAATCCTCCAACTCGTTCTCCTCTCTTCTCTTCTCCCTCCTCCTCAAACTAGGATGCTTGCAGGATAAGAAAACTAAAGCTAGACAAGGGTTTATATAGAAAAGGCTACTCCTACTCCTAAGGAAATAATATCTTCTAAAAGATATATCCCTAAGGAAACTATCTAATAATATAAAGATATGGGATAAAAGTCACTAATTGCACCGACTCGGATTGTCCCTACTAACACGGGATGCCTCGGTACCGACCCCGTCAGGGTCGGTAGGACTCTGCTGGATTTCTTCACTTCTAAGTACCTCGTTAACGAACTTAATTACCTCGGTACCGACCCTCCATACCCTCGATATTGACCTGGACTAACTCGTTTAAGGGGTCGTTACACTTCATTTTTGCTTCGTTTCTTCTTCCTTAGACTCGATAACGGATTTCGTAACTTCATTATTGACTCGAACTTGATCTTTCACATCGATTATTGACTTTATTCTTCAAGTACCTTCCAGTTTTGCTCCACTTCCTTAAATTACTCCAAAACAACTTCAAAAACCTATAAAAACACTACCAAAGCTTATGTAGACTCCATATCTTAAGGAAATACGAAAACCTACACAAACGACTCAAAACAAAACACAAAACTAAAGAAAAAGACTCAAACACAGAAAAACACACCCTAAAAAACATGACTAGAAAGACGGATATCAGACGCCATGTAAAATCAGAGACGCGATCAATTGTGAGAATTTCCTCTGATCTTCTCATTGATAAGATTTACAATATGTCGGAAACCCTAGCTTGGGCCCTAAGGATTTACAAGGAAAGAAATAAATACATATAATTACATAAAGGAATAAGTCATCCTAAGATAATTTTATCCTAATAATGGTCTACCAAGGTTTGTTTCCCTAGAGCACAGCAAAATCAGATTTTCATTAGTTTAATCTCATTTTCTGACCCCATTTGTTCATGGTTTTTATTTGAGTTTAGATGCATTTTCTTCTTTAACTTTCTAAATTTATGGTTTTAGCTTTCATGTTTTTTTTTCACATTATACAACTTCTTTGTTAATTGTGATTTTCTCTTGCCATTGTTAATTACAGTGAGATCAAAGGGTCAGGAAGCACTTAGTTGTAACCACTTTGTGTTATGGATAGATTGTGACCAAGAAGGGAAACTGTGATCAACTAGATGTTGTTGGATTAACTTTTCAAGATGAGGTTATAATTGACTCTTTAGCTTCGAGGTAGGGTGAGAATGTTGTATTAGAGTGTACCCAAGAAATCATGTCAATCAATTTGTAAGTTCATGTACAATATTGTCTTTCTCCTACATCAATGATGCATTTCTCACACTGTGTAATGTTGATTTCTTTTGCTCACACAAGAACATTATTTGGTGCATGGAAGCAAATGAATGGTGTTGGCTTGGGTTTGTGTTCATGGTTCCTTATAAACAAGAAACTATTAACGAAAGATTAATAATCCATTCAAAACCTTTATGTGATGTGTGTTCTTAGCTTACTGCAATTGTTAATATTGTATTTACAAATATTAAAAGAACTTAAACAACTGCTTAATGGTTTCTGCCTCTTCTTGTGGGAGTGAGCATTTGTCTCTAGGAAATCCTATGATGTCTGAATAATCTTTTTGCTTTGTTATGCAAAACTACATGGAATGATAAAATTCTACTCCGGATATACTTTTTATGTTAAGCTAAGGTGACAAGTAACTGATTTTGAAACTGCTTAATAATTCTAGGTTGGTATTTCACTTGCATTTGTGATCCTGACTTAGCAAGCCCAAGTATTGGTAAGTAAAGTCTTGAGAGTTAAATCAAACTCAACCCTCTCTTACTTGCAATACTTCTTTCCTTTTGGTGTTCTTCTCCTTCAAACTCATCTGTCATTTGTAATTTACCTTTTGCAACTATCTTGGGCTGTCTTCTAGCCACTACGATCTATAGGAATATAAAACAATACCCTGAAGCTTACACTTACTATAGAACTGTTGTGTAAGTTTTTTAGACTAGCAACATTTTCTTAGTAGGAACCCCCCCCCCCCAAAATATGCTCATAATTTGACATTTTGAACTTGTTGTGTTACCGCGATTGTTACATGCATTGATTCACATATTGTACAAGCTTTAAAGGACCTGCACCATGAGTATCAACCTTGTGACATTCAGGTTAACTAACTACTCTTCCAAAACATCATTTGTATTTCAAAATGTGACTTAACAAGATCTTGTGGTCTTTTTTTCTCAACTTCTAATCTCTAATCCAAACACACAAGTTCATCACACGTTAACACAAGGAGGCATGGTTGAACTTTTAGGAAGAGAATGGTTCTTTGCCAGAGCGCACAACGTTGTCCAAGAGTGTCTACACCTGGTGAGATGTCATCCCACATCTGAAATTGGGAACTACAAAGCCTAGTTATAACCCAATGAGCTACTCCCCCCATTGCCATATGGTTTTGGGTTGGAACCTTATCGGGCTTGTATGCTAGGCCCATTACACACACGACCCCTAGATTATCGGCTCACCGGACATTAATTATGGTATCAGAGCTAGTTTGATCCTAGGCTTACTTTCTAGTTGTTTGGGTTGGGCTGGCAGTTTGCTACCCCCCCCCCCCCCCCCCCGTTATTGTGGCTTGTCGGCCTTAAGGCATAATATGTGTCAAGTGACAACTAGGCTAGGCTAGTTGTCACTTGAGGGGCCTTGTAAAAGTATGTATCCCACATCGGAATTTCACAGTAAACAAGCCTAGTATATATACCCTTGGTTACTCCTCATATTGTCAATTGTTTAAAGGATGGAACCCTAGAGCTTATGTACTAAACTCGTAATGCGCATGTGTACACAAGAAGGACACCCCCTCCATTCATATTAAGTGATGGCCTACGAAATTTGACATGGTATCAGAGAAGGTTTTGATGTGGGTTCTTTCCTGGCGTCTTCGGGCTTGTTGGCTTCATGGGCCCATTCAGGTAGTCTGCCCAATAAAGGAGCGATCGATCCCAAAAGTGGCAGTTCGCGAGCCTTGTGGGATTTATTCGAACTTGTCGGCCTTATGAGAACATATTCAAGCAGTCCGCCCAATAAAGGAGCGATCGATCCAAAATAGTGACGGTTCGCAAGCCTTGAGGGGTTTCTGTCCAAGTGACAACTGGCCCAGGCAGTTGCACTTGAGGGGGCGTGTTGAGATGTTGTCCCACATTTGAAATTAAGAACTACAAAGCCTAGTAAATAATCCAATGAGCTATTCCACCCATTTTCCATATGGTTTTGGGTTAGAACTTCATTGGACTTGTATGCTAGGTCTGTTACTACACGATCCCTAGATTATCAACCCACCTAATCTAGCCCACCGGACATTTATTAACACCAAGTGTAGAGCCTCACTGATGAAATGTCTTCAATAGCCAAATACTAGGCTAATTATGCGTCGTCTCTTTTGCAAACATTGATGAAACAAAGGAGGGAAGATTTTTCAAGTGTTGAGTTGAAGTCTGACGATCAAAACAACGAGTCTCAGCAAGAGGAGCCACTTCTGCCCAAGAATTAAGCATTCTTGATGCATAACCTTCATATTATAAGAGGAATGCAATTTGATCGTGGGTTTTTGTCCCCATATCTGGCCACTGATAGACGAAAGGTGATTATAGAGTACCGTATTTGATACGTGATCGCCTCGGATTACTCCATGTTGCTCTCGTTTTGAACCACACAAGTCCCGATCTTGCCTTGTAATCGAATTCTCCAACCTAATTCACTTCCAAAGTTAACAACTTGTTTCACAAGCAATTGATGTTGTTCGAACTTAACAAGAAACAAACAACTCAGTTTGAATCACATAGATGAATCAAATAGATAGTTCAACTAGAATGGCTCGAACGCTAATTCTAGTTGATGAACTAGTTGATATGGATAATCAAACTAGAACTAAACTAATTGACCAAATTAATTAATCAAATTTAAACAATTCACAAAGAGAGAACAAGAGTTGATGATGATGATCGATTGAAGCAATTGCAAACAAACATGTATTTGGACCCAAAGACTAGACAAAACCTTTTCTAGGGTTTATCTAATCTCAAGCTGATTTTATTGAATGGAAAATGAAAATTATTTTAAGGCAATACAGAGTGTCTCCTTAGTGAGCAAGCAAGAAATCCCAGCCGACCCTAGAGGGGTATTTTTGGGCTTTTGCTTGCTTCCCAAGATAATATAAAATAATCTAGATCTAACTAACTAGATCCCCTTAGATTAAATAAATCAAATAAAGATTTATCTGACTTATTTAATTAAGGAAACTCCTAACAAACTATAAATATCTTAAAGATAACAAAAACATAGGAGAGAGAAATAATCAGCCAACTAACAAGCCTATAGCAAAAAATTCCCTTATTAAACTAAATTAAAATTGTTTCCATAAATAAAAAGTAATAATGATATTTTCCATAATTTAGATTGGTAAAGTCAAAGAGTTGACTTTGACCCATGAAACAACCTTATCTCACCCTGTCACTTGCTAAATTCAACCCTAAAGTGAGCAAAGTTATTCCATGTATCTAAATTAGGAAATAAGAATGAACAAGGCCCAATATAGCAAAGTGGCGCCCCATTCAAGGTGAAACTCGGCCCCATACATCAATCCATAGAATCCGAGCTCAATTGATGTTGAATGCAAGTAACCCATCTTGTTTTGTTGGACCCATCAACTATAGCTGCCAATCGAACTAAGATCGTCGTCGTCCCTTGAGCAATCTTCTTAGCTCGACTCCTTGTAATTGGTCCATAAAATGGCACTCGAATCAACTCATCGACATCGGTAGCAGACATGGCTGGTTTCACTGCATCATTCTCCTCCACTTGAGCTCGAATCGTCTTTTATTCGACGTCGGAATAAAAATCTGGCACATAAAAAGCATAAGATCAACAACATTAAATGTTGGATGGACATTATAATCACCAGGAAAATCAACATGATAAGCATTAGGGCCGATTCTTCTAAGAATTTTGAACGGTCCATCGCCACGCTGATCTAGCTTATTCTTCGTTTGGTTGGGAAACCTCTCTTTCCTAAGATGCACCCAAATAAGATCACCTTCTTCAAAGACAACCTGTTTTCTCCCCTTGTCAGCATGGGCCTTATATTTAATTGACTTCCTTTCTAAGTGCATCTTAGTCCTCTCATGTAGCTTCTTCACAAACTCAGCCCGCTTGTTAGCTTCAAAGCTCTCCTTTCCCTTGTATGGCTGAGGCATCAAGTCCACTAGCGTCCTTGGATTCAGCCCATAAACAACCTCAAAAGGGGTCATTTTAGTGGTTGAATGGATTGACCTGTTATAAGCAAATTCCACAAAAGGCAAAACGTCTTCCCAACGTTGGAGGTTAGCTTTAAGCATTGTTCTTAATAAAACACCTAACGTTCTATTAGTAACTTCAGTTTGTCCATCAGATTGTGGATGAAAAGTAGTAGAAAATAACAATTTGGTTCCCAACTTAGACCACAGACTTTTCCAAAAATAACTCAGAAATTTAGCATCACGATCTGAAACAATAGTACAAGGAATGACATGCAAATAACAATTTCCCTAAAGAACAAATTAGCAACATGCACAACATCACCAGTCGTGTGACATGGAATAAAATGAGCCATTTTAGAAAATCGGTCTACAACTACAAAAATAGAATCTCTACCTTTCCTAGTTCTAGGTAATCCAACAATGAAGTCCATAGAAATGTCCTCCCAAGGAGAACTAAGAATAGGCAAGGGCTGGTACAAGCCATGAGGGTTAAGTCTGGATTTGGCTTTAGCACAAACAACACAACTTTTGGCAAATCTAAGCACATAATTACTCATTTTTGGCCAATAGTAGTGTTCTTTTAAGCCTTGTAATGTTTTTTCTAACCCTTTATGTCCTCTTGATTCATGCAATTCTTTAGTTAAAAACCTATGTATGCGAGATGAAGGTATACACAATTTTTCAACTTTAAACAAATAACCATCATCAACAAAGTAAGAGTCAACTTCTCCCCTAGACATGCAATTTTTGTCAATTTCAGAAAAGTGAGGATCACTAGCATACAATTCCTTAATCATTGCAAATCCAAGGATTTTCACATCACATTGGTTCAAGAGAACGTACCTGCAAGAAAGGGCGTCAACTATCACATTCTCTTTGCCTTTCTTATGCTTTACAACATAAGGAAAGGTCTCCATAAATTCAACCCATCTTGCATGTCGCCTACTAAGTCTGGATTGGCCTTTCAAGTACTTTAAGGCCTCATGATCAAAATGAATTACAAATTCTTTAGGCCACAAATAATGAGACCAAGTGTTCAAAACCCTAATTAAAGCATACAATTCTTTATCATAAGTAGGGTAGTTCAACTCAGCCACACTAAGCTTTTCACTAAAATAAGTTATGGGTTTCTTGTCTTCCAAGAGGACGCCTCCTAAGCCATGGCCTGATGCATCCACCTCAATCTTAAATGCCTTAGAGGAATCAGGGAGTTAGAGCACCGGGGCGTTGCACAACCTATCCTTCAAAGTGGTGAAGGCGTTCTCTTGTTGCTCTCTCCATTTAATTGATGTATCCTTCTTTGTAAGCTCATGGAGAGGGGTTGCTATGGTGCTGAAATCATGCACAAAACGCCTATAGAAGCCAGCCAAGCCGAGGAAGGATCGAACCATGGTTGTTGTAGTCGGTTGTGGCCACTCCTTGGTAGCCTTGATCTTCTCTTCATCTACCTTCAATCCACCTTTAGACACAACAAAACCAAGAAAAACAGTAGATTCCGAGAAAAAATAACACTTCTTTAAATTAACATAAAGCTTTTCCAATCTCAAACTGTCCAAAACAACCCTAAGATGATCTACCTGTTCATGCAAAGTTTTACTATAAACTAAGATGTCATCAAAGTAGACTACTACAAATCAATACACATTAGTCAGTCCAAAAGGCATTACTAACCATTCATATAAGCCATACTTAGTTTTAAAAGCAGTTTTCCACTCATCCCCTTCCCTCATTCTAATTTGATGGTACCCACTTCTTAAACAAATCTTAGAAAAGAAATTAGCACCATGCAATTCATCAAGCATATCATCTAATCTATGAATGGGATGGCGGTACTTAACTATTATTTGGTTGATCGCCCTACAATCAACACACATTCTCCAAGTGCATCCTTCTTTGGCACCAAAATCACCAGAACCGCGCATGGGCTAAGTGATTCACGAACATAGCCCTTGTCCATGATGTCTTGCACTTGTATTTCTAGCTCATTTGTATCCTCTGGACTTGCTCTATAAGCTACTCGGTTTGGTAAAAAAGCACCAGGCACCAAATCAATTTGATGCTCAATGCCTCTAATTGGTGGAAGGCCTTATGGCGACTCTTCTGGCATGACATCCTCAAAATCCTGTAAAACATCTTGAATACAATTTGGAAGATGAGAAATATCTTGATTTATAATTAGTATTTCTTTCCTCATAAGAATCAAACAATAATAGTTAGGGAAAGAAGTATTAGACTGTGCAATTAGAGAGCGCTTTTCTACACCGCCTTTTAAGTCGATTTTTGTTTTGGTTTGCAGGCGTTTTTCTTGCTGAATTGTAACTCTCTGAATTTCTGAATTGCTCCCAAAATTTGATCCAGAACGCCCGAGTGGTTTGGGAGATAGCCCCGTTTTCGTCTCAGCTGCACCATCTGAAGTGTGGCTCCGCACTTTGGATGAATTAGGCCGCATTTATGGGCCTTTTTTGTCCCCATTAGTAGCTCCACTGGTTTCTGAGGTCCTCCTAAAATTTGAGCAAGTTTTCTCGAGTGGAAGCTAGGAAACACTGCTCGTCTCTGTTGCTACGCTGGGCGCTGTTTGGCTGCCTTGACTGCGGCGTCGGTTGCCTCTTGCTCTTCTTTGGCACGCCTTAGTGCCCTAGCTTGGTCTCTTTGTACCTGGTCCTGTAAACTTGTTATGGCGACACTGGTAGAAGAGAAACTCTCCTCCCGCCATAGTTAAACGAATAGGTATTTAGCATGTCATCATAAATAACTCTCCTATCGAATAACCATGCTCTACCTAACAAAATATGAGTGCATTCCATGTTTACCACATCACACATAATATCATCAAGATAATTGCCAATGGAAACGCATACTAAGCATTGATGTGTAACAAGATTAGGACCATCTGAATCATTAATTCCATTAAGACCATAACTAGTAGCCCTAGGTTGAGTTTTCAATTGCAAGTGATCAACTACTTTAGCATTTATAATGTTACAACAGCTACCACTATCAATTATCATGCATTTCTTCATTGTACACCTAGTATGCATTTCTTCATAACTAGGTGTTTCTTATAAAGTAAGAGTACGCATGGTTACCAAAGTTAAGGGCTGTTCCGTGCAATCAGGTTCGATGGCCTCAATGTCGTCCCCTTCATGGCCAAGATTCTCCTCCTCCACTTGATTTGGAGGTATTTCTTCATCACTCACATAACCACCATTATTGGTAAAGAGCACTCGTTTTTTGTTAGGACAATCCTTGGCTAAATGGCCTCTTCCTTGACATTTGTAACAAACGACGTCTCTTGTCCTTGACTGCGTTTGAGGACCATTTATGGGACGTCTAGGCATCATTGTACCTGGTTTAGGTGAGCTAAAATCCCCCTTTTGCTGTATAGAAGGATTAGAAGAAAAAGAATTAGAATTGGAACTAGAGTTAGATGGATACCTTTTTGGAGTATTCTAAGCTTCCTTCTTCTTCCTTTGTTGTTGCTCATAGAGTAGTTGGGCTGAATGTACTAATGCATTGAGATCCTTGATTTGTTGAATCTCAAGTGTGTCTTTGATTGATTGATTTAGTCCAGCCATAAATTGGGTCCTTAAAGACCTTTGAGAATGGTGAATTCCAGCCTTGAAGCTCAAATCTTCAAGCTCATTGAAGTACTCGGTTGGTGACTTGGTCCCTTGTTTGCACGTGACAACTTTAAGCCTCATGTGCTCGGTATGTTCTTCTAGCACATACTTCTTCCTCATGACAAACTTCAGCTGGTTCCAAGTCTCAATAGGAGCCAAAGCTTTTCGAGCTCTATCCTCCTTCACTCGGAATCACCAATTCCTAGCTGTCCCAACAAAGTGGATGACAACGACAACAACTTTCTCCCACTCTTCATAGCCCATATGGTCTAAAATGAAGCTAGTAGCTTGCTCCCATTCTAGATACTTCTTGGGATTAATATCTCCACTGAATGATTCAATTTTGATTTTTATATCCCATTTTCCAATTTGAGCCATTTGTTGGTTGTTGTTGTTGTTGTTGTTGATGTTAGGCCTCCGTACTTCATAAGCCGGTGGAATTTCGTCTACATCTTCAGCTTGATTGTAGAAATCATCAAGGGGAAGATGCCACAAGCGTCGTTCTTCTCCGGGATAGCCATAAGTCACATCATCATAAGGATTGTTAAATTGTTCTTGTTGATGATGAGTGGCTTGAGGGAGCTGCGCCGATTGTCGAGTGTAGACTTGTTGGTGGGTGATCGACGGCTGCCTATGCACATTGCCACACCCTCTTCCTCAGCCACTATTAGGTGAGTAATGGCGTTGGAGGTCGTGGTCTTTGGGATAGTTAGCAAGTAGATCATGCTCTTCATCTTCTACTTGTTGCTTGCCTTTGTTGCTACCGGAGGCCTGATTTGGATCAACTTGTTGTTGTAGAGAAAGTGGATCTTTGTGACTTGATTGTGAGGCCTCTATAAAGGCCGAAATTTGCTCCTCTATTCGCTGCAATCTTGGATGCAACACAACATTCACAACTTCAACGACCCTTTGATGACCCTCTTTTACACCTTCACTAATGGACAATCTAATGAAATCGATTGCCTCTTTAGTCAAATTCAAAGCAGTAGGATTGGGTTCTTCTTCAATTGACATTGTTTAGCCTACAAAGGTCACAAAAAGACAAGAGAGTAGTGTGTTCCAAAAGCAAAAACGAACAAGAAATACCACACCGTTATCAAGCCAACACTTACCTCAAAGCAATCCAATCAACCAATTTAGTTTTTGGGTTGAAAAAGAGGTAGTATTGGTGTAGATATGGTGTTCTAATGATAATCAATAGATTAATGCAGCTCAAGTAATTAACAAGAATGCAAATCAGAAAAGCAACGCAAGATATCCCTTTATGAGCTCAAAGAACATGCAATCTCTCTATTGACTCTATGCAAGACTAATAATGCCCACAATGCAAGCAATGGACAAAAAGGGTAGGCTTGTGACTTTGTAGTGTTGTCACAATTTTTTTTAATACAAAGTGATTACCAACTACTTTTCTAGCAAGCAATCATTAGGGGTGAAAGTGGCTTAAAACTAGCTGGGGTAGATCACTTATTTCTTTTTCTTTTTTGATTTATGCACAAACTACTCTTGTGCTGAATTTAAACAACAAGCAATGAATGCAAGCAAGTAGAGAATAACAAACTGATTTTTTTTGTAAGTGATTTTTGTTACCAATAAAACCAACTATAAGCCAGATTAACAAGAATAAGAAGGGCATGGTCGAAAATAATACGAGATGCAGACAAAAATCAACAATTAGATGCAAGCAATATGAATCGCAATCAATCATGCAATGTTGAATTGAAACTCATAAAACTGTAGGAAATAAATATGTTGATCTATAATTGCAACAAACTTAACCAATTAACCTTAAAACATGCAACAAATCCCTTAAAATCTCCTAGGTTGTTAGCTACTTGGGGTGATGTGATTCCATCTATCGAGTCATGGCCCCACAGTACCGTTCATATTGGGGCGCCGTTGCACACGCTGATTTCCGACCTTGGCGCGCCTTGGCCTTTGATGAATGGTACCACTTCTTCGGGCACTTTTAAAGGGACTATGCTCCATGATTTGAGTGAAGATCTCAGCCCTAAAGACAAGTTCAATTTGCACGACAAAGGAGGGTCTTCACTTGGACAAATATCCAAGGCCGGTGTCCGAGGCGCTAAGAAGCCAAGTCAAGGTACCACGCCCTATCTTCGGCGCATCACTCGAGCACATGCTAGGGAAATGCTTGACAAGATCAAGAAGGAGCTCATGGCTCATAAGTTGGACTTTGGTTAGCAAAGGTGAAAGTTGGAGTCTTATGATACATCATGGTTCGATAAGTGACAACTTAACGGTTAAGGACGATTAATGTGCTCTCGGTTTTTATGGGTTGTTTTTTGTAATTTTCTTTAAATGAGGGGGCTGATTTTGTGAGGCTTGTTATCTAGGTTATATGGTCGTCCATCCCCCTCCTCCCTTGAGAGACTTGGACGAAATTTGCTTCTCTTTTCCTTGCATTTTCAATTCAAAGTTCTTGTTTTGTTTCGTTCAATTCTCGTTGTTCAATTGTTGGTGAGTCATATCCGACAATTCGAGCATCCTAGTTTGTTTGAGAGCTTGGTGAGTCATATCCAAGTTATCAAGCATCCATATCCCCTTGTTCTCTCCATTTTCGAACCATCATCCATCTCGGAGGTTTCTGCACCATCTCAGTAAAATCGACATATCTTTCAATCCACTCATCATCTAGGTCTGCAATTTTGAGGGGTTAAACTAGACTCCGAGATCTAACTTCTCGAATTGGAATCACTCAATTCCGAGTTCGGACGAGAAAGATCCGGTCATTTGAAGACGGGTCAGTTGCGTGGTGTTTGTGGTCGGAATTCCTTGGATTCTCGTGGCGATCTCTTTGCACCATCATCCCCTCCATCGATCCTCTCATCAAGTGGTATCAGAGCCACGTGAAGGTATCGCCATCTAAATCTTGTTCCGACCTTGAATTTCCACTTGTTGCAAGTTTTAGGTTTGAACTCTCTAGGGCTGCGTTGTTGTTGTTGTGGTGTTCGGCCTTGTCCGAATTGTTGTCTTGTGTTGTGGACGTTTTCTTGTCTTGAAATTGTTGTTGTTTGGTCGAGTTTGGTGCTCAGCCATGGCTGAAAACCATGCCCAAAAAACGTCCATGAGATGAACTCCAAAGGTCCTTAATTTGGTAGTTGAAAGGTTGCCTTTGATGCTTGAGTAATGCCTTCATTTAGTGCTTGATTTAAGTGTGTCTTGCTGAAATTGGCTGAGTGAAAAACGTGGGATTTGAGTCCATAATTCAGCTCTCTTTTGATCGCTTTATATCATTACATGCTTGTTGTCGGTTACGGTGCTAGGATACGGGAACGACACCAAGACGAGACATCTTGTGTTGTTGTTTAAGTGTATTGAAATCTTTTGTTGAATAATCAGAAAAACCTTGCCGGCGGCATAAAGCTAATAAGGGGCCAGGCACAGAAAGAAAGATTAAAGACTAGAAAAACCTTGCCCGGCGGCGTAAAGCTAATAAGGGGCCGGGCACGGAAAGAGTAGTCATCTTGTAGTGCCTAGCAAAGGCCTACAAAAGTCGTCTTCTAGTAGTTCCTAGCAAAGGCCTACCCAAAACAAAAAAAAAATATAATTAATTAATTTCGAAATACTTGGTGTTGAGTCTTGGTGGTTTAGTAGCTTCCTAGCATTGTTTTCCTAAGCAAATGTGTGATGAATTCTCTCTTTGTTGTCTTTGTTGTTTTTGCCTACTTGCAACTTGTCGGATTTTCATCTCGGGCAAGTCTTGGTGATTAATTCGTGTGACCTCTATACCTTGATCTTTGCCTTGTTTTTACAATGACAAGTGTAGGTGATGACAAGAATAAGGAACAAGTTGAGGAGACGTCCACTAGTTCGGTGGCTGCCATGTTGCAAACCATGCAACAATCCTTGCAACAATCCATTGAGGCTTTGGGAACTAGGTTGACTGATTTGGAGAGCCAAGTGCGCAACCGAGATGATAGAGCACGAGTGCCTCAAACGGGGGCTCTACCAAGTGTGCTACAAAGCTCTAACCAAGTGGAGTCGTTGGACGAGAGGACAAAAGTACCTCAAGAGGGGGAGCTCAAGAAGACACGAGAGGATGGAGAGTGCTTGGTGGTCCCACGAACACTTTTCATGACGGAGAATACCACCAGGCCTAGTCAACGGGAAGTTATCTTTCACATTCGATGCAAGATCGTGGATAAGGTATGTAGTGTGATTATTGATAGCGGTTCATGTTGCAATGTTATTAGTCAAGAGGTGGCGGATAGGTTTTCTTTGAGTACTACTCCTCAACCTTTACCTTACCCTTTGTGTTGGTTGAACTCTAACGCCCCTATCCAAGTCAAGGAGAGGGCTCGTGTTTCTTTTTCTATAGGACCATACAAGGATGAGGTGGAGTGTGACATTGTCCCGATTACCTCTTGTCATCTACTATTGGGACGCCCTTGGCAATTTGACAAGAAAGCGATCCATGATGGAATATCCAACGAATACCACTTCCAAATGGAGGGAAAGAAGGTGATTTTGCACCCGATGTCTTCCCGTGAGATAATGTTGGATTACGCAGCCAAGGAGCAAAGGAAGAAGCTTGCTCAACGAGAGGAAAATAAGGACAAGAATATAGCCAAAGGGGGGCCCTCTACTCCCCTATTTTTGGTCAACCCGAAAGAGGAAAGTGAAACTTCCTTCTCGGATAAATCTGCACCACCTTGGAAAAAATGGTGTAACTTACAACTTAGTGGTCGAATGATGCTCAAATTTGGAGGAAATGAAGTAGACGCCTTAAGCTCAATCTGGAACTTGGAATCTCTCAATTTGGAGCTCGAAGCTAAGAGAACGACCTTGAACAGTTTAGAGTTGAAAACTGTCCCAAGCTACGATGTGCATGCCATTCGGGGAAGTAACACTTCTTCCTTACTTTTATCTCAAAACTTGACATCTTGGCTGAATTACTCTCATATTTTGGATAGCTTTGTCATGTACCATACCAATAGGATTGCAAAGAAAAGTGGCATAGCTTGTGCTTATATTTTGTCATATCATGTTGTGCTTGGAAAGGAGGTTTGTGTGTTGACCTTTTTTGTAGGTCAGCTGGGTTCATGGACGCACCCTTTTGAAGGGGATAAGACTTCCTTCCAACAAAGATTGATGAGTGACATAGAACAACCAAAAAGAGAGATTCTTTTCCATGAATTGGAACAACTCATCACCGTCAAGTGTCCGATAAAACTAATGCACATATTGCAAGAAGAGGAGGAAGTTGTGGAATCATCTCCTAAAATCAAGTGTCGTCCTACCATCACTCCTAGCTCCATGAACTCGTTGGCTAAACCATGTATGGATGTGTTTCCTATGATTCCTTCAAGTTTTCCCTTCTTGCTCCATGAGGAGGACGAGGCTGTTTTAGTCACTCCAAGCGGTGATTACATTCCTTTTCTTGTGGAGGCCAAGAAAGATGTCTTTGTCATGGAGAATGCCACACCAAGGGAGATAGAAGCCCTACCTCCATTGTTGAGCTCACAGGGTGATATGAGTGCACTTCTCAGGGAAGTTTCTTGCACTCCTCTATTCTATATTTATGACTACGTGTTGGTTGTGTCACATGCATTTGATCAAATAATTTCAGTTTTCTTTCATGCATTTGTGACATCTAGTACTAAGTACTCTTGCTTCCATTTTAGTTCTCTTGCCCAATACATGTCATCTAGGATGCATATAGGTTATAGAATTCCATTGATGCCTACTTACCCTCAATCTCTTCATTGCTTTATTATGAGATGTACCCGTAAGAATAGGAAGAGAAGTGGTGTAGCTAGTGCATACTTTCTGGCCTATCATATTGAGATTGGAAATGTTATTCTTAACTTGACTTCTATAGAGTGTACTTGCTTGTGCTTCCCTCGATGTGTCCTTTGTTTTACAGGCTTGATAGATTCGAGGACGAATCCTTTTAAAGGGGAGGAGGATGATGTGATTCCATTTATCGAGTCATGGCCCCACAGTACCGTTCATATTGGGGCGCCGTTGCACACGCTGATTTCCGACCTTGGCGCGCCTTGGCCTTTGATGAATGGTACCACTTCTTCGGGCACTTTTAAAGGGACTATGCTCCATGATTTGAGTGAAGATCTCAGCCCTAAAGACAAGTTCAATTTGCACGACAAAGGAGGGTCTTCACTTGGACAAATATCCAAGGCCGGTGTCCGAGGCGCTAAGAAGCCAAGTCAAGGTACCACGCCCTATCTTCGGCGCATCACTCGAGCACATGCTAGGGAAATGCTTGACAAGATCAAGAAGGAGCTCATGGCTCATAAGTTGGACTTTGGTTAGCAAAGGTGAAAGTTGGAGTCTTATGATACATCATGGTTCGATAAGTGACAACTTAACGGTTAAGGACGATTAATGTGCTCTCGGTTTTTATGGGTTGTTTTTGTAATTTTCTTTAAATGAGGGGGCTGATTTTGTGAGGCTTGTTATCTAGGTTATATGGTCGTCCACCCCCCTCCTCCCTTGAGAGACTTGGACGAAATTTGCTTCTCTTTTCCTTGCATTTTCAATTCAAAGTTCTTGTTTTGTTTCGTTCAATTCTCGTTGTTCAATTGTTGGTGAGTCATATCCGACAATTCGAGCATCCTAGTTTGTTTGAGAGCTTGGTGAGTCATATCCAAGTTATCAAGCATCCATATCCCCTTGTTCTCTCCATTTTCGAACCATCATCCATCTCGGAGGTTTCTGCACCCTCTCAGTAAAATCGACATATCTTTCAATCCACTCATCATCTAGGTCTGCAATTTTGAGGGGTTAAACTAGACTCCGAGATCTAACTTCTCGAATTGGAATCACTCAATTCCGAGTTCGGACGAGGAAGATCCGGTCATTTGAAGACGGGTCAGTTGCGTGGTGTTTGTGGTCGGAATTCCTTGGATTCTCGTGGCGATCTCTTTGCACCATCATCCCCTCCATCGATCCTCTCATCATGGGGGGCAAGCAACAAACAAGGGAAAATTAGGGTTAGGGTCGCGTGTTTAGGGTTAAGGTTTCGGGGTGGGGGTTGGGCGATTTGGTCTTGTGGTGGTCCGATCACCGTGGGATTGGTGGCGGATGGTGGCTGGTGTGGTGGTGAGTGGTGCGGCTGGGGTTAGCGACACCAGTTGTGGAGGCGCCGGCGGTGTCTCGTTGTGGAGGTTGCGAAAATATGGTGGATTTGTGGTAAAAAATCAGATTTTGGTCCCAAAGTATAGAAAGATGGATAAAGGTATAGGCTTTAGGATCAAAAACTAAATTAATCGACTAGAAAGCAAATTAAGGTAAGAAAAATTACTTGGCGAGACGTTGGATGAATGATATCACTTGATACGTGATCGCCTCGGATTACTCCTTGTTGATCTCGTTTTGAACCACACAAGTCCCGATCTTGCCTTGTAATCGAATTCTCCAACCGAATTCACTTCCAAAGTTAAAAACTTGTTTCACAAGCAATTGATGTAGTTTGAACTTAACAAGAAACAAACAACTCAGTTTGAATCATTAGATGAATCAAATAGATAGTTCAACTAGAATGGCTCGAACGCTAATTCTAGTTGATGAACTAGTTGATATGGATAATCAAACTAGAACTAAACTAATTGAACAAATTAATGAATCAAATTTAAACAATTCACAAAGAGAGAACGAGAGTTTGATGATGATGATCGATTGAAGCAATTGCAAACACACGTGTATTTTGGCTCAAAGACTAGATAAAACCTTTTCTAGGGTTTATCTAATCTCAAGCTGATTTTATTGAATGGAAAATGCAAAGTATTTAAAGGCAATACAAAGTGTCTCCTTGGAGAGCAAGCAAGATATCACAGCCGGCCCTAGAGGGGTATTTTTGGGCTTTTGCTTGCTTCCCAAGATAATATAAAATAATCTAGATCTAACTAACTAGATCTCTTAGATTAAATAAATCAAATAAAGATTTATCTAACTTATTTAATTAAGAAAACTCCTAACAAACTATAAATATCTTAAAGATATTAAAAAGATAGGGCTAGAGAGAAATAATCAGCCAACTAACAAGCCTATGGCCGAAAATTCCCATATTAAACTGAATTAAAATTGTTTCCATAAATAAAAAGCAATAAAGATATTTTCCATAATTTAGATTGGTCAAGTCAAAGAGTTTACTTTGACCAATGAAACAACCTTATCTCACCCGGTCACTTACTAAATTCAGCCCTAAAGTGAGACAAGCTATTACATGTATCTAAATTAGGAAATAAGAATTAACAAGGCCCAATATAGCAAAGTGGCGCCCCATTCAAGGTGAAACTTGGCCTCATACATCAATCCATAGAATCCGGGCTCAATTGATGTTAAATGCAAGTAACCCATCTTGTTTTGTTGGACCCTTCAACTATAGCTGTCAATCGAACTAAGATCGTCGTCGTCCCTTGAGCAATTTTCTTAGCTCGACTCCTTGTAATTGGTCCATCAAATGACACTCGAATCAACTCATCGGCGTCGGTAGGAGACATGACTGGTTTCACTGCATCAGTATTATATTTGCAAGGTTTCAACCATAGAGCCTTAAAAATTACGTTACATCCATGTTTTCGAATAAGATCTTTTATTCTTCTTTTGGTAGGTGTTTTTGGTTGACAAGAAGATTATACATCCAAAGGAGGTGTTTGATAGTGTAGCTCAAGAGGATTTTCCTTTATTTTCTTGGCTTCCCTATTTATCATTTGGATCACTCAGCTTATATGGTTGGTAGCTATTTGATACTATTTTTTAGTCTACAAATATTTGATTCTATTGTGAATGCATTAAACTTCACCATTTTTCTTTCTTCAGATTTACAATCCTCTCAAATGGAAAAAATGAAATACATAATTCGTACTTGGTTGCTGAATATGAGTGGGTCGGAGGAACCAAATGAAGATGGCCGGACAAGGAAAAGTAAACAAATCCACAAGTAATGCAAGTAAGAAAAAAGAAAAGGTTCAATGCTCACATGAAGGTGAATCAGAAAAAGACTTGTTGAAAAAGGTGAAATTGTTTTGGGTGTCAAGCTAGAGCTCGATTTTACACTCTTGAACCACAAAGTTGCGATTTTGGTGACAGTGTACGTTTTGGTTCTTTTTCGGCTCAATTTGGCTCTACTATACTCTCCCTTGGAAAAGTAATAAAAAATTGAATGTGAAGTTTATGTTCTCCTTTTTTTTTTTTTTTTAGTTATGGTAGTTACTCTTCATTTTGGTCTAATTATATGCAGACACATTGTATACTACAACTTTCAAATGGAGAACAAGAGAACCCATGCATGTTTCCGTTTGATTGAAATTTATGTTGGTTACTGCTAGGGAGAATCTGGATCTTAGGCTTAGCTTTGATTATTTCGACTCAGATGAGTTGGTTACTGCCACATTATTGGATTTAGAGGTCATATTCTTTTTTAGGTCTTTTCTTTAAGGTTGAGCCGTTGAGATATAGGGGAAGCAAAATCTTGTGATATTGGATATTTTTGTTAAAAAACACGATTTAATTGCTTAGTCGGTTGATTGGTTTATGTTTGTGACTGGGAAGTCTATTGATTATATTAGTGATTAACATACAAGATAAGGTTTCTTTGTGTGATGCATTTTCTTTTTGGATTTCTTACCTCTTTGTTTTTCAATGCAAGTTCTGATGTTGTACATTTCAATTTTCGGGAGAAGAAATGGATGAATTTAGCAGGACTAGAGTTGAGAATAGACAGCTGTATAACTGTCAATCCCCGTCTCTATTCTCGATTCTTAATTTTAATCTAATTGGAAGCTCCAACTCGTAATCTCTTACATGTATTTTTTTTTATTGATTTTGCTTGAAATTAACTTTTAATACAAAATTAAAAGATTAACCAGAAGATTACCCACGTGCTTCTGCACTAGTTTTTACATAAAAGATCGAGGAGATCAAAGAATCCGTTTCAAGATATATAATACTCCAAGATGTATGGCAGTGACAGTCTGGAAGATAAGTTTTATGCGCAGGCGATGGAAAGCGCACAATATATCATGGAGCAGCACTTAACCCGCTCACAGTATCACACCCCCCGCCGCTCCATTCTTAATTCTCTATATATATCTAGTTATATTAATATCGATTTTTGATCCAAGGCTCAGAGAGCTCTTACAAGGGGATTTACATTTGCCTCACCTCAAAGAGACTAGTGGGGAATCGAACCTGCGACCTGTCAGACCCGATTCCTGTCTTGCTCCACTAGGCCAACCCCTTGAGGTTATAATTTACATTTACTTAAGATTAATTAATTTTTAAAGGGTTTATTAGTGTCTATTTAGGGTTTTTAGTTCCTTGAAAAACCATATTAATATAAGGATTTTTCTAATGGACATGTGTGTCCATGGATACAAAATAAGAATTCTAATCTTGATAAATCTGAATATTGTTTGTTAATCTTGATAAATCTGAATATTATGTGCCCCATGAACACACATTAGGTGAACCGTTAATATAAAGGCTTTATGATGCTAATCGATCTTTTCTGGGCAAGTGTCTTTGATATTAATTTTTAAGCACATTATTATTATTAATCAAATCTAACTAAATATCTTGCCTAAAAGATATTTCGGTATATCTAGGCTTGCTGCTCCTGATTAAACAAATTTATCAAAAGGGGATTTGGTTGCTCACTTAATTTAAAACCATTAAGAACATGCACAAAATGTCCTTATTAAAAGATCCAAAAATTAATTATACATTTAAATAAAGCTTATGGGAATTTAAAAAGATTCAAAAACAAGTGTGATCAAAATATTGTACTTTTAGGTTCGTTCGGCAACGATGTGCTTATATGAGTTGATGCTGATGTAGTTGATGCTAATATAGTTGATGCTGAAATTAGTAGTTGAAAGTTACATAGTGTTTGGGAAAATAGTAGTTTACGAGAGTTAAAAAATATGGTAAAAAGGTTGAATTAAATTTCAACTAGTTAAAATAAATACATTTCACTCCATAAGATTCTCTTCCTCACCTTAATTTTTTTTGTCAAAATTTCAACTAGTATCAATTACTATAAACATATTTCAACTATCACACTCGAACACCTATATAGTTGAAATATTTTTCATTTCAATTACATAAACTCATTTCAACTTTAACGAACAGACCAAACAATTATAATATCCTTATTAATGTGGGATGAGTATGGGCCTTGAATGAAGTAGGAGAGACAAAAGAGCATGTATTACAAAGGAGAAGAGGTCGAGTACGAAAACTTCAAACGTTTCAAGTATGTTTTTTTTTTTTTTTAATTTGCTGAATTGATATGAACTTGAATCATGTACACTCTTGATGATAGGCGTAATAGTTAACACAACAAAGCTTAGAGAGGTGAAATATTTTATGCAATTGATGATGATGTGATTCGCCGATTGAGGATAAGGCCGTTCTTTTAATATTGAGGGGAATCTTCTAGCTTGTTGGGCTAAGACACTGAGATAAGGTAACTTGATAATCACATCGATGAGGCCTGCTATTTGTCAAAGGTAAGCGATAATAGAAAAGACACGGATGGCGGAGACAACAGACTTGTAAATTTAACGGTCAAAATTTCAAATTCTGCGTTCTTTTAAAAAATAATAGATATCAAAAAAGAAATTAATTATAGTGTTTTGAAATTTTCTGCTCGATCGGTTCATTTTATCCTTATTTTTTTAATTACAAATTAAAATTTTAAAAAAATGTATGTATTACACAGTAACATTAGCATTGGACTCAAGTCCATTGGATTTTTTTTACTTAACTATATGGATGAATTTGATAATAAAGTTTATTAATTAAACAATATAATGGTCAGAATATGTTCAATTGAGCCTCCCACGTGTTTTTACGTACTTTTTTTTTAAGGTAAAAATTAGGGGAAAAGCCTGTTCATTTTTGTTAATTTTGTCTTGTTTTCCTCTTAAAATCTCCCGCCATTGACGCAAGACAATCATCAAACTTCTCCTCTTTGCCTCCTCCCCTCGTGCTCAAATTTATTACAGTGAATTAAATAAACAAAGGCGAACTCCAGTCTCTCCAAGTCTTGTCCTCCTAGCCATGGAAGTACAGGAAATCAAGCTCCGCCTCCCAGACCGCGCTTCCCTCCACACCCTCGCCTCCGTTCTCTCCCCCTTCCTCGTCCGCACTCACCACCAACGCAACCTCTTCTTTGACGGTGCCGGATCCCAGCTCGGCGGGAGCCACGCTGTCCTCTTCTTACGCTTCTACGGCAAAACATGCTTACTCTGTCTCAAGGCGAACGCCATCCTCATAGACGGAGTCAGCCGTGTGGAGCAAGACGGTGCGGAGCTGGATCCCTCGATTGGCCGGGCCATATGCGAAGATCCGTGCTTGATCGCGTCCTATTCAGCACAGTCTAGGATTTTGAGGAGGGTGAGAGAGGAGTTTGGGGTAGAAGACGGCAAGTATGTTTGTTTGGGAGGGTTTAAGAATGTTAGGAGGGTTTACAAGTGGCAAGGGCTTAAACTGGAGGTGGATGAGACCTCGTTCGCTTTTGGAACTCAGTATGAGATTGAATGTGAGAGTGATCAGCCTGAGAGAGCCAAGGAGATCATCGAGGGCTTCTTGAGGAAGAATGACATTGCTTATTCTTACTCTAAGATGTCCAAGTTTGCCATTTTTCGAGCTGGAAAGCTACCAGCATTGCCTGTGAGTAGTAGTCTTGATTCTTCATCATCATCATCCTGTGCCCATGCCCATATGTATATTTGCATTTGGATTCAAGTCATTTTGTTGCTACTTTGCCCGTTTCTTTGAATGTGCAACTGTCACTATCATCTTTCTTTTGTTTGCTATTATCAGTTGATTGTGAGTCCTTCGACAATAATCTCATGCCTTGAGTTTTTTTTTATCATGTGACCGATGCCATAAGGTTATATATATAGCTTTTGAATCCTGCATACGGAGTGCTTTTTCTATCAATGTTCTAAAAGTATGCATGTTCAGAGCTTGAATTTAGGAACTGGAATTTATAGTCTTAACTGGAATTGGGGCATGCACTCTTTCGATTTTAGGTCGAGGGAAGGGTAGGTACATCCTGACGTCCAAGACCCTGCTCGAGGCAGGTCCACACTGGGTTGGTGTTGTTACTGTTGTTGTTGTAAGTGATAAGTGTGCTTGGTTGATTGCCTGTAATATGACATTCATCTACCCTCTGCTAACAGAAATCAGATGATGTTATGAATTTATTAAATTGTTTGTTCATCCATTTTCAGAATGCAAAAAGATATATGAAAAACTTGGTGTTAAATTATGCGTCTATTTTGCAGGACAGTGATTGAATGTACCAACCGGAAGACGCGTGGCTTATGTTGTTGCAACTGCGATATAAATTAACAGTGTCGTCTGAATTCCTGCAAGAAACTTATTGCAGTTTTGGACCTGAATAAGAAACAATGTTTTGACTTTTGATGGTTACAGAATCAATTTTATGTAAGAGTGATCTGTTAGTCACCCATTGATGAGCTTGACTTCGGGTGTCACAAGCCAATTGATTAGTCAAGTCATCTGGAGTGCATCGTTTAGTCAGGAAATGCAACAAATATCATTCTTGCGTTTATAAGAATGACTTTTTTCAAGTTCAAAGGTTTAATGCTTTTCAGGTTTCGGGCCCTAATATAGTGCAAAGGCGACATCTTATTCCATCTTTTCCAAAACAAAAATAAAACTATCTACCAAGGTAGAACCCCGTATGAGCGGGATCTGGAGGATTGAGATGTACGCACCTTTACCCCAACTCGAAGTCAAGAGGATATCTAAAGTGGGCCCAAAGCAAAAAGAGAAAAGGACATGAAACAAAAGAGGGAAAACTAGAGAAATAGAAAGCGAGAGTGGGGAAGTACTCTAGAAGACCCAGAAAACTAAAACTAAAACAGTGAAAAAAACGAAGAGAATAACAAAGCAGGGCACTCCCTCCTGGTCGTCACTACTAACGTTTTGCCACTGTAATCTTTTCCCGCCATTGGTCCCTACACAAGGCCATATCTGCTGAGACTGCCAGAACGGTGAGCTCTTGTCTTATGACTTCTTTCCAACTTTTCTTCGATCTTCCCCTTTCCCTACGAAAGTCGCTCTCGACCAACCCTTCGATTCTTCGAACCAGGGCATTTGGTAGTCTTCTTTATACGTGCTCGAACCATCTAAGCCTCGACTCTCTGAGCTTGTCACCTAAACTAACCACGCCCACCTTGCTCCTAATCACTTCATTCTTAATCCTGTCAAGTCTCGTATGTCAGCACATCCATCTCAACATCCTCATCTCTACTACCATCAGCTTTTGCTCCTACGCCTTAGTAGTCGGCCAACATTCCGCCCCGTAAAGTATGGTTGGTCTAACCACCGTTTTGTAGAACTTGCCCTTAAGCTTGAGTGGGACCTTTCTGTCACATAACACTCCAGAAACACCCCTCCACTTCTGCCAACCTCTATGTATTCTGTATCTAATGTCCTCCTCGACGCTCCTATCACTCTGCACAATTGAGCCTAGGTATCCAAACATCTTTTTTTTTCGCTATGATCTCTCCTCCCAAACGTACTTCCTCATCTGGCTCCACCTCCTGGCTGAACATAACTCTACATACCCCGTCTTAGTCCGACTCAGCCTAAAACCTTTTGTCTCGAGTTTTTCTCTCCAAGATTCTAGTTTTCTGCAAACTCCCTTCCTAGACTCGTCTCCCCGAACTAAGACTATGTGAATTGGGCTTTGACTCAACCATGAAAACACTTGTGTCCTTTTGCTTTTGTGTCTTTACATTCTCCTTGGCAATCAATGTTTTTCCATTGTAAGGCATGTCTTTCAATATATTGCAAGTTCGATCTAGATTTTCAAATTGCTATTAGAGCAATGGATTTTTCTGCTTTCGTGCTTCTTTGTTCTTGCTTAGGATTTTTTGTTTTGAAATGATCTGTAGGATTTGAGGCGTTTAGAGGTCTCCTTCATTCTCTTTTACAAAGTGAGTCAAACCCTAGGTTTCTCGATCACTTGTTTGGAGCTTGAACTTTTTCGTTTTTGTTCTTATAGTCTCTTCATTTGCTTAAGAGCATGTGCATTGGAGAGGAATCAAACTCCTCTTTGCACTCTTTCTCCTCATACTGGAGCTCATCCTTGTTGTAAAACTTGAAAGGAGAATACTCTTTGAAAGAGGAATACAAGTAATCCTCTTTCTGTAGAGGAATGAAAAAGCTTTCGCCCTTGTGCCCAAAAAGGTACTTTAACCCATTCACAATTTGACACATGTATTTCCAACTTTCAACTAACTTCATTTATTTCAATCCAACTTATCATAAAATAAGTTTCAACAAAATAATAATTAAATGTGATATTTTTTATAAAAATAAATTAATCAATTTTTATAATTTTTTCTTTCTATAAATAGACCCTAATATTGTTTATTTTTCAAAAACTCAATTATTAGCTTTTCTTTCTCTTCTTCGCTACTACTACATTTCATGGATAATCAGAATAACCCAAATAACTCAAACTTTCAAAATAACCCAAACACCCAATGGTTTTATTATTTATGCTTAGTGTTATTTTTATTTTATATTTTTTTGTAATTAATAATGTTGTTTGATGTTATATTAATGTTAATTAAGTTTATTTTTCATTAGTAATCATTTCATATTATCTTAAATCCAAATTATTTAAGTAAATACAATTTATCATTAATTCATCGCTTCATCGGGTGAATCCTTTTCTTCCAGAATAAGTTGGGTTTGGCGATTTCCGTATCTCATGCGTATTCTGTGAAGTAGATGTGGTAATTCGCTTCCCTTTTTGTTCAAGTATTTTTATTCCTTATTTTCTTTGATGGGGAGCTAAATTGAGGGTTGTAAATTTCATATTTGTGTGTTGAGTGCTTAATTTTTGAGTAGGTCTAGGGTTTTGATATCCGATATTTGCTTCCCTTGTTGACTTGTTGTATAATTTAGGGTTTATTCATGTTGTTGAATTCCAATGATACTTAATTGTTAAACTTCATATTTTTATAATCTTTTTTTTGGTGGAAATATTTTTTATAATCTCTTCGTTCTTTGAATATGAATTTTACACCGTGATAGATATTTGCACAAGAAGGGAGAATTCTAGGTTATTGATTACAATGTTGAATGTTGATGATGATCTTCATGATGAGCTCATAATTTTTTTGGACGTACATCTAGTAGCGCGCTCTTTTGGGAATTGTTGGGAACAATGATACCCTTCTCCAGTTTTGACAATGACAAACACCATGTGGGAACTAACGTGTTATGTCCAAGTATTTCTAAGGAACACAGGTCTAGTGAAGAATCTTCATGAACGCCCAAGGAACACTGGCTTACATGATGAAGAGTTTCTCTCAAAGGAACTCTGAAGAAGACAGTTCCCATCACATGGGAACTCACATGTGCAGACAAAGACAAGTCAACGAGATTTGCGGGATCCTGCCTCAAGACAAAACAAACACTCAGTCTGAGGAACAGACTAAGGCATTTGATCCAACGGCCCGATCAACTCTCAAAGTTGACTCAATTCAAATATTGTCACATGTGAAGGACAACGACTTGGCATACAAGACAAGGGGCATTTCGGACACAACTGAAAGTTAAGATTGGAGCCCAAGCATCACAAGTATAAAGCCAAGTGAATAGTACTCGGATAGAGCACTTCTCTGACAACTCACTCATACTCCCAGAGAAAGAAAGAAAGAAGAAGAGAGGTCCCTGGCGACGAGTGTCTGATCTCGACGACGGCGAAGCTAAGTTCCCAGGAGCAAGGGAACTGAGATAGTCAAGGTGTAAGGTTTGGTTTACTTGTTTTAGTTGAGTTGTTCTCTTAGGAACTCAGTTGAGAAGATTCATTAGTGTTGCTAGAGTTAGGTAGAACTCGTAGGAACAGAGAAGTTTGAATCTGGCTGTTTTGTAAGGAACAATCAATAATACAAGTAAGTCATTCAAAATCCTCCAAGCGGAGGTAGAGGTTTACCCACACAACTAGTTGGTTGTTGTGGGGTTCCTCAATAAGGGAACTGCGTTCATTACTGTCTGTTTACCTGCTTCTGTTTAATTCCTCTGCCTTGGGAACAGCCTAACCGCTAGTTCCCAAGCTCTCGCTAACCCCTTTCGATCCAACAATTGGTATCAGAGCAGGTCGCTCTAGATTTTTGTTAGCATCGCAGGTTTCAAAATGGCACACGGACTCACTCAGTCGGACACAACAACAACAAGCCTCCAAGGCTTATCACTGGGAGATTCGAGAACTGGCAGCGCGACATGAAGGACTGGATGCGATGCCAGGACTATCAAGCTTGGTGCGTCATAGAGAAAGGGAACTTTGAAGTAGATCCAGCCATCAAGGACGACTACTCCAAATGGGGGCCAAATGAATGGAAATGCATGGAGGCCAACTTCAAAGCTAAGCAATACCTCAAAAATGCTATGACGGTTCAAGACTGTGATAGGGTGGCTAACCTAGACATAGCCAAGGAAGTATGGGAAGCCATCCAACAGATGCATATTGGGAACTCTGACCTCAGAGAGGACCTCCAAATGAATGCTAGAAGGGAGTTCTTCAACTTCCAGATGGAAATGGGAGAATCTGTTGATAGTTACCAATCGTGCTTCGAAGGCCTATGCACCAAGCTCGTGGGACTAGGAATCACGAAGGTGGAAATCACCGATAAGATGAAGGTCTAGCAGTTGTTCAACGGCCTAACTGGTGAATGGGCAAATGAAAGGACGATGTTCAATGAGAACCCTGAAAACAGAAATCTTATGCTCCACCAAGTTTTTGGAAAACTAGTGGGACATGAGAAAAGGAAGCAAGAAGACAAGGAGCAAAAAAGGGCACATTAAGGAATCGCTCTCAAGCTTGAAAAGATGCTCAAGTCGGTTCAAGAGCAACATGAAGAATCTGAAGAAGAAGAGGATGAGGAACTGGTCCTGGTAACAAAGGCCCTTCGATCCTTCTACAAAGGGAAGTTCAAAAAGAACAATGGGAACTCACAGAAAGGACAGAGCTCCCAAAGAAGACCAGTTGAAAAGGACCTCTCGGACGTCACGTGCTACAAGTGTTACAAAAAGGGACACTTCGCCAAGGAGTGCCCTCAGGGAACTCACGACCGAAGGCAAGGGAAGAAGGCCTACATCGCCACCTGGAGCGATGATGAGGACGAGGATCCTGAATCATGGGCACAACCTGACATGTGCGCGATGGCCTTAGGGGAGACCACTGGGGAACAATCCAGTGAGGTAACTACTGAATCTGTTCTTGAGTCCTTATCAAATTATGATAAACCTGAACTGCTTAAAATTCTTTCGATTCCTGTTAAGGATAACATAAAACTGCAAAAGAAGTTGGAAAAATCGGAACACACCAATGCTGAATTAGTCGGTCTTGAGTCCTGTTCCAACTGTGTGTCCCTAATCAACAAGCTTCAGTCTTACGTATCTCACATCGTAGAGCTTGAGGATGAGATTAAGACCCTAGAGAGTGATAAGAACACCTTTCTACAAAAGCTGAGTGAGAAGGTTGAGAGTCTTGAAGCTTCCTGTTCCCAAACCAAATTTGTACCAGCCAAACACGGGATAGGGTATAAGTCAGAGAGCCCTAAGAAAGGAAAGTCTCCCTTGAGTGAACAAGAGATTAATGAATGTAGGGCCTTAGAACTTCAGTGCGAGAAACAAAAGAATGCCCGCTTAGAAAGGAAAGTCATGAAGCGTCCTGTTCCCAAACCAAATTTGTACCAGCCAAACACGGGATAGGGTATAAGTCAGAGAGCCCTAAGAAAGGAAAGTCTCCCTTGAGTGAACAAGAGATTAATGAATGCAGGGCCTTAAAACTCCAGTGCGAGAAACGAAAGAATGCCCACTTAGAAGAAAAGATACGTGTCCTGGAAAGTGGAGTGAATGGAGAAGTAGAATACTACACTGGGAACACTGGACATAAGCTATATGTCCAGATAGCCAAAGGGAACGGGTCTAGAGTGTATAACAAGGAAACTATGGATAGGAACAGGATACAGAGACCCCATCCTAAGTACTACCTAGGAGAATACTACAAGACCTGCTGGAACTGTGGTGCTCATGGGCACTACAAGGAAAGCTGTCCCAAAGCTAAAGCCCAAACCCAGAGGAACCACGAGTACTGGAACAGGCAAAATCAAAGGTCCAAATCTGCTACAGTTCCCACCTGTGGGAACAACCATAGGAATCTTGCCTATAACTCTAGGGATCCTCGTGACATTAATATTGTTGATTACGTGTTATTTGAAAATATCTTTCCTTGTAAAGGACCAGGCAAGAGTCATCTTGCCTGGGTCATCAAAAACTAACTTTCTTTGTAGGTGGCAGTGAGAGGGAACAACACATGGGTCATTGACAGTGGATGCTCAAATCATATGACTGGGAACAAAGATAACCTCACCTCACTCCACACAAAGGCCGAAGGAGGTCATGTGTCCTTTGGCAACAAAAACAAGGGAGAAATCATAGGAACAGAGGAAGTATTGCTCAACAAATCAATCAAAATCAGCAATGTCAACTTGGTGAAGGACCTGGGATACAATCTCTTGAGTGTATCTCAGATATGCGACCAAAGGAACAACGTAGTCACGTTTGATTCAAAAGAATGCCTGGTCATCAACAAGAAGACCAAAAAAATCATCCTAAGAGGAAGAAGATCCAACAACGTGTATGTGGTGGATACAGACTTTGAGCCACCAAGGAAACTTTGCCTAGCGAGTTCCCAAGATGAAACGGAACTTTGGCACAAGAGATTAGGCCACGCAGGCGTCAATCAAATTCTAAAGCTCTATCTTCAAGACTTGGTTATTGGTCTTCCACGAATCAACATCGAGGGAGCAAAGATGTGTGAAGCATGTGCTCGTGGCAAGCAAACAAGGAGTTCCTTCAAACCGAAAAGGGTGGTCAGTACAACAAGGCCCTTGGAACTAATCCACATGGATCTCTGTGGTTCCATGGACACCATCAGCTACGGAGGAAAGAGGTACATGTACGTTTTAATTGATGATTTTTCAAGATTTACATGGGTTCTTTTCTTGAGATCAAAATCAGATACCTACAAAGAGTTTGAGACTCTAATCAAGAGGATAGAGGTCAGTATGGGACTCAAGCTCAAGGCCCTCAGATCCGATCATGGAACTGAGTTCAAAAACTCAGAGTTCCTAAGATACTGTGACAACAATGGTGTGTCCCATAATTTCTCGGCCCCTCGCACTCCTCAACAAAATGGCGTGGTGGAGAGAAAGAACATGACCTTAGAGATATGGCACAGACCATGTTATTTGAAAGTGGAGTTCCTGAAAGCTTCTGGGCTGAAGCTATCTCCACGGTTGCCTACATCCTAAATAGAGCCATGATACGTCTGATGATCAAGAAAACTTCATATGAGCTGATCAAGGGAAGAAAGCCCAACATTTCCCATCTCAGGACGTTTGGATGCAGATGCTTTGTCCACAACAATGGCAAAGACAATCTTGGGAAGTTTGACCCAAGAAGTGATGAAGGGACTTTCCTGGGGTACTCTTCCCAAAGCAAGGCGTACAGGATCTACAACAAGAGGACCAAGAAGATAGAGGAAAGCATTCACGTCATCTTCGACGAACAGTCTGTAAAAATGGGAACAGAGGCCCAAAGAAAGGGAACTCTGTTCAAACTAGTCAGACAAGAAGAGGAAGATGAAGATGACGAGCCAAGAAAAAGAGATGAGGATTATCCAAGTGGGAACAACATTCCACAACAGGGAAACAACGAAGGAGATCAAAGCTCCTTTGAAGTTCCTTCCTCAACAGAAGAGCCACAAGATGCATCAAACTCTCTTGTTCCCCAAAATGAAGTCGTACCGGAGTCTAGTGTTCAGGGGGAACAACGAGGAAAACTTGAAGAGAATCCCAACGAGGGTCTCAGTGAAGAAGTTGAGCACAACTGCTCCCTTGAAGAAGAAGAAGCCCAAGACACAAATGAAGAGACAAGGGAACAGGTTGACGTCTGACATAACCGAACCAGGAACTACCACCAGAAGAAGGACCACCCCATCAATAACATCATAACTCCCTATGATAAAGGCGTACAGACTCGCTCTTCCCTCAACAACTTCTGTGCCTTCAACGCCTTTGTTTCAATGGTGGAACCCAAGAGCATCAAGGAAGCTCTAAAGGATCCAGACTGGATTCAAGCCATGCAAGAGGAACTCCATCAATTCGAAAGGAACAAGGTGTGGAAGCTAGTTCCTAGGCCCAAGAACAAGAACATCATAGGAACATGATGGGTCTTTCGAAACAAGCTTGATGATACTGGGGCTGTAGCGAGGAACAAGGCCCGTCTGGTTGCTCAAGGATACAAAAAAGAAGAGGGAATCGACTACGATGAGACCTTCGCACCAGTTGCAAGGATTGAGGCTATCCGTCTTCTCATAGCCTATGCAGCCCACAAAGGATTCAAATTGTATCAAATGGATGTCAAGACGGCGTTCCTAAACGGGCACCTCAAAGAAGAAGTCTATGTGGCACAACCACCAGGATTCGAGGATGAGCACTTCCCAAACCACGTATACCTCCTGGAGAGGGCCCTATATGGTCTCAAACAAGCTCCCAGAGCATGGTATGACAGGTTTGCTCAATTTCTTCTGTCTCATGGGTACCTTCGAGGTTCCATAGACAAAACCCTTTTCCTTAAGAAAGAATCTAAGATATATTGATTGTTCAAGTATATGTTGATGACATTGTTTTTGGAGCCACTAACGAATTCCTTGTTGAGAAATTTAAGAATCTAATGAGCAGCGAGTTTGAGATGAGTCTCATAGGGGAACTCACGTTCTTCTTGGGACTCCAAATATCTCAAACAAAGGAGGGAACAAGGATTCATCAACAGAAATACATCAGAGAAATGCTAGTGAAGTATGGGATGGACCACTCCAGGCCCATCGACACTCCCATCTCACCGAACTCAAGGCTCAACGCAGATGAAACAGGGGTAAGTGTTGATCAAAGGAACTTCAGAGGTATGATTGGATCTCTCCTCTATTTAACTGATAGTCGTCCTGATATCATGTTCTCAGTGTGCCTATGTGCACGTTTTCAAGCTAACCCTAAAGAATCACACCTGAAAGAGGTGAAGAGGATTTTCAGGTATCTCAAAGGGAACGACAACTTGTGCATGTGGTATCCAAGAAGCAGCTCCCTTGAGCTGGTTGCATACTCAGATGCAGATTTTGTTGGGCACCTAGTTGATCGCAAAAGCACCTCAGGAATGGCTCAGATCCTTGGATCGTGTTTGGTTTCATGGGGATCAAAGAAGCAAAACTCCGTGGCACTCTCCACAGCTGAAGCAGAGTATATGGTTGCCACCTCATGTTGTTCCCAAGTCCTATGGCTCAAGTACCAACTACAGGATTACGGTATGTCCTTTGGCCTTGTTCCCATTCGATGTGATAATACAAGTGCCATTAACATATCTAAAAATCTTGTGCATCATTCACGTACTAAGCATATAGACATCAGGCATCACTTCCTACGTGACAATGTAGAGCATGGGAACATCTCTATGCAACACTGTAGAACTGAAGAGCAAATTGCAAACATTCTCACTAAAGCTTTAGACAGAGGTCCCTACCAGCGTCTCTGGATGCTTCTAGGGATGATTACTCTAAAATGAACAAGTCCTTATTTGTTATTCCCTCAATGCTTGGCTAGCTTACTTTGATTTGCATGATAGGGAACAGTAGGAATATTTACTTTCATTTTGCCATGTTACTAGTCTAGAGCTTTTATTGTACATTTTGGAACACTATTTCTTTTGACCCAAAATGATCAACTAGAGTTCCCTTTAACCCTCATTACAAGCCACCATGATGGTTGATCATAAAACCAACCCCTAAGCCAAGGATCAGACAAACGCTTCTCATGAGCCAAACTCTGTGTCCCTTTAACGAGTTGTAATTGTCTGATTCCTTTGCAAACTCCCAAGCCACACAAAGGACTTGTGTGAGTTCCCTTAACCACTCCACTCAAATCGACCTTTTCAAAGATCATGGGAACTGGCGTGCACAAGCAAGGGAACACTGATATCTCTGAAAGGATAAAGCGTCACTTGGGAAATGGGAAATTGTGTCAGAATTCGAAGCATTATGGGCCAAGCGTTTGTTTCGAAGCATTATGGGCCAAGCGTTTGAAATTCTCGAAGTGACTTCCCATGGAAGAAAGCGACGCGTGTCATAAGCGTGCTATGGAAGTTGAAACGATCATTCGCATCTATTGGCCAATGGTTATCGAGGTTATCCTTCTTTCCCTTTCTACCCTCGTCTCTCTCTCACATAAAAACCCCCTTTGCCATTTTTGGGCCCTTCTTCATCCTTTACACTCTGCAACTCATCTTCTCTGAAACCTTCTTTCTTTCCCCTTCAAGCAAACCTCCAAAACCCTTTTCTCACCCAAATTCTCTCATGGCTCTAGTTCACACTCTTGAACAGGTTCGTGAGTGGATCCAAGCCAATCCCAAAACCCTCTTCATCACCATATTGAGTGACATTGATAAAGAACAAGATCTTGCCCTTCGTGCAATCCTTTTCGAAGGGCTTTACAAATATGTTAGACCCTTTCTTCCTCCTCCACTCCCGGCAACGTAAACCCTAGCGATGCCTTCCTCCACCACCACATCCTCTCAATCTCTTCCTCCTCCACCTCCTCCTACTCACCCTCCCTCAATCTCTTCCTCCGGAACTGTCATCGTTGACAGTTTCGGCTCCGAACCACCATCCAAACACGAAAAATCCAAACCCTCAAAATCCAAACACTCCTTCTCTAAATCCAAAAACCCATCCAAATCCAAACACTCTTCCTCCAAACGCAAACACTCTCAGATCTCGTCTTCTCCTTCCTCCCTTCACACTGAACCGAGAAAGAAATCTATTCTTGCAATGGACGAAGTTCTCAACCTCTCCAAACCCGACTCCTATGTCATCGTCCCTCCTTCCGAATTGGAACTTCTTTTTCGTAAACCCTCCTCTACCCCCTCCACCACCAACCCTAAACCCATCTCTGAGACCTCTGGCCCCAAGATTCGACAACCTCCTCTCCCTCTCTTCCCACCTCTAAGGGAACACTCAACCCATCCTCCTCCCCATTCAAAGTTCCCATGCCACTTACATCCCCCATATCCAACCCTCCCTCTCAAAATCCAAAACCTGCCTCTGGGAACTCTAGTCCCAAGGCTCCCACTACCACTCCTTCTCCTCCTCAATCTTCTTCACAAGTCCCCACTTCAACCATCTCTCCAATTCATATACAACCCTCTCCACATAAATCTCCCTCCACAATTAAACTTCCCTCTCCCCCTCCGGCCTCGCAGACCTTCAAACTTGACTCTGATGATGACGAGCTCCCAATCGCCGTGGTCGTCCGCAAAAAGGCTAAAGTGCAGCCTCCCATAGTCATGGGAACTGCTGAGCAAAATGCCCAACTTGACGCTCTCGAGGAAGAACTTCGAGGCGTGCTACACGGGTCTTCCACAGAACAAGGTAACAAGACCCAGGAAGAAGGGAACCCAGCACCAACTGACGGTGCTGGGACAAGCACAAGTCATCCAGAAGATGATGACAACGAGGACTTAGGATCGTCCTCGGAAGAAGAAGGGACCTCGGATGGTGAGGCAACCACCAAGGTGCAAGAAGCTGAAAAAGATCAAGGACGCCAAATGGTGGTGTCGGAGGTTGTACAAGAAGAAAGGGAACCTGCCCTGATGATCGAAGCGGCTGAATCCCCCCAGCAGAAAAGAAAGGTTGTCGCCTCCAGGGGGAACAAGAAAAAGAAGGGGAAGAAAACTGCCTCGAAGAGGGTTCCCATCAAGGAGGACCGAAAGCTCATCGCTCCCCTCGTTCTCAATGAAGAACAACTACAAGAAAAGGGCCTTGGGGAACTCTGGGATCTCATCAAAGCTCAAGGATGGGAACACGTCTGTGAAGTTGTTGTGAGCGTCGACCCCGCTCAGGTGTGCCTCTTCTACAACAACTTTGTCATAGAGGGCACCAAGGGAACTCTCTCCCTCCAGGGCGACGACTTTGTCTTCATCGCCTCCACTCTTCGCCACCAACTCCAGGTCCCTCTCAAGGGACTCAGTTTCGTTCCTATCAAGGCCTGGGGAGAGTTCAACAGCACCGTGATCTACAACGCCATCTATGAGGGTCGTGTTCCCAGGACTGGAACACCCACTCACAATCTCTCTCTCATAGACAAGTTGGCTCATCAGTTCATCATCACGGTGGTGATCCCAAGGCAGGAGAAGCGTCATCAACTCAACATTCAAGACGCCATCCTTCTCTACTACTTCCTCCACAAGATGCCCATCAATCTTCCCTGCATCATCTTCGGGCACATGGAGAAGTGCATGGCCTCGACTTCCCATTCCTTGCCTTATGCCGGTCTGATCAAGAAACTGATGATCAAGGAAGGGCTCTACGACGCCGACAAGGAAGAAGTGACCATTGGAAGGGAACTGGATCTCTCTATGGTCCAAAAGATGCGTCACTCAGAGCAGGATGAGGACCAAGAGGCACTTCCCTCTGGTGAAGGCCTTGAGCATGGGAACAGTCAAGTGTTGGTCCACATAGCAACCACACTTGAAAGGATGGCAGGGACCCAAGAGAAAATTTTGCATGCTTTGTCCCGATTAAGTGAACTCCTGCTCCCACCGAGCCCATGATCTTCCCTTCTTTACCCTTCTCCATGTTTTCCCCACAAAATGTTGTGTTCCTTTGTACAATTAACTGCTTAAGTAATATAAATGGTTTCTAGTATGATTGCGTGTTCCTTTCTTTCCTTCTTTATGCTTATCTGTTTTCGATGATGCCAAAAGGGGGAAGGACAAAATGTGCGAGATGAATCTCATTTTGAGTTATCACAAAATATGCTACTGCTAAGGGGGAACTATCGCTTAAAATGCTAAGTAAGAAAACTTTGTTTCATAAGACGTGGATCTCTAGGAACTCACACCATCTCACATAGGAACTCTGTTGCATATCATATTTTGAAATACTTAGCTATTTTTGTGATGGGTTTGTCATCATCAAAAAGGGGGAAATTGTTGGGACGGTGTTGGGAACTTTGGTTCCAAGCATCGGAACAACGATAACCTTCTCCAGTTTTGACAATGACAAAAACCATGTGGGAACTAACGTGTTATGTCCAAGTATTTCTAAGGAACACATGTCCAGTGAAGAATCTTCATGAACGCCCAAGGAACACTGGCTTACATGATGAAGAGTTTCTCTCAAAGGAACTCTGAAGAAGACAGTTCCCATCACATGGGAACTCACATGTGCAGACAAAGACAAGTCAACGAGATTTGCGGGATCCTGCCTCAAGACAAAACAAACGCTCAGTCTGAGGAACAGAATGAGGCGTTTGATCCAACGGCCCGATCAGCTCTCAAAGTTGACTCAATTCAAATATTGTCACATGTGAAGGACAACGACTTGGCATACAAGACTAGGGGCATTTCGGACACAACTGAAAGTCAAGATTGGAGCACAAGCATCACAAGTATAAAGCCAAGTGAATAGTGCTCGGATAGAGAACTTCTCTGACAACTCACTCATACTCCCAGAGAAAGAAAGAAAGAAGAAGAGAAGTCCCTGGCGGCGAGTGTCTGATCTCAACGACGGCGAAGCTAAGTTCCCAAGAGCAAGGGAACTGCGATAGTCAAGGTGTAAGGTTTGGTTTACTTGTTATAGTTGAGTTGTTCGCTTAGGAACTCAGTTGAGAAGATTCATTAGTGTTGCTAGAGTTAGGTAGAACTCGTAGGAACAGAGAAGTTTGAATCTGGCTGTTTTGTAAGGAACAATCAATAATACAAGTAAGTCATTCAAAATCCTCCAAGCGGAGGTAGAGGTTTACCCACACAACTAGTTGGTTGTTGTGGGGTTCCTCAATAAGGGAACTGCGTTCATTATTGTCTGTTTACCTGCTTCTATTTAATTCTGCTGCCTTGGCAACAACCTAACCGCTAGTTCCCAAGCTCTCGCTAACTCCTTTCGATCCAACAGGAATATTGGTAATACACTAATGCATACTTTAAGTTTTGTAAAATACACAGGAATGAACTTTCATATGAATAGAATTGCCTTTAGGTAGAGTTATGAAACAGAATTGTTAGGTTGGAAAAAATCACTTTGAGTTGTATTTTAGGTTCATTAGAGTATTTGAGATAGTACAAACGAGGCTTTTATATGAACTGAATTGCCTTTGATAGAGCTATTAAATACAGTTGTGAGCTTGGCATTTATTTGTTTTGGTTTCCTATTCAATTGAGGCTGTAGGGAAGGTGCTTGTTGAAATAGCTAGTGGGAATCAAATGAAGGTGTTAGAGCATGTTTATCGGTACTTTTTTTTATGCTAGATTGCTCTTTTTAATAATAAATTAATAGAGATGGAATTCTCTTGAAGAGAATCGGTTCTCTTTTGGCCTCTAAAGAGCATCGCTGCTCTTTAAAGTAAATGCAGAATTTTAAAAAAAAAAATAGATACCAAAACGCGGCGTTTTGGCCAAAGGGGGGCCAAAACGCCGCGTTTCACATGCTGGAGAAGGCTGAGCCTTCTCCAGCGTGGCGCCACAAAATTCTCCAAACCTCTAACCATGTCTGACTTAGAATCAGACTCCTCAAACACTAACCCTCTCCTTTCTAGCTCTAGCTCCGATGTGGAGGGCGAGTTAGAAGCTTCTTTACGCGAGTGGCAAGCGACAGTAGATGAATTGAAAGAAAGAGTTGAACAAGGAGAAAGTTCAACATCGCGTCGTCGTTGAACACACATTGAAAGGGGGAGGGAGCTAGGCTATGCTCAACTACGAGCAGATTACTTCTCGGAGATATCAACTTACCCGGATAATCTCTTCCGACGTAGGTTCAGGATGAGAAAGGAGGTGTTCTTGCGCATTGTAGACCGGCTAGAGCATGGGATGACATACTTCCAGCAGAGGCCAGATGCGACTTCCAGGGTTGGTATTTCCGCACTACAAAAATGCACTAGTGCGATACGCATGTTGGCTTATGGAAATGCTGTTGATGCTTGCAATGAGTATCTTCGGATTTCCGGAGGCACTGCAAGACAATGCTTGTCACATTTCTGTGATGGAATCATTAATTTCTTCGGCGATGAGTACTTGAGGCGGCCAACCCGTGCAGAGTGCAGACACACAACGGCTACTGCAGATCGGAGAGGCTCGGGGATTTCCTGGGATGTTGGGCTCCATTGATTGTATGCATTGGGGATGGAAAAATTGTCCCGCTGCATGGAAAGGCATGTTCGCCCGTGGAGATAAAAAAACTCCAACAATTATACTCGAAGCGGTCGTATCAGAAGATCTTTGGTTTTGGCATGCATTCTTTGGGGTTCCAGGTACGTGTAATGATATTAATGTTCTTGATCGATCTCCAATATTTGATGACATCTTGCAAGGTACAGCTCCAAACGTGACATTTACAGTCAATGGACACACCTACAATAAGGGATATTATCTCACTGATGGTATCTATCCGGCTTGGCCAACTTTTGTTCAATCAATTAAGCTTCCACAAGGCCCGAAATCTAAGCTATTTGCCCAAAAGCAAGAGGCATGTCGCAAAGATGTGGAAAGGGGGTTTGGAGTATTGCAATCTCGTTTTGCAATAGTCTGTAACCCAGCATTATCTTGGGATCCTGAAAAAGTTGGGAAGATAATGAATACTTATGAAGGAGCAAGTAGATTTGGTAATGTTATTCCTCGATTTGATGAAGGTGATAATGAAGCAGATGAAAACGAGGATGATGATTTCTCATGGCAATCCGATAGACCACCGATTATGAGGAACTTCATCCAATCGAGAATTGAACTTCGGGATCCAGTTACACACCGACAACTTAAGTCAGACTAAAGGGAGCATATTTGGCAAGTTTTCAATGAAGAAGATTAGGGTGTTCTTGATTAATGTTCTCATTATGCTTTAATTATTTGCTATGTGTTTAATTTTTATTTTTCATGTAGTGATTTAAATTGTCGGTTTTAATTGTGTTTCTTGTTAATGTTCTTGCATTTCTTGTAATGTGTTGGCTTAAATTTAATTATGAAATTATGTATTATGTTATATTTTCTGCTTTGAAAATACAAAAAATGTGTATTTTTTTAATCATTTATTTATGAATCATCAAATTAATTAATATTTTATATTTATAAATATACATGGATATTATTTTGGTAATTGATAGTAAATGGTATATTTATAATTTTAAATGAAATGAAGGGGTATATTTATAAATTGATTGATATGAAAAAGTAACTTTTTGGGATGCTAGTTTTTTGATTGATAAAATGGTAAAATGGGTATGAGATGCTAGAATGATGTGACGTAGAAAGAAAGGGAGAGAAATGGCAAAAAGAGCATTCTAGCATCTTGATTGATAAACATGCTCTTAGGCACTAACACGTAATAGAAGTAATTGAAGGTGTTACAGCCTTCTAGGAAATTAATGTCACGTTTTCCCCCGTTTTTTATATGTCTTTGTTGAAAGAAGAGTACAATGGTAAGAAACAAAGCAATAAGACAATAAAACCATGCATCGATACAAAAAAAACAACGCCGGAATATAGAAATGTATTTGTACGTACAGAACAAAAAGACAAGCTTCAACTGAATGATACGATTAAACAAAGCAACTTAAAAAAACAATAATCCTAAAGGCTCTAAACACCTGTATATGCAGAAAATAGATCGTTTTAGGATTAGGTGCATTGATTTACAATCACAATTCAAGGCTTCAGCAAAAAGATCTTATTTGTATTGGAACTCCAACAGCTAGGCTTAATTAACATGATTTGATGACTATGAAAACCATTCTCGCAAGAAAAACTTTGGACGGCAATTGTTTGCATAAATTATACGTACTAATTGATATAGCTAAAAGGAAAGAAAGGCTTATAATAATAAATAGCAAGTGGTTGCAACTAACGTACTAATGGATGCATGGATAATTTTTTTTTTAATGACAATTAATCACCAAGAAGACCTCTCAATCCATGATAAACTTAATTAATGCCTAATCCAGAGCTTAATGCCGTCCATTAAATGGCCCATGTCCACCTGGCAACCCCCACACGTCTCCATCTCAAACCTTAGTCTCTGTCTCATTTGTGATTACTCTGTCACAGTCATCTTGATTAGTTTAAGGATTCTTCTTAACCTCCCCTCTTGCTCCCATATAAATGGAATTATATAAACACGAACCGGGCGCGATTCTTGTTAACTGATCATAAGCGGTGATTAATTAATTATTTGACATACGGCTGGAAATCAAACACGCCAAGATAATCAACCCTAGCTTCCATGTACGTTCTCGAGTCTCGACACTTGTCCGCGCGCGGACTTAATTAGATTAGTCCTAATTATATTATTTAATACTTACCGACATGGTAAGCTGATTAAGAGCTGATACCCACAGGTTTAGTCTAGTATTTTAATTCACTTTTGTTTTGTGCTACTCTATGAGTCTTGGTTGATTCAAACTGAGCTTTGTTATATATGCTTTGTGATAAGTTGCAATAACTTATGTACAGAAGAATCAAACATGTCATAAAAGAAGGAATATTAGATTATTTTTTTACAAATCTTTACAAAAAGCCTTAAAATTTCAACCCTCATCTTGTGTGTACACATCCCTTATTTTTTTGGGTTTCTCATCAGATGCTTGTTCCATTAGAATACATGAGATAATCATAAAAAAATTAAAGGTTGTGGAAAATTGTGTTGTTAATGTTTGTCTGTCTGTCTATCAATTTGGCTTTAAAATTTTTATATTAAATGGAACTTATTCCATACATTAATAAGTATAGTTTTCACTTATTTATTTATGTTGCCCCATTTTATCTTTATCTTTTTTCCTTTATGTTTTTTTAAAATCCTTTTGAGATAGAAAGGAAATTGCAAAGACAAAAACCTCATGTGTTGCTTGTTTGAAAGTTGTAATCATCTTGCAAAGATTATATTCTTATTCCTTCCATTTCACAAAGATTACATTTTCCCTCACTTTTACTGCTTTTTATGCTTAGCTTATTTCGTGCGCATAAGTTCTCAATTAATCCAATCTTTGAAAATTAATATTCTGTGTTATAATATTATTATATTTAGATATATAATAATAAATCTTAATTTTGGACTTATATGTTGAATGTTAGACGTTTGATCATTTAACAATTAAAACCATGTTCAATGTTAGATATTTTATGTTCATGTTTGTATATTGAAACTTTTCTTTAATTTCTATATACGTTCAATTCATATGTCATGCAGCACCACACATTCAATTTATATGTTCATATTACACGTTTATATTTAATGTTTATTCTTATCGTTATATTTAATTTACATTGATTCAATTATAAAGTCAATTGTTATCTATAATTAATATAGGAATATGATATCTATTACTAATAACTAGATGTCAAAAGCTGACCGAACCCGCTAACCCGACCCGACCCGCCCGATAATTTTAGGGTCAAGACCCAAAAATTTGAACTCGAAACCCGAAATCAACCGAACCCGATAGAATCCGAAACCCGTTGGGTTGAAACCCGAAACCCATTGGGTTGACCGATTTAGTATATTTATAAAATGTATAAAATTTATTTTAAAAAATATAATATATTTTATTATTAAAATACATAAAAACTAGGGGGTTTACCCGTCCGTTGGACGGAATCAGATTTTTTGAACCTTTATAACTTATTTATAATATTTATAACTTTGATTTTTTATTGCTTTAATTTTAACTAAATAGTTGAAGAAATTTATGAAAAATATTTATAAAGACTATTATTTATATAAATATGCAAATAACATTTATGATACAAAAATTGGACGTAATTAGAATTTGAATACATTGGATTTTATTGATAGGAATTTAATCTACTAATTGATTGTTAAAATTATTGATTTATAATCTTTTAGATAATACTAAACCAGCACTATTTATATAACTTTTATTTATACACTACATACGTGAGTGTTAATTAATCATATCTACATATGAAGAGATAGCTAGTAAAGATCAAATTGGTATGTAAGAACCAAAATGTCATTATATATAATTGCTGTGTAAGTGCATGAATGGCTCTTTCGGAGAGAAAAATATCATTTTATCTCCAATTTCGATCTTGTAAAGCATGATATAATGAAGATGATGATGAGGGTAATCCACCTAAATTTGAAGGACATTTGGACAGTTAATCGATCTATATGTAAATAAATCCATTATAAACATACAAAAAAGTTCTTTATGATGATATACTGAAAGAATGGAGATGATATTTTCTTGCAATGTTAATTAGTAGAAAGTCAAGCTTGCCAAATATGAGAGAAGGCCATTGTCTTTGTTTCTCCACATATAAAAATAGCAAAAGGTGTTTGAATATACTCTCTACTCTTTTTTCTATGAAATTAACAATTTATCTCCACCTATATATGACTGAGAATTCATGTTGTGCATCATGATCAAATAAATTTATCTAGTTTAGTAACTAAATAAAAAATAATTTAAACTAATTCAAATGGATACACATAAATCGATCTAGTTTTCTCCAAAATTAAAAAAAAAGTCAAATGAGTTTCACATTTTTGGTTTTAAACATTTTTATGTACCTTTGATTTCCCTAAAAGTGAATATTTTCTTCAAAATCACACAATAACTATTATGAACAAATAAAAAATATGAATGTGACAATTTGATCAAAAGAGCATATTCACGGTTTCAAGGCTACTATATACGGATTAGCTTGAACCTCTTTTAATAAATAAAAAATATGAATTTGCAAACATATAAAAGAAATTAAACAATTTGATCAAAAGAGCATACTTACTACGCTAGTCTTGAATTGATGACTATTAATGAACAAATTACAATGGAACTCGTTTGTCTCCCAACCCGAAAAAATAGAAGCCCTCAACTCTCTAACTCCTAATTGGTATTTATAAGAGAAATAAGAAGCTTAAGAATTTGAAAAGACATTCGGCAATATAATGCTTGGTGAATTAAAATACGTATTAATCCTCCCAATTTTACTAACCTTCTAATTCAATGGAAAACCAAGTCACCACCCAATACATAATGCTTGGTGAATTAAAACACCTATTAAATTCAAGCTCCCTATTTTACTAACCTTTTAATTCAATAGAAAACCAAAAGTCACATTTAATAAGGGTAGAGAGCATATCAATTGTAAAATTAATGAGTAAATGAAAAACCAAAAGTTATTGGGTAAAAAGTATATCAATTGTAAAATTAATGAGTAGATTTTCTTTCTTTCTTTTTTCCATTTTTTAATCTTTCATCATGTAAAGAAAATCATATATTTTGTATAAAATACATAAGCATTAATTGCCATTTTTCCTACTTTATAATTTTTTAATAGATAGATAGGTAGAAGATTCTTTGGAATATGTATAATTTTATCTTTGAGTTTGAATAAAATTTCACATTAAATACATAAGCATTTATTGTAAAAATGTTTGTCTTATATGTTTATAGATAATATATTATAATTAAATATTATTATTTAATTAAAAATCTATTTTAATAATCATAAAAAATTCTATGTTTTTGACCCGTTGGACAACCCGACCCACCCGAAAACCCGCATCGAACCGACCCGGTTTAACCCGTGACCCGTAATGACCCGAACCCGACTCAACCCGAACCCGATATGACCTAACCTGAACCCGCACGACCCGACCCGATTGACAGGTCTACTAATAACTAAAGCCGAAACAATTTCTTCCACCACATTGCGCCACATCACCTCTTTATCAAAATAATAATTTTTTATAGTTATTTATGCAAAAAAATTATCTCCAAGTAAACATATAGATAAAATAATACTTGTAAAAATTTATCTCCAAATAAACATAAGAATAAAATCATATTAGTATATTTTACCAATATAGATGAAAAAATGACATTATATTTATCATATTTGTAAAAAATAAATTTAAAAAATATAAGAAAAATATGTACATATGGTCATATATATATATATTTGAAATAAAAATAGCCATATAAATGATAATATCTTTGAAATATCTATCTAACTATAACTATTAACTATAAATTAAAGTCGAACCTTTTCGGGCCACCAGAACAATTCTGGCTCCACCTTATATTTAAAAAGTAATTTTGTATTCAAATTATTTATAATTTTTTCTTTTAAATTTCCTAAAAATTTATCTAATTTTTATAAAAAATAACATTCTAATATATTTAATAAGAAATTAAAAGAAAGGAAAAATAAAACATAAGATTTTTTTAATATATAATGATAGAATGTTATCATAATAAGGTGGAAAAATATTTTTACTATTAATTTTTTCTATCTAAAAAAATTACACTATATTTTATATTTGGAACAAATCAATTCGATTTTTAGTTAAAAAAATTATTTTATCTTTATCCTTTTATTTATTTATGTAAAAGATTTATCTTAAATCAAATTTATATAAACTAAAATAAAAATTTTAAGTATCTATAACTATATATTAAAGCTATACCATTTCGAGCCACCATAACGATTCTGGCTCCACCTCATATTTAAAAAAATAATTTTTATTTCTATTATTATAATCTCTTTCTATTAAATTTTTTTAACTATTTAAATTTATCTCTAACATCAAACAAATATCTATTTAGTATAACAATATCTTTTGAAAGCTTCCTTATACAAGTATTAAAAATTACGGATAAAATTTTTAAAATATTTAAAAATAAATATAAATCTTTTAGCATATATTTTTGATGAATTTATTACAGATATATATTGATTTTCTTTTAGCGTATATAGATATATATTTATAATGTTTTAAATTAATAAAAATAGATAATAAAATATTTAAGAGATATATTGAAATATTTGATAATCTCTAAATTTACTTACATGGAAAGTAATAAAATATAAATATTATAATATTTAATCTTATCTAATTTTTACTTATTAATATCTTATTTATAATATTTATAAAATATCGAATCGTAGTCGTACATAGTACGACGGGTACAACTAGTGTATAAAATTAATTGCCTAAATTAAATTTTGATTTAAAAAATATTAATAAAAAAAATTGAATATATTAATCATCATGAAAAATAATATTATAAATTAATTAATACTCCATGTAAAATGTGTTATTTTAAATAATTATAAAAAAAGGATAAATAGAATCATATAAATATGGCAGCCAATATTTTCATAGTACTATATTTTCCATTGAAAAAAAAATTAAGGTACATTATCAAAGATCAGATTAAGTACAAATAATATAAAAAAATGAAAAATGAAAATATATGGCCATAAAAATAGTAGATACCTCAATAATAAGCTAGATTATGACCATAAATATGAAATAGTGTATATATCACGTATTGATAATTAGTATTGAACCAAATATCATGTTTGTATATATTTTAAGGGACTCGAGATCATTTACTTGTATAATGTGTATAATTATTATATATTTTTAAGGATGAAGTTGTATATTATTAATATTAATAATATTATTATAATATAAAATTTGTAAATTTGTAAATACTAAAAAGAATAAAGGGTAAATAAGTAAATGGAAAAATTAATACGCCTACGTGACATAAGTTAAGACGATGACACGTAAGATAGAGAGATTCGAGTTTAGTTATAGTATATTGATTATCCCTAAAGAAATAATTATTTCCTCCTAAAGATTTGAATTTACAAATAAAATTATTCCGAAGCATTAATTATTTCCTTCTGAAGAGTTTGTCTGTACAAATAAAATTATCTCTGAAGTGATAAATATTTCCTCCTAAAGAGTTGAATTTACAATGCAATATTATCCCTGAAGTGATAATGTACATCTCTCGAAGTGGATGAAACAATTGAATCAATCCCTAGAAGTGGATGAATATACTAAAACTTCCTACTCCTTGGAGTGAGTGGTGATACTAAAGTCGTCTCTTAAAGTAAATGACATGATTCATGTGCAAATTGAAAAAAAAAATCATCTCCAAAAGTAGACAATAAAGTTCATATGACAAATACTATCTCTTGAAGTAAATAATAAAATACCCACATGGATATCACATCCTGAAGTATGTGACTGAAAGGTCTCATTGAAATCACATCCTGAAGTATATGATTGACAGATCTTATGAATAATCACATCTTGAAGTATGTGATGGAAACAAGTCTAGAAGACTTCGTATTCAATCTCTTATCACCAAAAGTTGACAATATTTTATGATACTTTATTTCTTTATTTATACCTTTTAATTTAATTATTTATGGTATTGCTTATGTACACTATTATTTTTTATGTTAAAAGAAAATTTGTCATCCCCTAAAGTGGGTGCATATATAATATTTGTCCCAGTAGTCAATTTATAATCATCCTTGAAGAGATGAAATAATAAATCTCATTACTCCCTGAAGTGAGTAATGATAGAAAATATTACTTCCTGAAAAATGTGATAAATTTTTTATGACAACTATCATCTCCTGAAGAAGATGATTAATCTATACATAAGGATAATTATTATTTTACTTGTCACCTGAAGTTGACAAAATATTTATAATTTTTTAGTGTTTCATTTCAATTATTGTTATTATTTTTTTTTGGAAAAGTTATTGAATTATAGATGAAGAAGGGGAATTTACACAACAAAAAGCTTCAAAGAAGCAAGTTCAGTCAAGGAGTTACAACTAGCCAGTAAAACCAACAGAGCAAAATAAGGAGGGATTAAGAGTTAGACATGAGTGCCTAGTATGCTTCTCCAAGAGGTCAAATCTCGGCTGTTCTTTGTCCAATTCGAGTGAGTTTACTGTTTCATGGCTTGGATAATTTTGTGGCTGCATTCGGTTGGAATGATCGTATTGTTTTGGTAAAGGTGAGAGTTTCTAGCTTGCCATGTGTAGTACACAATGTTTGTGATGTAGCTGTTGCACAGTTGGTTGACCAGAGATTTTTTGCTTTGTCCTCTATCTAGCCAATCCAGTCAAGATTCCAAGTTTGAGAACGTGCAGTTGATGCCAAGCCATCCCAATACCTTTTTTGTACCGAATTGGTGTAAGAACAACTATTCCAAAGGTGATCTTCAGTTTCCAAGCTATGGCTGCAAAGTTTGCATGTGCTGTCATTTGTGAGGCCCCTTTTTTCAATCTTGGCCAGTGTCAGAAGTCTCTTGAGAATTTCCAGCCATGTAATGAAGCTGCAACGCGGTGGGTGGAGGCCTCCCCATATGCAAGCAGCCTAGCTGATTGTCGCCCCTGTGTCGTGAAGTATAGTTTACACAGCCCTGGTAGAGAATTGTTATTATTATTTATTTATGTAATGTTATCGTTCCTTATTTTCTATCTTTAATAAAATATTATAACCCTGAAGTGTTATATATAAGTTGTGTGAATATTATCCCTAGAAGTGGATTTACATACACAATTACTTCTTGTAGTATGATGAGAAGAATTCATTAGTGGAACTATATGAACATATCATCTCTAGAAGTGGATGATAAATGGTTTAAGAAATGAACTTACATTGTCACTTGAAGTTGACAGATGAGATGTTTGGGAGAATCATGAAGCACTTGATGTTCCAACAGACGTGTGCTAAGTTATAATGAAACGTATAATATCATCAACTCCATAAGAGATCATTGTAAACTCTTGGAAAGTTAAGAGATCTTCTACAAAATCTTGTACTCTAGTAGTAGTACAGAAAATGTGGGTCTATGTTATGCTCAGAACTCTTTATAAATGATCATCCACCTAGCACGAACTAAAAGTTCGAGGTCAATTTTGACCAACCTCTTGCATGCTAGAAGCATGCCTCCTCTGGAAGAGGGTGTGAAAGAGGTTATGGTATACAAGAACCACACCTTATGACGATAAGTGTGGAGACCGATCTAATCTATATTAAAAGTTTTGAATGCACCCATTTTGAGCCACCTAATTTTGGTATATAGTTAGAAATCAAGATAATAGTTTATCTGATTTGAGTTGATGAGCTCCCAAAAACTTATATATAGATCACCGCTATTTTTCAATAGTGTCACACCACATATTATTTCGAAACCAGAAATTTTCACAATCATGCGCATGACAAATTTGGTGTGAAGGGAAAGATGACTCTAGGAGAGTATATCCCATAGAATAATGTACTATCACTAATCGGAAGTTAGTTGAGGATAAGATATTTTTGTGGCATGATTAACTTGGTCACTCAAGTGAAATAACAATGCGCATGATTGGTATAGGACCAAAAGATCTTGAGACTTGAAGTCTCTTCCTAAGGGTGACCTTGAAGGCTTGTGCTCTTGATAAACTAGTAGCAAGGCTGGTATTAGTCAAGTAAATACAAAGTCTCATATCCTCCTTGACAGAGTTCAAGTGATATAAGAGGACTAGCTAAATTGCCATGGGGGACCATTGTGGATTATCATAATATTGAAATAGGCCTCAACCTATTGGTTCTAAGGAAAATGTTGGAGAATGGAATAAATCAATATGTGTAGTGATTGAGCATTGGATAGCTCTCACACATAGTCACAAAACAACCCAAGTAGAGTCTTCAATAATGTGGTCATAATGGATAGCCAGGCAAATGCTATACATGGCATACGCGACCTGGAAGAGTCGTGGTTAAATAGGGTCATGAATATGAATATCGATTATTTAATTCGACAAGACCGACCGCTTATAGCAAATTCTCCTAAGGGAAATGCTATATATGTCCTCCACCCCCAGATAATTTTTGAGTGGTGCCACACATAAAAGAAAGTTTGGATTAAACAAGAGGATTGGGCCCTTGGTGTTTAAAGAATACCTTGAGCTTAAAAGCGGTGATCGATATATTGCTCGGTATTAAACATATCACTTTGGCGAGGTGAAAAATCCCAACTTTAGGGGGGAGAAGATAATTGAGACTACAAGTTAAAAGATTGCATGGGCTGCAATTTGTTATCCAAAGAAAGCTAAATCAGAAGTTTAGCATATTGTATAACTAAACCAAAAGTTTAATGACTAAGACATAAATACTAGTTGAGAATACACCAGTCATTTAGAGTTTCAAAAAGTAACCCCAACACACTAAGCATGCCGGAAACACTTTGGAAGCGTGTAAGAGTATTAGGCTCTAAAGATACCAATCACCAGAAGAGGAAATAGTCGATTAATTTTGTAACTATTGGTATAGAGTATCGGAAAGATAACTTTGTTTATTCAGTTATCGTAAAATTCATTTTGGAAGATGACAATAATCCTCAAACAATGGAGGAATGTCGACATCGAAATGGTTGGGAAAGCTGGAAAGCATAATTGGATTCATTAAACAAACTAGATTTTTTTGGGCATGTAGTTCCAACACCAAAAAGTGAAAAACTAATCTGTTATAACTGGTTGCACAAGGGTTCTCGCAAAAACCTAGAGTGGATTACATGGAAACGTATTCACCAGTAGTGGATGCAACGACACCCGACTCCTTGTTTCTCTATCCGTTGTTGAACGTTTGAAAGTGCAACTCATGGATGTGGTAACAACATACCTATATGAGTCATTAGACACCGACATATACATGAAAATTCCATCATAAGGATTGAAAATGCCTGAAGCATTTAAGCCACATCACATGTATTCCATTAAGCTTAAAAGGTCGATTTATTGATTGAACAATCAGGCCAAATGTGGTACAACCGCCTTAGCGAGTATCTACTAAGGCATGGGTTTCATGAGTGATCAAATAAGTCCTTGTGTGTTCTTCAAAAAGAACAAAGTCAGGATATGTAATCATAGCTATTTATGTTGATGATTTAGATATTATTGGAACTCCAAAAGATTACATAAAGAATTGATTTGGAATGGGGACTTGGGAACTACCAAGTACTGTCTCGGCCTGAAGTTCGAGCATATAAAGAATAATATATAGGACCCATTGACTTTGGTTAAAGCGCACACATTAAGCTCACCAATGGAAGTAAGATCACTAAGTGTGGAAAAGGATCGCCTTTTGCTCATGATCAAAGAAATGAAAGAGATATTAGGTCTTGAAATACCATATCTCAATACAATAGGTGCATTATTGTATCTTGCTTCATTACCTCAATAATGTCATTTGATGTGACAATGAGTTATTGTCTCCCTAAACATAAAATAAAGATTATTGATTCAGAAGTACCAATTCTTCTACAAAAGTCCATGATGACATAATTCTATTGCATAAAGATTGTATTTTTAACTGCGGGGGAGCATTATTCCACAATTATACTCTTTTTTCCTTAGTTTTGGTTTTCATCCCATTAGATTTTTCCAAGCAAGGTTTTTCATGTAATAGTTCGTCATATAAGGTCTCTGATGAGACAATTTCGGCCTAAAGTTCGAGATATGTGAAGGAATGGAGTTTTTATCCCTTCATCAAATCAAGTTGAAGGGAGCCAACAGTGATATATGAAGAGAATTCAACATGGACTGATCAACTAAAGTACATATCATTAAGCATTCTCAAATTACAAGATTCAACTCAAAGGCAGGATGAATGCTCAATTCAGTCAAGCAAAGAGGAAGAATCGTAACTGCACTCTTTTTCCCTTAGTCTTGGTTTTGTCCCATTAGGTTTTCCACACAAGGTTTTTAACGAGGCAGTTAGTGATGTACATCTAAGGGGGAGTGTTATAATATTATTATATTTAGATGTATAATAGTAAACCCTAGTTTTGGACTTATTCATTAAATCTTGTATTCTCTATATAAGGCCTCTATGGGTGAACTAATAAGACAACTCTGATCTTTTATCTTCTCCTAAAATCTCTCCAACTTTATAACACTTTGGCTTTTGATCGAGATCACATTTCAGGTTATCTTCTCTAAGAAAGGTATTTTTGTCCTGAATTGGGATTTAAATAAGACAATAAAAAGAACAATAAACATGCCATTCAAGGGCTCTACTTAAATAAATAAGCTGGGTAAAAAGAACATCAGGAAAGCAGGAAATAATGTCACAAACAATGAAGAAACTTGAACATTTTTTTTCCTTTTATATAGTTTGATTTGTGTCGTTTTTATGTTAGGTTCTAGGTTATGTCACTGGAATTGCGATTACTGCTTCCGTCTTTAGTTTTTTTTTTCTTGCTTTTCATTTTGTGTATGCTATTTAATTTGGTTTGTGCATTTGTATGTTATGTTGTATGGTTGCTTTCTGGGATCCCAATTACCGCTTTATTAGATTTTGATTCAAAACAATTTAAGTAATTATTAATTAAATAATTAATTAGTTTGTTAGATGGTAGATTTGTTTGTTAGCAGATATGTGGTGGGTTAGTGTATGGATGTACGTGGCTTACATATATTGTTACTGGCATGATTCTAAGAGTTAGCTAATATGTAGTCTATATAAAGACTAGTGTAATCAACGATTTAATTAGCAGTCAATGAAAATCAATTTAGCCCATTTTTTCTATCATTCAACATCTTTCGGATGGAAAACTCTTTTACTTCAGTCTAGAGGCAGGATATTGTATGCTTATTTGTTGATGTTGCTATCGACGAATCCAATGATATAGATCTTAGATTTTTTGAGGTTATATTGCCTTTCTTATTTTTTTTCTTCCTTTTCTTTTGTCCTTACGATGTTTTACATACATCGTTTTTGCTATTTTTTAATAGCTTGGGCTATTGGTTGCTTTAACTTTTTTCCTTCCTTCTACTAGTAACTTGTAGGCTACTAAATGGAGAGTTGAAGATGCACTGGAGTTTATTTTATGCTAAAAGTGAAGATCAAAGTCATGCTCGATCTTGCAGTATGTGACCAAGCAAGTTTTTCCTTAATTACACGCTTGTTTGATATTCATGCATTTTAGTGTTCTAATTATTTTACTTGCTTTTTTTGTTGTGTTTTGTTTATTTTTCAGGTTGATGTGTCTCCTTCCATGGGCGCTTTTTCTAACCAGTTTGCATGTCGTTCGTCTTAGATGACCCGCATTGAGGTGGTATATTTTCTATTATTTATGGATAATTGGATTTAATGTCATGTAGTTTTTCTAATTTGTGCATTGGTTTTTTTCCCGCTTCTGCAGGTGTTTGGTGGTCAATCAACTTCTGCATATGTCCCTGATAAAGTTGTTGTTGAGGTTTGTTTGTTGGATATTTTTTTAGTTGTTTTGCAGTTGCTTGTGAACATGCGTATTTGGGGTTTTTGGGCTCTTTCTCAGTCCTCGTGCTTGTCTGTCTCGATTTCTCATAAGGTGGGCAAGACATCAGTTACATCTGAGGTTGGCACGATTGTTACTCGTCGGCGATGGCGTAAGCGTGCTGAGGTCACTAGTGTTCTTTTCTCTTACACATCTATGTGAATTATTGCTTTATTTGTTACAGTTTCATCTATGCTTGTGTGGCTTTGCACTGTACTTTCTAATAGCAACATTTGTGGGTTGCAGATAGATGTTGCCTTGGCTGGAGGTTCTGAGATGTTGGATCGTGAGCTTGTGACTTGTCAGCATAGATGTTCCCGGTATGAGGTGTTGGGTTGTACTTTTATTTACCAATTTTGTTGCAACTTCTTCAGATAATTTTGAGTTGCCTAGTATTGTTCCATGTGCTTCGAATCCACCCCGCTCCCGGCAAAAGGTCCTGTTGAGTCGGTGTTAGGAACACACGTCCATTAACATTGGAACAACGTCCTCAATTTTGATAATGACAAACATCATGGGAACTAACGCCAATTGACAAGTATTTCCGCAGAACAGGTTGCACGTCGCAAAGCAAAGCATTGACTAAAAAGTTCCCACATCATGAGAACTAATGCAATGACGAAAAAGAAGGCGACCAACCTCAGAAGAGAATAGAGTTCCCACACGATGGGAACTAGATAAGATGAATAAGAATCCCTCAGATGTTAAGAAGAATTCCCAAGAGAAGGGAATCGAGAAGACGAGGGTTCCCTTTAGATGGGAACTGGCGCATGCGTGAAAGCGACATCTCAGCGCATTTTCAGGGATCCTGTTTGTTCCGGACACAAAGGCGTCTCAGAACTTCAGAGCCTCAGCACAAAGAAGACGACCATCTAACGGTCCAAATTGATTCAAAAGTTGACAATTCAAAATTCAAATCAAGTCACATGTCAACCTTAAGGAATCATACTTGGAGAGCAAGGCAAAAAGGGTATTTAGGACAAATACCTCAAGTGGATAAGGGTTTCCAATCACGCCTATTTAAACCCTTCAACAGTCACCTTGCTGCTCACTTTTCCCAAATCATAAACTCCAAATTCAGAGAAAAGAAGAGCTGAAGAGCTGCTTGAGTGAGAGTCATCAAGCTGGTGAAAAATCCCAGGCTGCGAGCTAATCTCAACGACGGTGTAGGATAAAGAGCGAGTTCCTAGGTCTAGGGGAACTCGAGAGAAGAGAGAGAGAGAGAGAGAGAGAGAGAGAGAGAGAGAGAGAGAGAGAGGTTTGAGTTTCGCTTTGTCTTTGATTGTGAACGTTCACCGGGTTAGGGTCGAGAAATTACATTCGTGTTGCCTAGGGAGAGAGTCCTAGTACGAATAGAGAAGTTTGTATTATGCCTTGTAACCTGAAGGGAACTAAGCAAGAAAAAAAGGTAACTCATTCGAAAATCCTCTGAGAGGGAGGTAGAGGTTTACTCACGCGATTAGTTGATCACTGTGGGGTTCCTCTATAAGGGAACTGTCTCTATTACTTTGTTCACCTGCTTACTTGTTTATTCCGCTGCGTGTGGGAACTGTTCGATACAGTTCCCATAACCGATTTCGACTAACCTACGATCCAACAGGTCCTTTTTAAGGTGCTATTTCATATTGCTTTTAATGTTATTTGTTTTTTTATGTATTCCATCCTTTTTTGGTCTCATGTTGTAACCTTTTATTTCGGCATTTGAGCCTCATGTGAAGAAACCTCGGCCATGTAAGGTGCCGTCTTCAGTGGTCCGATGTAGGCGCTCTCTCTTGCAGGTATCATTATCCATTGGCTTTATTCTTTTTTCATCTGATTTATCGCTTCTTCTTTCTTATGTTCATACATTTCAGATTGTTGTAGAAACTCGTGCACCTATGCCTTTGAGTGTGGTTTCAGTGCCTAAGGCTATTGGTATGTCCTTTGTTCCCAGCACTCCTCTATGTCTACCGCCCCCTACTTAATGCATACATTGTGGGGCTACTAAATTCGCATTTGAATGCCCTACTCTTTGTTGTGGAAATGGTAGTGTTATGCTAAGTGAAATTTAAACTCATGCCTATTTGTAAGACGTATTTATGAGAGGGGATGACCTTGGTGATCATTTTCGAACATTTTGTCGTGCTTATAATAGTAATATTGCTTTTTCTCGTCTCGAGGGCATTGTATCTTCCAATAATGCAAGCGGATTTTCACTTTTCTTTTACAAGGATAGATATATCATTACCTTCCTAATTTGTTGCTCAATGATACCGGTCCCAAGTATATGCAACTTTATTTTTACGATGGTGCCTTTGAACTTTATAGACGCAACCAAGGTTTCGATCATTTGAGGCCTGAATTAATTACGTCTTTCATATCTTTGATGCTAAGTAATCTGTATGCGAATTTTTTCCGTTCCTTGAACACTTTTCCCATTGCCAAAAGTACTGCAATACGAATCTTTACAAACCCTATGCAAGATCAACATGTACTTAATGGTCCAACTTCTGACGAGGTTGCGGCTATCATAATCGATGAATCCTCTTCCGATCATATTAATAGCTTGCACATTCTCATCCATGGTAAATCTGATCATGAATATAGCATTTTATATTAATTTGGTTGCTATGATCTGTTGTAAAATCCCTTGCTTTTCACGAAGGGTTAAACTAGTTGGCTCTAGGGACTTAGATGAGTTACGCCACATAGTGTTTCCCTTTGTGATGAGTTGCCTTTCCCAATTGTCCCTGGTGTGGTACATCATGTGGTTGATATTTTGGTGCAAGAGGCTGGATGTAATATAGAATTTCGCGGTACATAGTATTTCATTCAGGCTCTTTGCATTTTTAGTGGAATATTTCTTATTTGAATGTGTTGTGTGGATTACGTTTACCAATTTCAGGCTGCAAGCCTCCTAAAGATGGCAAGAATGTTTCGTGCAGGGATTTACTATGCGTACAGGTTTCATATTCGGCCGCATAATTTCTTGATTCATATGGGTAGAATTTTTGTTCAGTATGTTGTTCACGTGTACGTTAAGATAGAGAATACATGTCTTGATTATATGAGGCGCAAACAAACCCTTTTGCAGGGTGACTTATATCAAGGCGTAGTTGACAATGTCAACACCGGTACCCGTTCTACTACTAAAATTGGTTGTCATGTTATCTTGCCTGCTACGTTCATTGGAGGTCCAAGGGGTATGAAATGTCGTTACCTAAACACGATGGCTCTTGTACAACGTTTTGGAAAACCATATATATTTCTGACAATGAAGTGCAACCCTAACTGGCCTAAAATCAATGATAATCTTTTGCCATGGTAGAAAACTGATCATCGCGCAGATTTAGTTGCTAGAGTATTTAATGTTGAAGTATGCTTGTTAAGAAAGCTTATTGACAAAGAGGAGATATTTGGCTCGGTTGCTGCTAGAGTCGATGTTACAGAATTTCAGAAACGAGGCTTACCTCACTTGCATATGTTGATAATTCGCAAGCATAAGTCAAAATTAGTAATGTTGACTCATTTGATCAATATGTTAGTGCGGAATTGCCTTCGATAGAGAATAGCAACTTACGGAATTTTGTTGATCGATATATGATTCACGATTTGTGTGGGGATCTTGGGCCAAATTGTTCATGTATGAAAAAAGTCGGCTTGGTTTCTAAGTGTAAATGTGATTATCTGAAAAAGTACGCTGAATTTACGAGTTCTACTGATGATTGCTACCCAATATATAAAAGGCATGATAATGACGACTACATTATAAAGAAACACAAGTGTCTTGATAATCGTTGGGTCGTTCCTTATAACCCTTTTTCTTTTAGCTGCTTTCGACTGCCATCTTAATGTAGAGATTTGCTCGACTATACAGGTTGTCAAATGTTTGTACAAATATGAGTATAAGTGCCATGATAAAGTCTTCTTTGACATTGGTCTAAATGATGAAAATGCTTCTAACGAGATTAAGTCGTCCCAATCTTGAAGATGGGTTAGCAGTCTAGAGGTTGCTGGGAGAATCTTTGAGTTTGATCTTTATTTCATGAAGTCGGTTGTTCTTCCGTTACAACTGCATTTGCCGAATATGCATGTTATTAGATTTACTGCGAGCGCACACTTTGCTGATAATCCTGATATTATAAACGATGATAATCGAACTGCAACTATGCTTACTGAATTCTTTATTGCTAATCTTGTTCTCAAAGACGCACATATTTACTTATATTGTGAATTCCCTAGGTACTATACATGGTGGAATGGGAAAAAAGGAATGGACAGAGAAGAAGGGGCCTAAGTTTGTTGGAAAATTAGTGTAGGCAAGCCCTTCTGAAGGAGAACGATATTACTTGCACTTGCTATTGATTCATATACGAGTTTGTGATCTGCTCACATATGAGGGTGTAGTAGATCCGTGTTTCAAAGAAGTTGCTAAGAAATATGGGTTGTTAGATCGAGCCGAATATGTTGAGATGTGTATTCGTGATGTCGTTGAGGTACATGTGCCTTGTGCATTGCGTACACTATTTGCCACACTGCTTGTCTTCTATGATCAGTTTAACCCGAGTGCATTATGGACGAATTTTACTACTCTTTCTCTGAGGATTTAACTCACAAATACAAGGGCCAAACAACAAAAAATTTTAAATCTAACATATTCCTCCGTTGCCAAGTGTTTGGAAGGAATGGGCAAATCGGGGAAAGATTTCAACTTGCACATGTGTTTGAGTTTTGGTGATGTTTGTTTAATAAGGACGTGAGATATTTCTAATGCATTAGATGTTGAAATCCCTGATGAGTATGTTAATGCGCATACGAAACTGAATGTTGATCAAAGGTTAGCATACGATTCAATATTACACCATGTCGAGCACGGTCTTCCGAGAGCCTTTTTCATAGATGGGCCAGGTGGAACAAAAAAATTGTCTTGCCTAAAGTTGCATTGACATAGCTGCGGCCAATATGCCTACCGGTAGGACGGCCCACTCTAGATTCAAAATTCCCATAAATAATAGTGGTTTTATTACGTGCAATGTTTCCAAGTAGAGTGGGTTAGCATCTCTATTGAGACAGTACATGTTGATTATTTGGGATGAGGCTTCTATGACCATTAAAGAGGATATTGAACCTTTAGATCGAATGTTACATAATATATGCAACTCAAATGAGCTCTTTAGAGGTAAAATTGCAGTTTTTGGTGGTTATTTTCGATAGGTGGTTCCAATGCTTCGCATAAATCACAACTTGAGGTTGTCAATGCTAGCATAGTGAACTCATATTTGTGGCCTAAATTAAATAAATTCATATTGCACAAGAACATTCGAGCTAATGATGACATAACTTTTGCACGCTTTTTATTAGACCTTGGTAATAGAGACTTGCAAAGCGAAGGTATTTCTGAAATTACATTGCGTGATTATATAGGTTGTTATCCCATTGAGAAAGAGTCCTTCAAGTTGACAGAAGTAATGCTTCCCGAGTTGAAGCGGCCGAATTTTAATGCATCCATATTTTTTGACTGTACAATCTTGACCCCGACCAATGAGGTTATTGATGGAATAAATGCAGCTCTAGTTGCAAAATTTCCCGTGCGCATCTCACATATGCCTTCATGGATCTCGTATAATAAGGGCTCAACCTTGCTTGGGGTTATGAATCTCATGTTTGGCCTAGAAAAAGAACGACGATATAGAATCTTTTCCGGTGATAGCCAAAACCTATAAGTCGTTAAGAGAACTTTCCAGGCCTCGACAATATCCGAGGGCAAAACATTCTCATTCAAGTTGTGCATCAACGGCATTTTCCATCCAAGATCCTACGTAGTTTCGATCGCGAAAATCGCGAAAATCGAGGCGATTTCCGCGATCACGGCTGTGGGCATGCCATTACTTGCAATTTTGATTGAGGTACTAATTGCTTGGACATCTCGATATCTCGACGCACATTGTGGTCTTGAGCAAGCTTCCTGCGTGGGTAGCTATTGTTGCTAAGGCATCAACAGAGTATCTTTGATCGCTCGATCATTGTCCAATCTCAAACCACTTGAATTCTTCTATCATATCTTTCGCTTTCTTCATATATTTGAGCAGCCTTGGCTCTTTGGCTTCACAATGCCCCAACACTCGGTCTTCGAATCCTTGATTGCAATTTGAGTCGTACCATTTCAATGACCTATCCTCGATTTGCAACTCCCTAAGGTGAGCCGTGGTTGCGGTTTCGCAAGCCGCGGCTGCTGTGCTTGTCAATTGAGGCAACTATCGTTTCTGGAGACGATCCGAGACCACAAACTCTAGGTCCGCGACCATGGTGACCCTTGGTGATCGATGAATTTCGCGGTTGGGGTAAACTCTCTCGTAGTCGGCCTGCGTTTCTTTGAGCTTTTCGTCAGTGCTTATCGGCTCGGGACCACGGTGGTTATCGGTGAATTCAATTACACTAGCGGGTCGCCAATTGATACTTTCGATCGACAAATTGTTGATGGGGCATTTTATTTGAACTTTTTCGAAGAATGCTTCAATCTAGTGAGAATGTTTTGATCACTCTTTTTGTGAATTCGCTTGTTCTTTCTTAAAGCAAAAGCTAGAGCGTGTTGTAAGCACAATCTCGTCTTTATTCTTGGCGATGGTCGATGCTCCACTACCTAAGTTTGATCCTGATGTCATAGATAGGCGTGTGCCACCACGACCCGGTTCGTTCCTGACATGGCTTGATTGGCATTGCTCAAATCTAGGGGTGGTTAGGAAAGTGGAATAAGAATTTTGTTCTTGGGTTAAGATTACCACGAGTTTCGAGTTGTCCGCTTACGTTGGACCGCTGTCGTGGTTAATAGGGACCATGGTCACAGTTTCTCGTCTTAGCTTATGTAATTCCCTATGACCTAGGTTGCTATCAAATTCGACGATTCGCATCGCTGATTCCCAAAGATGATTGAATCCATCAAATTGTACAATGTTATGACCATTTTTTACGTCGCTTGATCCGGACCTCCCTAGCTTGCACGAAGAGTTGCCATGCTTTGCAGGTGAGGTCGGTTCACGAATTTGATCATCTTAGAGCAAGGCGCCTTCTCTATGCGTGCTAGGGTTTGATCCTCTGAGCGAATATCGACGTTTCGCTTGATCGCCTAACGGTTCATGATTATTCGCCGAGCGAAGATCGGATTCAGCGCTATTGTTTTTATGGGTAGCAGATGTTTCTACTATGGCAGCGATCGCTGCCGCCTGGGCCACGGTCACGGATGTACGGTCTCCGGTCGCTGCGGCGCCCAGACTCATTGGAGATTAGGGCTCGCGAGTTCGCTATTCCTTCATGACCAAGAAAGCTCGCTCCTTAGTGGTTAGAGATCGATTCCAACCTCATGTTTGCATGGATCGACTGCTCGATTTTATCCTCTAAGAACTTTGCTTGCTTGTGTCTCGACGTGGAATCCACTGATTGGTCGATCTTTGAAAGCGAGAACAAGTTTTTTAGGCATGCTCCATTGGGATTGTGATGTGAACCCACTCGTCTTCTGTCCATAAAGGGCGGATCTAGGCTCGAAATGCTCAGATGTTCTCCGACAATAATAACCAGATAGGTACGGGTCCAACGTTATGGACTCGCAGGCCTCTAATTCGTGTCGGAACGAGGATGGGGAGAGGCAGAGATGAGAGGTGTCGGCCCATGGGAGGACCGACAAAAGGAAGGGGCATTGAGAGGATTTGGTGACGTCGAGCCGAACTAGGAGGAATCTCGATTCTAGTGTGAATTTGGCTTAAACTTGACATGGTAAATATAATGGGGTGTGGCTCCTTTATATAGAGAAGATCAATGAAACCCTAGAAGCAATATGGGAGTGGACTAGGGGTAGTAAGCATACTAGCCCAACATCCAAGTCCATAATACTAATAATAGAAACTACTAAAACGCGAAATAATGGAACTAACCCTAATGTGTCTTATTCTACTATAATGGGAAGGTCTCTTAAGCATAAGAGAACAAGGGCCTAAAATAGTAATAGCGGAAATATAAAACATACTAAAAGCATAAAGATAGTATGCCTTGGGTTCTAAACCGAGTCCAGGTCGCATCAGATTGGTAAAGTCTGTGTAGACTCTCCAATTCTCTTCACTATGATGGTGTTTTTTTAACAAGTCGGATTCCTATCCTCTTGGATAGCGTTGTCTTCCTTTAATTTCTTTATTTCAGCGATCACGACTTCTATCTGCTAGATAGAGGATCGTCTCGCTTACTTTTACAATTGTCTTCACGTCTGGGAGGACGTTCAACCTATGGCAAGTAAGATCCGAGTCTATTCTAGGCAAGTCGTACGGGCCCTATGCGAAGAGTTCACGATTACCTCGCAACAGGTGTGTGATGGTTGAAAGCATGTTTGTTGTCCGGCTCGATGATATTCGCACATCTTCAATTTTGGGGGATCCGCGGTTGCGGATTTGTATGTTGCGGTCACGTTTGCATAGGTCGCGGTTGCGGCCTCTCGGTCCGCACCCGCGGTCGATTTCGGCTATCGCCGTTTGTGCGGGTCCCAGGTCTGCTCTAGAAATTTACTGGCTTTTCCCTCGTTAAGTTTTCTTCACTTTGATTGTGGTTGATCATTGATTCACGATCAAGCTTTCGATTTTGGGTTACCGAGTGTGCACCCGGAGCTTTCCAGCTAATTTGTGGTCAACTACCAACCTTAGGCTGGACTAAATTCGACGAAGGGTTGGCAAGGTCACTCCTTGCCCCCAGTGTCATCGATTTCGCAACGCGCAATGCGATCGACACTAGTTGTGACGATTTGATCATGGTTTTTCATAGTGTTCGCACAAATCCTAAGGCGGCTCTTTTTTGTTGATTTTTGGACATGCCTTCTGGTTAGAAAAAATTCAGATGCATTAATTTTTTGAGGCAAAAATATCTGGAGGCACACTCCGATCGAAAAACCCGAAGTCGCAAATATCCGAAGGCATACTCCAGCGATCTGCGCCCGTGGCTTCATGACCCGTGGTTGCGGCCTCCTAATCCACCATCGTGGCTCATTATTCCTCAACCGCGGATTCGCTAACTAAGGGCAACAACGATCGGTTTCGCTTTTCGCGATTCCCTAGATCTTTGTGAAGCACTTCATTTTCTTCTAGTAATCATTACTTGGGGATATGGAAGCTTGATACATTTCCGAAAGTCAAAACTTTCAATGGAAAATGGATACAAATAGATTAGCTACTACAGTTAGACTAAGAGAAAAAAACATATTAATTATGACACCTGCAGGATGCATTATGTGTAATTGCACTTTCAAAGACACCACACATCCATTTATACAGTGCCCACATACCTTGAAAATAGCAGGGAAAATAAATCCAACTATACACCAATCCTTACGAAATTATGATGCGAATAAAAAACTCCAAAAACTATACTAAATGAATTAAATCAACTATTAAGCAATAAAGAATTTGCTACCTTGGCAGTAATGTAGTGGAGCATCTGGCACCAACAAAACAAACTAGTATTTCAACAAGCTCCAAATGACGATGAAGAACAAATTAAAGGAAATGGTCATAAGAAAAGAAGGCATGAACAAAAACAAGCAATTTGGAAAAAAAAAAACCCTATTAAAAAATCATGAAAATCAACTTTGATGGCTCCAGCTTATCAAATTGACAATCTTAAAGAGGAATAATCATAAGAGATCATTATGAAAGTATGACTTAGATGAAGACACGAAGTTATGGTAAGGTGTCGACTCTTAAAGTCGAAGCTTTGCCCTTAAGAGATAGTATAAGAGAAGCAAAATAAAAAAAAATTACAAGAATATTTAAATTGAGGGGCATAATTTACAAGTAATTAAAGTTGCACATGGTTTTATGTGATCTTGTCCATGTTTTTTATGTGACTTTACATGGTTTATGTGACCTTGACATCTTTTGGCAATGTTTTATGAATGTTGGCATAGAAGACTTTATGTTGGAACATTTTGTGCATGTTTAGGTAGGTTTTGTACATTTTGGGGGCATGTATAGGCAAATTTATGTGCATTTTAGGACATGTTTTGGTGAATTTTTTATGTGGTTTTTTTAGCTGATTTATGACTTGATGCAAGTGTGAATGGATTTTAGGCCAAGATTGTGTTGGATCATTTTATCCATTAATTGATTCACATTCATGGTGTGTATAATTAAGGTCATTTTGGGGCACATTTATGTGCGTTTTCAACAGGTTTGAGGAGTTTGCTAATTTTGACAATTTACGTATATGTATATGCATGATTTAGTTGTCATGAACGAATAGAAGTATTCGTGGCTAGTCTTTTGGTTATTTTTGCAGATTTCTCTCAAAATTTTCCAACAAAAGAATGGATAGTTCACTAATAATTCTGCATGATTTAGGTTGATATGCCTCCTAGGCTAAAAAAGTCTATGGAATATAAATAAAAATAGGCAAACTACTTAAGAAAAATTAAATGAAAGATATTATTGTACCATGTGTGCACTGTGATAACAAATTCGAAGACCTAAACCATACACCTCTAAAATGATATTGTCCTAAATAACAAACACACACATATATATATGTATGTATACGTTAGTAAAACTCAAAGATAGTGGGACAAGATGAGAAAATATATATTATTCAGATAACCCACATAAATAACCATAATAAAACTAGCCATAAATATTATGTGGGTACTTAGCTCCAGCATTGGTCGTGATTATACCCTCGAATTATTTTCATTGCTAATTAGCTACTCCTAGATTCACGTGAGTCATTCACGTCAATTTGGCCTAAATATAGTCGCAAATCTATTTTCATGACAATATGGCCAGAAATATAGAACCAAGTCTAGTTGCATGCGTCGTTCACAGCAATTGGGCCTCAAATATAGCCGAAATTTATTTTTCATGACAATATAACCACAAACGTAGATATTTTTGGCTAAAATCGTAGCAGTTGCACCCCAATTAACCACACCGATATTTGTAGCTAAATATTTCCTGACTACAGACACATTTTTCAATAGTGATGGTGAAAGATTATACGGAATACATGTTTATTATTGTTTCTTTAAAGATTGATTTCTTTCTAAAATTTTGTAATATTTTTCATTTTACCTTTAAAAAAAAGATCTTTACTTTACTTTTATCTTCTTATTTTTTAATTTTTAATTTTCTTAATTTAAAATGATAACCAACTAGTTATTTTACAAAATCTTCTACATTTCTTTTCTTATTTTATATTTTCTTAATTTAAAACCATACAATATCTTGTATTTTTCTTTTTGTTATTTTAATTTCAAAATTAAATTTTTAATTTTTTTAATGTTTTAATTTCACATAATCAAAGATTTTTTTTCAAACCTTTTTATTTAAACCAAAATAATAAAATAATAAAATATTTATTGCAAAAATACCCACAAGAATATATTTTGTCATTTGGTAAATACCCTTGTAATTCGTTTTTTATGGTAGTGCACGGTTTTATAGTAAAGATTAGGTTTAAAGAGAGAGTGCATCTATAACTATATATTAAAGCTATCCCTTTTCGAGCCACCAAAACGATTCTGACCCCACCTCATATTTACAAAATTAATTTTTATTTCTAATATTTTAACTTTACCCTATTATATTCTTCTTTAACTATTTAAATCTATCTTTAACATCAAACAAATATCTATTTAGTATAACAATATCTTAAGAAAACTTCCTTATACAAATATTTAAAATTAAAGATAACAAATTTAAAATATTTTTAAATAAGTATAAATATCTTTTACCTTTTAACATGATGTCTTTTCACGAAATTATTTATAGATATATTTTTTTCTTTTATAATAAAAAAATTAATGATAAATACTTATAATGTTTAAAAAGAAAAAAATAAGTAATATCTATAAATATATATTAAATTTGTACCTATTCGATTCACCAAAACGATTCTAGCCCCCACCTTATATCTAAAAAATTAATTTTTATTTCTATTATTATAACTTCTTTCTAATAAATTCTTTTAAACTATTTAAATTTGTCTCTAACATCAAAAAAATATCTATTTAGTATAACAATATTTTTTGAAAGCTTCCTTATACAAGTATTTAAAATTAAAGTTTAAATATTTAAATATTTAAAAATAAATATAAATATTTTATCATATATCTTTTGACGAATTTATTTATAGAAATATAGTGATTTTTTTATAAAAAAATTAATGAATAAATATTTAAATTTTTTTAAATTAATAAAAATGGATAATAAAATATTTAATAGATATTGAAATATTTGATAAACTCTAAATTTACGTACATGAAAAGTAATAAAATAGGAAGAATAAAAAATTTAATTAAAAAATTATATAAACATTCTACGAACAATAAATTACTTATATTAAAGTTTATATAATATTTTTATTTATTTATTAATATCTTATTTATAATGTTTATAAAATATCGAATCGTAGTCGTACGGGTAAAACTAGTTTGTGTTAATTTTATCTTTTTCCTCTTTAAAAAATTGAGCCTCGCACGTTTTTATAGTGCTATGACCATTCTAGTGTTGATTTGCGTTTTGTCTTGTTTTCCTCTTAAAATCTGTCTTATCCTATTTGGCTCACCGCGTATTCAAATTAATTTATAAACAATTCAACTTATACTCTTTAGCTCTTTGCCATTTATGGCCTTATATTTATAGACAAAGAAGGCAAACTCCAATCTCTCCAAGCAATCTCTCCAAGCTAGCATTGTCCTCCTATCCAATAGCGCCATGGAAGTACAGGAAATCAAGCTCCGCCTGGCAGACCCCACTTCCGTCGACACCCTCGCCTCCGTTCTCTCCCCCTTCCTCGTCCGCACTCACCACCAACACAACCTCTTCTTTGACGGCGCCGGATCCCAGCTCGGCTCCCGCAGCGCTGTCCTCCTCCTACGCTTCTACGGCGAAACATGCTTAGTCTGTCTCAAGGCGAACGCCATCCTCATAGACGGAGTCAGCCGTGTGGAGCAAGACGGTGAGGAGCTGGATCCCTCGATTGGCCGGGCCATATGTGAAGATCCGTGCTTGATCGCGTCGTATTCAGCACAGTCTAGGGTTTTGAGTAGGGTGAGAGCGGAGTTTTTTGGGGCAGAAGACGGCAAGTATGTCTGTCTGGGAGGGTTTAAGAATGTTAGGAGGGTTTACGAGTGGGAAGGGCTCAAGTTGGAGGTGGACGAGACCTCATTCCCATTTGGAACTCAGTATGAGATTGAATGTGAGAGTGATCAGCCTGAGAGAGCCAAGGAGATCATCGAGGGCTTCTTGAGGAAGAATGACATTGCTTATTCTTACTCTAGCATGTCCAAGTTTGCCATTTTTCAAGCCGGAAAGCCACCACCAGCATTGCCTGTAAGCCTTGAGTTTTTTTTTTTTATGTTACTCATGCCATAATATTATATAGCTTGTTATATATGTTCTGGATATGAATTGCTTTTTTCTATCCATGTTAAACTATCGTGTTAATTAAATTATGTGTTTATTTTTGCAGGTCAGTGATGAAATCACCAACAAGCTAGAAGACGTGGCCCAAGTTGTTGCAACTGCCACATAAACTCTCTTCTGAATTCCGGGAGAAAACATGTTGTAACTTGTAACTGCCTTATATAAATAAGAAGACGTATGGCAAGGGTGATCTGTTAAGTTACCCATTGTCCATTGACCGATGTGTTTTTCTTGACCAAATAAATAAATAAAACTAAGTTGCAATAATTTTCTGTCGATTGCTTTTTCCAAATTTGAGGCTTAGGGTTATTTATTTATGTTGCATTTTGGTTGGAATCTTTAAATCTGAAATGTTCGTGATTGGATAAACTAGGTGTAAACTTTTAGCATATATGATCTTCGTTAACACTTAACTAATTAATAGCCTAATATACTTTCCTGTTGCTTGATGATGTTAGGGGTCGGGCTATCCCTCGTTTGATAACTACTTAGCGCATTTTTCTTTTATTAATAAAACGCCCCCTCGAGGGGATGGAGAGTGCCGCCTCTCCTTCAACAAAAAAAAAATCATAACCTATTACCCAAACAAACTAATTAATTTCAAAGGGATCTCAATTCATGGCTCCCAAGCATCACTCTTTTTACCCACTTCTTTACTTTCTTATTCTTCCACATCATCCAAGCATCCTCTTTCATTTTATCAGTTTATCATTTTATCAATCAACTCTCAAGCATCTCAATTATTTCATATAAAATTATAAATATATTCTTTCATTTCATATTAAATTATAAATATGTCCTTCCTATCAACTCACAAAATACTCTAAATATTTATTGGCATATAATTATTTACTTATATTATATTTTAAATTATTATTTAATACTTGAAAGTAATTTTTTTTTAAATTATTTAGATTTTCAATGCCAAAAAAAATAAGGGAATACATAACAAGGTGATTAAATCCAACCCAACCAATTACAAGAAATTCAACACCATTTGACTATTTTTGGAGGTAAATATACCCAAAACACTCAAAATTTTATAAAACATGTCAAATATAGTCAAAATGGATGTCTAATTGTCTATAGATAGAGAAAATAATATGGAATTATCGTCAAAAAAATTTATTTTATTAAAATACCCGAAATGATATATTTTACATTTCTCATAAATAATCAAGAAAATTACCTAGTCTTTCATAATCTGCCACTTGTCACAAATCTAGAACATGCTATTTGCACCAATCACAGCCGTCCATCTCACTAAATGGGATGTAGCATCAAGCATCGCACCTCCATTTACTTCACCCTTTTTCAAATAAAAAAAATCTTAAATCAAAGAATCTCAGCTCTATGATTTCAACCCACCGAAGAGGATGTTTATACATAGCTCCTAAGCATCCCTCTTTTTACCACTTCAATACTTTCTCTCTTCCACATCATCCAAGCATCCCTCTTTCATTTTATCATTTTATCAATCAACTCTCAAGCGTCTCAATTCTTTCATATAAAATTACAAATATATTCTTTCATATCTTATAAATATACCCTTTCTATTAGACCCGTCAAACCCGCTCGAAAACAAGTTGGGTCAAACCCGAGAAATTGAGACCCGAACCCGATCGAACTGAAACATATTGGGTTGGGTCATGACCCATTCAGGTCGACATGTTGGGTCAAGATAAATTAAATATTTTTTCATTAAAAAACACAGTTCATTTTGTATTACTGTATTAGATCTCCCGTCACAATTGCATCTACTCCAGTTTGTTCCTTCGCCATGGCAGCCAAGCAAGGATTCGCCATTCTCATCTCCACCCGCTAGGTATGTGATCCAATCCACTGCTTTTTCCTTCAATTGACGTCTCCATCTACGAATTAACCACTCCCTTTCACGTGGTTGCTCTCTCATCTTTCGTCGGCGCCACTGTCTCCTTCCTCCGCTCTTTCGCCGACACTTCCCTCCACTGTATCGAAGCTTTAAAGAAGAAGAAGTAGAGAGTAGAGACGGAGAGATATTCTACAATTTTGAAGTAAGATTTTCCACCTTAATCCTTATTTGTTTATAGGTTTATTTTGATTCAATTTTGAAATTTGCTCCATCTAGGGTTTAGGAGATGATCAGATTTTTTGGATATTGTTTCTAGCTAGGATTGTGCCAATGCCTCTAAGGGGGCGTTTGGTATAATTTCGGGTATGGAATCGGAATGAGGTATGGGGTTGAATAGGTATGGGGTTGGAATCTCATACTTAAAATTGAGTGTTTGGTAAAAAAAAAATTAGGGATAAAATTAGGTTAAAATGGGCAGCCTCTTTTATCATCTTTCTTTTCCTGCCATGTCCATTTTCTACGTCTTTGTACCAGTAACATTTTCTTCTTCTTAATTCTTTTTCTTTTTCTCCATTTATTTTTCATCCTACTACTCTTCTTCCCCATATATATTGAAAACTTCATGATAAATTGAATTTGTAAAGGACATTTTCATGTATTTTGAATCCAGGAAAAAAGAACGTAATTAAAGAAGAGTTGGGAAAAGATAGTGTTGGAGTAACAATCTAATATTCATGAATTTCTGATTTTTGTTTTTGATCTCATTCGGGCACTTTTTAAATTTCAGTGTTTGAATCGTTGAAAAAATGAAGGCACGGGAGTCGGGAAGTGGGTGGATCGCGGAAGGGTAGAAGGTTGAAGACGGTGAATAGGGAATTTGTGGGAATGAATTTCAAACTCGGGGTAAGGGGTGGGTATGAGAACCCGATATCTATCGGGTTTGAGGTATCGGTTTTGAAAATGTAAAATCACCGTACCAAACATTAGGTATCGGATTTCCATTCCAGAACACGATACCTCATTCCCCATACCTGGTAACCAAACCGCCCCTAATAGGAAAGTCCTTTTATGTTTATGGATATTTTTTTTCATTAGCAGAATTTGGAGGATTTAAGTCTTGTGAACACGTCACAATAAATAACTTTTTTCTTTTAAATTCTATTGCTGATAATATATAGTTGTGAATTACTTGTACGGTGGATGGGGTATCGTTTTAATCAGCTTTGAATATATGTGTTGTTGGTGTATGGGGTCAAGAAACATATTCTAGCTGTTTGGTTCTTAAATTTTTGTCAGCTTATATATGGTGGATTTGCATAATGGCTATTATGGAATCATGTAATATTATTGTAATGGAGCTAAATGTCAGCATTTTCAACCAGTTGGGTCAATTCGAACCCGAGTCAAATCCGATCGACCCGAACCCGATCAACCCGAAAATTTCATTTACCCAATTCGATTTGAACCTGATTCGACCCAAACCTGATCCGACCGACGCATTTGACAGGTCTACTTTCTATCAACTCACAAATTACTCTAAATATTTATTGGCATATTATTGTTTACTTATATTATAAATTTAAATATTATTTAATACATGAAAGTTAAAAAAATTAAATTATTTGGATTTTCAATGCCAAAAAAATAAGGGAATACATAACCAGAGGTTAAATTCAACCCACCCAATTACAAGAAATTCAAGACCATTTGACTATTTTTGGAGGTAAATATACCCAAAATACTCAAAATTTTATAAAACATGTCAAATATAGTAATGATTGATGTCTATAGATGGACAAAAAAATCTAGAATTATCGTCAAAAAAAATATTTTATTAAAATACCCAAAATGATATATATTTTACATTTGTCATAAATAATAAAGAAAATTACATAGCCTTTCATAATCTATCACTTGTAACAAATCTGGGACATGCTATTTGCACCAATCATAGTCGTCCACCGCACCTAAAATCAATTAAAAAAACAGAGAAAATGGTATGTAGCATCGATGCTTGCTTTGTAAAAGGAAGCATCACACCTCCATTTACTTCACACTTTTTCAAATAAAAAAGTATTTAATCAAAGCATCTCTATTATTTCAACCCATTGATAAACTTGCTCTAAGAGGGAGTTTATCCATGGCTCTGAATAAAAGATGAGTTGGAAAGCGATTGTCGGAATAAAAGATGAGTTGCTGCTCATACAGGCACATGCGGGACTCATCAGCGCGATGGAAGACACCAGCAACAAGTACTCTGTAGCCTCCACCTACAACCTTCTCAAAAAAAAGGGCGAAGCTGCTGCCTGGAACACACACATATGGGGAGGTCTGAATACCAACCGATGCAGCTTCATCGCTTGGTTAGCTCGCCTTAAAAAACTACCCACTCTCACAAAACTCCACGATTGGGGGATTGTTGCCATCCCCACATGTAGACTTTGCAGCTCAGCCCCTAAAACGGAGGACCACCTATGGCTCGGCTTTTCCTACACCAACTTCGTGGTTGGAATCACTGTCACATGGCTTCGACTCAATTCCAGATTTTCTGACCTTGCTGAATGGATAACCTGGATCACAAACAGCACAAACAAAAGCTCCTTGCTGCACAAATTCAGAAGTAGCAGTCTCTCGACTATTGTCTACTACACATGGCAAGCCAGAAACCTCCTTATCTACCAAAATATTGCCACCACCGCTGAATCTTGTGTGCAACACAATGAAGCTCAAAGCTCCTGCAAATTGGAATAGGAATTGGGACTGGAACAACCGAAGAAGCACCTCCTGGAGAAACGCTCTAGACATCTAAAGGAACACCTAATGTGATATCTTGATCCCCCTTTACTGGTGTCTGTTTTTTACCATGACTTGTTGCCTCTTTATTGAGGTCTTTTTGTAGCAAACTGTCGCAAGCTTCCACTGCTTGCTTAGGCTCTGTAAATTCCGCTCTCTTTTATTCTACTACAACCAACCTTTTCAAAAAAAAAAGATTAGAGGGTTAATCCCATCCTTTGGACCGGACCAATGTACGGGATTAGTATATTATAATTCTATACCAACTTATTATTTTTAGAATGAAAATAATAAGTTTATTGGAACCTTCATACGTTAAATCGTCATTAGGTATTTCAAAAATAAAAAATCACCATTAGGTATATATAATCTGGTTTTGGATTAAAAATTTACTATAAAATGATATAAAAAATACGATATTATAATGAATAGGATACCTCTTTATCAACAATATTGTCAATTAACTTTAGATCCACAACATCAATAATATTTTCTTAGGTGTATTTGTTAATATCTCTTCAACCTTTGTATATAACTACTCCTTCCAAGTGCTTGAGGGATAGTTCTCGATCTTATATAGTGACATTAAGAAATTGATATTAATTAATGAATTTTTACTTGTAATTGTAAGTTGCTAGACTATATACATTCCAAAACATTGATATTACTCTTAATTGTAAGAAGTCAAATGAAAAATTAGAAGAATATAAGTGAAATAAAAACTTGATTGCTTAAGTACTATTTTATACATAATTAAGATTAAGATTTAAATTAAACTAAAAGATCTATATATCATTCTTATTATTTTTCTATCATTATTGTTATCATTATTAATATTTATAATTAAAATTAAGATAAAGATTTGATTAGAAAATTTATATATAATTATTAACTATTATTAATAATAACAATTATCATTATAATCATCATTTCATTATCATAATAACTATTATTTATGGCATAATTTCAAGACCAATTATAATTATTTCGTATAATTTTTTAATATTTTCATCTTTAATTATAGGACATTTATTATTAAAAGAGAGAGAACTTTATATATTGTAAAGATTAGTTCTGAAAAAGGACGATATAAGAAAACATTCAAGTTATGTTATATAGCTTATACAGGTTATTAGCAAATCTGGATTTTGCTTGAAGGCTTTATGCCCCTGATAACCTAAAAAATTAATGGAGGCTTTCTAAAACGAATGAAACAAACAACGAATATATTCTTAAGGATCACGATTGGTTAAATAATTTTATACTAATGTATTATTTTGTGAAAAATAATTTGGAATAATATTAAGTATTTAATTTAAACTAATTAATAATAAACGAATTTTAAGCTTAATGAAAGTTGCGGCATTTTCTTCAACTTGATTAAAGGTGCTTCACTATTTGTTCAATTTTTAATGTGAATTATATACACTAGAACTTTGTCTTGCATTAATTCTTGACAAGTAATTAAGCTTTACAAGTTCCATAGTTTTTCATTAATTGTGATTTTTAATAGATTAATTAGCATATGCTAAAATAAAAATAATGTTTTTAAGGAGTGAAAGTGATAATCCCTCAAGGATGATATACAAAGTTTCTAAAGAAAAAAAAAATAGTTTGCATGTCGACTTCATTCACTTAAAGACGAACTTAAAAGAGATGATTGACATCATGAAAAAGATAAACTTTAGGTCATGTAATAATTCATACTCCGTATTTAACTAAAAACAAATGAATTTTATCGCAGTCAGAGTGATCCATCCCAAATTTAACTTTGTTCAAAAAAAATAAGTAGAGCAAGACTAAGAGTCTAATCTTATTTTCTTTCCAACATGTTGAAATATTTATATTGTATTTTGTTAGAGAGTATAATTTATAATATTTATTATTTTTATTAAAATATTATTTCAAATAATAATAAAAATTTAGTACCCTTAATCAGCTAAGTTGACCCGATCCATATGATAACATATGATAATAAAACATGATTTCAAATATAAAATAGTCATAAAATTAAATTATACCTATAAATTTATTTTTTATATGTACACTAGTTATATTATAAATGCGAACCTCCTTCCAAAAACCTCTGACTCTGCCATTGTCTCCGCCCTTGTCTCCGCCACTGTCTCCGCCCTTGTACTGAAATTAAATCCTTTTTTTACAAGACAGGCAGGCGATTAATATATAAATGCTATTATTTAATCCTTCCACGTTTTCATGGTGCTAAGGTGAAAAAAATAAAGGGAGGGCCATTCTACTGTTCATTTACGTTTTGTCTTGTTTTCGATTCGTATTCAAATTTATTGCCTTATATTTTTATAAACGATTTTTCTAACCTATGTCCAAGGGCATAGGTTAAGAACCCAATTTTGGAATTAAAGTAGTAATTTTGTATTTAAATATTTTTTAATTATTTTTTAAAAGGGTTCATCCTTTGCTAAATAGGGTTTTAGTTTCCATATTTGGATTCTTATCATATGCTCTTAGGGCATAGGATAGAAAAACCGTTTTATAATATAGACAAAGGCGAACTCCAATCTCTCGAAATTTATTGCCATGGAAGTACAGGAAATCAAGCTCCGCCTCCCAGGCCCCACTTCCGTCCACACCCTGGCCTCCGTCCTCTTGCCCTTCCTCGTCCGCACTCACCACCAACACAACCTCTTCTTTGACGGCGCCGGATCCCAGCTCGGCTCCCGCAGCGCTGTCCTCCTCCTACGCTTCTACGGCGAAACATGCTTAGTCTGTCTCAAGGCGAACGCCATCCTCATAGACGGAGTCAGCCGTGTGGAGCAAGACGGTGAGGAGCTGGATCCCTTGATTGGCCGGGCTATATGCGAAGATCCGTGCTTGATCGCGTTGGATTCACAGTCTAGGGTCTTGAGTAGGGTGAGAGCGGAGTTTGGGGCAGAAGACGGCAAGTATGTTTGTTTGGGAGGGTTTAAGAATGTTAGGAGGGTTTACAAGTGGCAAGGGCTTAAACTGGAGGTGGATGAGACCTCGTTTGCTTTTGGAACTCAGTATGAAATTGAATGTGAGAGTGATCAGCCTGAAAGAGCCAAGGAGATGATCGAGGGCTTCTTGAGACAGAATGAGATTGGTTATTCCGATTCGAAGATGTCCAAGTTTGCCATTTTTCGAGCTGGAAAGCTACCAGCATTGCCTCTGTAAGTAGTCTTGATTCATCATCATGATCCTGTGATGCTTATCATATTTTTCATTACTTTGTAAATCACAGCCCATAGGTTTGCTTGTTGAGACGAGGACACTTTTTTCCTAGCTTTCTTCCTCGCTTAGTATATTTATAAAATGCACTTGGTTATTTGCAGCATTGCTTGTGAGCTAGTATTCTTGATTCATCATCATATATGATCTATATCGTGATGCTTATGATATGTTTCGTTATTATCTTTCTGGCCATTGATCTTTGGTTTTTACCTTAATTACCTGGTTCTTTAAATATATATATATATATAACAATTGCCATCACTATCACTGTTTCTTTTGTTTAGTTGATTGCGATTAAGCCTTGAGTTTGTGTTAATTAAATTATGTGTTTATTTTTGCAGGTCAGTGATTGAAATCACCAACAAGCTAGAAGACGTGGCCCATGTTGCAACTGCCATATAATGTTGAGAATGCTCAAGTGTCACACAAGCACAATTACAGTCTCTTCTTTTCAACATATAAACACTCTTCTGAATTCTGCAGAAAACATATATGTTATAGCTGCCTTATAAATAAGAAGACGGATTGCCTATCTTCTGATAATTATATAAAATAAACTTTTTGTATGCAAGGGTGATCTGTTAAGTTACCCATTGTCCATTGATGTGTTTTTCTTGACCAAAGAAATAAATAAAACTAAGTTGCAATAATTTTCTGTCGATTGCTTTTTCCAAATTTAAGGTTTAGGGTTTTTTCTGTAGCATTTCGGTTGGAATCTTTCAATGTTCGTGATTGGATAAACTAGGTGTACTTAAACTTGTAGCATATATGATCTTCGTTAACACTTGACTAATTAATAGCCTACTACGTACCCAAACAAACTAGTTAATTTCAAGGGAATCCTAAAATAGAAATTAGTAGATAAGATTTGTAATTTTTAGAATCAATCTTCTTAAATATCTCAAACAATATATTTTCCTAACTAACTACTTATTAAAATTATTTATAAAGTAAGTCCCTTAATATTCTCTAACCAAAATTACTCACTAAAATTATTTTAAAAATTAATTAATCTCCTTTAATCCATTTATGTAAAGAATGTATTACGTTATATTTTTTTCTTTGCACAAATGATAGACTCAATGTATCTTAACATGTAAACTATAGTAGCTTCAATTTTTTTATTTATTTAATAAGTACAAATATTGTTTTTGATTTTAAATTGATAAATAATTTTCACACTATTAATTCATGATATTGTGTATTACACATTTTGATAAATAATTTTCACACTAATAATTTATTTAGTAAGTAGTTAGTTAGGAAAACATATTGTTTGAGATATTTAAGAAGATTGATTCCAAAAATTATAAATCTTATCTTCTAATTTCTATTTTAGGATTCTTATTTATCGCCCTCGGGGCGACGAATAGCAAAACCCTAATTTCAAAGGGTTCTCTAAATTTAGAGCAAGTTTATTCATGGCTTCAAAGTATCCACTTCTTTACTTGCTCATTCTTCCACATTATCCAAGTCTCTTTATTTTACAAATATTATTTTATACTACGTAGTTTGAACACTTCTAAAAATAAAAATAAAAAATAATAAGAAATGAAAAGATCAAAGGAGAACAACCAATATAGAAATGAGAAGATAATACAAAAATGTTTTGGTAATTGTCTAGAGATCTCAGCCACAATTAATTAATTATATATGGAATCAGTACATGCTACGTAGTTTTATTTTTGGACAGAACATATAATTAACGTGGATGATTTTATAAATAATGACTGGTATTACATGAGTAGCTAGATGCTGTATATAAACAATTAACTAGTTGAAGTTCCGTGATATTTACGGGATAATTTTACTAAAAAAATACAATTCTACGATATTAATTTAAAATAATAAATATATTCATATAATATCATAATAAATTATGCAATAGACAAATTAATTTTTTAGATTGTACTCCATATTTTAATTGAAAATATTTTTTAAATATTTTTTCATTATTTGTGGAGATCTTGTCCAAATTTAGATTGAAATTATTAAAATATTGATTTTACTTTATATTGAATATTTTTAAATAATATTTTATTATTTTTTTTAGACACTAATATGTATAAAATACTTGGTTTTTTTTATAAAGATAATAATAATTAGGATAGGTTATCTACAAATCATAATATAATTTATTAAAATATTTTTTAAAGTTAATTTATTAAAATTATATATTAGTGTTCTTATCTTTTACTCTATAATAATAAGAATGTTTGTAAATATGAAAAATACAATATAAAGATTAGTATAGAAGAGAACATTGTCCTTGATTTAAGAGATAAAATATAGAGAAAATTATCTATGTATTATTTTGTAAAATTCAATCCATCTATAAAGTTGTTTTCCATACTAAATTTACATAACGAAGAAATAAAATATAAAGGAAATTAATGTATATGAAAATTTACAAAATTCAATGTATTAATCAACCTATCATCCATATTAAATTACAAAAAAAATAGAGATAAGAAAATTTAAATGTAAGGTGGGACTAGATAATTTTTTTTCTGTATTTACATAAATAAAATAAAAAGGAAATTAAGAAAAATGTAATGTAATTTTTTATCAAAATTCAATTTAAATAAGTATTCATCAAGATTTGTAAATTTTTTATTTTTTAATCAAACTTTAATTTAAGAAAATATCTTTAATATAAATGCATAAAAAATAAAGAAAATCTAATTTTATTAATTTAAATTATAATTCGAATTTTTTATTTTTTTGACATTTACATATAATCTTAGTCATCAACATAAAATTATATCTTTTTCTAAAAATAAAAATATATCAACATAACAAAATCTATTATTTAAAATTATATCATTATATAGATATAAATTTTATACTTGGAACTCAAGCCTTGTTAAAAGATAAAAAAAACTAATATATTAAGACCCTAAATATTGTTAAGAGATAAAAATATTAAATTAATATGGAAAATATCATCTTATATGAATTTATGTATATAAAAATTATATAAATATGTTATCTATTGTAGCAAACTAATACATAATACATAGATAGAAAATTATATACATAAAAAATTATATAAACATGTTATCTATTTAGTATATATAGCAAGAATACTATAAGTTGTTACAAAATTTATTAAAATATAATTTCACATTAATTTATTCAAAAATGTCACGTGACACAAATTTTACAACAGACTTGGGTTCTGCTTTATAATGTATTAGGGTAGATACTAAAAGATCTAAGCGCCCTTTTCTAGAAAAGTGATAAAGTCATGGAGCAGTTTGAACTTTGAATTCTATTCATTGATACTCCGATATATTATTGGCTCAAAACATATACGACTCCATGTACTTGTGTAAATTGATCATTTAGACACCTCATTTTTTATTTGGATCTATTGAACACTTAAACTTAACAATTTAGACCTATTAACACCTGGTCGAGAACAACTATGTTCAGTGTAAAGCACGCATGCTAACATAAGCCTTATATTTGCCACATAATACCACATAAGCCTAATATTGCCACCTAATGTCACATAAGGCCCATTTAAAGCTCAATTAAAATATTTTATCAAAAAATTTCAAAAAAGAGGTGAAAATTTGCTGTTTCAGATTCCTCCCAAAGACAACGAAGGCAAATTTAGTGACGGGGCTCGGATTTACAGTGGACGGATTATTAGCAGCACTTAGAAGGAGAAGAAGAAGATGAAGGCGAATTCAGAGGATTGAAGATTCCTTTCTCTCCTCGGCAATGAGCAGAAGAAAAGAGGAATTGGAATAAATTTGAGCTTTCAAACAACGGAGTGTGGCTCTTATTTGCAACAACGGCGTGGATTTGCAGCGATGAGAGGAGAAATTAGAGCTTTGCAACAGCGGATCTGCAACGACGGCGTAGATCTGCAATAATGGCGGCGTGGATTTGCTGCCCATTCGGGTGTGGATCTGCAGCGACGATACCATCTCGGAAGCGAATAAGAGCAAATCCCGAGCTTCTCCATTGAATTCGCCCCATTGGTGAAGCGAAAACCCCCGTCTTCGATGCCGTCGAAGCTTTCTTGTTCAAGGCCAACAATGGCGTCACTCCCTCTCCTTGTCCCAAGACCTCTTGCTCCTCTCTCCTTCCTCACCTATCTGAGTCGTTCGGGTCTAGACAGAGGTGTAGGGAGGAGAAGACGGGCTTGATCGCTTCGTCGTGGAATAGTAGCCTGTCAAGACGGAGACTTGAGGCGGAGGAGCGGAAAATTGGGGTGGCATTGGCGGCGGCAGATGATGGGAAAGAAAGAAAGAAACCCTCGTTTGAGGGTAGAAGAAAGAAATACTAGAAAAAAAAAAGAAAAAGGAAAATAGAAAAGAGAGATTTGAGATTTTTAGGGGTTTTGTTTTGTTTTTTAAATAAATTCCATGTCAATTAGAATAAGAGGGTCGTCCATATGCGTTTGGCTTACACGCACATTGCCACATCAACAACCATGTGCTTAGAGGGCATACACCGCAGACGTTTGTAACATCCTCGTCGTCCACTTTATTGAGGTTGGTGGGTTCATCGGCGGCATGTTACATGGAGGTGGAGGGGTTGGAGGTGGAGTGGCCAGAGACGACGGGTTTTAGAGGAGGGTGAGGGTGCGGGTGGTCAACGAAGAAAGTCTTGACTTGTGGGACCAAACGAGGGTTTTCTTGGATCCTCTTGGTGGACCCCAACTCCACAACTCCATCCATCAGCGGAATGCACACTACAGTCTGCTTATTTTTTTTGTTTGCCCAGCCGGTTCCCTAGAGCTTCACTTCTAGGTACATCCGGACCCGACCCGGGTCGCGCACCTAGCATTTGGTTGGTAAGTCTCCTAATGAGGTTTTTTTCATCCATGAGACTCAAACTTGAGACCTTATGAAAGAGGGGCATGCTACTTACCACCTAAACCGACCTTCATTGGTCTACAGTCTGCTTATTGATCAATAAACCAAGTATTAAGTATATATCATTAGTTAATTAGTTAATCCAACCTACATGTAAATTTGTATTTTTTTACATTCAATACTTTGAATTTAAAACATTCAATTGCCTCCTATAGACTTAATGTCAAACATATCTATATATTCTACCTTAGCCTCTTGACTTTCTACACATAATATTTACTTAATATCATACATCAATCATATATTTTTGATCTTTTCCTCTTGGGTTTTCACTTTTCACACATAATATTTACTTATCATACATCATGCATCATACATCATACATCATACATCATACATCATACATCATACATCATACATCATACATCATACATCATACATACTTAATCTTAGTATCGTGGTGTTCCACACATAATATTTACTTAATATCATACATCATACATACTTGACTTTAATTAGCCTCTTGGTCTTCCACTACAGTATCATGCCTATATTTTTATATTAGATTCAACCAATAATAATATTTTTTTAATATTAGAAAACCTTTTATAAGATAATAAAATAATAAATAGTAAACATTAATAAAGTAATCATTCTATGAAATCAAAATAAATTATTAGTAGATATTGAATAGGTTTCATAATCTTAGGTAGAAAACGTGCACACTAAAAAGAATTAGTAGGAATTCAAAAAAAAGGTGCATAGATCAATAGTTCAGTTGTTTTAATCTATAACTATATATTAAAGTTGTACCTTTTCGAGTCACCAGAACGATTCTAGCCCCACCTTATATTTAAAAAATTAATTTTTATATCTATTATTATAACTTCTTTCTATTAAATTCTTTTAACTATTTAAATTTATCTCTAACATCAAAAAAATATCTATTTAGTATAACAATATTTTTTGAAAGCTTTCTTATACAAGTATTTATAATTAAAGATAAAATATTTAAATATTCAAAAATAAATATAAATATTTTATCATATATCTTTTGACGAATTTATTATAGAAATATAGTGATTTTCTTTTATAAAAAAATTAATGAATAAATAGTTAAATTTTTTAAAATTAATAAAAATGGATAATAAAATATTTAATAGATATTGAAATATTTGATAAACACTAAATTTACGTACATGAAAAGTAATAAAATAGGAAGAATATAATATTTCATTAAAAAATTATATAAACATTCTACGAACAATAAATTACTTATATTAAAGTTTATTTATATTTTTATTTATTTATTTATTAATATCATATTTACAATGTTTATAAAATATCGAATCGTAGTCGTACATGGTACGACGGGAAAAACTAGTTAGATCAATAGTTCACCTAATTTGGATCAAATTCTAAAGGATTAACGATATTTTTTAAGGATCGAAGGGAGTAACATTTCTCTACTTTGTTTTATTTTCTCAACCTATTTATCTATTACTAATAACTAAAGCCGGAGCAATTTCTGCCACCACATTGCGCCACATCACCCCCTTTATTAAAATAATAGTTTCTTATAATTAATTATGCAAAAAAGTTATCACCAAGTAAACATAAAGATAAAATAATATTTGTAAAAATTTATCTCCAAACAAACATAAAGATAAAATAATATTAGAATATTCTACCAATATTGATAAAAAAGGACATTATATTTATCATTGTAAAACATAAATTAAAACAATCAATATATATATATATATCTTCTAAACCTGAAGCAATTTTGGGCATATTTGTCATCAAGAATTTATAATACATCCAACCTATTTTTAATAATGATTTTTAATTAAATATATATTATGTAATTCAATCACCTTATGAAATATCCAATTTTATACACTCACATTATATAATAATTTTTTTTATCAATTTTATATGAGATTGGATAAGTTTTTATCTCTACTCATTATTGCATTATATTCTAATATTTAATTATGGTATGATAATCAATTTCAAAATTTTATACGATGATTTTTTTTGGAAAATTCTCATTATATTATAATATTGAATTATTTTATAATTGTCATTTTAAAATTTTCGTACGAAAATTTTGTACGATGATTTTGGTCATCAATTTCAAAATTTTTGTATGATGATTTTTTAGAAATTTTTCACATATTTATTATCGTATCTTCTTTATAGTTTTAAAAGTTTTCATATATCTTAAATTTTATCTCTATCTTCCATTTTTTAGAAGAATCTCAATCTTCCTTATATTATATAATTTTTTAACAATATCTATACTCTACCAAACCTACATATTTTGTACGATGATATTTTTTCGGGCATCAATTTCAAAATTTTGTATGATGATTTTTTTTGGAAATTTCTCATTATATTCTAATATTTAATGATGTTACCTATTTTTAATAATTAATTTTATACTAATAATTTTTTTAACTAAATTAAAAGCTAATTTTTTAACTAAATAATTACCTTTAAATTTTTTGAACCTTTTTCTTTTAAATTTTCTAAAAATCTATCTATATTTAATAAAACTAACGTTCTAATATATTTAATACAAAATTAAAAGAAAGGAAAAATAAAACATAAGATTTTTTAATATATAATGATAGCTTTTAATATATTAATATATAGTCATATTTAAATAATCACGACCTTTACACACAAATTAGCTTTTAATTTGAGTTAATAAGATAAAGTTAAATGTTTTCTAGATTCTAGAATACTTTTTATCATTAATATCCAAACTTGAATAATAGATCAAGTTAGCTTAAATAATTTAATTTAATAAAATCTTCTATTTAATTTTTTCTAGAATATAAAAACAATAATAATTTATCAGGAAAATAAATTGTATGTATCCAAAAATAATAATTGAAAAAGATGGTTTGTATACACATGCCTTGCACATGATTTATTATATAGATTTTTATATATGATTTAATATTATAAATTAAATATTAATTATCATTTCAAAATAATCCAAATATAATAGTTATGTTATTAATATTTCTAAAAAATAGTAATATTATTATATTTTATAATGACGATTATGTTTCTATCACTTGCCAAATTTTAAGATATTGATTATAAGATCTATTGCACATATTTAAAATTTTATTATTGATTTTTTATTTATAAGAATGACATCTTTTTAACTAAAGTGTACCATATTTTTATTTATGGGTTTTTATATTATTTTTTATAATTTTTAATACCAATTTTATGTCATTGTATATGATAAAGTTTTTTAATAATATGAATATATATGTCCTTGCAATATAATAATTATCTATCCATAAATATCTTAATTTTTATATTAATTTTATATATACAACTATTATTTTTTTTTTATTTACTAATGAAAATTTTGTAATTAGTATAGAGCATAATTTTAATTATAATTTTTATATTCATTTTATGATTTGTATATCAACTTTTTGTTGATAAGTACGATATTTTTTATTTTTCTATGCATAATTGTTCATTTTTTAATATTATATTTGTAATCAATAACTATTAAAATATTTTAATTAATATGGATATGGATAAATTATGTTTTGAAATATATTAGTTTTCTACATATAACAATGTTAATTTTTTTATATTATGCATAAAAATTAATAAATAAAAAATCAATAGTTCCTTAATGTTAGGGTTGGATCAATCGAGTCGATTCATTTGGGTTCATATTACGTCATTTCGGGCTCGAGTTTTTTTCATGTTCATGTCATTAAATATTTACATTTAAATCGATTAAATTAGTTAAGGTTTTTGTGTAGGTTTGAAACGTCCTAACAGATTGAGAGCATGTACCTTTAATGATTATGGAAACAGTATTATACCAAAATAATATCTTAATAATAAAACAATATTATTTTACTATTTAAATTATAATACCTATATCCTATGTAAATTAATATATTTAATTTTTTGTTTAAAAAAACTCGAGAAAGGCCCGGATCATCAACTAGTTCACTCCTAAATCCATGCAAGGGAATGATAAAATATTGTTCAAACCATGAAAAAATATTGCTGAAACATAATATCCAACACAATTATAAGATAAACACATATGAACATTATAAGCAAGAATATTGACCCGTGCGAGCCGGACATAGCCTTCTAGTTGTACGTATTAGAGGAATATAATTAATGCTTAGTAATTAATCAAGAGATGATGCCAAAAAGTATATTACTACTCCACTACTCTATATAATTAAGATCAACGTACGGTATTATGATATGTACATTTATGGTGAAATATGAAATAAATTTCAATTTACCTGAATGCGAGCACTCACATGATTCGCATACCACGTGACAAGCAAGGACTAATCATCTATTCCAAAATCTTCTTCCACTTTAGTGTTTCAATTAATATGTATATACGGATTTTTTTTAAATATAATAAAATTTCAAATATTTCTGTTATCCGAGAAAAATAATCATGTAAATGCTTAAATATAAATTTTTGTTATGCTCTACTTAAAGAGATAGCAATTATTATATAATTAATCAAGATTTTTTCATATAAGGTAACAAATAATTAGATTATAATTATCTAAAAATAAAAGATTATTTTTTTAAAAAAGGTGTTGTGGTCCAATCTAGAAGTGACATGTGTCGTTCAATAATTTTTTTAACCCCCGTTTTAGGTTATAGTTATGATTAGGTATATAAATATTAAATTAATGTTAAAAAAAATTTAAAAATTATATTTGTTTTTAAAATAACTATATGTATATGTGTTCAAATTTTTAACTTAAAAATCATATTATACAATTTTTAAAAATTAAAAGAGTAATATTTTATACGAAAATTATTCTCTTAATTATTAAAAATTTTATAATAAGATTTTTAAGATAAAATTTTGTACACATATACATATAGATGTTTATAATAGAAATATAATTTTTAAAACTTTTTTAACATTAATTTAATATTTATATAACTAATTGAAACATTAAAATAAAACCAGATTTTAAAATAGAGGATTAGCCTGCAAAAACACCAGCCTTTTGACAGCCTTTTTTAGCCACGTGTATCCTCCTTCAGTTGGGACCTCCAAAGCCAACCTATATGCAAATTTTTTTGTTGAGTTTATACGGTGAATTAAAGTATTTAACGAAACGAGCCCATTTTAGGGGAAAAAAAATTCAGATTTCAGAAAAGGCTCCTTCAATTTTCCAAACACCTCAATCTCACAAATCTCTACACACCACAATGGATGCTCATTCATTACTCTACTGCTTACCTCTCCTTGCAATCCTCGTCCTCTTCTGCTCCATCAAACGCCGGCTCCAAAATCCGAATATACTCCCGCCGCCGCCTAGCCCACCGGGCCTGCCGATAGTAGGCCACTTCCACCTCTTTAAAGAGCCGTTCCACCGCTCCCTAGAATCCCTCTCCCACCGCTACGGCCCCGTCTTCCTCCTCCGCCTTGGCCGCCTCCCCTTTTTGGTGGTCTCCTCTCCCGAGGCAGTCGAAGACTGCTTCACCCAAAACGACGTCGTATTCGCCAGCCGACCCCCAAATTTCCTCGCAGGCGAGGTCATCGGCTATGACTACACAACCGTTGGGTGGGCCCCGTACGGCGACCTCTGGCGCGATCTCCGCCGCGTTGCCTCCGTCCAAGCCCTCTCTTCTAACCGCCTCCAAGATTCCGCGTCGATCCGAATGGAGGAGGTCCGCACCGCCGCCCGGGAGATATTGATGGGTCCGGGTTCCGGGTCGGGTCGGAAGGTGGATCTAAACGAGACGTTTTTCCTGCTGACGAGGAACGTGGTGATGAGGATTCTGTGCGGGAAGAGGTGGACAAGTGGGCCCGATGATGAGGTGTTCGTTACGCCTAAGATTTTAAATGCCTGTGATTTCTTTCCGGTGTTGAGATGGCTGGGGTACTACAAAGCGTCGGAGAAGGAGATGCGGAGAGTATGGGCGTTCAGGGATCGAGTTGTGGCGCGTTTGCTAGAGGCAGTTCGTAAGGAGATGATGGACGGAGAGAGGAAGGCGGTGACCATGGTGGAACAGCTGCTGGCGATGCAAAAGGCGGAGCCTGAGTATTACACCGACGATATAATCAAAGGCATCTTAGTGGTGAGTTTTTTTGTTTTTTTTTTGTTTTTTTGTCTAGAGTGGTGAGTTTATCTCTTACCGGGATTAGATGTATTATCTTAAGTTAACTTAGTTGAAGTCACTTACCATATAATAATTTTAAATATTTCATATATTTTATTAGGAGTAATCTAAAAAAACTATATAATAAATAAAAATGATAAATTTACCATAAGACTTTTATTTATTTAATTTTTATATATAAAAAATATCAACCTGTAGATTGAATAAATAATGTCAAGTTACTGTGGCATTTTTATAAAATAGATAGTATTGTGGTATTTTTTAAATAAATAATGTCAAATTACTTTTTAATAAATATTATAATAACTTATACTAAATTTAACATATATACTAAAATAGATAACATAATATTTATATAATTTTGTACATATATAGTTTTTATATATGGATTGAAATCTAACCTAATATATTATAAAACAATTGTTGAAAAAATTATGTCACGTGAAATAACTTTATTAAGTTAACTTAAAATAATAATAATAATAAATATTTTAACAAATTATATTATACTGGCTAGAGACCTTGCCCTTATTATTTTTTTTTTATATTGTTATGTTGTCTTTATTTTTATAATCTTATCTTCTCTACCAGTTTTTATATTAGTCCATCTGTTTCGTAAAGTAAGTCATTTTCTCATTTTGCTCAAGTTATAAGACATGCTTGAAATTGAATAAATATTAATTTAATATTTATTTTTATCAAGTACACTAAATACTCTATAATGATTTTTTATAATTCAAATACCAATAATAATTCAATTTTGTCTTTGATGCTAATTTTCAATGGATTTTGGAATGTGAAGTAGATTAAACAATGGACTATTTTAGAAAGTTTAGTATTAAATAATTAGAAAGATGACTTTCGTTATGAAAAGCCTTTTGTAGATAAAAATGACTTACATGCGAAACGGAGTGATTAATATTTTTCATATTCACAAACATTTAATATTTATTACATAGTAAAAGATAAATAACATTAAACATAACCTTACTAAATTAAATTTAAAAAATAATTGTATATTAATAAGTTATATTATGCTTTCTAGATAGTCCACCCTAATTATTTTTGTTTTTATAAAACCAAGTTTTTTATGCATATTTGAGTCTTAACAAAGGATGAAAGACTATTTAAAAATATTCAATTGAAGTGAATCAATATTTTAATAGTTTTATTTTAAATTTGGAACAAGATCACAACAAATAATAAAAAAATATTTAAATATATTGAATTAAAATATAAGCCAAGGCCAAAAAAAATAATTTTCATACTTTACATAGTTTTAGTGACAATATTATATACATATATTTTATATCTTATATTAATATCATAAAATCATATATATTTTTAGTAAAATTGAATTATCGTTTGTATTAATTGAATTATTTTTGTTCTGTATAAATTCGTTAAAAATTTCGTACACGATATATTAAGAAACATGATATACTCCGTAGTATCTTTGGCCGAACAAACTATGCTAAAAATAATAAAATAAAACGTTGTTTTGTTTGCTGAGATATTTTTAGCAACATTTATAGTGGTGGTCGAAACGAAAATCAAGAACCCGGCCTGTATATGTGGCGTACGTAGTTTTACGAATTTTCCTTTTGTGGATACACGTTACTAGATTTTCCTTACGTGATGACAGTACTTTGTCGAATTAATTTCCTCAGGCGATGCTGACAGCAGGATCGGACACATCCGCTCGCACAATGGAGTGGGCCATGACCCTCCTCCTCAACCACCCCGCCGTCCTCCACAAGGCCCGGGCCGAAATAGACGCCCATGTGGGCACGGCCAGCATCGTCAACGACTCCGATATGCCCAACCTCCCTTTCCTCCGGTGCATCGTCAACGAGACGCTCCGCCTCTTCCCCGTCACTCCGCTCCTAATACCGCACTTCTCCTCCGCTGACTCGGCCATCGCGGGCTACCACGTCCCCAAGGGCACCGTGTTACTTGTCAACGCGTGGGCCTTGCACCGGGACCCGGGAGTGTGGGAGGAGCCGCTGGCGTTTAGGCCCGAGAGGTTTGAGGGGGGCGTGGGCAGTGGGGTCGGGTTCAGGTTAATACCGTTCGGGGTGGGGAGGAGGGCGTGCCCGGGCTCGGGCCTGGCTATCAGGATGATTATGTTGACACTGGCGACGTTGATACAGGGGTTCGAGTGGGAGAGTGTTGACGGGGGAGTTGTTGACAATGAGGAGTCCGGGATTGCGCTTACTATGGGGAAATCCAACAAATTGGTTGCAGTTTGTAGGCCTCGTGCTTCTATGGATAGTTTGCTTTCTCAGATGTAGCCACCACAGATCGGATGTGATAATTTGATACGGCTCAATCCGAGCCTAGAGCTAGAGAGACGCAAGATCTGTTCGTAATCGTCGTCGTCCTGTGCGCTTTAAGGACTATTATTACTATTTTAATTAATGTAAACTTTTTAAACAGAGTTTATAAACTCCTTCATGGGTTTTCTTTTAGGTTCTTTCCCATGTCGCTTTTATTGAACCAATAGGGCAGCTAGTATAAGTACGTTAATTGTTATCTTAAGAGAATAATAAGAAATATTCAGTTTGCCCTAATCTTCCTTTTCCCTCCTCCGCCTCTCCTTTCTCCTGGCCATCGGCCGTTCACCTGTTTTCCCTACTGATCGGTTCCATAGTTTGGTACAGGCTATTACAGTTTGTATCAATTGGTGCTTTCAACCCTGAACTTTGCACTCACCATGTCCAACGAAGAAGATACTTCAAAAGTTACCGGCAATGAAACTGACATTCGAGAACTCTTGCAAAATTTGTTTCTTATGCGGAATACATGTTTTTTATTGTTTCTTTAAAGATTGATTTCTTTCTAAAATTTCGTAATATTTCTCATTTTAACTGTAAAAGAAAAGATGTTTACTTTACTTTTATCTTCTTCTTTTTTTAATTTTTCATTTTCTTAATTTAAAATCATAAACAACTAAGTTATTTTACAATATCTTCTAATTTTCCTTTTTTTATTTTATTTTTTCTTTATTTAAAACAATACAATATCTTGTATTTTTGTTTTCTTTGTAATTGTTGTTATTTTAATTTAAAAGTTAATTTCGTAATTTTATTAATGTTTTAATTTCACATAATTATAGATTTTTTTCAAAATTTTTATATTTAAACCAAAATATAAAATAATAAACTATTTATTGTAAAAATACCCACAAGAATATATTTTGTAATTTGGTAAATACCCTTGCAAATACCCTTGTAATTTGTTTTTTATGGTAGTACACGCTTTTATGGTACGTGTGGGTTAATTACTTAATTTTGTCTTATTTCCTTGTTAAAAGAAAAAACAAAATTGAGACCGCGTCCCGCGTTTTTATGGTTGCTATATATGGTAGTGAGGACCATTCTAGTGTGGGTTAATTTTGTCTTGTTTTACTCTTAAAATCTGTGGCCAATGGCCAATGCCAGCCACGCACCGCGGGACAATCCAACTTATTCTCTTTGGCTCTTTGCCTCCCCTCGTTCGTATTCAAATTTATTGCCTTATTTGTATAGACAAAGGCGAACTCCAATCTCTCCAAGCCTTTCTCCTCCTAGCCAATAGCCATGGAAGTACAGGAAAAAATTGAGCCTTATTTGTAATTTTTGTATGGTAGTACACGTTTTTATGGTAAAGGATTAGGTGAAAAGAGATAGTGCTCATTCTACTGTTCATTCGTGTTAATTTTGTCTTGATTTCCTCTTTAAAAAAAAATTGAGCCTCCCACGTTTTTATGGTGCTATGGTAGTGAGTAGGGGTGTCCAAACCCGGTTAAACGAGATTTCGGTTAACCGAATTTCGGTTAACCATGATTTTGGTTACTTAAAATCATGAACCGAAACCAAACTGTGAATCCCGGTTAACCGTAGTAACCAATAACCATTTGTGTAATTTTACCTTAAATAATTAAGACTAAAATAATAAAATTTGAATAAAAAAAGTGATCAAATAAGAATTTTATTTTAAATATATACTTATATCATATTGTTTTGATTGTTGTAAACAAATATCGAGAGTATATACTTAATTACTTATTGTGTGGAATCAAATATTGTGTGTATTAATTTTTATCCCATCAAATTTAATAAGCGACTCTTATATCAATGAGAAGTGGAAAAATAGTGTGTAAATTGTTAAAATAGAAGATGGAAAGACTCAAACTAGATTAACACCTTGAAGATCATAAAATTTAACCACTAAATAAATCAAAGGTAACTAATATTTGAAAAAAATATTAATATATTTTCGGTTTTTCGGTTAACCATTATATGTAAAGTCGTGAACCGAAACCGAACCGATAAACCGAAAATATTTTCAGTTCGGTTAACCAAACCGAAATTTCAAAAAAAGTATGTTTGGTTAACCTAAAAAATAATCGGTTTTTTGATTTTTTGGTTCGGTTTTTCGGTTTCGGTTTTTTATGGACACCCCTAGTAGTGAGGACCATTCTAGTGCTCATTTGCGTTTTGTCTTGTTGACCGGGCTAAAGTCGTTGTGCCAAGTCAAAGATAATTAACCCTAATACAAGCTAGTATAGCGAGTAAGTCGGGGTCGTACCCAAGAGAACTTGCGACTTCTAGTATCAATATTTTTACCAACTAAAGACAAGGGAAAATCAAGAGAAAGATCTAAACTAAACTAAACTAAGAAACAAATAACAAACAATCAAACAAATCAATAGAGAAACGAGTTTATTCAAAAGATCCACTCTGAAATAATCATTCGATCACAGATTCATCCACTGATTTCATTCACACCCAAGATTAATTCCTATCCTGATCATTAACAATTGCAAGTCCACTGTCCAAACAATTCTTTAACCCTAGGCAAAGACACTTAACCTAGAATTAGCATAGAGAACAGGGATATACAGGATACAAGTCAAGACAACCAAGCTACGAGTTCATTGAATTAACTTATAATCAAATCCCTTTCTCAATTCCTAGTCCACGGTCCTAGAAATTAAGTTGTTTCATAGATCAAGTAAGATCACATAGACAATGATTCAAACCTAATCAAACTGTAGAATATCAATCAAATTCAACAAGTTGCGCACCAAGAAAAATCAATTGATAATCATGAAATTAATCACAAAGAGAAAAGATATTAATCAAGGGATAGAAATCAATTACCAAAACCTCACGAGTTCATACGTCAGAGCTTCACCTTCGAATAAACCCCAAAGGGTTTATTTCTCCATAAAAACTGAAAATAAACTAGGTTAAACTAAAAAGTAGCTCTCCTCCAAAACTCACAAAACTAGGTCTTAAATACTAAAAACATCCGAATAAAATAACTAAAATAATATAAAACATAAGATAAGAAGAAACGAAGTCGGCGCTGAAAACAAGCAACCCGCGAGCGCGGGTGCACAGCCGCGGACGTGGTTCCTGCGATCTCTCTCGCGGATCTTGGTCTCCCCGCGGGCGCGGGTACTAGGCGGGTCTTCTGACAACTTCCTGGTGTCAACTTCGGAGGTGGTTTTGACCCACTTAGAGTTGGAATTTGAACTCACCGTAAAAACATGAATTGTAGCTCTTCGAGTTAGCTTTCCAATGATACCAATTTCAGCTTCATCCAATCACCGTATCTCCCGAACGATGCGTCACAAGAAAATGACGTCAAAACAACTCCAAATCAACACTTGTCTTCAAAACTCTTGCAATTCTTCAAATCGTGTCTTCGGTCTTCATATTACAATTATGCTCAAAACTAACCTAAACACACTCAAATCATGCCTAAAATACAAGAGTTAACCTATACTAAACTAGAGCGTATCACTTGTTTTCCTCTTAAAATCTGTCACCATTGCCATTTATGGTAATTTCAACACCATATAACCGATAGGCCACACACCGCCGCACAATCCAACTTATCCTCTTTGGCTCTCTGCCATTTATGGTAATTTTAATGCCTGTTCTCTTTTGAAATAATTATAATAATTATTATGTTTTTAAATAGGAAAAACGTGTTAGATATTTTGATTGAAATATTTTTTAAATTTGGATTTTGAAATATAATGTTGAATTATATGGTGTTCACTATCATTAAAAAGTTTTTGAATAGTAAGCAAAATCTATTATAGAAAATTTAGTTTGCCAAAATAATTTTTTCTCATTATATTTATTAGAATTTTTAATAGATTTTGGCATGAGATCATTGGGTTATTAAAAATATTGTCAAAAATGATTAATTGAGTCCATGAACCTTAGATCCTTTAATATAATTTCATGGCTTCAACCATTGAGCCAAGGAGATGATTTTGTCATCTAATATAATTGACATTATAAAAAAGAGATGATTTTCATAAATTAAATATGTATAGCAAATATTAATGCACCTTGTGCAAAATTTTTAAATGATATATATATATAGGTTATAGATTTTAACTAAAATGTTATTTAAGAATTCAATATAGTAATTAGTTTAAATGAGAGACAAATTCATTTATTATTTTAATATTTCAAAATAAGAATTTATTTGTGACTAAGTGTATTAAATGTGGTCATAATTATTTTGCTATGATAAATATATAGATGGACTTTTTATCAAATGGATAATTGTTGGGAAAACTCGCCTTTTCCCGCTTTGTCGGGTTAAGATGGGCAAGTGGGACAACTAATTTTATAGACAAGCTTTTATATTTATGTGGAAAGAAATTTGCACAAGGCTAAGTAATTTTAGGTGGGCACAACTCACAAATTCACTCTAAAACACTCACATATATTTAAATATGTGCTTATCACTTTGGATGATCTCATTTGCAAAATCCTACTCCTATTTATACTAGTGGTGGGTCGGTGAAATCAGCCCAAACAATAACTGACCTTCACACATTACATAGTTGATATTTTAGTAGATCAATCTAGATAGCTTTAGGCTAGACTTTTCAAGATTTCACCACATGATTCTACACTATTCATTCTCTGCCATATTACTTGTAATAAGAACCTCCTTTTGGGCTTAATTATATGGGCTAGGTAACTACTTTTGTTCTTAATCCATTAACAAACTTCTAATTAGGAGGGAAGCCCAACAATTCTCCCCCCTTCCCGACTTAATTTGGAAGTGTGAGGATGTTGGCACCTTTACAACAATCTTCATGCTTCTTAGTCGGAATTACCTTGGTCATAATGTCTGACCAATTCTCTTCCGTGTGTACCTTGTCGAGTTGTAGGAGTTTCTCTTCAAGAACTTATCGAATCCAATGATGTCGTATGTCGATGTGCTTTGAGCGGGAGTGAAAAGTCGGGTTTTTCGCCAGTGAATAGCACTCTGATTGTCACATAGCAGGACATATTTATCTTGCTTTACTCCAAGCTCAAGCAGGAAGTTCTTCATCCATATCATCTCCTTGCAAGCTTCTGTTGCTGCTATGTACTCTGCCTCGGTAGTGGACAAGGCAACACTCTTCTGCAACTTTGATTGCCAGGAAACAACTCCCCCTGCAAAGGTCATTAGATAGCCTGATGTTGATTTCCTAGAATCAGTATCACCGACCCAATCTGCATCTGTGTATCCCTTCAACTCAGGTTTTCCATGCCCAAAGCATAAGCATCACTTAGTGGCACCTCGTAGATACCGGAGGATCCATTTGACGGCTGCCCAATGCTCCTTCCCTGGATTGGATAAGAACCGACTTACAACACCAACTGTGTGGGCGATGTCTGGCCTGGTGCACACCATAGCGTACATAAGGCTGCCAACCGTTGATGCATACGGAGTACTCTTCATTTCTTCCTTATCCTTCTCACTTGTTGGACTTTGCTTCGAACTCAGCTTGAAATGTCCAGCTAGTGGAGTGCTTACCGGCTTGGCTTTGTGCATATTGAATCTCTCCAACACCTTCTCAATGTATTGATCTTGGGATAGCCAGAGCAGCTTCTTTGATCGATCACGAGTGATCTTCATCCCAAGAATTTGTCTTGCTGGCCCTAAATCTTTCATGGCGAACCACTTGCTCAAATCTTTCTTTAGAGCAGCAATCTTGTTGCGATCATGACCTACAATCAACATGTCATCAACATAGAGCAAAAGTATGAGGAAATCGCCGCTAGCGTACCTCTTTATGAAGAAACAATGGTCATTCTTGGTTTTCTTGAAGTCATGTTGTGCCATGAAGGAGTCGAACTTCTTGTACCATTGCCTTGGTGCTTGTTTTAGGCCATAAAGACTCTTTTGTAGTCGACACACCAAATTCTCCTTGCCTGAGACCACGAATCCTTCTGGTTGCTCCATGCAGATCTCCTCCTCTAAGTCGCCATGGAGAAATGTTGTCTTGACATCGAGCTGCTCAATCTCCAAGTCTAGAGTAGCTGCTAGACCAATGACAACTCGGATTGAAGACATCTTCACCACCAGAGAAAATATCTCTTCAAAGTCAACACCTTTCTTTTGACTGAATCCTTTCACGACCAATCGGGCCTTGTAACGGGGCTTCAAATTGCTCTCCTCTGATTTGATCCGATACACCCATTTATTCTTCAAGGCTCGTCTCCCTTTGGGCAGATTTACCAATTCGTAGGTGTGGTTCTCGTGCAAGGATTGCATCTCCTCTTGCATAGCTCGTTTCCACTCCTCCTTGTGAGTGTCATTGATGGCCTCTTTATAGTTCTTAGGCTCCCCCTGATCCGTGAGGGTCACATACTCTTCCTGGTTATATTGTGTAGACGGTCTCTTATCTCTAGAGGATCGTCTTGGCTTAGGCACTAGCTCCTCTATCTCCTCTTGGTCATTGTCCTGGTCACCATCTTTTGCACTAGCATCATCGTTCTCGATTTCTTCTTCTGAATTGCCGCTTTGTTCATGAGAGGAGCTGCTGACGTCTTTGCTCCTACTAACTCTTAACCTTGGCTTCTCCGACCTTTGGATGTCTTCGATTGCCTGGTCCTCGAAGAACACAACGTCTCGACTTCTAACAATCTTCTTGTTGACTGGATCCCATAGTCGGTAGCCAAACTCATCTCTAGGTGAACCAAGATAGATGCATTCCTTGGTCTTAGCATCTAACTTGGCTCGTTTGTCCTTGGGGATGTGAACGAACGCCCTGCACCCGAACACCTTCAAGTGGTTGTAGGAGACCTTCTTTCCTGACCATACCTCCTCTGAGACATCTCCTTCCTTTGACCGATGGTGTGAGATTGATGACGTCGACCGCTGTCATCACGGCTTCTCCCCAAAATGTCTTGGGTAGTTTGGCTTGAGAGAGCATGCACCGAAATCTTTCTTCAATTGTTCAGTTCATCCTCTCAGCAAGCCTGTTCAGTTGTGGTGTCTTAGGCGCTGTCTTCTCTAGCCTGATCCCGCGAGCTTTGCAGAATGCCTCGAAGGGACCACGATACTCACCACCGTTGTCTGAACGAACGCTCTTGAGTTTCCAGCCCGTCTCACGTTCTACTCGGGCGACAAACTCCTTAAATACATTGAGAACTTGGTCTTTGGATTTCAGCCAGTATACCCATACCTTCCTCGAATGGTCATCAATGAAGGTGACAAAGTATGATGCACCACCTTGGGATTTCTCGGACATGGAGTATACGTCGGTGTGCACAAGATCAAGGATATGTTTCCTTCTCCTAGGTTGTGAAGGTCTTTGGAAAGCAACTCTATGTTGTTTACCGGCCAAACAATCAACACATGGTTCGAGAAAGTTACCTTGCATATCTGAAAGGAGTTGCTTTCGAGCAAGGATATGAAGCCCCTTCTCGCTCATATGCCTAAGCCTTCGGTCCCATAACTCCATGTCTACTCTGGCTACGTTTGCCTCTCCCCTGTGAAGCTTAGCTTGCATCACGTATAATGACCTCTCCTTCCTTCCTCGAGCCAGGACCAAGCTTTCTTTGGTGAGCTTCCATTTGCCGTCTCCAAAGTGATTCACCAGACCGGCATCATCGAGCTTTCCAGCTGATATGAGGTTAAGGCGCATATCAAGGACATGCCTCACCTCTTTGAGGACGAGCTTGAATCCTGAGTTTGTAGTTAGGGTGACCTCTCCCATACCGACAATCTTGCTCCTTCCTTGAGTTCCCATCCGAACGTTACCAAAGTCGCCACTTTGGTATGATGAGAAAAAACTTTCATAAGGGGTGACGTGGAAGGAAGCGCCAGAGTCGACGATCCACGTGCTTTCATCAGAGGCGATGTTTAAGAAGTTTTCTTCTCCGACGAGGTACATATCTTCACTTTCGTCTGTAGCGACGATGGTACTCTTCTCGTCTTGCCTCATCATGGGGTTGAATTGGTCTGGTTTGACGTTGCCAGATCTCTGATCCCTCTTGAGATTTCAACAATCTGCCTTTATGTGGCTTGGCTTGGCTTGCCACAATAATAGCAGTTAACCCTTGAGCGTGACTTGGACCGTCCTCGAGATTGATCTCAACCTCGATTTTTATTGCTCCCACGTGTGTTGTCTCTACCCCGGTTGTGAACGACGTTCGCCTCTGACTGAGCATTATGACCCCGTTCCTTCCTCCTAACTTCTTCATTTAGAAGGCTATCGCTAACGACGTCCATGGTAAGCTTCCCGTTTGGTGCAGAGTTACTAAGAGTAACCACCAGCGTGTCCCAACTCTCTGGAAGGGAACTTAGGAGTAGAAGGGCTTGCATTTCATCCTCGACCATCATTTCAGCCTTATTTAGCTGATTTACGAGCCCCTTGAAACTATTCAAGTGCTCGATCATGCTTTGCCCATCTTTATACTCCATTTTTACCAGTCGTCGCATTAAGAGGGCCTTATTACGAGGCGTTTTCTTTTGAATCAGGGAATCAAGTTTTTCCCATAATTCGAAAGCATTTGTATAATCAGCAACATGCTCAAATAAGGATTTATCGATGTACTTATGGATCATTGCGACCGTCTTCCTGTTCAGGAGCTCCCACGCCGTGTCAGTCTTTCCATTAGGCTTGTCCTTTGTGATGATGGGCTCATGCAAATCCTTGCAATACAGGTGGTCTTCCATCATCGTTCTCCAATGCGAGTAGTTGTCCGCCGTGAGCTTGAACATGTCACCATCGTGTGTGACGCTGACCTCCATCTTGAACCGGAATGAGCAATCGTTGACGGTGAACAAACCTAGCTCTGATACCACTGTTGGAAAAACTCGCCTTTTCCCGTTTTGTTGGGTGGGACAACTAATTTTATAGACAAGCTTTTATATTTATATGGAAAGAAATTTGTACAAGGCTAAGTAATTTTAGGTGGGCACAACTCACAAACTCACTTATATTTAAATATGTGCTTATCACTTTGGATGATCTCATTTGCAAAATCCTACTCCTATTTATACTAGTGGTGGGTCGGTGAAATCAGCCCAAACAATAACCGACCTTCACACATTACATAGTTGATATTTTAGTAGATCAATCTAGATAGCTTTAGGCTAGACTTTTCAAGATTTCACCACATGATTCTAGACTATTCATTCTCTGCCATATTACTTGTAACAGGCACCTCCTTTTGGGCTTAATTATATGGGCTAGGTAACTACTTTTGTTCTTAATCCATTAACACCTAATTAGAAGGGAAGCCCAACAATAATGAATCATCATCAAGTGTATTAAGTGTGCTCGTATACACAAAATTATATATGTATTATAAATGGTGTATAAGGCCTTCTCCAACAGCTTCCCCAAATTCTTGGGAGCTGTGTTTTTGGAGAATTTGGCTACAAAATATGCCCCAACAGTTTCCCCATATGATTCCCCATTATAGAGTATTCCCCAAAAAATTACCCACCATTCCCTAAATGTGGGGGGTTCTCCATTTGGGTTTTTTTACTTTTCTTTTTTACTTTTTTCATTTTCTAGAGTATTTAATATTAAAATACAATGATAAGCAATCTCAAAGAACTATGTGAATGAAATAAAAATAGTGTTGATATTTATATGTGAATAATAAATATTTTATCATATATTAAATTAAGATTCAAATAATAAATAATTTATCATTTATTAAGTTTCTAGAATATTTTTATTTCTTTATAAGTCAAATAATAAATAATTTATCATTTATTAAGTTTCTAGAATATTTCATTTCCTTATTAGTCAAATAATAAAAATATTATTATTTATTGGGTTACGATTCTAGAATTTTTTATTTCCATAAGATGTTGGATAAATTTAATTATAATTAAATAATTATTGTAGAATATTTTATATGGTAAAAAATAAATATTAAATGTAGTATTCTCCAAAATAGGGAATCTGTTGGAGTTGAGCTGAATTTTTTTTAGAGAATGTGGCAGTTGATTCTCCATTTTGGAGAAAGTTTTGGAGAAGCTGTTGGAGATGGCCTAACTAACCCATTATTAATTTAAAGTAATAAATTATTAATTTAATTTTAATATATTATATTGTATAAATGTGACCCTCCTTCCAAAAACCTATGACTCCGCTTGTCTCCGCCATTGTCTCCTTCCAAAAAGAGCAATAAATTTATTCTCTTTTCAGGCAGGCGATTAATAATGCTACTATTAATCCTTCCACCTTTTTATGGTGCTATGGTAGTGAGGACCATTCTAGTGTTCATTTGCGTTTTGTCTTGTTTTCCTCTTAAAATCTGTCGCTATTGCCGGCCACGCACCGCGTCACAATCCAACTTATCCTCTTTGGCTCTTTGCCATTTTTGGTAATTTTAATACCTGTGCTCTTTTTTCTTTACAAGTGGATGGATATTTAGGCTGGCTTTATTTATTTTTGGTCGAATTAGGCTGGCTTTATACTGGACAAATACTCCTTAATATGACTTGCTAACCAACAAAACTCGCTAGGGCCGGGGTTTGGCCGGTTATCTTTTTTTCCCCTAACGATATATGAAGTATTAACCCCACTAGAGGTACAAAACAACTTGTAAGTGGTCCATGGAAAGAATAGTACGTACTCCGTAGTAACTATGACTTGCTAACTAAAATTGTGCACCTGGCAAGTAAAAAACCATTCCCCCTCAGTTTCTACAGAGGGTTAGACAGGGCCAGTGCAATTCTGCCATTGGAGGTGGTGGATACTCTCAGAAATTAAAGAAGCCCAGAACTTAGAACAACCTCTAGCAGCAAAAGCAAGCATATACAAAATCTGGTTTTCACCTGCAAATGAGACAAATATTCCGAATAGCATATAAGCAAATACTTGAATAGATGAAGCTGTTTTTACACCAGTAAACACCAAGTGAAAAGTAAATTTAGGACCAGGTAGAGTTAGTTACGTACATGAGTGATGATTCAACAACAAAATTGAGAATGCGCAAACGAACAGCCAAGAAAAAATAAACCTCCCACGTTTTTATGGTGCTGTACGTGGTAGCTAGTGAGGACCATTCTAGTGTTCATATTTGCGTTTTCTCTTATTTTCCTCGCTCTGCCATTTATGGCCTTATTTTTATAGACAAAGGCGAACTCCAATCTCTCCAAGCTAAGCCTTGTCCTCCTAGCCATGGAAGTACAGGAAATCAAGCTCCGCCTGGCAGACCCCACTTCCGTCGACACCCTCGCCTCCGTTCTCTCCCCCTTCCTCGTCCGCACTCACCACCAACACAACCTCTTCTTTGACGGCGCCGGATCCCAGCTCGGCTCCCGCAGCGCTGTCCTCCTCCTACGCTTCTACGGCGAAACATGCTTAGTCTGTCTCAAGGCGAACGCCATCCTCATAGACGGAGTCAGCCGTGTGGAGCAAGACGGTGAGGAGCTGGATCCCTCGATTGGCCGGGCCATATGTGAAGATCCGTGCTTGATCGCGTCGTATTCAGCACAGTCTAGGGTTTTGAGTAGGGTGAGAGCGGAGTTTTTTGGGGCAGAAGACGGCAAGTATGTCTGTCTGGGAGGGTTTAAGAATGTTAGGAGGGTTTACGAGTGGGAAGGGCTCAAGTTGGAGGTGGACGAGACCTCATTCCCATTTGGAACTCAGTATGAGATTGAATGTGAGAGTGATCAGCCTGAGAGAGCCAAGGAGATCATCGAGGGCTTCTTGAGGAAGAATGACATTGCTTATTCTTACTCTAGCATGTCCAAGTTTGCCATTTTTCAAGCCGGAAAGCCACCACCAGCATTGCCTGTAAGCCTTGAGTTTTTTTTTTTTATGTTACTCATGCCATAATATTATATAGCTTGTTATATATGTTCTGGATATGAATTGCTTTTTTCTATCCATGTTAAACTATCGTGTTAATTAAATTATGTGTTTATTTTTGCAGGTCAGTGATGAAATCACCAACAAGCTAGAAGACGTGGCCCAAGTTGTTGCAACTGCCACATAAACTCTCTTCTGAATTCCGGGAGAAAACATGTTGTAACTTGTAACTGCCTTATATAAATAAGAAGACGTATGGCAAGGGTGATCTGTTAAGTTACCCATTGTCCATTGACCGATGTGTTTTTCTTGACCAAATAAATAAATAAAACTAAGTTGCAATAATTTTCTGTCGATTGCTTTTTCCAAATTTGAGGCTTAGGGTTATTTATTTATGTTGCATTTCGGTTGGAATCTTTAAATCTGAAATGTTCGTGATTGGATAAACTAGGTGTAAACTTTTAGCATATATGATCTTCGTTAACACTTAACTAATTAATAGCCTACTACCCAAACAAACTAGTTAATTTCAAAGGGGTCTCTAGACTTAGAGCCAAGATTATTAAAATCGAGATGATAGGATCGGATCATGAAAGATCTTATGGATCGGATCGTAAAATCGGATCATAGGATCGTAAGATCCTATAATATCACTAAAATTAATATGATACAAAAAAAATATAGGTACTAAAACCCAAAAATATATAATTTTATTAAAATTTAATGATAATAATGCCGAACATTGACATTCCAAACTTATATATGCACAAGAAGCACATTTAAAAAATATATATGTTCACATAAAGAGTCGAGGAAAGATTATGGATCTTTATTAGGAATAAATGTTGTAAATTCAACAATTAGGAGTCGAGAACGGGGAAATTGGGAGGTAAATAAGGTTATAAGAGACAAAATGAGCATTTGAGCGATGTAATTTCACTAATAATTAAGCCAATTGATGCTAAAATAAATTTTATAAGCTCAAAATAAAAAAATGGGTAGGATTTTACGATTTTATACATTTATACATGATCTCATGAGATCCTATACGATCCTATACGATTCTAACACGACCCGACACGATTCTAAATCGATTCTAACAAATTTCGATTTTAATGTACGATCCGGATCAGAATCCCATATAGGATCGTAGGATCTTACGATTTTAAGATCCGTATCTCGATTTTAATAACATTGCTTAGAGCAAGTTTATCCATGCCACCCAAGCATCCCTTTTCTTACCCACTTCTTTACTTTCTCATCTTTCACATTATCCAAGCATCCCTCTTTCATTTTATCGATCATTTTATCAATCAACTCTCAAGCATTTTAATTCTTTCATATAAAATTACAAATATATTCTTTCATTTCATATTAAATTATAAATATACCCTTTCTATCAACTCCCAAAATACTCTAAGTATTTATTGGCGTATTATTATTTACTTATATTATAAATTTAAATTATTATTTAATACATGAAAGTCAAAAAATTTAAATTATTCGGATTTTCAATGCCAAAAAAAGGGAATACATAACAAGATGATTAAATTCAACCCAACCAATTACAGGAAATGCAAGACCATTTGACTATATTTGGAGGTAAATACACCCAAAATACTCAAAATTTTATAAAACTTGTCAAATATAGTCAAAATGGATCTCAATAGATAGAGAAAAAAAAAACCTAGAATTATCGTCCAAAAAATTTATTTTATTAAAATACCCAAAAATGATATATTTTACATTTCTCATAAATAATCAAGAAAATTACATAGCCTTTCATAATCTGCCACTTGTCACAAATCTTGGACATGCTATTTGCACCAATCATAGCCGTTCACCTAACCTGAATTCAATAAAAAATAGAGAAAATGGGATGTAGCAATGCTTGTTTTGTAAGAGTATAAGCAATGGTTGCCCATTTATTTTGGTCATCAAATTATAAAAAGAATATCTCTCTCTTCCACCTCCTTTATGACCAACTTTATGCCCAACTTAATTCTAAAAATCTTAATGGTTGCCCAACCACAAATTTATGCCCATTTAATTTTCTTATTTTTTTAATGTTTCCTCTTCACTTTTTTGGACACATGTCATCCTTATATTGTATGACCAAAGATGACCAAAGATGAGAAATGGTCATTGTGATGACCAGGGCAAAGCCCACTTTCTCCCACATTTGCATTCTCTTTCCTCTTTTAATCATTTTTTATTGCCTCTCTCCTTTGGTGACCAAGTTTTGGTCAACCATTGAGAGTGCTCTAAAAGCAAGCATCACACCTGCATTTACTTCACCCTTTTTCAAATAAAAAAGTATTAAATCCAAGCACCTCTACGATTTCAACCCACCGAAGAGCAAGTTTATCCATGGCTTAGACCTGGGTCCATGGAATCGGAACCGGAACCGGACATGGGCCGGTTCCCCAGTTTCGGTCCCGGTTCCGGCCGATTCTAGAGCCGGTATCTCCCGGTTTCGGTTCCGGTTCGGAACCGACAATTTTTAAATATAAAAAATTAAAAAATTGGGCATGGAATCCCTTGATCACCGCGATGGCGAGTGAAGAACCGCGATCGCGGGTTGGGTGCCGCGATCGCGGTTCTTCACCCACGATCGCGGTGTGGCCGTGTGGGTAACCCGCGATCGCGGAGTGGAGAACTGATCAAGGCGATTAAGGCAATTGTTCTTCAAAACAAAAAAAAATTGGATAATTAAAGGGCTTGGACTTAAAATTAAGTTGCTTACGTATCCTCTCAGGGTTATAGAGGAATCAAAGCCCACGTAGTTCTCTTACCTTTCGATATAAAATCCCGCTTTGCTTACCATCTACGTCGATCCATCGGAACCGGCGAAAGCGCTTTGGGATTGGGAGTCATTGTCTAGGCCGTCCGAGTCGGAAGTTTCGGATACCTCCGCCTTTTGTTGACGAATTTCCGCCCTCTTCCAATCACATACGCACACTTGGGCTTCCAAGACATTGGGCTTTAAACTCGATCGTTTTGCGTCTAGGACGTGTCCTCCTTCGCTAAATGTTTGCTCTACCGATACGGTCGAGGCGGGAACAACAAGCACTTGAGTCGCGATCTTGACCAAGGTTGGGAAAGTCTTCTTGTGGGTCTTCCACCAAGCTAAAATATCAAATTCTCCTTCACCAAACTCAAAGTGGGTTGTTAAATATGTTTCAAACTCCGCGTTCGAGCTCGAATGTCTCAGTCTCTTGGTAAGGCTACGTATAATATTAGCCCCCCACTTTTTAGTAGCACCGAGGGCACTCGAGCTCAAACAGGAGGATGAATGTGGAGGTAATGGAGAAGAACTAACACTAGATGAATATTCGGTAACCAATTCCTCAATTGATCTTCTAACGTTACTAAGTATACTCCCAACACTAGCAATATAATCATTAACATCCAACTACAATACATCATTATAACCATTCAAAAACATTTCTAAACCACTCATCTTAAACCTATGATCAAACACACAAGCAACAAGATAAATGTTTTGGACAAAAAATTGACAATCAAACCTTTGCCCTAGATTGGGGCACGATCGAATTGAAAGAAAAGGGAATACTTAAGAAATAATCAGATTGACGAGATTTTGATTACAAGAGTTCTCTCCCGGAGAGTTTTTTTTTACATATGCGTGTGTTCGAATGGAATCCCCCTTGTTTCTATCTTTCTAGCCTATATCTCCATCAAATTAACCGCCATATCCCACGTTCTACACGTTCCTAGAATATGCTCCTAACCGTCTCCCACTTTGCATACATATCGGAACAAATAACTATAGCTAGTGGTTGCCCGCACGCTTATCTCTTTCTATTGACCGTAGCTTTCTTTCTTCTCTGGATGACCGTTGACTTCTCTTCGATTCCCCTAAGACTTCTGCCTTCTTATGCAATCCCTCTATCATTCTTGGGCTAATGTCATCAATTGGGCCAACTTGATTTTGGGCCTAACAATACCCCCAAATCTTGATCCAAATCTTTGGCGGGATTTTGATCAGATTTGTCGCGTGATCTACAATCGATGCATGACACGTGTTTGCACTCCCTCCGTCCGATCAGTCTTGGGGAAGTGAGGGGTCATATCAACAACGCTATAATTACTTTGCGCACAGGCCTTCTTGTAGATACGCACCTTCCCTGCTTCCTTTCTCTTTCCCCTTCTTTTCATCTTCTTCTTCAATTGTGCTAGATTCATCCCACGATGGTTAGGGCACAAATAACAGACCTAGGTTTCGAGTCCTCCCATTCTCTCGAACCCCACGACTGCCTCCCTTGCTCCATGTCCTTCGGAGAAGTGGAGAAAATCATCAAAACTCATGGTTTTCCGCGCTGGTACTAACTTCCATTGCCCTACACATGAAGGTGTAGACTGGGTCAAGGAAGGATGGGTCTGCTTTTTGGAATATCCGTTCACCTTGGGGGCGTTCTTTCCGTTTTCCACCCTAATCATTAACTTCCTTCTGGCCCTTAGGGCATCCCCGACGCAGCTAATGCCGTCGACTTGGAAGATTCTATACCAGATCAGTGAAGTCTGCGCGGAGGAAAAGATCAATTTTTGAATCTCTAACTTTTTATGCACCTATCGGGTATGTCCTTTGAGAGCTGGTCGCTTCACCCTGCACGCTAGGGATACCAAGAACCCTCTTATCCCAAAATCAAAGGTGAACGACAAGGACTGGGCCACATGCTTCTTCTTCGTGGAGAGGTCTACACTGGGTCCAATGTATCAAGCGGCCTTCTCTGATTTTTGGAGCTCCAAAGGTAAATATTCTCAAGTTCCACTCTTTATTCTTCTTTACATATATTTTACTCCCCTTATCGGTCTTTTTTTCCGGGTTGTCTCGGTGTGTAGTTCCGTCAGGCTTGGACACCCATGTTTTGGAGTCTGAGGCGTTCCAAAAGGTCTTTGCCTTGCCGGAGGCACGAAGGACGTATCGGAAGCCATCGGAGGCGATGCTAGAGGGTGAATCCAGCAACCGAACGACAACGCTGTCTGGGCATCAATCTGAGGAGGGCGATGATGCAAGGTCGGGAAGTTCTAGGAAGTCAATTGAGGAGGAGATCCCTGTGCCGGTAGCAATTATCAAAGCACCTACAAAACCCTCGACCAAACCTATCGGTATACGTCTCTTCTGGGTTGTTTAATACTCGTCATTCTGGAGGGGTGTCTTAATTTGATTATACATACATTTTTTTTAAGGCTCTTCTTCTCTAGGGTGAAGTTTCTCTGCTGCGGCTATGATCCAGCGCAAGCTGCGATCAAGTGACAGGAAACCCCCTTTGGATCCCAAGGTGAAGACGGAAGCTAGTGTTAAGGTGACCCCCACCAAGCGGTCATCACCGAATGCCACTTTTGTCATCGATCTGGAGGACAAAGCTCACTCAGATTTGTGGCGGAAGCTTCATGATGCTCATGGCTCCAAGAAGCCCCGTCTGGACGTCCCCACCCCCGCTCTAGTCAGAGATGACGGTCTAATGGTCTGGAAGGTAGGTGGCCGCCCTTGCTTGGATTGTTCTTCCTCTCTTACATTCTGTCGAAATTGACACTTTTTCCGTAGGCCCTGCCAGGTGTGTTATGGATAGTGGATGTCGCTGATAGGGAAGACAAAGGTCTAAGGGAACACCAGTTGAAGTGGAAAGCTGAGAGGGCTAGGTTGGAGAGGGAAGTGACCATTGCCGCCGAGCGACAAAAGGTAGACGCCGGCAAAATTGCCAAGCTTACGGAGACGATCAAGCGTCATTCTGCTTAGGCTGTACTGGATTGTTCCAGAATTGTTGAACTTGAAGCTGAGAACAAGAGGATCCTCAAGGAGGCTAGCGAGATCAGTGCTTATTTCTCGATGATGTCGCGGGTGGAAACAATCAAGTAGTTTGTGGCAGGCCAACATGCAGATTGGGATCTGGATGCTGAGGTGAAGACCTTCCATGAGTGCTATCCACCCGATAGACCTGCACCCGGAGATGAAATCTTTGCTTCTCTGGGCTTGATGGAGGAAGACGCGGCTGACGGGGATTCTGGTGAGGAAGAGTACGATGTTAATCACGGAACGGACATTGACGATGCAATCAAGGCTGGGAAAAGTAGGGATGACCCTTCCCCAAGCAAGACGGACCAGTTGGAGGATCCTACTGACAAGGACGAGGATTAGGGCTGTGTGCCCTTGTAATTTATCTTTGCTACTCCTGTTGTGCTTGAACAAGTCTCTGCTCACCTCTTTTTTTTGTGCGATGGATTAGGCTAGGTTTAGGGCCGAATACGTTTTTATCCCATTCCGGGAGAGCTGGGATGGGTTTTAGTTTATTTTGTGTGCATGTGTGGTGTTTCTTGCGTATTTTGCTTGGTTGTTTCCTTCCCTTGTGTGCAGGTGCTCTGGGACGATGAAGTGCTTCTGATTGAAGGCTTTTGGACGAAGACCTCTGCAGAAGTCATTCGTTGCTGGTGGCATCTGCGCTTACCGAAGGGTGTTTCCAGGCGAGTGACGGATGTCGCGTCGAAGCGTGCGCTCGGGATGCTTTGTCGATCGCAGACGTCTCTGGTCTAGGATTTATTACCTCTACCGTTTAAGCCTTGTGATTGTTTAGTTGTTCACTTAAATGATGTACTCTATATGATAACGATGCGAATAAAATATGCTTGATTTGCTACTCTTACTTATGCAAGAAAAGAAATAAATATGAGAAAGTAACTACACAAATAAATGTCATTCATTCGACAGAACACCGCAACATGGAAATCACACAACAAGTAGTTTTCACATAGTCAAGTTGATCACAAGCAAACTACGAAAGGAATGAACTAGAATGTAAGTAAACTAACAACTAAGGATAGGTGACCTTGAACGTCTTTCGTATCGCATGCGAAGGCTTGCTGTTAGAAGTGCCTAAGAAGTTTTGCGTTCCGAGGAGGGAAGACTTCTTTTAGAAGTGATACTTCTTTAGGTGTATTGAGTTCCAACTCCGTGGGTTAGCCTCACTGTCCTTGGACTCGAGCTAGTATGCGCCTTGACCGACGACCCTGGTTATCTTATACGGTCCTTCCCATGTTGGGGCTAGCTTGCCTGACTTACTCTCGTGGGTGTTTTGAAAGATTTTTCATAGTACCCAGTCGCCAACTCGGAAAGTACGAATCGTGACATTTTGGTTGTAGCTTCGGACGACCTGTTGCTGGTGTCTGGCTAGACGTAATCGGGCCTGGTCACGAAGCTCGTCAGAAGTGTCTAGATCGGCCGCCAACTCCAGACGGTTCTGTTCTTCAGTCAAGAAGCTGGCGCGGGCTGTGGGGATGAGAATCTCGGTAGGAATGACCGCTTCGCACCCGTGTGTCAAGGAGAAGGGAGACTGACCGGTTGCTACCGTGGGCGTTGTTCGGTCGGCCCATAGGACGTATGGTAGCTCATCAGCCCAGTTTCCTTTAGCTTTCGCGAGTCGCTTCTTCAGGTTGTTCACAATCACCTTATTGCTAGCTTCAGCTTGCCCATTAGACTGGGGGTAGCGAGGTGTCGAAGTGACTAAATTGATGTTTCAGCGATTGTAGAAATCTTTGGTCCTCTGACGTATGAACTGAAACCCATTGTCACACACAATCTCCGAAGGCACACCGAAGCGACAGAGAAATTTCTAATGATAAAGGAAATCACCTGTTTATCCTTGATTTTTCGGTAAGCTTCGACTTCAATCCATTTGGAGAAGTAATTGGTCATGGCGTGGAAACACCCTTTGTCCGGACGAGGGGGTAGCTTTCCGACTATGTCCATTCCCCAACGCATGAACGACCATGGTGGGAGTATGGGGTAAAGTCGTTCGGGAGGTTGGTGAGCCGTTGGGGCATGTCTTTGGCAGGCGTGACATTTGTGACAGAAGTCCTCAGTATCCTTTCTCATAGTAGGCCAATACCACCCCTGCCGTAGGGCCTTGTTGGATAGACTCCTTCCTTCTGTATGGTTCCCACAGTCTCCTTCATGAAGCTCCTCGAGAAGTTTTTGGACGCCGCCTTTGGTCAAGCAACGCTAGAGTGTACCCACTGCTGATCGATGGAAAAGCATCCCATTCTCAACCGTAAACCGTGTGGCTCTCATCTTTAGCATTCTAGCCTCGGATTTATCTTTCGGGAGCTTCCCGTCGACCAACCAATCGAGGTATGGCTGGGTCATGGGTTCTTCACTAACTTCGGATGGGACAAGAGCATTCTCTTCATGACTCGAACCGTCCAGAGATTGATTTGGGTCAGGGTCATTTCGGAAGCTCTGGGCGTCGATATCATCACTGCTCATGAAGACATCTTCGCGCGACATGGACCCGCGAGGGAGGACGTCTTCGGTCACGCCAAGAGATTTGAAGCCATCCTCAACACGGGTTCTTCCGATGGCAGGAGCCATGATATGAATCATTGGAATTGTAGGGTATTCATTAGGGTCGATGGCCATGATATGAATCATTGGAAAGCTTCCTCATGCCGGGCGGTCCACTAGAAGCATTTATTCTTTCTAAGCACCTCGTAGAATAGACGGCAGCGATCTGTTGGAGATGAACCTATTCAACACAGAGATTTGCCCGGTAAGCTTTTGGACGTCTTTCACGCATCTCAGAGATTTCAGCGAGACAATCGCGCGCACCTGTTATGGGCTTGCTTCTATCCCTCTCTGGGTGACCAGGTACCCTAGGAATTTCCCAGACTTCACTTTGAATGTACACTTCTACGGGTTCAACTTCATGTTGTATCGCTTCAATATTTCGAAATCTTCTTCTAATTAAGTGACGACGGTGGTCTGCAACTTTCTTTGACTTGACGAGCATGCCGTCAATATACACCTCCATAGTCTCCCCAATTTGGCTTTGGAACATTTTATTTAGCAGCCTTTGGTATGTGGCTCCGGCGTTTCGTAGTCCAAAGGGCATCAGTTTGTAACAGTAGGTTCCTTTGCTAGTTATGAAAGAAGTCTTTTCCTGGTCGCTTTCTTCCCTTTGGATCTGGTTGTAGCCACTGAAGGCATCCATGAAGGTCAACAACTCGTGGCCCACCGTGGCGTCTACCAGGGAATCTATGTGAGGCAACGGAAATGAATCATTGGGACAAGCCTTGTTCAAATCCGCGAAGTCTACACACATCCTCCACTTTCCATTTTTCTTAGGTACAACGACTACATTAGCCAACCATTCTGGGTACTTGACTTCTTTAATCTTTCCAGTCTCCATCAGCTTTCCTACTTCTTCGTCCACTATCTTGTTTCTTTCAGAGGCGAATTTCCTTCGTTTTTGTTTCACCGATGGGTGACCGGGATCCACGTTCACGATCCATTCCCACCATGTACTCGTGGGACCATGCAAAGCATTCTGTGTTTTTACTTAAGAGGTCTACCAGCTCATTTCTCATGGGTAACTCCAAATCTCTCCCAATCTTTACGGACAAAACGCTAGATTGCTTTTCGAACCTCCGGTTGCTAGTGAATTGAACTTTGAAGGAATCCATCAATTCGGCAAAGGAACGAATACTTCCTCGAGGGAGGTTAACGAACCGCTTCAGAACCGGCCCCGCGAGAGCTGCTCCGAAACCCTTGCACATCAACGCTTCATGAGAATGATATGGGACGACACTGGTCATCATCTTTTGCTTGAATATAGCTACGTGCTCATCAGGGACTCCCGTCCCGTCGTAGGGGCTCATGCTGGGTACCGAGAACTTCTTCGGTATCTCGACCTGGGCGATGTGAGGAGCGAAGGGCGACTCATCGTAACCATCAATCGCCTCTTTCTCTATTGGTCGAGGGACTCCGAGTATCTTTGCCAGTTGCTCGGTGAACATCTTGAATTGGTTTCGGACTATGTTTTCTAGGTCTCGGGGATGGCGGCGGTCCCAATTCTCTTCATCATCCATGATGTCATCCTCAAAACATCAAGGGATAACATCTCGCGTTGATCGAAGGCGGATGGGTGCTCTCCCCTCCTCACCGGTATGGTTACCTTGCGTGGGGTTGAAAGACGGTACCCCCAGGATGGTTACTGGTGGGGTAATGAACTCCGTACCAAAGGATCTCTCGTGTCGACCGGTAGGGTTTCTAGAAGAGCCTTCTCCCCCACTGGTTCAGACTCGATCTGTCGTTCGGGTGCGTGGGCCGACGGAAGAAACAGATCGGAGTTGAGAGCGCAGACCTTCGTTATCGACAGTTAGTTGCTCGATGCAAGTTTTGTGCTTCTCGTTGCAAGGATGTTGGTCCGTTAGTTCCTTCTCGAGGGCTTGAAGCCTTGGGCGAAATCAGACAACTCGAGGCGGAGTGCGGCCGACGCATCCTGGCGTGCTCCTCCGTCACCCCCGGTGTCCTGCTCTCGATTACCCTCCTCGGGATTGCTCATGGTAAGTTTTTGAACTTCTTCCGATATGGAAAGGAGAACCCTTTTCGATCGTAAGGCCCCACGTTGGGCGCCAAATTGTTTTGGAAAAAAATTTGACAATCAAATCTTTGCCCTAGATTGGGGCATGATCGAATTGAAAGACAAGGGAATACTTAAGAAATAATCGGATTGACGAGATTTTCATTACAAGAGTTCTCTCCCGGAGAGTTTTTGTTACATATGTGTGTGTTCGAATGGAATCCCCCTTGTTTCTATCTTTCTAGCCTATATCTCCATCAAATTAACTGCCATATCCCACGTTCTACACGTTCCTAGGATATGCTCCTAACCGTCTCCCACTTTGCATTCATATCGGAACAAATAACTATAGCTAGTGGTTGCCCGCGCGCGCTTATCTCTTTCTGTTGACTGTAGCTTCCTTTCTTCTCCGGATGACCATTGACTGCTCTTCGATTCCCCTAAGACTTCTGCCTTCTTATGCAATCCCTCTATCGTTCTTGGGCTAATGTCATCAATTGGGCCAACTTGATTTTGAGCCTAACAATAAATATCGGGGATAACTTTATAATAGGTCAACCATTTCACTTTCATATCATCAATAGCACCACAAAGTTCGGGAAATTTATGCCCCTCACAAAAACCACCCGCCACATTCAATGCTTGAAAACAAAACAAATGAGCACTAGGTTTATAAACATGACTAAAAGTTAATGTTGCATCATGAAATATTCTCAAAACTTTTAAGATTTTATAACAATAATCCCAAGATTGAGAACTAATGGCATTGTTGGGAAAATATATGGAGGCAAAAGAATTCAAAACTTCTTTGTAAGGCATGCATGGATGAAGTAGTTTAAAAGTGGAGTTCCAACGGTGGCAAACATCTTTTGGAAAAGTTCGGTGTGGAACATGTTTTTGATCACAAAACGCCTTCTAATCTTGGGCGGTTCGGGGGCTAGCCCACATACGACTAACAACATATCTAATAGGAGCGATTAAACCCGACACAACATCTAAACCATCTTTGACACATAGGTTTAAAAATATGGCAAACACATCTTATATGAAAATACTTCGCTCCAAGAATTGGTTGACAATGCGGAATAAAATCTCGGATTGAAGCGGTGTTGTTAGATGCATTGTCAAACGAGATAGAAAAAACTCGATGAGTAGTCTATACTCTTCCAAAATAGTACGAATAATGTTACTAATCATCAAAACGGTATGAGAAAAATCAAAAACTCTAAACACGTTTTTGCACAACAAAATGATCATCAACAAAATGACATGTTAAGCCCATGTATGAATGATTTTTCCAATGATCACTCCAAATATCACTACAAATTGAAACTTTAATATCATTTTGAGCAAAAAAACTCACCAATGCCATTTTACGGGTTTTATTTGCTTTCAGCACATTTTTTTACCGACTTCCTAGTAGTCGGTTTATAAGTGGGTTGTATATGATTAGTCTTCCAATTGTTAAATCCTAACTTTTCGGCAAAACTAAATGATAAGTGGTCAACACAAATAGACTCGGAGAAGGCATACATGTTATCATTATGGTTATAAGTAAATAAATGAGGGTTATAATGAGGATTAAGGGAAGAAGAAGTTGCAAACCCGGAGAGTTGGGATTGTCCTCGCATCATGCCTAACTTGTCGGGGTGTGCTTTCTTCCCGTGACCGGACAATATTCCATAGCCCGATCCCGACAACCATGTGTAATGCTTAGGAGAATAGTTACAATTAACTTTAAATTTCTTGGTAGATGCATCATAAGCTCCCTTTCGAAAATGTTTTGTAAAAATGTCGGATTTAAGGGTTGGAGCCTCGCTCACCTCGGATCCATGATCCATATCCACTCCCTCATTTTCATCGGGAGTGGACGATCCCGGTTGTACCACATTGGGATCCTAGAAGTCCAACAAGTTAATAGGGGGTACAAATTCTACATTTGCACCACTCTCTTGTGAGCCAAAAATTTGATCAATATTAAGAAATCCTTCCATTTTCTTAAAATGTAACTAAACAAGTAAGCAAAGAGCAAGGTGTGGTAAAGAAATATGTAATTACGAAGATAATGAACCTTAAAATTACAAAGCAATAAGATATAAGAGACAATTGTGTTATTTTTTTGAAAGAACAATTATGAAAGCAATTGTAAAAACTAGTAAAGATTGAGCGATTGAGAATTGAGAGAGCTTTGTAAACTTGAGAAATTGAGAGATTGAGAGAGATTGGTAGTGTGGGTGGGAATGAGATCATATAGTGGGTATTTATATAAGAAATTTATCAACTAGTCGTTGCAATTATGAACTAGCCGTTGGCATTTAAACCAAAATCGCGACCGCGGCCTGAGAACCGCGATCGCGATTTACCATTCCGTGATCGCGGCCTGAGAACCGCGATCGGGGTTTACCATTTCGCGATCGCGGCCTGAGACTCGCGGTCGCGGTTTTGGTTTTTGCCAAAACTCGAGCATTCTGTTGAACAAACCGCGATCGCGGGTCTCAGGCGACGATCACAGTTTCGGATCTGGTTCAAAAAATAGCCGTTTCCCAAGAACCGCCGGTTCTCCTGTTACGAGGTTGGAGGAACTGGAACCGAAACCGTAGCGGGAACCGGACCCGGCAGTTCAGGAATTGGAACCGCCCCCACCGGTTTCGGAACCGGCGTTTCACCGGTTCAGCCGAACCGGAACCCAGGTCTATCTCGAAAGCATAACATAATTTATTAAAATAGTTTTTTAAGGTTAATTTATTAAAATTATGTCTCATGGAACAATTCTTCGGTTTCTATAAAAATAATAATTAGGGTAGAGTGTCTAGAAATGATAATATAATTTATTAAAATATTTATTTTGAAGTTATGTTATTAAGGTTATGTATTAGGATTTTTATCTTTACTCTGTAATGAATAGGATAATGTTTATAAATATGAAAAATATTAATATAAAAATTGGTAGAGAAGATAACAAAAAGAAAAATAATGAATACAATATAATACTATAAATTAAAGATAATTAGAATAGGGTATCTCCTCGCAAGCATAATATAATCTATTAAAATAGTTTTTAAGGTTAATTTATTAAAATTATGTCTCATGACACAATTCATTGAATAAAATAATTTCTACTTTATAATATATTAGAATCTATGTATATATATAAAAGACGCAAGGAATAAGGTCACCACGTTGCGCCACCTAGGATTTTTCTACGTTTCGTTCCCACGTTGAGCCACCTAGGATTTCGCTAGATAGGATTTTTTATTTTGGGAATTTATATATGTTGATATTATTTTAGGATAATATAGAAATAGGATAAATTAATCTAGGAAAGATTCTTCCACATCATCCAAGCATCCCTCTTTCATTTTATCATTTTATCAATCAACTCTCAACCATCCCAATTCTTTCATATAAAATTACAAATGTATTCCTTCATTTCATATTAAATTATAAATATACCCTTTCTATTAGACACGTCAAAACAAAACCCGACCCGACAACCCGACCCGACCAGCCCAAAAACAAGTTGGGTCGAACCCGAGAAATTGAGACTTGGATCAAACCAAAACATATTGGGTTGCGTCATGACCCATTCGGGTCGACCCGTTGGGTCAAGAAAAATTAAATCTTTTTTCATTAAAAAAACCCACAACTCATGTTGTATTACTATATTAGGTCTCCCGTCATAATAGCATCTGCTGCAGTTTGTTCCTCTGCCATGGCAGCCAAGCAAGGATTCGCCATTCTAATCCCCACTCGCTAGGTATATGATCCAATCCACCGCTTTGTCCTTCAATTGATTGTTCCATCTACGAATCAACCACTCCCTTTCGCGAGGCAACTCTCTCCTCTTTCGTCAGCGCCATTGTCTCCTTCCTCCGCTCATTCGCTAACTCCTCCCTCCACTATATCAAAGCTTTAAAGAAGAAGAAGTAGAGGGTAGAGACGGAGATATATTCTACAAATTTGAAGTGTGATTTTCCCCCTTAATCATGATTTGTTTCTAGGTTTATTTTGATTCAATTTTGAAATTTGCTCTGTCTAGGGTTTAGGAGATGATCAAATTTGTTGGATATTATTTTTAGTTAGGATTGTACCAATGCCTCTGATAGGAAAATCTTTTTGTGTTTCTAAATATTTTTTTCCATCAGCAGAATTTGGAGGATTTAGGTCTTGTGAGCACGTCACAATAAATAATTTGTTTCCTTGAAATTTCATTGTTGATTTTTTTTGATTAAGTAAGGATTAGGAGCCACTCCGCTAGGGAGGGCGTCCTAGAGCATCCTGGCGGATGAGTACTTTAAGTTCTTGGTGGTTCCGAATATCATTAACAGGGAGACTATGGCCCAGTCTAGCAATAGTATCAGCCACAACATTAGACCCCCTGTTAACATGAATGATTTTGATGTTCTAGAACTCATGGAGCAAAGCCAGAACATCCGCCATAATTATTTCAATTTCTCATGGACAATTTCTAGCTCCGTGGGCAGCTTTTATGACTTGCAAATTGTCCCCTTCTATTTCTATATTCTTGCATTTCCACTTTCGTGCCAGATTAATCCCATCCCTTAACGCTAGAGCCTCAGCCCTTATCACCGAAATATTGCCAAACTTGTTTGATATTATATCAATCATATTGCCATTATAGTCCCTTAGTATTACCCCTCCAGAAGCGGATCCATTATTCAATTTTGATCCGTCAAAGTTACATTTAACAAACTCTACCTGTGGTTTTGTCCATGATTTTTGTTTTGACTTTTGTGTTTTTTTCGGTCTTTTATTTGTCATTTTGTTTTCTTCTTCATCTTCATTCCATATTTTTGATTTGTTCCATTGATCTAGTTGTATTCTTATGTATGAAGGCATGTCCGATATAATGTCATTTGTATTTTGGAAAATTGATTTATTTATCTGATGCCATATACACCACCAAGTGACAACTAATTCAGAGAAGTTCTTTCACCCTAAGCTTTGGAATAATTCATTCAGGATAGTTTTTGTTGTTTTATTTCCCGGGTCATAATTTCGTATTATTTTTTCGGTTACTTGATTTATGTTTTTAATTGTACTTATTGTATAGGGGCATGTTGTCAATAGATGTGTGGTATTTTCCTCAGTGCAATTACATAAGACACATCCTCCTGGTATTGAGACATGTTTTTCTCTGAATCTCGCTTTGGTTGGTAATCCATTCGCACTGATTTTCCAAATGAAGTTTTTAACTTTAGGTATCGTGTCTAATTTCCATATCCACTCCATTCCCGATGGACATTGTAATTTTCTTGTGTTATCAATTTCATGGCTGAAAAGGTAGAAAACCAACCATTCTTACTTGGGGCCCAGTATAGACGATCCGTGATATTGTGGACCAGAATGACAATATCTTGTATGATCTTAACAATTTCATTAGGAAGAACTGCTTTAAGTTTTTTTATATTCCATTTTCTATCTGCCATTAAATAATCCGAGACTCTTTCGGTTCCATCTTGAACATACGATTGTGGGGCCGAGCCCTTAAGGGGGTGATCCAACGCCTAATTATTCTCCCAAAATTTAATTCGTTGTCCATTTACAACTTGCCATATTAATCCTTTTTCGAATTCCTTGCGTAAGTTCATTAGACGTTTTCATTGCCAAGAGGTATTTTGTTTAACTTTATAGGTGAATAGGTCATCATTTTTCATATATTTCTCTCTGAGTATTTTAACCCAAATATTTTCCGGTTCTGCAAGAATTTTCCAAAGGAGTTTCATTTGTATTGCTTTGTTCATATGTTCTGTTTTCCTTATACCTAGTCCTCCGAAAGTTTTTGGCTTGCATATCCTATCCCAACCTATAAGTGGTTTGTACTGTTGATCTTTGTTCCAGAAAAAACCCCTATTAATTCTATCCATTTCTTCATGAATTTTAGTTGGGAGCATAAAGCTTTGCATAATATAATTTGGTTTAGTTGCCAAGTTTGCTTTGATTAGAATTGTTCTTCCGTCTTGGGAAAGATTGTTTGCTTTCCATTTTGTTAACTATTGATGCGCCTTTCCGATTGTGACCTTAAACGTTTCCTTATTTACTTTCCCATTTATGATAGGACATCCTAGATATTTTTCTATATCAGTCATTGCAGTTATACCCAATGCTTGTTGGATTTGTTGTTTTTACTGGTTGTTAACATTCTTAGAGGTTTGGAAAGCTGATTTATGATAGTTCACTTTTTGTCGTGATATAGCACAATATTCTTCTATAATTTCTTTAATTTTCGCACTAGATCCTTGGGTTCCTTTAGCAAAGATAATAATATCATCTGCAAAGGAAAGGAAAGGAATCCTGATTCCACCTCGAGAAATTGGAAATCTAATGGTTTTTCTATCAATATTGCTTATGGATTGTAATTTTCTAGCTAGAATTTCCGCTCCAATGACAAACAGCAAGGGTGACAGAGGATCACCTTGTTGCAATCCCCGTTCTGGCAAAAAAGGTTATGTCCGTCCATTATTAACAAGAACTGAAAAAGATACTGTACAAATGCACTCGCGAATCCATCCAATGAATTTATTATCAAAACCGAATTTTTCAAAGACTATGATTAGAAATTCCCAATCCACTCTATCGTATGCCTTTTCCATATCAAGTTGACTACTACCCACCCATCTTTTGCCTTACTTCCTCTAAAGGAATGGAAGATTTCATGTGCAATGAGTACATTATCTTGTATTGACCTACCATTTACAAAAGCACCCTGTAGTGGATGTATGATTTTGCTTGTTATTTTCTTTAGCCTTTTTGTGATTATTTTGGAGATTACTTTATATATTGTTGCACACAGACTTATAGGTCTATAGTGATTTGTCGAGTTTGGGTTTTCAATTTTTGGGATTAGAGATATAAACGTATGATTAATTTGTTTTAGCATCTTCCCTGAATGAAAAAAACATTTAACTGCCTTGATAACAGGCAGGCTCACAATATCCCAATATTTTTTTATAGAATTCCGTTGTCATTCCATCTGGTTTTGGAGATTTGTTTGACCCTAGTTGCATCACTATTTGTGTAATTTCTTCATTGGTTACTTGGCATTATCTTCCTCGGTTATTTCTCTAGATATTAAATTAAGATATTCTTGGGTTAAAGATTGGTTGGTTGGTTCCTTTGTATATCTAAGTTTGAAATCCTTTTTTATTTCATTTTTGATATTTTCTAGTCTAATAATTAATTTGTGTGCCATCATTGGTTCTTATTTCTTTAATACTTTTCCTGTTTCTTTTACCACTAGCAATTTTATGGAAATATCCCGTATTTGGCATCTGATAGCTTAATATGTTTTGTCTTTGCTCTTTGTTTCCAATAAGTTTTGTGATAATTCAATAAGAATTCTTTTTGCTTAATGATTCGGATTTGCTTTTGTACTATACTTGGTTATGGAGAGATTAGTATTTGTTTTTTAAGGTTAAACAAGTTATCTTCTATTTCTTTTAATTTCTCAAAGGTATTCCCAAAAGTATGTCTATTCCAAATTTTTGCATTTTTCTTCAACAACTGAGTTTTCCTTACTAGTTTAAACATATTAGATCCTGGAACATCCAATCCCAATGCTTGTCTTACTATATTTCTAAAATCTTTTCTATTCATCCACATTTTCTCCATTTTAAAGGAGGTTCCTTTAGTGATCTCTTGTATGGTGGATGGGGTATCATTTCTCGATATTGATGTGTTTCTTTTTTACCAAAAAATAAATAAAATTGAGTTGCAATTTATTTCTTTCGACTGCTTTAATTTGTCCAAATTTGAGGTTTAGGGTTGAAATCCTTAGCATTTTAGTTGGAATCTTCAAATCTAAAATGTTCGTGATTGGATCAACTAGGTGTAAATTTTTAGCCTACTAGTACTACTACCCAAACAAACTAGTTATTTTCAAAGGGGTCTCTAGGCCTTGAGATGATCTTAGATATTGATATTAGCTCTCATTTCATTCAACTTTATGTGCCCCGCCTGAGGGGATTAATTTATTGCTTCTTGACGATGTAAGGGGTCGGACTATCCCCCGTTTGATGACTACTTAGCCCGTTTTTATTATTAATAAAATGCCCCTTGAGGGGCCGGAGAGTGCCTCCTCTCCTTCGACCAAAAAAATTTTCATTCAACATTAAATTCACATGAAGTAGTTCTTTCCCAAGAAGTTGTTTTAATTTCTGTGTTTTGTTTAGAAAATAAATACATATAGTTCTCAGAAATTCGCACTTCATACAAATCACAAGAATTGTCGTTTCTATTTCCCATGAGTTTCAATTCCTATGAAATTACTTCCAAAGAAACTTAATGATGCGATCTGGTCCTAGACTGAGATCGATCATGACGAGCCTGAGTCTACTAAGACCTTGGCGTCTGCATTGGATTCCGACCTAACTCCTTACTATTATATTTATTATATTTCCTATTTTGGCATGTTTCTATTTATAGTTAGTTTCTATTTATATTTCCGCTATTACTATTTTTGGGCGTGCATGTGTCATCTTATGCTTAACAGACTGACCCAATAGCTAGTTAGAATAGGCCCATTAGTTAGACCTAGTTAGGTTTTGCATTTTCTATTTAAAGTACTCAATGTACTCTATGTTTCTTGCACTTAGCTATATACGGATTGCCTTTTGTGAATTGAGAGTTCTCTTCCCTAAGGCCTAGGCGTCGCACTTTTCTAAACTCTAAACGCCCTCTCTCGGTCGAGCCCCCTTGCCGGCCCTAGCATTCGGACTCGATCCGATCATTTCTTGTTACTTGCCTCAAGAGCCACCCTGTGGTTCGCACTTATCCCATTTCTATCCCGTTGGAGAAGATCTGAGACCCTTCCGAGCCTAGATCGCGCACCCGTGCGATCCACCCGAAAGACCAAACACATTAACTGGCATCAGAGCCCAGTCGGCTCGACAAAGGCGTCCTTCTCCGACTCCACCGTTCAGCGGCCGCCGTTCCGGTTCCTCGCCACCTTACAGCCGCACCACCCTCCATCACCCTCGTAAGTGCCATTTCAAATTCAGTATAGTTGATTAGAAACTCTATGGGTAAATTTCTAAAACCATATAGTAACTAGTTGAATTCCCGTGATACTCACAGGATAATTTTACTAAAGATTGTACAATATTATGATTATTAATATAAAATTTAAAATACTTGACATATAAATAAAAAATTATATACTTGAAGTATTATGATTATTAATATAAAATTTAAAATACTTGACATATAAATAAAAAATTATATACTTGAAGTCCAAGTCTTGTAAAAGATAAAAAATTATTATATAAAAAAATAATATAAAAAATATTAGCATATAGATCAAGTTTTGTTAAAAGATATGCATAAAATTATTAGAGAAAGTATCAACATATAGATAGAAAGTTATATGGATAGAATATTATGTAACACCCCTATTTTACAACATTGAGTATTACCGCCACTGACCTCGGATTTTACCGTCCAAAGTCACCCAAGGCTTTTAGAATGATATAGAACAATAAAATGCGGAAATAAACATAATTATATAAATAAAAAGGTGCTCTCGAAAGAGGCTTTGTTCGTACAACCCGTCTTACATTGCTTTAAACTAAAAGATGTTCGAGAATAAAACTCATAAAAACTTTGTCCTTGAAGCATAAACAGAAATAAACCAAAAGGATTGCAAATACATCTTGAAGCTCCTCGTCACTCCTTTGCCTTCACCTTACGCCTTGTTGGGATTCCTAGGTTCTGACATAATTCGCGAGGGGCGAGAATATGCCAGGCAAACATGCGGAAAAGAAGAATAAGTCTAAGAGACTAAGCAAGCGGGAACGGAACTTCCCAAGGGTAATTCGGTAATTTGAGTAATATCGAGGAAGATATTATCGGGTTGTGTTTTAAGATAAGGTTTATTTATGTGAGGTTTACCGGTACGAAGGAGAGCGTATCTCAAGCGGAGATAGCTCGGTAGTCGAGAGAAGAACTACTAGATTGTAGTCTTCTTTTAGAATCGAAAGTATGTTGGGGAACGTTATTAATTCATACAAGTTGAAAACCTCTCGCGCCATGAGCGGACCGAGAGCCGAATCGATCATTTGAGATCGGTCCGGTTTTGATGTCTTTTAAATGTGCATTGGGCACTTATCTTATATAGTGACGAAAATATTCGATTTCGTTAATGATTTTTAAAAAGGGGGTGGGGGCTCAGATGGCCCGATCCACCAAGGGAAACACAGTTTCCGACACTTAGCTAGAGTGCGGCTCGTCCCTCCTTGCAATCGGAGCGAACTGGATCATGATCCTGAAAGTCGTACTTTAAGCGCAAGGGCATACGACTTAGTAAAATTATATAGAGGCGTCGGGCTACTTCCGCGCCCCTCACTAGTTTGTTCGACATCGATCTCTAAACGAGACCGTAAACAATCAAGGCCACAACCATACTAGCATATATAGTCCTAGCAAATAATAAAGAGCGAACTATGCTAAAAATGGGGTCGTTATATCTAACAATCGATATTTTCTAGGTTCATTTATTACTTAGCACACAAGTTGTTCCCAACATCGAGAATTTCACGGAAACGAAATATATAAGGCCACAAGGGGAATTTCCACTTGCCTTGTTTTCGCGAGTAGTATAGCGATAAGACGGAAAGTGTGGTTCGCGACTTCGAACAAGAATCTCGACCTATCGACACGGAAATTCACGAACGATCTTTAAATACAAATTTCTTTTAAAGTTTGGAATTCTCTTATATACTTGGTATAAGAGAATGGAATTCTAAATTATTATAATAATAATAATTTAGGTGACTAATTAAAATAATAATATTCTTTTATTATTATTTTAATTTTTTAATATCCTTTTATTCCTTAAAAATCCTTATTCAATTTATTAAAATAATTTCTTTTAATTTCACTTGTTAACTTCTTAACATAATTAAGCAAGTATAATTTCATACAAATATATGATAACATATTTTACCTAAAAAGGTATTTTAAATATACATATTCTCCTTAAAATTATAAAGAATCTATTATAACCTTTTTACAAAACTTCTCTTAATTACAATATTACTTTTTATTTTCAAAAAGTTCATTAAGGGACTTAAAAGTATTATTTTCCCACCAAGAATATTTTATTAATAATATTCTCTTAATAGAACCTTATTAAATTACATAAACCATATTAAATAAAGATAGAATAATTATAGACCATTTTCTTAGTAATTTTCATAATTAGAACTTTCTATTTACTTTATAAAGTAAGCTTTCCATAAACTAACATAATATTAAATTAATCTTATTTATTTTATTCCCAAATTTCTTTCCATATCTTATAGTTTATATAATACATGATCATGGCTTAAAATATCTTACTTTATACTTATAGTATATTTTTATAATATCTTAGGTCACAAAAATAATATCTTTCCATATCTTACAATATCTTTTCATGCAAAATATTTTTATATACTTAGCAATATAATTTTATAAATTAGTTTATTGTCATATCCATTATATTTACAATAAAAGTTTATGCCTTGTAGGAAACTTTACACCTAGAGATATATTAACTTAATATTTTATTATCAATAATATTTTTAACATATCTATCCTTATTATAAAATTCATATATCTTATATTCTCTACACTTAGAGATATGCACATTATAACTTGTAAAAGATTATTTCTTTATGAAAGTAATATTTAATATAAAAGCTACCAACCTTATGCTAGTAATTTTATAAAATACTTTTTATAAGAGTTCTTTAATATTATCCATATAAACATGTCTTGCACAATATACTTTAATATCATATAAGAAAATCCTCAATACTTTATTTAATTTATTTATCTTCTCCTTTCAACTAACAAGATCTTCAAATAATGTTTTTATTAAATTTAAAACTTGCAAATCAACCTTATTTGATTTTCTTATTTCTACTAACATATTTTTAATAAACCTAAATTAACTAATTTAATAAAATAAAATAAAAGGTTTAGTATTATACTTGTTTGGCTTCCTGTATTACAGAATACAGAGGAAGAGAGAAGGGGAGGGCCGGCGGTGTAGGGGGCGGCGGCACCAGGAGCTCCGGCGAGGCAGTGGCGGCATGCGGGGTCGTCGGGCGGCGTGCGGTGGCAGGCGGGGGCAGGGGCGACGCCGGCGGTGCACACAAGGGAGAGAAGAAGGCTTTTTGGAGGGCTTTGAATGGAAGAACTTGGATTGAAAAGGGGCTTATTTTTGAACAATTGAAAGCAAATTGCAAGAGGGGGAAGAGAAGGATGAATGTGTGGGTGTTAGGAGAAGATGAAGGCCCTTTTTATAGGCCAAGGGGAGGGAGCTTGTGATCCATGGCTATGGTGGAAGACCAATGGAGGAGAAGGGGATGTTCTACAATTGGGCAAAAGTGTGCTTCTTGAAGGATGATGCAATGGTGATGTGCTAGAGGAAGTCTTGCAAGCAAAGGAGTAGAAGAAGGGCATGCAATGGTGGGATTTCAAACTTACATCAATCAATTAGACATCATTCTGATGTCTCTTTTGGAGAAGAAGAAGGAATAGTTAATATAAAGTAAAAGAGGTGGGGCGATTGAGTAAGAAATTGCAATTGGTCTAGCGGATTTGAGGGAGGGGCGTGTGAGATAGGTTGCAAGAGGTCTCATGTTCAAGTCCCTGCTCTTGCATTCTTTTTACTAAACTTACAATGTATTTTTAATGCCTTGTTGTAATTCATTTTATTTAATAAAATTCGAGATTCATAATGCATTATTTTTATTTAAATGCTTTTGATTTATTCATAACCCTTATGATGCATTCTTGAATTTTATTTAATTTAATTTACTTAATAATCTCTTTTTAAAGAGAAAATAAGGGTTATTATAATATATTAGAAATTCTCTTTTACATAGAGAAAAGAATTATAAAAATAAATATTATATTATATTTGGTTTTAAAAACCTTGGAATATCGCGGATATTACATATATAAATATCTTATCTATGTTATAAAATCTATTGGATGTATACAAGAAAAATAATACTATAAGTTATTATAATATTTACTACAAATTAAAAATATTACAATATTTATTAAAACTTGAAATTAATTTATTCAAGCAGTTTGATTGATATAAAATTATAACAATGTATACTAAAATATATCATATATTCGATAAGTAATTTTTACATTAGAAAATATCAACATATAAATAAGAGATTATATACTTGAAGATCAAATCTTGTTACAAGATTAAAAAATATGCATAAAAATACCAACATATAGATCACGAATATCGTGATCTATATGTTGGTATTTTTATGCATATTTTTATATTATAATATCGTGATTCACGATATTATAATATAAAAAATTGGATGTATAGAAGAATAATACTCCCTCCGTCCCCATTTGTTTGTCCTGTTTCCTTTTCGGGCGTCCCTTTTTGTTTGTCCAGTTTCCTTTTATATCTATACTTTTCTTACAATTATACCCCTACCTAATATCATCTTTTACCCACTTTCCCAATTACCAATACTACTTTACACCTTTTATTCCTATAAAATTACAAACATACCCCCAATCAATCTCACCTTTTACCCACTTTCCCAATTACCAATACTACTTTACATCTTCCTTAATAACCACAAAAACCATCCTTTAGGACGAACAAAAGGGGACAGAGGGAGTACAAGTTATTAGAATATTTATTATTAAAAAATTTGACAGTATTTTATTCAAGTAATGCCACGTGGCGCAATTTTTACAACAGATATGGTTTCTGCTTTATAATGTATTAGGTAGATTGGGTGAACCCTAGGAAAATAATTAAAGAAAAAAAATTAAAATTTGATTTGGTGAGTGAAAAATCTCATCTTAATCATTGATATTTTATTGAACGGTTGAGATCTTTCTAACTCTACACATAGAGTTAAATTACAAATCTACTGGAGCACAATCCCGTAAATGCGGTATTATTATAAAAAATCGATCGGCTAAAAAACAGAAAACAAAAAACCAAGATTTCCGATCTGATCTATTGCCCATATCCGAATTTATACCCTTTTGGAGGATTTAGTTCTAGTGGAGTTGTGAAAAAACTCCATCGATAGAGTTGAAAAGATCATAATCGTTAAATAACAATTCAACGTCTAAGATTGAATTCTTCTCTCTCCATATCAACTTATATTTTTTTCTTTTTAATTTTTTTCGACGGGTTCATTAATTTCCTATAGGATTTTAGTAACTTCACCCATAGAGTTATTTAATAACTCCATCGGAACACCACCGCTTTTTGGCGTATCCTGTTTGTGCGTGTTTGAGATATATCATTGCCAACGTGATTTTTTGTTGTTATTGCACCATGGCATCTAGTAGCGTAACACTTTCACGCAATATGATGCCGTAACATTAAAACGTAATAAAATATTTAATTTTAGGACATTTTTTTGGGGTGGTACAAAAAATTACGTGACATCACGCTATATGTTGTCGTGATATCACGTCAGAAAAAACGTGATATATATACACACCTAGGCCAGATTTGGGCTGGCCATATTGGGCCTCAGCCTAGTGCAGATTTCACGGCACGGGGTTGCGTGACATCACGACAACAGTCTGCGTGAAATATGTACTAGGCTGGGCCCAATCAGGCCAGCCCAAATCTGGCCCGTGTGTATATTATTTGAACGGCTATAAATATGACGCTATTATATGCCATGAAAAATATGACCGTTGGAATAACGGTCAAATTTATCCCTATATAAGCCCCTCTTTCCACCATTTTTTATACACACCCTTTCTCAATCTTCCTCTTCCACATTTATCATTTTCCAAAATTATATTGTGTTACAATGTCTTATGGTGGAGAAGAATATGGTCAAAATCCGGAATATCATGAAGGAGGAGAAGTAGATGAACTAGAAGAATCGTTTGATCCGAGCAATTTTTTACTGGTACGTACATTTATATTTGAAATCGTGTTAGAATTCGATATAATTATTTAGAATTAAAATTTAAGAAATTTTATAGAAAGTTATTTAGATTCATTATATTTGTTAGATTCAAATAAGCAATATGAAATTGTTTAATATAGTTATAATTTAGTAGAATTGTTTATATATGAAATCGCTTTAGAATTCGATATTATTTTAGAGTTAAAATTTGAGAAATTGTATAGAAAGTTATTTCGATTCATTATATTTGTTAGAATCAAAAAAGTAATAGGAAATCGTTTAATATTGTGATAATGTAGTAGAGTTGTTTATATTTGAAATAGTTTTAGAATTCGATATTATTATTTAGAATTAAATTGAAATTGTATAGAAAGTTATTTCGATTCATTATATTTGTTAGAATCTACTAAGTAATAGGAAATTGTTTAATATTGTTCTAATCTAGTAGAATTGTTAGTCGAAGTTGTTACAATTGTTTATGACCGTTTTCCATTCGATATCATCTTAAGAAGTTAAATTAATAATATAGAATTGTTTAGGGTTATGTGAAATTTCTTAGAAAGAAAAATGTGATGGAATTTTGTATGTGTAGCCATGTGGTACAGATTTCACAAGTGATTTTACCACGGAACAATCGTGGGATGATAGAGATGAGTTGATTAAGTGGGTTAGGCAAACCGGTCGAGATAGGATGATGGTTTTGCTCATTTCAAACTCAAATGAAAATTGTGTGAATCTAAGATGCGAGCATTACGGGAAGTCTAGATCGAAAAAGAAGATAGGGGTCAAGGAAGTGCAATTGCCCATTTAAGTTGGTTGGACGCCGGTCAAGGTATAATCGAAAATGGACTTTCGAGGTGAAGTTCGGCATCCATAACAATGAGCTTTGTACCAATTTCCTTGGACACCCGTATGCTGGCCGATTGACCCCGACGAAATAGGATATGATCATCAATGCTTCCGGATTATTCTTGAGCCCGAAAGCTATTTCAACTATGTTGGTGTCTGCGAACCCTCAAAATGTGACGTCAAGGAAACAAATATCGAACTTCAAGCAGAAAATATCAGTGGACGCTACAGTTTATGCAAAACCAGGGTTATAGAGTTCGAAAAACAACTCTCCCAGCTTCTAGTGAGTTAGATATCCTATTCTTTGCCCACCCGACGTTACAACACTTGATGAAGAAGTTTCCTTATCTTGTTGTTATGGATGCTACGTACAAGACAAACAGGTATGTTGTAATTTAGTGTTTTGTCCCGTTTGAGGTTTGTTTTCTAATCTTTTTTTGATGTGCCATAACAGTTTATTCTAATTTATAGGTATAACATGTTCATGTTGGAGATGGTTGGCATGACATGCACGAACGTGACGTTTAACATCGGGTTTACATTCTTGTCCAAGGAAGACACTCCACATTTTTCATGGGTTTTAAAGCATTTGAGGAGATTGTATGAGGAGATAGGTGAAATGCAACCGGCCGTTGTAACGGATCGAGACCAAGCCCTCATAAATGCAATCCACGAGGTTTTCACCGAAGACGAAGTGATACATTTGTTATGTTGGGTGCATATTAGAGCAAACATAAAAGCATATGTGCTTGACATCCTAAAAGACGACGAACCAGCTCAAGCGGTTGCGGATCGATGTTGGGGATTATTCATGTCAACCACCGAGGAGAGCTACGAAGCAAAACGAGCAGAAATCTTGAAGAACTGGCATTCAAGGCTAGTTGGCTACGTGGACAAGACTTGGCTTAGGCCTTCTAAGAAGAACATAGTGAGAGCTTGTACCGACAATCGACTTCACTTCTTCACTAGAACGACAAACAGGTAAATTTCTCATCTTATACTAGAGCTAAAACTTTAGATATTTTATAATATTGAATATCACTTTATTTTCATCTCGTGATTGCACAATTTTATACATTGGCAAGGTCGAGGGAATGCACAAGGTTGTGAAGGACACTTTAGATTCATCAACACTGGGCTTCAACACAATGATATTAAAGATTCACGATCACTTGGAGTCACAGATCTGGCACGTGAGCGAAGACTTGGAGAAATCACGTACAACGATTCCGAACAAGATGGACAATGTCATTGCAACATTTAGGTACCTATTTTCTCTATTGATCCATCGAGTATCCGAGGTGTGTTTCGAGATCTTGTTGGCTATGTATTTCGATGTGGTGGAAGGTAACTACCAAGAAGTGTGTGACGATCAATAGTGGAGAGATTGTTTTGGGATTCCATGCATCCATAGAGTTGCTAATCCGGTCGTCAATGGCACGCCCATCGAATTGTGTGAGATTCACCTTTTTTGGAGGCAAGTGTTATAGGAAGGCGTTCCCGATGTGTACACTACGGAGGATTCCACAACCCCTTTGGACATTGAGGACATCAAATGGTGTGATATGGTCAGAAGAAAAAACAGGGGTGAATTGAGCCGAGAGCAAGTGTCCAACATCAATTCACACTTTGATGAAATGTTGTCCCCGAGCGGATCAAAGATCGCTGAGCCATCAACCAAACCGGGTAAAGGAAGGCCTAAGGGCACCACCAAGTAGTCCAAGAGGGATCCAACACACCTTGAGCACAAGATGGCTCACTGGAGAAAGGTGAACGACAAGGTTTTGAATATTGATGAAGACACGACGCCTACGAAAAACCGCGTGTAAGGAAGAAGAAAGCGGCCGACAAAGGACGTGCCAAAATTCATGCAGACACGGAGGACACGATCCACATGGGAGTTCGCTTTGGGGTCCGAGCCATTGATGTATTTATGTACTCTTTCATCGATGGGGTTAGAGATGTCCTCCCGGATGGGAATTGTGGGTATTGGGCTCTTGTATCCATCCTGGATTGGGAAGAGAAGATTTCCATAAAATGAGGAGGTGCTTGGGGGCCGAGTTGGTCCGAAATCGAGGAATATATGAAGCCGCATCTGTGTTCACCCCACTGGAGGAGTTGATTCCAAAAGTAAACTATATCGGAAGCCCTTGTTCATACAAACATTGGATGGAGATGCCCATCATGGGTTTGGCATTTGCTACGTATTTCCATGTGGCGCTCGTATGTTTAGGGCGGTCCCAACCCCACACGTGCCTACCATTGGTAAGTGTTGGCGGCAATTGTGACCCCCCTACACGTAATCTTGTGATTGCACACATTCAAAACCAAACCCACTTCATACCGGTAAGATTTCTACAGCTTTTTAATTAGTATTGCTTTACCATCATTTTATAACTAATTTGGTTGTTTGATAATGCAGGTTTGGTTGAATGAGCAAGCACCTTTGTCGCCGGTTGCGCTGATTTGGTCTCACGTTCATCACCCAAATGTGAAAGGTTACGACTTGCCATTTAGAGATAGGATGGAGGTATATACCGCATGTCGTGGTCAACATGGACGTCGCACGGAATTATATGGATAGTTTGTTGTATTTCTTTTAGTAACTTAAGAGTCGAACTCTATTTTATGTAATATCATACTATTATCTTAAATTATTTAATTTCATATTTCAAAATATAAAATAAGCTACGAAATTCAAAATACAAAATAAAGTACGAAATCCAACAACTACGAAATATCCCAAATACAAAACAAAGTACGAAATCCAACAACTACGAAATATCCAAAATACAAAACAAGCAACAAAATCCAACAAATGTACGAAAACGAAGTACGAAATCCAACAACTATGATATATCCTATGTCTCAGACTGAGTATGGGAGGGCTCGCCTTGCTCGGACTGGGGGTGGGTTTGGGAAGCACGAGGCAGCGGAGCGACAATAGCGGGAAGGGTGCCGGACAAAATACCAATCCAACGCTCGATCTGAGATCGCTCCGAATCTCGTAAATCGGCTCGCTGAAGATGTTCACTCATCTCCCCGACTACCAAACGGTTGCGCTGCAAAAATTAAGTGAATTAACCAAAAATAAATTAAGAAGTTAATAAAAAAGAATTTATAATAAAAGTACAAAAATTATGAGAACATACCCTATGCGACTCAATGGCGAATACGTCTCGTGGCACTGGCACCTCCATAGTAGTCAACCTCGGGTCCAGCCTCGGATGGGAGCGAGGCAAAAACCAATCGAAGTTGTCGGGCACCACCTCCCAGCCCTCATTAGCCTTGACGGTCGTGCCGTCGCTGAAGAAGACCTCGTACTTTTTAATCCCCTTCGCTTGGTGGAAAGCCGTGGGCGTGATGCGAGGGAGTGGGATGTCCTGCACGAAGTGTAACACCCCTATTTTTCAACATTGGGTGTTACCGCCAGTGACCTCAGACTTTATCGTCCAAAGTCACCCAAGGCTTTTAGAATGATATAGAACAATTAAAATGCGGAATAAAACATAATACATAATGAGAAAAGATGCTCCCGAGGGAGACTTGGTTCTTACAAAACATCTTACATTGTTTTCAAATATAAAGTTGTTCGGAATTGAAACGCAAAACCTACTTGTCCTTGAAACATAATGAAACTAAAGCAAAATGATAGAAAGGTACATCTTGAAATCCTTGTTCTTCCTTCGTCTTCACTTCACTTCACGCCTTGCTGGGGTTCCTAGATTCTGACATAATTCGCGAGGGGCGATAGAATGCCAGGCAAAACATGCGGAAAAGAAGAATTAGTCTAAGAGACTAAGCAAGCGGGAAGGGAACTTCCCGAGGGTATTTTGGAAATTTCAAATATTATCGAAAGAGATATTAGGGTTGTGTTTACGATGGGCTATATAATAAAGCTTGTTTATGTGGAGCTTTGAGGGTTCGAAGGAGAGTAAATCTTTTAGACAAAGATAACTCGATGAGCGATAGAAGAACTACTAGATTGTAGACTTCTTTAGGATTTCGAAAGTATGTTGGGAACGTTTATAAGTTCATACAAGTGAAAACCTCTGGCGCCCTGAGCGGACCGAGAGCCGGATCGATCATTTGAGACCGGTCCGGTTTTGGTATCTTAAATGTGCATTCGCACGTATCTTATTTAGTGATAAAAGATATTCGACTTTGTTAATGATTTTTAATAGAGAGTGGTGGGACACGGATATTCCGAGCCACCCGAGGGAGAACTTCAATTCCCCGGCACTTAGCTAGAGTGCGCACAATCCCTCCTTGCAATCGGAGCGGATGGAGATCATGATCCCGAAAGTCGTATGGACGTACAACTTAGTAAGGTTATATAGAGGTGTCGGCTAACCCGCACCCCTTTCTAGTTTATTCAAAGTAAATCTCTGAACGAGATTGTAATCAATCAAGATAACAAACATACTAGCATATATAATCCTAACCAAGGAATATAAATCGTACTACGCTAACAATTGTCGTTAATTCTAGCAATCAATATTTCCTAGGTTCATTTTTATTTAAGCATACAAATTGTTCCCAACATCAAGGATTTTCACGAAATGGAATGTAAAGGTTGCAAGGGGAAATTCCACTTGCCTTAGCGTAACGAGTTCTAGCAACCGAGCTTTGACGAAACTTATGCGATTCCCTACTACGAGCGAGGATTCTGACCTATTGATACGGAAATTTACGAAAAGGCTCAAAATCATGATTTTCTTTCTAAGGTTTGGATTATCTCTTATAATATTTTATAAGAGAGTTAGAGATTCTAAATTATTATAATAATAATTTAGAAAGTTATTTTCCTTAAAATAATAATATTCCTTTATTATTATTTTGGATTTGTAATATCCTTACTATTCCGTAAAATCTTTATTAAAAATAATATTAGAATAATTATTAAAATTTATCCTTTTTACTTATTTATGATAATAACTATTAATTTTAAATTTCCAATTATTCTTGGATGGACCTTATAATATTGACTACCTTATCTAAAATACTTTATTAATAATATTTTTTTAATAGAAAAGTATTTACCTACATAATCCTCTTTAAATAAAGTTGTCATGTATATACTCTCTCTACATGGAAGTTTTCCATAATTAGAATTTTCTAATTTCTTTATAAAGTAACTTACTAAAATTAGATTAATCTTACTTATTGTATTCCTATAGACCTTTTATGTTCTATAGTTTGTAAAATGTCTTTGATCATAGCTTTTAATATCCTCGTGACTTGCAACAATATACTTTTGACTCATAATATCCTACTTTATATTTATAATTTAGTATTATAATATTATAGCTTATAAAAATAATATCTTCTTTATAATTAGAAGATTTCTTTCATGCAAGTCATCCTTATGCTATAATAATCTCCTAGAATATTTGTAATATCTTACTTGATATTTTTATCCTAGAAATCATGTCTTATGCAAAATCTCTACACCTAGAGATCATTAAAAATATATTTTTCTTATAGATGACTTTTAGTACTATTTCCATTTATAGTAGCATATTTTCATGAAATCATTGTCTAAGTCAAACTATAGTTTTTAGATCTCTATCTTATTCTATAACCAAGACTCATATGCTAATAATATACTCCCTCCGATCCAAAATAATTGTCGTTGTAGCTTTGGACACAAGAATTAAGAAAAGCATTAACTAAACTCAAAAAGGTAAATTTTTTATAAATTTTACCACTCATCACCCTTTTTCAACCAATGAATGAATAACATTAATTGAAAAAAGCACATTCCAATAACAATTCTCATAACTCACTCCTAATTAATTGCCTAGAAAACCTAAAACGACATATAAAATGGATCAAATTTGAAGTGCTAAAATGACAATTAATTTGAATCAGAGGGAGTATTATTTTATCATATCCTAATAATAGATGATATCTTGTAATAACTCCCATATATAAAGATATGCTAAATTCATATTTTTATTGAATAAATATTTCGTTTCATAATTTTATTTATTCACTCAATTTTATAAATCCTATATCTTTTATAGATTAGGCCATGCAATAAATTTTATCAACTTAGGGACTTTGTTAATTTCATATAAAAATGGTAATGGTTTTATTTACTAAACCTTTTATTTCTAAGATCATATAATATGATATCACCTTTTGTATAAGTCATGCTCAACAATCTCTAGAGTTCTTATTTGATCTTAGATGTGATAATACTAACTATAGATTTTGCATGTTACACTTATTTTATAAACCCTTATTTGTATTTTGTAAGAACATGCATGTAATAAAATTCATGAATTTATCTATTTGTTTTTATTTAGCTTAAGTTACCAAGGTAAAACAATTTGTTTCTAGCTTTCCAACTAACAAGATCTTTTTACCTAATATATTTATTCCTTTTTTATTCTAGCCTTTCATAAAATATATTCACTAAAATATAAATACTTAAATTGAAATAAAAAAAAATTAGGATTAGAATTTATACTTTCACTATTCTGTAATTACAGAATACTGGAGAAGAGGCAGGGGAGAAGGTCCGGCGGGCAGGGGCGGCGCAACCAGGGGCGGTGGCGGCTCCGGCGTGACGGGCGGCGGTCGACGGTGGCTCGGCGGCAGCAGGTTGGTGGTGGCCGACGGCTTCCAAGGGAGAGAAGGGGGAGATTTGTGGTGTTTTAATGCAGATAAATAACTTGGAGAGTGGCTGATTTTTGAAGATCAAGAGTGAACTTGCTAGGAGAGTTAGAGGAGAGTGGAGTGTGTGATGGAAGAGGGTGAATAGGAGCCTTTTTATAGACAACTTAGGGTGAGCTTGCAATCCATGGCTCAAGGTATGGACCAATGGAGGAAGAGGAGAGGTCCATGCATTGGTCAAGAGTGTGCTTCTTCCATGGTGATGAGAAGTGAGGTCACAAGGGTGGTCAACAAGCAAGGAGGAGGCATGCAATGGGTGCCTTTCAAATCAATGTAACTCCATCAGACTTTAGTCTGATGTTCAAATTGGAAGAAGGGGCTTATTTGTTATAAGAGGAAAAGGTTAGGTTGAATGAACAAGAAATTGCAATGGTCTAGCGAGATTTGTTGAGGGGCGTGTGAGGGTAGAGTGCAAGAGGTCTCGGGTTCAAATCCCGGCTCTTGCATTCTTTTTACCAAGTTTATAATTAGATTTTTAGGCCTTTATGTATTTTATTCTATAAAATAAATTAAATCCCTAAAAGACATTATTTTTAATTTATGTCCTCTTGATTAATTCAAGCTCCCCATACCATTTATTGAATTTATTTATTTTAAGATTTCTTGATAATCTCTTTTTAAAAGAGATAATAGAAGTTAATATGACATTTAGAAATTCTCATTTTTATTTTAGATAAAAGAAAATAATTCATTATATAAATATTATATTAATTTAAAATTCTTGAAATATCGCGGACATTACAATAGTACCCCCTTAATTTAGTTTCGTCCCCGAAACTAGAGAAAAGTAGGGCGGTACTGAGACGTAGAGGCAAAAGCAATTACAAGATTCACAATACGTGAGGGAACTATGGGGTCTAGTACCCCCTTAAAAGGATTATACTAATGACGTTCAAGAAGGCATTAACTCTGGGAAACGCCTCTGCATGTCTTGTTCGGTTTCCCAAGTTGTACCCTCGTTGCCATCTTTGGACCAAAGCACACGGACTAGAGGTACTTCTTTGTTGCGTAATTGCTTGACTCAGTGCTCTACAATCTTGATTGGTCTCTCTTTGTAAGTGCCATCCGACTGGATTTCGACATCGTCGAAGTTGATCACGTGAGATTCGTCGGGCACATACTTCCTTAAGAGTGACACATGGAACACATTGTGTATAGGGTGAGCAGAGGGTGGTAAAGCAACTCGGTAGGCCAGATTGCCGACTCTCTCAAGGATTTCGAAGGGTCCTACATAGCGAGGGTTGAGCTTGCCTCGCTTCCCGAAGCGGAAAACGCCCTTTGAAGGAGATACTTTGACAAACACCTTATCTCCTTCTATAAACTCAATGTCTCTCCTTTTCAGATCTGCATAAGACTTCTGTCGACTCTGGGCGGTCAACATTCTCTGACGGATGAGGGCGACTTCGGAGGCAGTTTGTTCTATTAGGTCAGGACCTAAGAGAATCTTGTCGGCGTTATCGTCCCAGCAAAGCGGGGAGCGACATTTCCGGCCGTATAGGGCTTCGAAGGGAGCCATCTTGATGGAGGAATGCCAGCTATTGTTGTAGGTGAATTCTATAAGGTGCAAGCTGTCATCCCAGCTTGTTGTGCGATCGAGCACACACGCCCGAAGCATGTCTTCAAGAGTTTGGATGGTCCTTTCTGATTGACCATCAGTTTGAGGATGAAAAGCTGTGCTGAATTTCAGTTCTGTGCCCATGGCCTTGTGTAGTCCTTGCCAGAAAGAGGCCATGAAGCGACCGTCTCGATCGGAGATGATCGTCTTTGGGGTCCCATGGAGGCGGACTATTTCTTTGACGAAAACTGTTGCTAGCTTTGGGGCTTTCCACTTCTTTTGAATGGGGATGAAGTGGGCGCTCTTGGTGAGTCGATCCACGATAACCCAGATAGAATCCTTCTGCTTTTGGGTCTTGGGCAGATCGGTCACAAAGTCCATTGCAATATCTTCCCATTTCCATTCTGGAACGGAAAGGGATTGCAACTTTCCTCCAGGTCTTCGATGTTCGATCTTTACTTTCTGGCAGACCAAGCATTTGGATATGAACTCTGCGACATCTTGTTTCAAATTTGGCCGCCAGAAATTTCTGCGTACATCCTTGTACATTTTACTTGCTCCTGGGTGTACTGAGTAGGCAGATGAGTGGGCTTCCTTTAAAATGATCTTTCGGAGCTCGTCCACTGCTGGCACACAAATTCGGTTTTGAAACCATAGGGAACCGTCGTTTTGAATGACGAACCCTGGTGCCTTGCCTTCTTGTGCCTCGCCGCTTATCCTGATCAGCATGATGTCTTCAGTCTGATTCTCTTTAATCTCCGTCAGCAAATCGGATTGGATTTCCAAAGTTTTGAGACAACCTTGTTGTCTTTCGAACCAGACCTCGATGCCTTCCTTGATCAGTTCTTGTTGCAGCTTTGGCTGGGTCGTTAGCATTGCGATCAAGCCCTCTTGTTGTGTCTTACGACTAAGAGCGTCTGCTACGACATTAGCTTTTCCCGGATGGTAGAGCAGCTCGATGTCGTAGTCCTTCAGTAGTTCCAGCCATCTTCTTTGTCTCATGTTTAGTTCCTTCTGGGTGAACACATACTTCAAGCTTTTGTGGTCTGTGTAGATCTGACATTTGACCCCGTACAGGTAGTGTCGCCAGATTTTTAAGGCAAACACCACCGCTGCTAGTTCGAGGTCGTGAGTTGGGTAATTCACTTCATAAACTTTGAGCTGACGAGATGCGTAGGCAATCACCTTCCCATTCTGCATAAGCACGCATCCCAAGCCTTGCTTTGAGGCATCACTGTAGACCACATAGTCGTCGTGTCCATCTGGCAGAGTCAAAACTAGTGCGCTTGTTAGACGCTTCTTGAGTTCTTGAAAGCTTTCTTCACACTTTTCGTCCCACACAAACTTCTTGTGGGTTTTCCGGAGCAACTTCGTCATTGGTAGGGCGATCTTTGAGAATCCCTCGACGAATCTTTGGTAGTACCCTACAAGTCCTAGGAAGCTGCGAATCTCTTTCACATTCTTTGGTTGCTTCCATCCTGAGACTGCTTCAATTTTCTTTGGGTCCACCATTACTCCGTCTTGATTGATAACATGGCCTAAGAAAGCCACCTCTTTCAGCCATAAATCACACTTGGATAATTTGGCGTAAAGTTGGTTGTGCCTTAAAATTTGTAGCACTGTTCGAAGGTGTTCTTCTTGCTCTGCTCGATTCCCGGAGTAGATTAAGATGTCGTCAATGAAGACGATGACAAACTTGTCGAGGTATTCATGGAAGCATCGGTGCATCAAATCCATGAACACCGCAGGTGCGTTAGTCAGGCCGAATGGCATCACTACAAACTCGTAGTGGCCATAGCGAGTGCGAAATGCGGTCTTCGGAATGTCCTCATCGCGGATCCGAAGTTGATGATAGCCTGATCTCAGGTCGATCTTGGAGAAAACTTTTGCACCTCGGAGTTGGTCTAAGAGATCATCTATCCTTGGAAGAGGATACTTGTTCTTGATGGTGACCTTGTTCAGTTCTCTGTAGTCTATGCACAAACGGAAGGTCCCGTCCTTCTTTTTCACAAATAGCACGGGCGCTCCCCAGGGCGAAGCACTCGGTCGGATGTAACCCTTCTCAAGCAGTTCTTCGAGCTGACTCTTGAGTTCTTTCATCTCTAGCGGGGCCATTCTGTAGGGCGCTTTAGAGATTGGGGCGGTACCCGGCTCGAGGCTTATTGAAAACTCGACTTCTCGTCGGGGAGGCAATCCTGGGAGTTCTTCTGGAAAAACGTCGGGGAATTCTCGAGCTACAGGGATTTCTTGGATATCCACGACCCTTTTCTCCGTTGGCTCGAGGTAACAAAGATACCCAACACAGCCCTGTCGGAGTAACTTCCCGGCCTTCATGGCGTTGATCACTTTTCCGTTTTCTTCTTCTCGCTTTCCCTTGAATCTGCAAACATGTTTTCCTCCAGAGTTGATGGTTACAGTCCGGGTGTAGAAATCGATTATTGCTCCATGCTGAGACAACCAATCTCTTCCGAGAATGATGTCGTAGGGATCCATCGGGATGCATATCAAGTTGGAGTGAAAGATTACTCCCTGAATGCATAGGGGAAATCTACCTAACTGCCTTGCCCCTATTATCTTTTCTCCATTTGGAAGGTTCACTATGAACGGTTCACATTCCTCGAGATTGTCTAATCCTAGAAGTTCTATGCACTTTTCGGATATGAAAGAATGTGAAGCACCGGAATCGAAGAGTATAAACACGTCTTTAGAACGGATATGGAGAGTACCTTGGCAAATGGGTTCTTCGGGCTTGTCAGTGGTGCGCATCTCATACAATCTCTGCCCTTGTCCCTACGAGTTCATAGGCCCTTTGCCTTTCTGGTTAGCTGTGGACTGAACTGAAGCGGTTCCTGCTGGCTTGTTTGACGCCTGAGGTCGCTGGGTCACCGTGTTCGAACGGGTCTGCCCTGCTGAATTCGCTGGTTGTCTGCAGAATTGTCGAAGGTGTCCATCTTTCTTGCAGTTGTAACATCTTCTTGGGGGCTTGGGACATTTCCGGTTTATGTGCCCGGGTTCGGCACAGTTGTGGCAGACGATTGGGATCTTTGTGGATTCCGCCCTAAAGCTTGGTTTTGTACCAACCGACGAAGCCTTGTGCTTGCTTTTCTTTGACCACTGAGAACCTTGCGGCGATGCTGGCCTCTTAAATCCACTGTGACTGGAGTGGTGAGGCTTCCCTCCACCGAACTTCTTGCGCTCAGGAACCTTCAGAGTCGACTCCATTTTATGTGCATGATCCACATACTCCTCCAAGGTTGTGAAGGAGCGGTTTGCCATCCAAGGCTTGATGTGGTCGCTCATCCAACGGTGGAAGTGTTTGATCTTCTGCTTTTCCGTGGTGATCTCTTCATCAGCATACTGTAGCAGATGATTAAACTTCTTAGCCCGTTCCAGCACGTTCAACCCATGCAGCTTCGGGGAGTGGAACTCATCCAGCTTTTCATCTCGCATCGATTCCGTGAAGAATCGGCGCATCATCTTGTTCTTGAACATGGCCCAGCTTAAATCTGGGCGGCTGGATAGACTAGAACTTTCCCACCACTCGCCTGCTTCATCTTTTAATTTCAGTGCAGCCATGTGCACCTTATCCGTTTCTGAGCATGGTATGTTGCGTAGGAGCCGCTCCATATGAGAAAACCAGTACTGCACTCCTGACGGATCCCCGGTTCCGTCGTACGAATCAGGCTTCATGGCGTTGAAAGCCTTGATTCCCTTAGTGAAGCTGACCAGATTTTGCTTCACGGGAACCACCTCTGCTGTTTGACCAACTTCTTCTTGCACTTCTTCAGGTGCTTCGGGGTCCACGGGTTTAGGAACCGTAGCAGGAATTTCCTCTCGTATCAGCTGTTGTACGAGAGTGCGCAGTGCACCTACAGTTTCTGCGTTGAACGTAATTGGAGCAGCTGGTGCAGGAGGCGGGTTTACACGTGTCCCTCTTCGAGCTTCAGACTCGCTATCATCATTGCCTTCTCTAGGCACAGTGGAACTGCGATTGGTGGCTCTTGTGTTGACCATCTGAAGGTTTTGGGTTTGTTTTTAATCGTTAAGACAATAATATAAGTAAGATTGAATACGCAAGTGCTGATAATCGCAAAAGGGTAACTTCATTACTAGTTTCATAAGGAAAAGTACAAGGGCTTTCATAACTTAAGCCGTTCTTAACACAGGAAAGAAAGCTAATCCGAGTCGACTTCCTAGGTACAAAATGAAGCCGAAAGAAGTGGTCTCGGCTCACTTCTGAAAATGAAAGAGTACAAAGCTAAAGATCTAGATGAGGTCGGTGTAAGTGTCGAGGAACCCGTCCTCGAAAAGGGTGTCATCAATGATCCCCGTGTCATTGGTAAGAAGGAGGTTAGCTTGCTCGATTCTGCGGCTGCGGCGGTTCTCGAGGGCTTGGGACTCTGCGATGCAAATCCGGTACTGCAGCCTCTGCGCTTGATCCCTCTCTCTCTCTCGAACCCACTCCTCTCTGTGGCTCTGAAGTAGGTCCACATTCACCCTACGACTTCTGGAGGGTGCGGCGCCTGGAGGTGGCGGGGCGTTGACCAAGGGTGGTCGAGCCCGGCGATTGGAGGACTCTCCCTCCATCTATGTGACGAAGCCCTCCATCTGCACCTCCCTGGGGGCTTGCATTGCCTGCTCACGTAGTGAGGGCGGGCCATAAAATCTCTCCTCTGAGTGGTCAATGTTGTTGGACCCGATCTGGAGTTGCCGTAGTAGTACGTCGTCTTCATGGCACCAGAAGTCCATCATTGGGGCATGGGCCCCACAGGCTCGGGCACTCTCGGAGGTGAGTCGACCTCCACTCTCGGCATGACCCTCGGAACCTCAATCATAGGGGGCATAGGAGCCGGGGGAACGTACTCCATCTCGGGGCTTGCTGGGGGCGATGGTGGTGGGGGTGACTCTGGGTCAATTACCACCCCGTCCTCTTCTTCTTCTTCCGACGCCTCATTCATGGCGTCCCATTCTGCCTGTGCTTGCCACAGCAGCTCTAACTCCTCCTCATCAAACTCATCCTCTTCCCCGTCCTCAAGGTTGAGTTCGGGTACGATACCTTCTAGTTGGTGCTCGGGCTCCAACTCTTCATCCTCCTCATCAGCGTAGTCTTCGGGTTCATAACCCGGGGCCATTTCCTCATCCTCCGAGGGGTAGTCCTCGGGCTCGTATACTGGTGATGGGGGCAACTCAGCGAGCACGGGATCATCGTCTGGTAGCTCTATAGGGAGGTTAGGATCCTCCTCGGGGTCTTCTTCTGACTCCTCCCATGGTTCCCCGACCTGATCAACCTCCATGTCAACTCCGGGTTGGTCTTCTTCATACTCAGCGTTAGGATGGGGAAAGTAAGGGTTCGGGGCTTGCATCCCGAAGTTGGCTCCGTTGACATGGTTTCCATAGTGGTTGTTTGGGCTAGCCATGGTTTTTCTGAGGAAGGAAAAGGAAATAGGCGTTAGTATAGAACCTCCTTAGTTTCTATAGAAGGAAGACGTAGTGAAGGAGGTCAAGATTTTGAAAATTTACCAAGTCAAGACTTTACCTTTTTGTTTTTCATTTTCTTGGCCCTATTTAGGTATCCTAAGGTTTTTCTTGTTGAGCACATAAGATTTTAGGAAGTGCATGTTTGGGGTTACTAAACAAATTCTATAATGTGAAAGTAGAAATTTCTAAAGAAACACTTATATTACCTACAAGTTGAAAATTTCGTACTATTTCGAGTTCTTCAGAAGGTAGAAAGATTTTGAGAAAATATAAGTTCTAGAACTAGGTATTTGCTATGTGAGGTTTCTAATATCTTTTGGAAACATATATTTCTTAGCTAAGAAATTTTGAATTTGAAAAGTTAGTAATCCTAGGTCTTCTGAAAGAGAGTAAAGAAGGAAATTTTCTATAAAGGAAAGTGTTAAATAGCGGAAGTAAAAGTTTAAGGTTTGAAAGTTCTCAGTTTTCGAAAATTTTCGGTTTTAAAACTTTTCGATTTTAAAACTTTTCGGTTTTAAAACAAAAACGTTTAGCTTTGATACCACAATTGTAACACCCCTATTTTTCAACATTGGGTGTTACCGCCAGTGACCTCATACTTTACCGTCCAAAGTCACCCAAGGCTTTTAGAATGATATAGAACAATTAAAATGCGGAATAAAACATAATACATAATGAGAAAAGATGCTCCCGAGGGAGACTTGGTTCTTATAAAACATCTTATATTGTTTTCAAATATAAAGTTGTTCGGAATTGAAACGCAAAACCTACTTGTCCTTGAAACATAATGAAACTAAAGCAAAATGATAGAAAGGTACATCTTGAAATCCTTGTTCTTCCTTCGTCTTCACTTCACTTCACGCCTTGCTGGGGTTCCTAGATTCTGACATAATTCGCGAGGGGCGATAAAATGCCAGACAAAACATGCGGAAAAGAAGAATTAGTCTAAGAGACTAAGCAAGCGGGAAGGGAACTTCTCGAGGGTATTTTGGAAATTTCAAATATTATCGAAAGAGATATTAGGGTTGTGTTTACGATGGGCTATATAATAAAGCTTGTTTATGTGGAGCTTTGAGGGTTCGAAGGAGAGTATATCTTTTAGACAAAGATAACTCGATGAGCGATAGAAGAACTACTAGATTGTAGACTTCTTTAGGATTTCGAAAGTATGTTGGGAACGTTTATAAGTTCATACAAGTGAAAACCTCTCGCGCCCTGAGCGGACCGAGAGCCGGATCGATCATTTGAGACCGGTCCGGTTTTGGTATCTTAAATGTGCATTCGCACGTATCTTATTTAGTGATAAAAGATATTCGACTTTGTTAATGATTTTTAATAGAGAGTGGTGGGACACGGATATTCCGAGCTACCCGAGGGAGAACTTCAATTCCCCGACACTTAGCTAGAGTGCGCACAATCCCTCCTTGCAATCGGAGCGGATGGAGATCATGATCCCGAAAGTCGTATGGACGTACGACTTAGTAAGGTTATATAGAGGTGTCGGCTAACCCGCACCCCTTTCTAGTTTATTCAAAGTAAATCTCTGAACGAGATTGTAATCAATCAAGATAACAAACATACTAGCATATATAATCCTAACCAAGGAATATAAAGCGTACTACGCTAACAATTGTCGTTAATTCTAGCAATCAATATTTCCTAGGTTCATTTTTATTTAAGCATACAAATTGTTCCCAACATCAAGGATTTTCACGAAATGGAATGTGAAGGTTGCAAGGGGAAATTCCACTTGCCTTAGCGTAACGAGTTCTAGCAACCGAGCTTTGACGAAACTTATGCGATTCCCTACTACGAGCGAGGATTCCGACCTATTGATACGGAAATTTACGAAAAGGCTCAAAATCATAATTTTCTTTCTAAGGTTTGGATTATCTCTTATAATATTTTATAAGAGAGTTAGAGATTCTAAATTATTATAATAATAATTTAGAAAGTTATTTTCCTTAAAATAATAATATTCCTTTATTATTATTTTGGATTTGTAATTCCTTACTATTCCGTAAAATCTTTATTAAAAATAATTATTAGAATAATTATTAAAATTTATCCTTTTTACTTATTTATGATAATAACTATTAATTTTAAATTTCCAATTATTCTTGGATGGACCTTATAATATTGACTACCTTATCTAAAATACTTTATTAATAATATTTTCTTAATAGAAAAGTATTTACCTACATAATCCTCTTTAAATAAAGTTGTCATGTATATACTCTCTCTACATGGAAGTTTTCCATAATTAGAATTTTCTAATTTCTTTATAAAGTAACTTACTAAAATTAGATTAATCTTACTTATTGTATTCCTATAGACCTTTTATGTTCTATAGTTTGTAAAATGTCTTTGATCATAGCTTTTAATATCCTCGTGACTTGCAATAATATACTTTTGACTCATAATATCCTACTTTATATTTATAATTTAGTATTATAATATTATAGCTTATAAAAATAATATCTTCTTTATAATTAGAAGATTTCTTTCATGCAAGTCATCCTTATGCTATAATAATCTCCTAGAATATTTGTAATATCTTACTTGATATTTTTATCCTAGAAATCATGTCTTATGCAAAATCTCTACACCTAGAGATCATTAAAAATATATTTTTCTTATAGATGACTTTTAGTACTATTTCCATTTATAGTAGCATATTTTCATGAAATCATTGTCTAAGTCAAACTATAGTTTTTAGATCTCTATCTTATTCTATAACCAAGACTCATATGCTAATAATATACTCCCTCCGATCCAAAATAATTGTCGTTGTAGCTTTGGACACAAGAATTAAGAATTAGGTTGAATGAACAAGAAATTGCAATGGTCTAGCGGGATTTGGTGAGGGGCGTGTGAGGGTAGAGTGCAAGAGGTCTCGGGTTCAAATCCCGGCTCTTGCATTCTTTTTACCAAGTTTGTAATTAGATTTTTAGGCCTTTATGTATTTTATTCTATAAAATAAATTAAATCCCTAAAAGACATTATTTTTAATTTATGTCCTCTTGATTAATTCAAGCTCCCCATACCATTTATTGAATTTATTTATTTTAAGATTTCTTGATAATCTCTTTTTAAAAGAGATAATAGAAGTTAATATGACATTTAGAAATTCTCATTTTTAGTTTAGATAAAAGAAAATAATTCATTATATTAATTTAAAATTCTTGAAATATCGCGGATATTACACGAAGCCCATCTGTCGAACCAATCGATCGGGCATGTATGCCTCCTCGATGTCTCCACACTGGAGCACACCTCGATACAAGGTCATCTGATGCTTGCCATCGAGCTCCAATGGATGCTCCCACAGCATAAAGACAAGCTACGGTTGTAGTAGAACGTTGCACTAAATGATTTAAAACGAAGGTAGAAGAAAAAAGTCAAATATTTACCTGGTTCGGCGTAAGACCGTCCAAAATCAGCCGAAGCTCCACGAGTCGAGCCTTGTCCCTGCTAACCCTGTCTCTATGCTCATGCGCAGAAGCTCTCGGATCAGCCAGAGTCGTCGTATCCTGTGATGCGCGGCCGGCGAACATCGAGAAGTAGTGCCAAATCCAAGTCTGGAGATAAAACGCGAATATAAATGATGACACAAAATTCAAGTATGCAAATATAAAAAATGATGGAACAAAATTTAAGAGTCGAGTACAAACCTGGATAAATAGGCACGCGCCTGCGATCGACGCGACCTTGCTACGAGACGCCGCACCTAACTCCCGAAAGACGTGGGCTAGAACCGTATCCCCCCACGCATAACGACTCGCGCCAACCGGGTCCCGAATGTACTGGAGGATCCAATCTCTCACCTTGTTCGTCGATTTGTCGACGAACAGGGTGGACCCCTGAAGAACGAAGAGATAAATGGAGGCCAACTGGTTTGTGGATCCGGGCTCGAGCAGTCTCTAAAAAAAGCCATCGTGATGCACATCCTCCTCGCCGTTAACCCAGCGCTCCACCCACCCAATAATCTCCTTCACATCTATACTATCGGTAACCCTCCGCAGCATCTGGGCATCCTCCAGGTCGATGCCAAAGACCTCAACTACCATCTGAGTCTGTGAGGCGGCGCTCGCCACACTCGCCACACCAAGACCGTCGATCGGCAAGGATAAAATCTCCACGACGTCGTGGAGCGTAATAGAAATCTCCCCCCAACTGAAGTGGAATGAGTTGGTCTCCGGATGTCAACGCTCCACAAATGTCGAGATCAAAACGTGATCTATCCGGCCCCAAACCATCTTCTCGTCGGCTAAACCAGTAAGACCGCTCTCCCTAGGTACATCAAACCAACCCTCCGCCCTATCATCATTCACGGCTCGAAAATCTATGCAATCATGGAGCCCTCGATAGTGGGAGCAAGCACGTGTGTGAACTCTCAGCACTGTTTACGTACTAAGGCCGTCGTCTGCACCACACGAGAAGCATCATCCTCCCCTTCGGCCGCACGGGCGACCTCATCACTTGTCTGGTCCCAAATATCAACCGCGACGTGAGAAGCGTAGCTCACAAGTATATCCATGATATTCGGGCCCCCACCAAAGACTGTAGTAGGAGCAGCGGGATCCGGTGCGTCCTCGGGCTCCGCATCACAAGGAGAAACCTCAGCATGTGATGTTGCGTCGAGTACCTCGTCGGTCCCGACGGTGGCAGGAGCAGGGGGCTGCGAACCTATATCTGCGGTCGGACCCGGTGTCGGAGCCGGGGTCGAAGCCGAGGTCGGCAAGTAGCAAAAGGATCTACTGTGGCGGTCGGGGCGGGCGTCGACGCGCTCTCTTGAACCATCGCGTCAAACTCCTCCATCAAGTCCCTTCCGGTACGTTGGGCGTCGAACTCGCGCTCCTTCCTCTTCAATTCAGCCACCAAGGTCGCTTGCACGGCCTAAATTCATAGATGATATTTAATTTTACTATTTTTTCGAATTCTATTTTAAAAGTTTCAAACAACTTTGTAAGATATTGATTTAATTTTACTATTTTTTCGAATTCTATTATTATAATCATCTAATGATTTTTTCAATTCTAGTTATTGTAAGATATTGATTTTTTAAACAATTTCGTTTCTATTTTTTTAAAAGAAATTATCCAATGCTTTTTTAAACAAAATCGACCCCGTAGTCGAATCCGGTTTTAACTAATATTTTTAACGGAACCAATTTTTTTAATTACTCTAAAAGATTTCTTGTTATTAGGTAAAGTATACACAATTTATTATAATCATAACTATAAACGAATCCGAATCGTAAACAATTACATAAAGTAATTATTATCAATTCCTAATTGAACAACATAAAATCCACAATATAAAATACTAACCGTTAAAAATTAAACTATTTCTTGAATTATTTTGACCTAATTTATGCCTAGTTATATGACCAAATAAATTATTATAAATTACATAAACTAAATTACATAAACTAATTTTGACATTTAAACAATTTCTAATTGAACAATACTAACCGCTAAAATATAAAATAAACCTTTAATAATATGAAATTAAATAATAAAATAGAAAACATACTGATAGCGACGGTTCGGCTCTTCCTTCCGAAGGGCCCGTAATCGGCGTCGGATTAACCGACGGGATCGCACCCCTATGTCCAGATCGAGCGGGCCCCACCACGACCTGGGACCCGGACCCAACTGTTGTAGTCGCAGCCTCCACCGGCGGATCTGTAGCTCGCCGCCCACCGGCCGCTCGCCCGGCTCCACGCCCGATTGCACCGCCTACTCTGGTCGCACCGCCTGCTCCGGCCGCACCGTCCGCTTGCCCATCTCCTCTGCCAACCGGATATTAGATTTGAAGACCGGCGCCCCTCCCGATCTGATTTCTGGCACTTGTGCCGCCTGGAACAGCTCCGACGGGATACCCACCCGCCCCACCGATTTTATCACCTTTCTTGCTTCTCACCATTTTTGTTTGGATTGAATTCCTCTCGCTCGCCGCCGCTCTAGGGATTCCGGCCTTTTAGGGTTGTTTTGAGGAAGACGAAATGGCGCTTTGTAAACGCGTTGTTTTACGCTTCCTGGTGCCCTCGTTTCACACGTTCTGGTGTCGTGAAATATCTTGGGCCGGCCCAACAACGACGTGCATTTTAAGGCTTCCTGGTGCCCTAGTTTCACGCGTTATTGTGCCGTGAAACCTAATGGGTCGGCCCGATCCAATTTAATATAAGTAGATTAATGTTACGCGGCCTCATGTCGTTATTTTACGGTATTAGGTGCCGTGATATTTTAAAGTTACGGAACAATCTCAAACATATATTAGAAGAGCCTATTTTATTATTTTTTAGTGTTACGGCACAATATAGCGTGAAAATGTTACGTCAAAAATCGTGTGCAAAAAGGCGTAGCCCTAAATAAACCCACTTGCCTTTCTCTCTGCATGAAGATCTTTTTTGGTCGAAGCCTCTGCATGAAGATCTTGCATTGCAGGGGATTCGTTTATTTTGGTTGAAATCTTGGGAGTATTAATCACGATTTCATTGGTGAGATTTTTACCATAAAAAAAAGAGTTGCTCAAGTTAAAAAAAATAAAAGCCGAGCATATAAAAAAACAGAGATTCGGCATTTTATTAAAAAAAAGTTCGACATATTTTTATTTCGGCTTAGAAATTGTTGTTAGTTGGTCGGACCTCCCTTGGGATCCACCACCCCGAAGAGTCCATAACTTGCTACCTGACAAATACCACGTGGGCATCCCGACTGGATTCCACCACTGAGACTTCCACATGACAAACATGATTTCTCTCCAGCACCGACTTATCATCGTTGTTCATATTACGATGACGGGTTTTATGAGTTTCCGTGCCCATCTAGGCTAGTTTACCATCATGCTGAACCCTCGGAGATGTCATTTGCGCCACCGCCGACGCGGTCTTGTTTAGCCGGAATGCGCCGGCGCCATGCCGAGACGCGGCCGCGCCCCCATGAAGCGACCACGCCTCACCCTCCCCAGCCCGCGTTATTTCGACAGTGGCCACTGTTTTCAAAGCGCGCGCCAGGACCCCAATGACGCGGTCGCGCACCCAGCCTCAGCCCACGTCGTTCCGTGCCAGCACCGATGACATCGCCAACTCCCCTGGCTCAATAGATCGCAGCCCTACGGGAGGAAATGGCCCTGTTCCGAGCCAAGCTCGACCCACTGCATCACTGATCATGGACGCAACTAAATAGCAGTCCGCACACGCAGATTTCCAGGCCGAGCCCGTCTAGAATAGCGAACCCGTTTGGGACCGTGAGCCCGTTTGGGATAGCGAGCCCGTCTTGGATGAGTCGAGTTTTCCACCTCCGTCGCCTTGTCCGATGCCTTTTCTCCCCACAGCAGCTGAGCCACCGCCTATCATTGTTGCACCCGTATTTGATTTTGTGCCATCTTTAGAACCCGAGTTCATTTTTCCCATTATATAGATGTTTCAAACGACGACACCAAGCCCGACGATGTCTTTGTGCTGCATACTGATCTCCGCCTCTCCCCGGACCACCCGAGCTCGAAGCGAGGACGCTTCAATTCTAAGGGAGGGAGGATGATGCAATCCGGTCCTAGACCGAGATCTATGATGACGAGCCTGAGTCTACCGAGACCTTGGCGTCCGCCTTGGATTCCGACCTAGCTCATTACTACTCCCTCCGTTTGAAAATATAGGATGTTCTAGCCCTATTTTCTTATTAGAAAATATTTGATTTTCTTCAATTTTTTGCCCATCTTTTTCCAACTTCATCCTTTAATAAAACACCCTAATTTTTGAAAATTAATCAACCATATCGTTCTAATCAACCATATCTTCACACAAGATACTACGAGTTTCCTAAATTAATTATACTAAATCTTTTGTGAGATTAATTAATCAAGGATAATTAGGTAAATTTATAAAGCTTCTTAATTTTGGTTCAATTTGCCAGAACATCTTATATTTTCAAACGGAGGGAGTATTATATTTATTATTATATTTCCTATTTTGGCAAGTTTCTATTTATAGTTAGTTTCTATTTATATTTCTGTTGTTACTATTTTGGGTGTGTGTCATCTTATGCTTAATAGACTGGTCCAATAGTTAGAATAGACCCATTAGCTAGACCTAGTTAGGTTTTGCATTCTCTATTTAAAGTACTCAATGTACTCTATGTTTCTTACGCTTAGCTGTATACGGGTTGCCTTTTGTGAATTGAGAGTTCTCTTCCCTAAGGCCTAGGCGTCACATTTTTCTAAACCCTAAACACCCTCTCTCGGTCGAGCCCCCTTGTCGGCCCTAGGATTCAGACTCAATCCGATCCATTCTTGTTACTTCCCTCACGAGCCACCCTGTGCGATCCACCCGAAAGGCGGAACACATCATTTAAGTTCCTAAAAATTGAATTCCCATGTTGAACCAAACGAGGCCTAAGAATTAGGGAAAATAAAATGTAAGAATGGGCGATCACATAAGAAATGGGAATGAATCTCATCCATTCCCCTAAAAAAATCGACCCTAGAAATTATACATTTACTAAAAGAGGGTAAAAAACGACATGGCGATTTTTGTCCAATTATTTGCATTTTCTTCCAAAAATTCATTTTTTAGGGACACGTGTAACTTGTGCATTAGTTTTGCCTTGGATGTGCATCAAAACCAGTTGTTTCTGCATCGAGTTTTTGAAGCACATTTTACATTGTTTTCAAACCTTTTTTTATATTTTTAACCTTACTTATTTGTATGAATACGTTAATTAGCTAGTTTTTTATGCACATACTGTTAGTTTCGATGAACATGCAAATAAGATGAATTTTCTTGTTGTTTTGATGCACGTATGATTAGTTTTTATGCACATGCATAGATAAGACACTTATGTGCATCAATATCACCTTGCATCAAAACTAGTTGTTTGTGCATCGAGTTTTTAATACACATTTTGTATCGATTTTGAAATTTTTTATACTATTATTTTTTTAACCTTAGTTATGTCACATGTGCATGTACACAAAGAAAATATGAATTACTTGTCCAATTCTTAAAGGTACTTTCTCTCTCTACGCTCTCTCTAACTCTTTCTATGCTCCTTCTCTCTACCCGACAACGATCCTCTAAGATTGTGCTCCGACGACCGCCCGTCTCCCTTGTGTCCCCCACCTCATTGTGCACCATGACTCCCAGCCCAAACGCGCCCTTTGTTTCTCCCTCTCTCGCGCCCCCCTTGCGTTTTCCCTCTGGAACCCTAACCTTCCAAATTTGGCGGCCACCACCGCCCCTGATCCAAATCTAGGTGACCATTTCCATTCGTAGCAAGTTGTGGCGGCCTCCACCACAACTTGTAAGACAGACGACCACTGTCCTACTTGGCGAACTCGGCGACCTCTCTACCCTGGCCCCTCACTGTAGTGTCGGTGTCAAAACTAGCTATGGATCATTTCGAGGGACGCTCGTTCCTTGACTAGAATCCCCGACACCTATGACCCCCGTCATCGAGTTGAGGTTCCCCCTCTAGCCCCTCTAGCTTTTTTTACTTCCATGTGTTGTTTGATTCTCTGGTTCACTTGTTACTTGTTTCCTTCTTGCCTTCTTGTCTACTTGTTCTCGTTTTTCGGGTGTTTTGTTGGTAGTTTTCATCTTCTTCATTTCATCTTTTCTGCTTTTGCTTAATGCATGTTTTTCTGCTTGTTTTCCCATTTCTTCCTTTTTGTTGGTGTTCCTTTTCTTGACCATTTAGTACACTTGCTTGTTTTCGTCTGGTTGGGATAGGTTTAGTGAGACAAGAGGTTGCGGGTAAGCATATGTTTGTTGCCTATGTGTTGTTGTGCATGTTGTTTTGTATTGTAGGTACAACTTATATGAGCAGGAGAGATGATCATCTAATTTACTCGACTGACATTTTCTGATAGCTTTGTCGAAGTTTAACAAGGATAGTCGAGGCAGAAGAGCAAAAACTGGTCTGAGGATTGGAATGTGGAATGTGGGATCGCTCACTGGGAAATCGTTTGAGTTGGTCAAGATCTTACAACAACAAAGTGTAGATATTGCGTGCATCCAAGAGACTAAGTGGAAAGGGAAAAAAGCACGGGATATTGGCGGGTGGAAGTTATGGTATTCAAGAGCTTCTAGTAGTAAGAATGGGGTGGATATTTTGGTCGAGGCAAAGTTGAGAGACCAAGTGGTCCTAGTGGATCACAGAAGTGACCATTTGATGATGGTTAAGCTAGTTGTTGGGGCATAATCCATAAATATTATTAATGCATACGCTCCACACATGAGCCTAGATGGAGAAGAAAAGAGACGTTACTAAGAGTATTGGGATGGGTTGATGAGGGATATCCCCAGGACAGAGAAGATGGTGGAAGGGGTGATTTCAATGATCACATTGGTAAGGTGATCGAAGGATGGTTTTGACGAGGTACATGGAGGATTCGGTTTTGGAGACTAAAACAATGGAGGTTGGGCCTTGCTAGAGTTCCCAGTGGATTTCGATTGCGTAATAACCAACTCCTGGTTCAGAAAGATGAACGAGCACCTAATCACTTTCCAAAGTGCTTCGAGTAAGATGCAGAGAGACTTTTTTGTGCTAAGGCGAGGGAAAAGAGAAGTTGCGGAAATTGTAAGATTATCTCGAATGGAGGTTTTTTGACACAGTAGAGGTTGTTGGTTATGGACTCAGAGTGTGTTTGTAGAAAGTGGAGGACTATTAGTGTGATGCAAACCATGATCAAGTGGGTACGCTTAAATGAGACAAATGGGCATATCCTTAGAGAAATGATCTTCACGGCAATAGAGGCGAAAGGAGTATGGCAGGTTACAAACAGTGCAGACATGATGTGGAGTGCGTTCAAAGAGTTGTTTGTGGCTTGTTAGGTATGTCCAGTGGCATAAATGGAAATAGAAGGACCAAATTTTGGTGGAATGAAGAAGTCCAATAGAAGTTTAAGTGCAAACAGTTGGCGTGTAGAAAGTGAGTGGAAAGTGGTAAACAATGACAAAGAAGCGAATCTGGCATAATATATAAGTGGAAAAAAAGAAAGCCATGAAAGCAATGGCAAGCGCGGATGAAAACATGTATGAGGGATTGTATAAAGCACTAACAAAAAGGGAGGGGAGAAAGTGTTGTATAGGTTGGCTCGGGCAAGGGAGAATAAGAGCATGAATTTGGATACAATTAGATGTATTAAAGACGAAGAGGGAAGGGTGCTAGTTGAGGATAGCCAAATAAAGGAGAGCTGACAGAGGTATTTTTATAGCTTGCTTAACGAGGGCCAAAGGACTATAGTTGAGACACATGAGCCAATGGGCCAGTCGGGTTGTCTCTTCTTCGAACGCATCTCTAAGGTCAAAGTGTGGGATGTGCTTCAAAAAAAAAAGAGAAACAAGAGAGAAGTAGGACTGAATGAGATCCCAGTGGAAGGATGAAAATGTTTGGGGTGAGAGTCCTACAGTGGTTAACGTCACTTTTCAATGTTATTTTTCGGACGACAAAGATGGAAAAGGAGTGGAGGCTTAGTAAATTGATTTCACTAAACAAAAACAAGGGAGATGTGCAACAATGCAACAACTACATGGGTATTAAACTCCTCAACCATACTATAAAGGCTTAGGAAAAGGTAGTTGAAGCTAGGTTGAGGAGCCTAGTCAACATGTTGGATAACCAATTGGTTTTATGCCAGGTCGATCTTCTATTAAGGTCATTCACTTGATCAGAAGGTTGCTAGAGGCTTACAATGAGAGGATGAAAAATCTGCATATGACTTTTATTGATTTAGAAGAAGCCTATGACAGGTGCCTAGAGAGTTGCTATGGAGGTGTTTGGAAGCTAGACAAGTGTGTGAGAGCTTGTTGACAAGTGTGTGCAACCCAGTGGGTACACAAAGTACTTCCATGTAGGGGTCGGCTCGCACCAAGGGTCGGCTTTGAGCCCATTTTTAGTTGCTATTGTTCTAGATGTTCTGACAAGGGAGATCCAAGAAGTGGTGATGTGGTGTATGCTCTTTGCCGAAGATATTGTGCTAGTGAATAAGTCAAGGGAGGGAGTTTGCAAATAGCTGGAAGCTTGGAGAGAGAATCTCAAATCAAAGGAGTTTAAGTTTAGTAGGACCAAGACGGAGTATGTGGATTTTAGGTTCAATTAGGAGGTGGAGCCTGTTGAGAAAGTGCGCCTGGGATGAGATGTAATAGCAAAAAAGGAGAGGTTTAAATATTTAGGCTCAGTGTTGCAGAGTGATGGGATCATTGAAGAGAACGTTAGACACCGGATCCAAAGCGGTTGGCAGAAGTGGGGGGTGCATCTAGAGTGTTAAGCGACATATAGGTCCTACTCAAGCTCAAGGGTAAATTTTACAAAACAATGGTTAGACCGGTCGTATTGTCTGAGGCAGAATGTTGGTCGATGACAATGTAAGAGCAAAAGTTAATGGTAGCGGAGATGGGAATGTTAAGATGGATGTGCGGGCACATGAGATTGGACACGATTAGGAACGAAGCAATCAGGAATAGGGTGGGAGTGGCCAGTTTAGGGGGAAAACTTTGAGAAGCAAGGCTTCGATGGTGTGGGTGCATTAGAGGAGGCCTCCAGATACCTTTGTATGTGGGATCGAAAGTTTGATCCCCCAACGATTTTCGCATGGAAAGGGGTAGGCCGAAAAAGACTTGGAAGGAAGTCATAAAGCGAGACCTCACCTTTGTGCCAATCTCAACAGAGCTTGTCATGTACAGGGATCAGTGGCGAGAGAAGATTACAATGGCAGAGCGGTAGTGGGAAGACTTGGAGGGAGTGTCCTGCTCGTTTCTTTCCTTTTAGTTTTCCTCATTCTTTGTGTTTTTTGCATACTTTTTTCGTTTTTCTGCCGTCCTTTTGCCTCTTTCTAGTTTTAGTCCTTTTGCCTTCCCCTTTGGTATTCCTTTGCTTTGGGCCCGCAAGACATACCCTCTTAATTTACACTCGGGGCAAGGGTACGTACATATTGATCCCTAGATCCTGCTTATGTCGGGATCCACCTAGGTTGTTGTTGTTGTTTGTTGTTGCTATTGTTGCTGCTGCTGAAAGCTACTGCTGCTGTTGTTGTTGTTGCTGCTGCTGTTGTATACAATAGTTAGTTATTTTTTATGCTACATACCGTTAGTTCCGATGCACATGTAAAATAAGATGCACTTTCTTGTTGTTTTGATGCACATACGATTAGTTTTGATGCACATGAATAAATAAGACACTTTTGTCCATCAATTTCGCCTTGTATGTGCATCAAAACTAGTTGTTTATACATTGAGTTTATTATGCACATCTGGCATCAATGTTAGAACTTGTTTTTTTTTTTTTTTTTTTTGTATTTTTTTAACCTTATTTGTATACATGAATACAATAGCTAGCTAATTTTTATAGACATACCATTAGTTGCAATACACATGTAAAAGAAGATACATTTTCTGGTTATTTTAATTAATATACATGCGACTAATTTGAATACACATACATAAATAAGATACATTTTTGTGCATTAGTTTCATCACATATGTATATTAAAACTAGCTATATGTACATTAATTTTATTGATTGTACATCGTTTTCAAACTTTTTTTATTTCTTGATTCACATTCTTCCAATTTTGATAAACATGTAGCCAGTTTTTATACACTCACAAGCAAAATGCACTTTTTAAATCAACTTGAATAAAATACTACACCATGCAAGATGATCGAGTTGTACAGAACAGAAACCATGAGTGATGCCAATTAAATCCACAGCTTTGAGATTCATTACAACACCAAATAAGCATCTGAATTGTCCCTCTACTACTCCTAACAAAGGAACCATTAAAAACACGTAATTCTCTTCCCTACACCATTCAAAGCAAGCGAATGAACCCTCACAATTCGAACGAGAAATACTTTTTGGCCTCTTACTTCCTCTTCTTTGCTGGTGGCTGATCCTCCTCTTCCTCATCCTCCTCTTCATCCTCACCATTCTCATCCTCGTCATCTCCATCTTCATCGTCTTCATCCTCATCCTCCTCCTCATCACTTCCACCTTCTCCATTGGCCTCAGCATCTTCCTCAGGGTCAGCTCCATCATCATCATCATCCCCGCCCTCTTCACCTGAGTAATCCTCATCACCTTCATCATCTTGATCCTCTGCAGCGTCGTCATCATCATCTTCGTCCTCTTCCGTATCACTACCATCGGTGTTCTCAGTTCCAGGCTTTTCCTTTTTGTGGAGTTCATTGATAGGGAACCTGTTACCAACAAATTAACCATAACATTTTAACTAATCTTGCAAGTTAAAGAGAAGAGAGACAAAAAACAATCAGATTGGACTTTTTGAATATCAGTACCTATTAGTAGCAGGTAACCCAGTCGACTCAATTATATCCTTTAGCAAAGATCCCATCTGAAAGCAAGTTCAGTGTATGTTAGTAAGATTGGTAAGATAAAAGTTCCCCTGCAAAACAAATTATATACAGAACTCCTATTCGATCTAAATAACTAATTAATAATGCCCCGCAAAAAAAATAACATATTAGGACCAGTAAAACCATAAAATAGTTCCAAAGGAAAATGGTCTATGCCAAGCACAATAAAGAGGGAATTATTAAGGTTTACTAACACAAATGGATATGCCATAATAATAAGTATTAGTCATGTTATCAATCAAGTGGATGAAGGGTATATTTTCCAAAAATATGTCAAGCACAATAAAGAGGAAATTATTAAGGTTTACTATGACAAATGGATATGCCACAATAATAAATATTAGTCATGGATCAATCAAGTGGATGAGGGTATGTTTTACAAAAATATCAGTACAGGGAACACAGAGCTGAATCAACTATTCTGGCTCCCCCTATCAGAGCTCTTCAGAATTGGCACCATTATGAGATTGGATAAGAAAGCTTTACAGGGAATTGATTGATTCTATTGGGAGCACGATTTAAAGATCCAAGTCTGGTATTTCAGTAGTCGCACATAAGCTGAAATAGTGGGGAGCAAAGTGCCTTCCTTACCGAACACATATTTTTCTTTCATGTGATGTGGTACAGAACATCAAAATTTCCCTAATTAACATCTCACTGGCAAGAAATCAATTCTTTCCTGGCTCTACACTTCTTTCAAATGGAATTTACAAAGGCTTAAGATCAAGAACTATGACAGAAGGCAAAAACATATAAGACACTACCCAAAAAGATGGCAAGACTCTGAGAGGCAACAACCAATTGTCAAGTAAGAATACGAAAAAACTCTTGAAACTACCAGAGGCAAAAAAGAGAATTCTCGTAATTTTCATGATTGAAATGACCTGATTGCAAAGTATTATATAAACAGTTAACAGATTTGCACTACAATCAATCATTCATTGATTATATACATGCTTGTAATAATGCACATAAAACAGCAAGAGCGCACTTTAACTCCCCAGAATTTTCAGCACCTCTAACCTTCTATAATTTCCCCAAATCCAGAATGAAAAAAAAAACAAATTCGAAATAGCAGTTTGGAGGCCATACAAAGTTCAATTTCAATGTATAGTAATCACAAACAATTGAACGCCCAAGTTATTGAAGAAGGAAATAATACATTAGGCAGAATAACAGGTATAGCACAAAATTCCACCTCTCGGCCATAGAAATAGAGCCCTAAAAATCAAAGAAGTAGAAATAACAACCAAACTATCAAAGGACACGGAGCGGAAACAATAAACCTCAGATACCATGATTAAATTCCAACATATTGGAGCTTCAGCCGCAAACAATTACGAAGAAAGCCATAAACGACAGATTAGAAAAGAAAGCAGACGTATACCATCACGAGAATAGAAGCAATGGATTTCTCAGCCAGGAAAAGCGTGTCGACAAGGGCTGCTTCCACAATAAGGGACATCGCCATCTTCTTGCCGGCTTCTAAATTGCAAAATCCAACCTCCATTTTCTTCACACTGGTGATGCTCAAAACGCCGAGAAATTAAGACCTAGAAACAAACACACAGAGGAGACAGCGAAACAAAAACAACACAAGGGATTGGAGTTACCCTCGGATGGAGGGGAAGAGAGACTAGTACCACCTACTGGAATTACAAAAGTGTAGCTCGATGAGTGAGAATTGAGAAAGAAAGAGGACAGAGGAAGGGGGAGTGAGTGAGTGGAATTAGGGTTCTATTTGGACCGGGTCGAAATAGGGCTGCTGAACCAGACAGTTTGGGTAGGAAAGAAATTAGGGTTTTTGTGTGTAGATTTTTTTTTAATAAAAATTGAGTAGTAAGAAAACTATTTTTCCAATTTTTTTAATGAAAAGTATCAACTTTGATGATAATTGCATAAATTAATACCTTTTTCGTTTTTTATAAATAGATTGGATAGAGATGCATAGATCAGAGCGAAAGTGATGGTCTCGAATAAAAAGATGCATATATTAGAACGAAAGTGATGTTCTAGAAAAGAAGGATGCATAGATCAGAGTAAAATTGATGGTTGTGGGATCCTTGTTCCGATGATAGGGTTGAATAGGTTGTTGACCTCATATATATATAGATGTTGTATTACATGGGGATTCTTGCACCTTCTCATACAATTTCCTCTCTCATTTTCTGAAAGTAATATTTCATCTTTCTTGTGAAATGGATCCTAATTATCCCTACAACCCTGCATCAAAATTCATTTCATTTTGATCGAGAATTTCAAAATGGAACTAGCAAAATCCAAGCCCTCGATTCAATAACTATCAAGTCTAATACACATGTCTTCAAACCCCTAGTTTTTTATGGAAGTGTTTCTACATATTCTCAACCATGGATTCCACAACACCATGTCCAAAGCCTAGATGAAATCGAGGATATGCTTGAACTAAATACCACTACAAAAAAAGCCTCTAAAAGAAAAAAAAAGGCGTGCTCATCAAACTCATGATAAAGTGACTCTTGAAGGCGGTGAAGCCCCCACTAGAGTAAGGTGGAGCCTAGAGGAGTTATTGGTAGCTAGTGCATGGTTGAATATATCAACTGATACAAAGACATGCACCAAGCAAAAGAAAGAACAATATTGGAATCAAGTGGTTGCCTACTACAACAAACATAGACTAGAATCATTCCCCCTATCCTATTTTCAAGTAGCACGAGTGCATGTAAAAATAAGTGGACCTAAATGAATACAACATGCTCAAGCTATGGGGCCAGCATGCATGTTGCTGAACGCTTCAAAGCTAGTGCTTGGAACGACAATGATGTAGAAAACAAGGCAATGGAGCTTTACCATCTTGATCACAATAACGCACCGTTTAAGTTCATGCATATATACAATGCATTGGAGGACCAAGTGAGGTGGACCAAAATGTGGACTACAGAAGAAGGGGAAGGGTCAAAAAGGTCCAAGTTGGATAAAGTAGCTAGGTAGTTACTCGTCCAACTCCAATCCGGGCAATCCATCCACTAAATATGGGGAAGTAAGTGTTGGATCGTGACGCGTTAGGAACAAGTCAAAGAACTAGCAATGTTCCCTGGGCAGCAGAAATAAATACTTAGAACACCGAATTTATAGAGGAAAACTTTATGACCGACCAACAAGTCGTAGAAAGAAAAACCTCTACCCCTGAGACTCCTTCTCAGAGGATTTTCAATAGAATACTTTTATTAAGTTTCAACGGTTACAAGGCAAGTCAAGTTCCCTAGTAACTAAGGCACCAACCAAAGTTCAACCAACTAGACTTCTACAACCCTAAACGTAAACCTAAGAGAAAGTAAACTACTGACTTACTTGTGAATTCTTCACCGGAAAAAGCCACACACTTGTACACTTGAAAAGCTCTCTCTCCAAGTTTGTCGTCAACAACCACACTTTAACCCTAGCTATAACCTAGCTATTTATAAGATATGTCAAGTCTGATCTCATAGTAATTCTTGCCTAATTACGCAGATTTTCCACTTAACAAATCCCACACAAAAAGGAGAAAGTATTGTTTGTGATTTGGATCCTCAACCATGCCGATTCTCGCCAAAACTGAATGATCTCGGATTTCCTAGATAAGATCGTGTAAACTTTGATCTTATCCTTCCTTTGATCTCCTCAAGCAACCGCCTACAGCTGTCGTATCTTTGCAGAAGATTGCTCGTAGAAGGTCTGGTAACTTGCCATTAATAGAAAGTCGCGTTCCTTCCGAGACGCGCTTCCTAAATCTGTCATTTGTTCCCTCCATCGTTCCTCACAATGTTCTGTCACTCGTGACTATGTACCTGTTTTCCTGAAACACTTATATGTAGAAGTAAGTTATGCCAACTAAGTTTGTTATCATCAAAACTAAGAGAAACCATGGAACAACGATTGTTCCAACAGTAAGTGTTGGTGTTAGGGAACGAAACAACGCTCTTGTTCGCCCTAGTGGAAGGAACACTGCAAAGAAGAAGGGGAGGCAAGTGGTTGGGAGATCAAGTCATGAAATAGATGCTACAATGAAAGAAATCTCTAAAATCAAGGCGTCTCAAGCTGAGGCACATATGCGAAGGCAAGAGGCTAGACATGAAAGATTGCGACAACAACGAGAGATGTTGAATGAGTATGCTCGCATCTAGAGTGAGAATGCTCGTGCTCAAAGCAAGATTTATTGTGCTCAGAGCGAGAATGCTCGTGCTTAGAAGTATAAAGTTCTCAGTAACCTTATGACATTACCCACTCGAAGCCCAATGCAACAAACAATGATGCAAACCTTAATAGGGAGTTAACTAGCGGTGATGAAAAAATTCATGTTATGTTTGTACCTTATCCAAGTGAAGATTAATTTCACATGTGTGTTCGTTTATGTTTTTCAATTCCCTAAGTGAAGAGTACCTTCACATGTGTGTTTGTTTATATTTTTATTTACCAAAAGTGAAGAATAACTTCACGATTAGGTTTTTCGATTCCCTGAGTGAAGAATATCTTCACATGTGTTATGTCTTCAATTGTAACCTCATTTTTTTGTGACGCATCTCATTTGTGATCTAAACCCTTAAAATGTGCTAATTTATATTCATAATGTCTTCAAGTATATTTATTTCACTACTAAAATATATACAAAAATATCTTATGTCATCAACTATGTTAAATTATTTTGTATAATATATAAATTTAATTACATACAAAACAAAGATTAATTTTCAACGATTTTTTAACTTGTATTTTTCATATATATATATATATCAATCATTTTAATAAAAAAAGATACAGAATGAGTGTTTATGTGTAGATACAAAAATTAAAAATAATATTTTAAAAATATAATGTCATTTTATTATCAAAATAAGCCTTAAAATTTTAATGTATATACCAAAATGAAAAATTATTGATCATTCGATTGGATCAATGACCCCCAAGTGCATGCATTCCTACTGCTACAATTGTGTTGTGTCTGCCCGGGCAACCAAAACAGAGTGTTTCGTCGCTTTGTATATGCAAACTATGTCGTTTTGTACTGCTTGGGGCAAAAAAAAATCTCAGCCAAACACGCCTCTTAATCACACTACTTAAAGCCACAAATGTGCAGGCTCTTATTTCAAAGTCCGAAAAATGGATTCTTAGACCGTTCACAACAGTAGACTTTAAACATAAAATAATAATAAATATTTACAAAACAATAGAAAGCAGATAAAAACTCATCTCCCTGTCTTCAAACTAAAGACTCGACCCTTTAATTAAAATCCCCAAAAATTTATGCAAGAGTGAATCATGAGCGTCCATCCTTATTTGATCCTATGGCTGACAAAATTCGAATTTCGGTAAGATATAAACATATTTCAGGCTAATTTTCGGCCATAAAAAATAAAAATTAAATCAAAAAAATAATTTCAACATTCTTATTTTTATTTTATCTACTCATAAAGACCCATTTCAAATATGTTTCGATGAAAAAAATTATTATATATAAAAAATACAATTAAAAAAATCTTTTAAAAGTAATCTTTATATTTTTGTGTAAAATAATTTATGTATTATGCAAAATATTATAATTAATATATTAGACGGCATAAGTTATGAGTTTTATACATTTTAGTCATCAAATACATATATTATAGGGCATCATGTATGTAAATGAACACATTTTAAGGGTTTAGACCTAAAATGAAATATATTACAAAAACATAAGGTTACATTGAGTAAAAAACATAACATATGTGAAGATATTCTTCACTTAGGGAATCGAAAAGCCTAATCGTGAAGCTATTCTTTACTTTCGGTAGATGAAAACATAAACTAACACACACACACACATGTGAAGCTACTCTTCACTTAGAGAATTGAAAAACAAAAATGAACACATATGAAGCTATTCCTCACATGGGTAAGGTAAAAGCATCTATTTAAAATTATTCATCACCCCTAGAGTATGACTCCCTACTCAAGCTTTCGATCATTCTCTTGTTATTTGCTAACTCCTTTCTGATTCGTAGAGCAACAATTTGCACCCTTTTTCTTCGGTGCAAAGAATACTTCTTAAATCTTTCCACTTAGGAGAACTAGTAGTAGTTGTGGTCAACTTTTTGTTCCTTTATTGACATCGTCTTCTTTGACGTGAATGTCTTTAGTGTCCTTGCATAGCTAGACCCCTTTACTTGAGGTGGAATATGGCGTCATTTGCAATTCTATTTGCAGCTTGGTCAGTTCCAATTAAGCTTGCTTCTTTCGGTGGAACAGAAGAGATTGCTTTTGGCATCACTTATATTGTCGGACTTCTTAATGCAATTTCTGTCGCAACATCCAACAGTATCGGCGTACTAGGGTCCTTCATGCGGTGATTTCCTTTCTCTTTCTTTGGAAGATTTTGAACCATCATTCGTGCCCGAACTTGAATGCTATTCGGGTGAATTCTATTGTTGGTTCCTTTTGGTTTGACCATTTGAAATAAGAATCGACAAATTGTTTCCAACAATTGTCATCCATTAATGGATAGAGTAGGCATTTGGATTATCGAAGAACAGTTAATGCTTTATCAAAAATACCTTTAAAAGGTTGGTTTCATACCATAATCCCTTGTTAAGGAAGGAAAAATGGTGATCGTAAAGTGTAACGAACTAGGCAACCTAATAATGGAATCAACGGTTTGGAAATAGCATCGAAGATGGCCTAGGTAACTACTTCAAATGCGACGAATCGGGACACGTGTCCACAAACTGTCTTAGTAATGAAGCAACCTTATGACCTATTAGGCCTACTGAGGCAACTTAGAGAACTTACAATCATGTCCGACATCTTGGTCTTAACGACTTCCTTTCTAACTTCATCTTATCATCGAGTCGACTTATAAAAATGGTGGGGAAAATGTTCATGATGTGGCTTTCCCATTCATGATAGTCCTATTATGGTTGGTTTATTCGGTTGACAAACATTAGACATCATATCAGGATTCCATAGGTTGACGGGGAAGGTCACTACTACTTGTAGGTACATCAGATTATTATATCCTTCATTGGTCAGAATTCTCGACCACTCCTTTATTATTAGACCATTGTTTGTCCTCCTCACCTACCTCTCGATAATCTGTTTTGAGATCGGAATAGATGGAGATAGGTTAGATCCATAGTTGGCTAAGCCTTCCTTGGTGCCCTCTTTGGAAATTTCTATCTTCCCATGAGTCACTGGCTTAGTAAGTTTGGCTCTATGGAACATAAGAATTACCTTTAGCTGGCATAATTTCTTCTAATTCCAATATAATGAGCATGAACTTATTTTTCGTTACAACCATTTTATGTAAATGGCTAACGATCGACGTTCATATAGAATATTCGTAATTCTATATTTGAAGGAGGATATAGTTAAAGGAAGTTTTGAAAAATAAAATTTTCATTTTTAACACATTTATATTCTTAAAGAATTAAGATGGTTTTAGAGTATATATTAAAAGTTCATTTTGTGGATGACTTTAAATTTAAAGAGAAACTTTTAAAGTTAAAAATTTCTTTCATAACCAATATATCATAATTCTATATCATGGAAGGAGAGTTTAAATATTTTTAATTGTAAACTTTATATCTCGAGTTTCGAGGAGATAAATTCATCGTACTATCGTTAAAGAAAATCCTTTAAATTTTAATCCTTTGATTATAGGAAAAAAATTTGGTGAACTTATTGATAGCTCGCATATAGGAGTAGTTAAGATGCATGTTTTATATATGTTTTAGTTAGTTTTAGGTTAGTTTTTATGTAGTTTTTAGGTTTTTGTGTTATCGGGTATTATGCGCTGGTTTGCTCGGTTTTACAGGTTTTTAAGGTTCAGGAGCAACAGCGGGGCGAGTACAGATTGATCATGGTGGTGGTGGACGAGCCAAGAGAGCTAAGGGATGCTAGGAGCATGGATGAAGAAGAGCCAAGACAAGGAGAAGACAAGCCAAGCACAAGTCAAGTGCTCGGGATTAATCCCGAGCAACGAACCCGCGCATTCCTAACTGGTTGCCAATTGCGCGGGATTGCAAGGAAAGCGCGGCCGCGCTTTTGCGGGACGAAGCCGCGCATTCGGGAGCTTTTTAGTGGACAAGTGTTTTGGGCCGAGTTTTGATTTGGGCTTTGGTATTTGTTCAATTGGGCTTATGTCATCCGAGTGTATGTGGTTTAAGATAGCTTTTGAGGGATATTTTTAGTAGACATATAAATACTTTATGTTAGTTTATTTTCTCAGAACTTTAGATCATTATTTTGGAGGCTAGGGTTTTTCTCTCTAGAGGCAAACTTGAACCTTTGTAAGTTTTCTTAATTTCAATTATGAATTGCTAACTTTCTCTTGTGTTTGACTAGTTATTGAAGTCATGATTTGTATGTAGTTGTGAGGTTTGATTGATTCTCAACACACTTGAGTAGAAATTATTCCCTGTGCTTAACTGAATCAGAATTATTCTAGGGTTTTGTTAGATTAGCTACCCAATAGAATTTCTAGGTTAATTTACAACTGAATCTGATTAATTACCGATTGGAGTTAATTAGATCAAGAGTAGACTTTAATTAATTTAGTACCGGTTGGACAAGTTGATTAAAGAAGGGAACAAATTCACAAGTCACTTAGATGTCTGGTTGCTCTAAGTTGTTTGTTTCTATTGATAACTTGAATCGTCATGCTGTTGTTTAATTGAATCTAGAAGGTCTTCTAGGTTGTTAAATAATTAGGGTTGTTAGACTGGTTGTTCTATCAACTATATATGAAGTTCGGGTTTTAATCCTTAGTAGGATCACTATCCACAATAGATTATTCAAGTGAGAAGAGAATCAAGAGAATCGATGATCAACGAATCAATATCATGATGGATCTAACTAGTTGAACACATTTGTCTTTCATATATTCAAATCATCTTTTGCATTCATAGTTAGTTTTATTTATGCATATTAGTTTAGATTAATCAATCAATAAACCCCCCCTTTAGTTACTTGGCACATAAGTAATAACATTAATACACGAGTCTCTGTGGGATCGACCCTTGCTTACCATTCTACTCAGATTGGTTAAGTTAGGATTCTTTGATAGGTAAAACGATTGAAAAATACCTCATCAAATTTGGCGCCGTTGCCGGGGACTCGTCGCTATTTGTGTTTTTACTTTTGTGCTATTCTTGGTGTTGTGAACCTATCTTACGGTTCATAACACCCGTGCTACTAATCTATGGCTTTGTTCGATTGTAGACAGCTGCATGATGAACACTTCCATGACTATTTTTCAAGATTTCAAGACCATGTGTTTGAACTTGTTACTTGGGGAATACGATACAGTGATGGAGAGGTGAACATGGGAGTTATCTATGGTATGAATCTTGAGACAAGGGGATTAGCTGACTACATGAGCAATGAGAGGCTTTTGTTTATGGGACCTGAGGAATGCTGGGTCTTCTTATGTTTCATGAGCCATCAGAGCTTTTTGGTCGAATCATCTTCCCAACCACCCCAGCCGATTGATACGTCTCTTGAGGATATAATCAAGGATCTCTCCAAAGGGGCGGATGCTATAATCAATGAGCACTGCATAGAGATTCTTACAGAGCTTAGGGAGCCTGAATCATCTTCACTCATGTGGAGTAAATTGCTTGAGGGTTTTGTGGTTTTGGAAGAAGACTCTTTTGTCGACCATGATGACTTCTTTGCTGATGAAGTAGACAGCCATGAGGGAGAAAATCAACATGATGCATCTATTAAGTCTCCCGTTGTCATGGTGTGCCCTATGTTAGGCCTTGACATCCCATGCTTCAATTTCCCAACCTTCTCCCATCAGGAGCTTATGGAGTTACAAGATGAGAAGCCAAGTCTACAACACAAGGTGAAAGATGAAGAATATATGGAGTTCATCTTGGATAAAAGTGGTATTGCTGACAAGTGCTTTGATTCATACTGTAAGTATTTTCTAAAGCCACCACTTGTGCTGAATTTCTTTGAACAAATGCCACCTCATGAAAATTGGGCACACATGTTTGATAAATTAAAACGGTCTTTGAATGTTATATTATGCTTAATTGATTTATCAATGTGTTATTTATGCTTTTCTGAGATGTGTGCACAAGGCTTTGACAGGTTACTAAGGTTATTGACAATTTCTAATCTTGTCAACCCATTCTAAGGGTCAAGCTAATGACGTTAAATAAGCGCTTCTTGAGAGGCAACCCAAGGCTTAGAGTAGTTTTGTTTTTCAGTTATAATCTTTTGCTTTTTAGGTAGTTTTGTGTGTGTGTTAGATGTTCCAGGTCTGAAGATTGATAACCCGAAGAACCGCCACCACATGATTTTCCGCCGCATTTCCCGGACAGCTAGAGTCCTGTGAGTTTTTCTCTTTCCTTTACTTTTTACTATACTTTGGGGACAAAGTATGTTTTAAGCATGGGAGAAGGGAATTACTTTTGCATTGCATGTAGTTGCATTAGTTTAGGTCATATTTAAATTTTTGCATGCATTGATTAAAATCTTAAAAAATGAAAAAAAAATCAGAAAAATTTGAAAAACACAAAAATATTACATTTAGGTTCTTATTTCCCCATTGTTTGATTCCTCTTGTGTTTCTAAGTTAAGTATAAATTCTAACCCATGATTTGCATGATTTACTGAAGTTGATATGATATGAGCATGATCATTGATTGATTACCTTGATTATAGGATGGAGCATGTATTTAGCTTGAGTAGTAGATTCATTTTGAAGTTCTAGACAAAAATTAGACTTGTGAGATATTTTTGGCCTTCCATGATATATTTGTTCTCTAAATTTCTTGAGTGTATCACCATGATTATCTAGCTCTAGAACTTGCGTTATGACTCTTTATCAAGGCTGCTTTATATGATTGAATGCATGACATTAAAATGATTGAGGCAATGTTTCTTATAGCCTATTATTTCCTTTCCTACCTTACAAGATCCATGTTCTTGATACCCCCATTTCTTTTAAGCTTTAAGCCTATTTTTGATAGCTCCACAAAATTTTCCTAGCCTAATAAGCTTGACCCAGGATCCGGGATTTAGGACTTTAGGTTTTGTTTTTGTTTTGTGTGAGTTATGTGTAAGTATGGGGGAGTTGGAAGAAAAGGTAGAAAAGAGGAAATACAACTCTTGGTTTCAAAGTGAAAAAAATGAAGATGAAAAGTTTGATTGCAAAAGAAAAGCAAAAGAAAGAAATTGCTTAAATCGTGTGTAGTCTTCATTAGCAAAGCAAGAAAGAGTTGAAAAGAGGCAAAAGAAAAGGGAAAAAAAAAGAAGCAAAGTGCTTAATTGTAAATGTATGGAGTTGAGAAAGGGAGTTGGGAAGTAAGAAAAGAAAGTGTTGAAGTTTGGGTTTAGGATTAGTTCTTTATCCCGGATTTAGCACCACAAGCCAAATGTTATCCCTTCCTAATTTCTCTTTACCCTGGCCCCATTACAAGCCTTAAAAAGACCTCATGATTTTTGTTATGTGTTTGATCCCCAACGGTGGAGATTTAGAACTCTGATGCAAGCATATGGTAGTCTAGTTTTCATGGGTGATTTTGAGTGAAACACATACCTTTAAATACTTGAGAGTGAGAGCAAAACACATTATCCTTGGTGAGGTCTAGAATGAATGAATGGTCTTTGCTCTATGCTTATGATGATGCATGTTAGGAAGTCTTGGTTAGGTTTTCAATTATATGTGAAATGCTTGTTTGACTTGAGATGGATGTATGATTGTATTTCTATGGTGTGATTGGATTTATGACTTGCTTGAGGACAAGCAAGGGTTAAGCATGGGGGAATTTGATAGCTCGCATATAGGAGTAGTTAAGATGCATGTTTTATATATGTTTTAGTTAGTTTTAGGTTATTTTTTATGTAGTTTTTAGGTTTTTGTGTTATCGGGTATTATGCGCTGGTTTGCTCGGTTTTATAGGTTTTTAAGGTTCAGGAGCAACAGCGGGGCGAGTACAGATTGATCATGGTGGTGGTGGACGAGCCAAGAGAGCTAAGGGATGCTAGGAGAATGGATGAAGAAGAGCCAAGACAAGGAGAAGACAAGACAAGAACAAGTCAAGTGCTCGGGATTAATCCCGAGCAACGAACCTGCGCATTCCTAACTGGTTGCCAATTGTGCGGGATTGCAAGGAAAGCGCGGCCGCGCTTTTGCGGGACGAAGCCGCGCATTCGGGAGCTTTTCAGCGGACAAGTGTTTTGGGCCGAGTTTTGATTTGGGCTTTGGTATTTGTTCAATTGGGCTTATGTCATCCGAGTGTATGGGGTTTAAGATAGCTTTTGAGGGATATTTTTAGTAGACATATAAATACTTTATGTTAGTTTATTTTCTCAGAACTTTAGATCATTATTTTGGAGGCTAGGGTTTTTCTCTCTAGAGGCAAACTTGAACCTTTGTAAGTTTTCTTAATTTCAATTATGAATTGCTAAATTTCTCTTGTGTTTGACTAGTTATTGAAGTCATGATTTGTATGTAGTTGTGAGGTTTGATTGATTCTCAACACACTTGAGTAGAAATTATTCCCTGTGCTTAACTGAATCAGAATTATTCTAGGGTTTTGTTAGATTAGCTACCCAATAGAATTTTTAGGTTAATTTACAACTGAATCTGATTAATTACCGGTTGGAGTTAATTAGATCAAGAGTAGACTTTAATTAATTTAGTACCGGTTGGACAAGTTGATTAAAGAAGGGAACAAATTCACAAGTCACTTAGATGTCTGGTTGCTCTAAGTTGTTTGTTTCTATTGATAACTTGAATCGTCATGCTGTTGTTTAATTGAATCTAGAAGGTCTTCTAGGTTGTTAAATAATTAGGGTTGTTAGACTGGTTGTTCTATCAACTATATATGAAGTTCGGGTTTTAATCCTTAGTAGGATCACTATCCACAATAGATTATTCAAGTGAGAAGAGAATCAAGAGAATCGATGATCAACGAATCAATATCATGATGGATCTAACTAGTTGAACACGTTTGTCTTTCATATATTCAAATCATCTTTTGCATTCATAGTTAGTTTTATTTCTGCATATTAGTTTAGATTAATCAATCAATAAACCCCCCCTTTAGTTACTTGGCACATAAGTAATAACATTAATACACGAGTCTCTGTGGGATCGACCCTTGCTTACCATTCTACTCAGATTGGTTAAGTTAGGATTCTTTGATAGGTAAAACGACTGAAAAATACCTCATCACTTATTTTTAAAATAAAGTTTATAGATAAGAAGTTGGTATGTTAACACTTTACTAGAACTTGGTTTTTAAAACTCTAGAATAAGACTTTGTAAATAAAACGATTCCGACTCTAGGAACTTATCGCCTTAGGATTTGTACTTATAAGTTGCTCTTATATGAGTTTAGGTTTTAAACTTTCAGCGGAAATATCTAACTTAGAAATTTCCTTAAAAGTACTTGTTACTTGAATTTTGGAGTATTTATTCAGATATTTCAAGTTGAAATTTCCTTTCAAAAAAGAATTTGAATCCTAGGGTTAATCTTTTTAGGGAAAAATTTTAACAAAAATTGATCGGTTTGAAAACAAACTTTTGGTTTAAAACTTTTTGATTTCGAAAACTTTCGGTTTTGAAAATGTTCGATTTTGAAAATAAAACGTTATTGGCTAACGAACCCTCTTTGGGTTTGGACCACTGATTGTAGATGGGTTTCTTATTTGATCAAATGCTTGGAGATGGGATGACACCCCTTGAGTCCAATTAGCCCCTTCATCCGTTTGGTAGACCATTGGAGTTTGTCTGGATTGGTCATGAAGTGAATTATCAACTCCCTTCTCGAGGTATTCTTCTTCGAGTTTCTCCTCCTTGAGATTCAGCTTGGGTGCATTTTCATGCATTTCTTCTCGTAGTACTAGCTCGGGTTATCCTCGGGGTTTCCATGTAGCAAAAGCAGCCATTGAGAAAAGCCTCATCAAGCTCTTCAGCGGCTTTTCTAGCTTCGTCCCTAATTCGGGTTGGACTTCTAGTGAGTACCATTTTTGTAGAGAAGAGCAAGGCGTTTATATAGAATATCCTTTCATTCTATGCGACGAAGATGATGGAAGGAAGTTTTAAGGCATTAAGGATTATATAAAAAAAATGTTTAAATAAAACTTTTCATTTTCTTGGCCCTATTAAAGGGTCTAGGATTTTCCTCTTGAACACGTTACTTTACGAAAGAAGTTCTCATTTTTCTAACAAGTTTCCTAGCATTAAAAGTTAAGCCTAACAGTTTTAACGAAAAGTTTGGAGTTTCCAAAAGTTGCAACACTTATACTATTTAAGTCTTTGAGAGATAAAAAGGAAGTTTGTAAGGGTAGTAGTTCTAGAACTAATTACTTGACGTTAAAAGTTTTCAAATTCTTAAGACATTTTCTTAGCTTAGAATTTTAAGTTAGAAAGTTAATATTCTTTAAGTTTCTTTAAAGGATATAGAAGGAAACTTTGTATAAATGGAAGTTTTGGATAGCGGAAGAAAAACTTAGGGTTTAAAAGTTCTCGGTTTTCGAAAATTTTCGGTTTTAAAAGTTTTCGGGTTTGAAAACAAAACATTTAGCTCTGATACCACAATTGTAACACCCCTATTTTACAACATTGGGTATTACCGCCAGTGACCTCGGATTTTACCGTCCAAAGTCACCCAAGGCTTTTAGAATGATATAGGACAATAATAATGCGGAAATAAACATAATTCATAACATAAAAAGAGTACTCTCGAAAGAGACTTTGTTTGTACAAAACATCTTACAGTGCTTTAAACATAATGCTGTTCGGAAATGAAACGCAAAACCAACTTGTCCTTGAAACATAACGAAAGTAAAACAAAATGATATGAGAAGTACATCTTGAAAATCCTCGTCCTTCCTTCGTCTTTGCATCACGCCTTATTGGGATTCCTAGGTTCTGACATAATTCGCGAGGGGCGAGAGAATGCCAGGCAAACATGCGGAAAAGAAGAATTAGTCTAAGAGACTAAGCAAGCGGGAACGGAAATTTCCCGAGGTTGTTTTAGTAATTCAACAATATTAGAAAGATAATTGGGTTGTATTTAAGATAAGGCTTATTTGTATGAGGTTTAACGATACGACGGAGAGCGTATCTCAAGCAGAGATAGCTCGAGAATCGAGAGAAGAACTACTAGATTGTAGACTTCTTTTAGAATCGAAAGTATGTTGGGAACGTTATTAATTCATACAAGTTAAAAACCTCTCGCGCCCTGAGCGGATCGAGAGCCGGATCGATCATTTGAGATCGGTCCGGTTTTGATGTCTTTTAAATGTGCATTGTGCACTTATCTTAGACAGTGACGAAAATATTCGATTTCGTTTAGTGATTTTTAAAAAGGGGGTGGGGGCTCAGATGGCCCGATCCACCAATGGAAACTCGGTTTCCGGCACTTAGCTAGAGTGCAACTCGTCCCTCCTTGCAATCGGAGCGGACTGGATCAAGATCCCGAAAGTCGTACTTCAAACACGTAGGCATTACGACTTAGTAAGTTTTATAGAGGCGTCGGCTACTTCCGCGCCCCTCACTAGTTTGTTCGACATTGACCTCTTAACGAGGCCGTAAACAATCAAGGCCACAACCAAACTAGCATAAATAGCCCTATCAATAATAAAGAGCGAACTATACTAACAATGAGGTCGTTATATCTAACAATCGATATTTCCTAGGTTCCTTTTTGTTACTTAGCACACAAGTTGTTCCCAACATCGAGAATTTCACGGAGATGAATATATAAGGTTACAAGGGGGAAATTCCACTTGCCTTAGCTTTTACGATTGTGTACGAACGAACGAACGGAAATCGTTGACTTTACTCGGAATGGAGACTCGACCTATCGACACGAGAGGTACGAACGAACTTTAATAAGAATTTCTTTAATTCTTCTAAAGTTTTAAATATCTCTTATATTCTTTTTATAAGAGAATTAAGTACTAAATTATTATAATAATAATTTAGGTGGAGATGAGTGGAATATTATTATTTTATATTGGTAATATCCTTGTATTTCTTATAAATTCTTATTCTTAATATTTAAACATTTTCATTCTTGAAAACCAATAATTTCCTTATTTAATTTATTAAAATATTCTTTTAATTTCACTTGCTAACTTCTTAATATAAATAAGCAAGGACAACCTTATAAAAGCATATGATATAATATTCAACCTAAAAAGGTATATTGAAATTTATAATATTCTTATGATTATAAAAGTCCATTATATCCTCATTAAAATGTCTCAACTTAGTGTTATTATAATATCACCTTTTTATCAATAATATACATAATAATACTTAACATATTATTTTCTCATCAAAGAATATTTTATTAGCAACATTATCTTAGTAAAGCCTTATTTAGATATATAAACCATATTAAATAGAGATAAAATATTAATAGGCATTCCTTCTTAGTATTTCCATAAATAGAACTTTCTATATACTTTGTAAAGTAAGCTTTCCATAACTTAGCATAATATTAAAATAATCTTACTTACTTTATTCACATATATCTTCCCATATCTATAGTTTGTATAAAAATATGATCATGTCTTAAAAACTTATCTTATAAACAATAAGTATATAATTAGGATCACTAGAACAAGATATATTATCTTTTCTATTTTTAATTATCTTTTCATACAAGGCAACTATTATAACTTAGCACTATTAATATTACATTATATATTAACTTATTATCACAACTACCATAGTTATTTAATAAAGTTTATATTTTTTAGAATCTCTACACCTAGAGGTATGTCATAATAATATTTTATTATATAACAAATTTATTATCATATCCATCATCATTATAAAGTAGTTCATAAGTCTTTAAATTCTCTACACTTAGAGATATATTATAAAATAATAGCCCTTTATCTTATAATCTTCTAACTAGGCATTTTAATAATAGAAAGCTACAAACATTAAACTAGTAACTTTATGTAAAAATACTTTTACATGAGTTCTTATTATTATATTTTCCTCTTATCACCAAATCTTTTTAAAGACATGTAACCACCTTATGATATAAAAGGTATTAATATATCATATTATATTATACTTATTCTAGTACTTTATTTATTTAATAAATTCCCAAGTATTATGTTAAACAAATTATCTCATACTTTTCCATATGCATATCTTATCAAAATATATTTGAGTTTATAATATGCTCTTTTAAAAGACATGCAATCACTTTATATATTATAAAAAGTATTAAGATGATAATTTCTATCATCTTGCTCAAATCCTATTATTCATTAAATTATGCTCCAAGTAAAGTAAACCTATTATATATATTATACTTTTCAAGTATATAAACTCATATTTTAAATCCCATTATTTTATTAACAATCTTCCCATATCTTTTATAATGTATTTCTTTATATAGAAATACATGCAACTTATTTAATATATCTTTTAGTCTTCAACTTAATCATATAAAATTATCTTATGATAAGAATATCTTATCTATATTATTTCCAAGTATTATTATAAACAAAAGATCTCATACTTGTTCTTAATAACATACTTTATTCAACATAACTTACTAATATTATTCCAAAGCATATTATAGGTTTAAAAGACATGCAAGACTAATTTCTTTTTAATATAGTCTTATTTTAATAACTCCTTTTTATCATAATATATTCCTTTAATCATTAAAATAAAAACACAACAAAGTTAATATATATATATATATATATTTAAAATCAGCCTTTATATGATCAAAAGTTATTTATATTATTCTCATAATTGTATTGGAATTTATTTAATGTCTTGCCAACATTATTTCCTATTTAAATAATCCACTTATGATATTTATTCTATTTATTTAAATAAATATTATATATATATATAATTATCTATAAAGAGATAGAAATTAAGATACGAGTCGGGAAATTATACCGAGCGATAACGAGAGCGGGATGGGGCACGAATTTCGAGGTCGAAATGGCTAATGGGTGGGATTCCTTTCCTTGACTTTTAATTTAAAAAGCTGATGGGCCTTTTTAAATTAAGGAAATGGGCCAAAAATAATTTATGCTCCAACCCAAACCCTAAGATTAGCCCACCATTACATCCTTATTGCGTCTTCTACATCAGGACCGAGCAACGCACCAGCAATGGACGAACGACGACTAGCAGTGGCGCGATGGAGGTGGTCCCGGCCGCGAAGGGCGGCGCGCGCGGTCGACCGGTGGTCCGACGAAGGGAGTGGGGTGGTCCAGCGATCAAGAGAGGGGAGGAATGATTTTTGTGGATTTTTAACAAAAAAATTCAGATTTAGGGCAAAATTTAATATGGAGTTTTGAGGCTTGAATTTTGGGTTTGTTTGAAAGCAAAGGTGCTAGAAGAGGAGATGAGACAATTGTGTGATTTTTACAATGAGATTTCAGCCTTTAAATAGTCAACCATGGAAGCTCTAGTGATCCTCTACAATGCAAATTGACCATTGGTGGGGAAGGAGATTGATGATAATAGGTGGAGAGTGTGTTTGTTGAAGATGACCATGGGTGATGTAAGTCTTTGGATGGTCAATTGAAGCTACCATTGAGATTGGGGGGAAGAATGGGCATGCAATAGTTTGTCGTCAAATCAGTCAGACACAATTTGACTCTTTGAAGAAGAAGAAGAAAATATGAGGGTTTATAATTAAAAGAGTTGTAATGTGAGTAGATAAGTTACATTAGCCCGGCGGGTTTGAGTGTGTGTGAGAATTGTGAGGATGCAAGAGATCTCGGGTTCGAATCCCGGCTCTTGCTTCTTTTTATTTGCAAGTTTCATATTTTTGCTTCCTTGAATTTTTACATTAATAAAAATTCGAAAATTATTAATTATATTTGTTTTGAATTTCATTCTCCATTTTGACAACCTTTTATAACCTTTTTATAATTTATTAAGAAAATTATAAGAATTTTAAACTCTCTATTTAAGAGAAAAATATTTAATTAAGTACCCGTTTTTCTTGATATATTTACTGAAATTCTTAATTGTCATTGTAATGAACTTTTATAATCTCTCATAATATAGTATGAAATTATAAAGTTTATTAAATTCTCTATTTTAGAGAAAAAAAAATTTATTGGGATAAATACCCATTTTTATTTTATTTAGAATTTTAGCGGATATTACACTCCCAACCACTTTATTCCCCTTCTTTGCAGAATCCCTTTCAATTGGGCAAACGGGAGCATTGTTAGGTGCCCTAACTCTGTCACTTTCTGCACCAAATGTAGTAGATGGAGTGCCCATATTGGAGCTGGATGAGTAATTGACTACTTCATCCAGCTGGGATCTTTTAGACCCTTCCCCCTCTTCTATACTCCATGAGCTGGTGTCCACCTCATTTCTTTCTCCAATACACCCCATACATGCAAGAACTTAAAGTCCTTTTGTAATTAACACGAAAAAGGTTCATTGCCCGGTTCAGCACATCGTCGTCATTCCAACCACTAGCTCTTTGGGCTTCAACTGAGCGCATTTTTCCCAAAAAGCTTGTGCATGCTGTATTCATGATGGACCACCGATTTTTACATGCACTTGGGGTTCTTGAAAGAAGTATAGGGGGCTTCTCTTCCAATCTATGCACGTTGTAGTAGGCAGCCACTCGACTCCAATATTGATCTTGCTTTTGCCTAGTGCCTTTTATTGGATCAGTTGATACATTCAACCATGCACTTGCTAGTAATAACTCCTCATTTCTCTCCCATCTTGCTCTAGATTGCACTTCATTGCCTTCGAGAGTTGTTTCATCACGTGGTGCATGAGCACGACTCTTTTTCTTTTTAGAGGCTTTTTCTATATATAGAAGGCAAACACATCCCACTCCATTCAACCCACTCCACTCTACCCATGCTTCTGCATCCAACCCCATAACCCACTACACTCAACCCATGCTTCTGACCAAGGGCCCCAAAACCCACTCCACTCTACCCATGTTTCTAACCAAGATCCCCACGACCCACTCCACTCTACCCATGCTTCTAACCAAGGGCCCCACGACCCACTCCACTCTATCCATGCTTCTGACCAAGGGCCCCACGACCCACTCCACTCTACCTATGCTTCTGACCAAGGGCCCCACAACCCACTCCACTCTACCCATGCTTCTAATCAAGGGCCCCTCGACCGACTCCACTCTACCCATGCTTCTAAACAAGGGCCCCACAACCCACTCCACTCTACCCATGCATTTGAATAAAGCCATCAACCAATACTCCATTCAAAGCATCTCTCTAATTAAGGTCATCAGATTCACTCTGATCAATGCATCTCTCTGATCGAGGACATTCAACCCATGAACCCACTACACTCTACCCATGCTTTTGACCAAGGGCCCCACGACCCACTCCACTCTACCCATGCTTCAAATCATGTCTCTCCTTATTTTTTCTATTATACAACCTTTAATTCAAAGAACTAATCACCAAACAAGTTCCCTCTACACTCATATCATTCTCCCACATTCTACCATCCGACATCATCGTTATTCCAATCATACATGGATCCTTTCCAAAACATCACAGGGTCATTTTTTAATGGGATTTTCCTTTTGGTACCCCTGATGTTTCGTCTTTTCCTTTTGGTGTCCAAAAAAAATCGTTTTCCTTTTGGTACCCTTATAAATTTGACAAAGTTCTCACCGTAACCAATACTTGCCAATTTAACATTTCCATCCAACTTCCGTCCAAATAATTAAAAAAAATCTAAAATTATATATCTCTGTTGCTGAGTTGGCAAAAAAATCTAATATTCATTTAGGAAGTCTCGATATATACTCAGATTCATCTGAGATTGGAAAAAATCTTATACCTTCTAATTATTTTGGGATTTTTATAACCTTTCTCAAATTTCTCAACTTCCCTTTACCAGTACCCCATCTCTTTCTCGACCCTTTTTCTTTCTCTCGGTACAGGAGGCACAACTAGGGCGGCCGACGACGATAAGCTTGTCGGTGAGGTCGAAGCCGAGAACCACGAAGCCGGTGAGATCGGAGGCTACCGGATACGTCTAGTCGACGAGGAGGGTAGAGTCAACGGCCGCGAATCCGAGTCTGATCCAACTGTTGGTATTTGCTATTAAGACATATCAATCAAAAGATGAGACGATTCCAGTGTTAAATATCACGGTGTATTAATCAATCCCTGCCTCAATTGCACTTTCTCTATCTCAATTGTTGGTATTTGCAATTAATTTTTGTTCAATTCCTGTCTCAATTGCACTTTCTCCGGGGTTCGACCAAAACCCTAATTTGTTGTTTTTATTTTTAACACTTGCAATTGAACTAGATTGTTATTCGGAATAATCCTGATTTTTTTAATGGGAGGAAGTGGTGGAGGTAAAGTGGCATGTGTGGTGAATCGTGGATAAAGTGCAGATTTGTGTGTTTTTCTTTTTTTTTTTTTAAGTTTTTTTAACGGAAAAATGGATGGAATTGATATTTAAGTAAGTTTAGTTCACATGAAGGAACTTTTCAAAACCACGAGGGCACCAAAAGGAATAAAAAAAATTTTGGATACCAAAAGGAAAAGTCGAAACCTTAGGGGTACCAAAAGGAAAATCCCTTTTTTAATTTTGGATCAAGCTCATTTTCTGATGGGTTTGAAGACGCCTAACGAGCACTTTTACGTCGTTCTAAAAGCACTGTCAAAGAAAATACCTAACTTCCTAACCTTAGCAAAGTGGAAGTAAGGGTCGAACCCACAGAGACTCGGAATATTTGTATTTAAGTAATATTACTAAATTAAAGGGGGATTTTGTGATTGTAAACTAAAATTTAAATTATTAAAACTAACTAAAACAAAGCAAGTAAATGTGATTTAAGATTCAAATATGGAGAAAAGCGTCCAACTAGTTTTGTATCCGTTGCATACATGATGTTTTGATCCTCGATTATCCTTATTTCAATTTCCCTTGACTAATCTATTATGAATTTATGAATCCAAGCTTAAGGTGGTTATTAATATACACGGTCTTTAACAACCTTTTAACCAATTAACCTAGAAAACCTTCTATGTCAAGTTGATCATGCAATTAAGTTCAAAGCCTTCAATAGAAACAATAATCATGAATTCCACCGTCTATCCACGAAGTCTTGTGATTAAATTCTCCGCCTTTGATTAACCTTATTCCACCGTCTATAAGTTTAATCAAAGGATTCATCCATGAATAATCAAATTCCACCGTCTATTTAATTATTCTAGTTGTAATTCAAGCTAGAAGTAAAATAGGTGATCAAGCTATTATAATCCTAGGTGAATTTAATCAATTAAGCATGGAGAGATTCAATCTAGTCAAGGCAAACTAAAATAGTTCAAACCTCACAAATAATCATGCATACAACTTCAACTAACTAGTTGGACATGAGAAAATTAGCTAGACATTGTCATTGAAGAAAAATAAAACTTACAAGAGTCAAATTGATCTACAATTGCAAAAACTAGGGTTTTTGTCTCCCACCAATCTCCAAACTCAATCAAACTTAGAACAATAGAATAGATAGCCTCATCCTCAAATAAAACCTAAAGAAAGTATTTATATTACGTCTAAAAATATCCAAAAGCAATCCTAGAGTCGGCCCACAAGATCTCGCAAAGCCCAAGTTAGCGTCGCAGAAACGCGCCGGAGCGCGGTTTGACACTCCCAGAGCATGGTCGCGCTCTGCCGACTTTGCCCGCGATATCACCGCAGAATCTTCACTCCTCCAGCGCGGTCTTGGCTCCACTCCGCGGTTTGGCCACTTCGCTTCTTGTCTCGTAATTCTTGCCTCAGGTCTTCACTTCAACGCTCCCTATGCATCCCGAGGTTCCGTCCTAAGCCTTCCATCTACTGTCTTCCACCTTCCGACCTGCAATTATACACAAAGACGCGTAGATTCCTAACTAAACGAAAATAAAACCTAAACTAAACTTAGAACAAAATCCTAGCTAAAAATGCATAAAACGGAAATAAAAAAATGCTCTAAGACCTATACCTATATGCTCTATCAAATTCCCCCATGCTTGAACCTTGCTTGTCCTCAAGCAAGACATAGAATCAATCACACCACAAACAAGCAAGCCATGACTTTAATTCATTTTCAAGAAGCACAAACTTAACCATGAAATCTTTGCATACATTCAACGAAAGTTTCAAACCAAGCTATTAATCCATTCTAAGCCTCACCAAGGTATTTGTGTTTGCACTCAACACTCAAGTGTTTAAGGATATGTGTTTTCGCTCAAAAATCATCTTTGAATGCTAACTACCATATGCTTGCATCAGTGCACTAAATCTCCACCACGAATGTTCAAATGCAATAATGTAAATCATGAGGTCTTTCTCAAGGTTGTAATGGGGCCAAGGTATAGACAAGTAGGTGGGGATCATTATATGGCCATGTGGTGCTAAATCCGGGAACTAGAACCAACTAAAAACCCGAATTACATCAACACTCACTCTCAACAGTTTTTCCCAACTTGTACTTCCTTTTCTTCCATTACTTTCTTTTAAGCACTTCTTTCTTTTGCTCAACTTTTTACTTTCTTTCCACAAACCCAATTGAGATTCATACTTTCTTTTCATTCTTCTCTCACAAGAACACTTTTTCTATTTATACATAGAATTCATCTCAATCAACCATTCATACCAAACTTTCCTCACAAGATTTTCAATAACATTCCCAACATCCTTAGCTTTCTTAACAACTTTTCAACTTGCACATTCCTTTCCATTACACCTTTCCTTACTCTCAACCCCAAAGTACAACAAATAGCCCACAAAATTCCCCTAGTTAAATCCTAATTCCCGGACAAGGGTCAAGCTTATTCGGCTAGGAACAACTTTTGTGGAGCTAATAAACAAGGCTAAGGCTCAAAACAATGGGGCTACAAAAACAAAGGTATAATGTAAGGTAGGTAAGGATATAAATGAGCTAAGGAAAATTGCCTTAATCACTTTTACATCATGCATTCAAATCATATAATGTGGCCTCAAAAAAGAATCTAAACGCAAGTTCTAGAGTTAAGGCAAACAAAGAGATGCACTCAAGAATTTCATGCAAAACTAGCATGTAAAGGCTCAAAAGAATTCTCACAAGGCAATTTTTTGGGTTAGAACTTCATAACTAGCTTAAGTTTTCACTTTCATGCATACTCCTTCATAATTAAGCAATTCTTATTTAGAACTTTCATCATCAACTGAACAAGTCATGGGATATGAAATCATGCTCACTATTTAAACAAGTGGTTCCTAAGGGGAAAATGAATCCTAAAATGCAAACAAACCATTTTTTCAAATTTTCTGAATTTTTCAAATTTTTATTGGATTTTTCAAGCTTTTAATCAATGCATAACAATAAAAATAAACATGCACATGCAACTACATGATATAACTAAAACCAAGCACTCATGACAAAATAAATAATCCCCTTCCCCCATGCTTAAACATTACTTTGTCCCCAAAGTAAAAGAAAACATAAGAGAAAAAGAAAACTGACCTTATCACAAGAACTTGTCAAACTCGGGAATCTACTCCTCTGGCGGTGGTGGTGGTGGGTATCCCGGGTATGGATATTCAGGAGCTGGATATCCGGGATAAGGCTGATAAGCAAAAGGTTGATAACCCTGCTCAGGCGTGTATGTATCCATCCTCTAACGCAAATACCGGGTCTGCTCATCAACATAATCAAAACGACTCGTCGTATAACCCCGGAAGTGGTTGAAATGAGGCGTCATGCCATCCATACGAGTGTGCAACCCACTCACCTGTGTAGACAAGCCTTCCATCAACTCCACCAAATGGTTGTATTAGGCGGTAGACATGTTACCACCTTGGCCTTGTTGCTCAAAGTTGTGTTGAAAACCAGGAACCTCTTCTCTATCCTCATGACCATCCTCTTCTTCTTCTTCATACTCATCTTCATCAACCGCCTCAACATCCTCTGCAGCAGCAATAAACTCATCATCCTCTTCTTCTTCATCCTCCACATCCATAGAAGCAATAGTCTCCTCAATCTGCCTCCTAGATTGCCTTCTCCTCTTTGTCCCTCCAACCACTTCTTGAACCGATATATCACCATCTTGAGGGTGAATGAGCCATGTGCCAGCATTGTCCAGACCAGTATCCAACTTCACCCTTGCTGGATTAGGCAACCTCATAGCAAAAGAGCTATTGCCAATCACCCAATAAAACCGATTGTTCTTCACATATAACACTTTCATCTTGTTGAAAAAGGACAAGTTCATTGGAAGAGGATCAATCCGACCCGCACATTGCTCCAAATCAATACCAAAGTGCTAAGCAAACCGGGTGATGATACCACCCACATTGATCTTACTATTGCTTCTCCTAGCCATGAGATCCATATTATGCATCATGGTTGCACCCATGTCAATCTTTTGCCCCCTCCAAAATGCCCCTAAGGAGAAAGATATCCTTCCTAGGGCAGTTGTTCTCACCCTCTCCTTTGCCCATGATAGAATGGGCAAAGAAGCGCTGGACAATCCGAATTATTGGATGAGTAATACCCGATGCCTTTGTTCTAGAAGCCTGGTACACATCGGTCCTAGAAAGTCGGACCCACTGTTCGTTGTTCATCCAAGTGGTCCTAGACTCCCATCTATCAACATTCTCTTGGTGCCTGGTAAATCTGAAAAGCTTGTTGATATCAGTAAGAGTCATGCACCTCATCACCCCTCCTAACTGAAAAATGCACCGTCCTTTGTTAGCAAACCGCCCCTCTAAGATATGAGCCTCCAATGTGCTCAAGAACTCCAATACTAGGCCTTGGTACACCGGCAATCTCATACTCAATAGCCCAAGCAAATTGTTACTAAACTCAAACTTCCTCAATTCATCAGCCAAACCCAAGTCCGCCATCAAATCCCAATCAATATACCTCGGGGCTTGGATTTCACGCTCCTTCAAGTCATCAAACTGGTCTAGATGCTTCATGTCCCGGAACTGAATACCAAAAGTTGCCGGTGTGATATTGTTGCTTGAGGAAGAAGCTCTAGGTGGAGCTCGGGATCGAGATGAAGAAGGTTCTACAGTTTGAGCTCTAGAAGATGTCGTTCGGGTTGCTCTTGGAGGACGACTCGAGCTCGAAGGAGCGTTAGCCGGAGCTTTAGTTCTACCCATTGTCTTGTTCACCTACCAATCAAAAACACCACAAGTAAACACAATTCGATTGCCCCGGCAAGAGCAATCCACCAAACAAATAATAATAGACAATAATAGCTCTCAAAACACTCTCTTCCCCCACTAACCTAGATTAATTAGCATGAAAATTAATTAATTTCGAAATTATGGAATTATCAAATTCTACACATGAAACTAACTCATAATCATGCTAATATTGAAGAATCTAAATTCAAATCGAAGAAATTTGACCTAAAAATCCCTAAAATTGAGGTTTTTATGCAAAACCTAATTTAGATAATTATAGGTTGAGATCTTCAATTTTTGGATGAAATTTGAAGAGAAGAGTGAGGAATCTTACTTGTTTGATGCTTAGGAGTGCAAATCCGGGCTCGATTTGAAGTTTGGACTTGAATGGGGGCTTGAAGGTGGAGCTTCAATGGAGGATAAAGGAGAGAAGGTTGTCAGCAGCTTGGAGAAGAGAGTAGGATGAATGGGAAAAGCTAGATAACTCGGGTTTAATGCGCCGAAAACTGCCCAGAGCGCGGTTTGGCACGCTGAGAGCGCGACCGCGCTCTCTCTGGTTTGCCTGCGCTCTTCCCGTAGAAAATCAACCCTTCGGGGCGCGGTTTGGCACGCTGAGAGCGCGAGGGCGGCAAGAAGGGTTGGCCCGCGTTCTGGCCGCAGAAACTCGACCTCGATTTGTTTGGTCCCGGGCTATGAATGCAAGGGCATGTTGGCTTCCTCGAACCGCGTGTACCTATTTTCCGACATTTCCTACAACTAAGAACAAAAACAAACTGAAAACCACACAAAAAACACACCAAAAACAAAACTAAATCTAGAAAACAAATAAAAACTTAAAATAAAGCTTGGGTTGCCTCCCAAGAAGCGCTTGTTAAACGTCATTAGCTTGACGCATTACCGCTCATGTGTCAGGCTCGTTCAAAACCGTTTCTTCAAGAATAGCATTGCTAAATCCTTCAAAATACGGTTTCAAAAGCTGTCCATTCACTTTCTGCACTGAATGAGTGGCTCCATCATCAAGAAAGGCGGACTTAGCGAGGCTTGGTGATTGTTTGATCTCCACATTAGGGCCCTGCAAAGCAAAAGACACAGGCTTCTTGCCTGACAATGTTAGTGGCATGGGCTTAAAGCCCGGTAGCAAGGGTAGTCGCTCATAGTGAGCGTTCAACTTAGCTACAACCTCCTTCATGTCAGCGTAAAACATACAATCTACTTTATCATCATTAACTAACGGATTCTCAAGAGAAAATTGCAATCCATCATGATTACTAACATTAAATAAAACTGGAACAGGTGTATCTAAAACATTAATAGAGCATAAGGAATTGTTATCTAAAACTTATCAACCATGACAATCACATCTTCTACAACCCCTTTTGGGTAAACATTGAATCCATCAACCAATTGAATTACTACATCCGTTGCACGTAATGAAGCAAGCTCAAGAGATTTATAAATTGAATAAGGCAAAACATTTATGGAAGGACCCAAGTCTAGCATAGCCTTATCAAATTTCATCTCACCTATAGTACAAGGGATAGTGAACATACCTGGGTCTTCGCATTTCTTTGGCATTCGTCTTTGGAAGACCGCTAAGATTTGCTCACTAACCTTGATCTTCTGCTTCTCCTTAGGCTTCTGATTCCGCTTGACCGTGCATAGCTCCTTCAAGAATTTAGCATAGCGAGGGATGCTCTTGATAAGCTTGAGAAGTGGAATGTTCACCTTGCAATTTCTAAACGTCTCGAAGATCTCTTTGTCGTTCTCGATCTTACGGGTCTCCTTTAATGCTTCGGGAAAAGGTGGAAGAGGTTTGAGAGCTGAGGTCGAAGGAGTCGAGGGCTCTTCGTGGATCACCGCCGGCGCGGTTTGGTTCCCCTGGAGCGCGACCGCACGCTGGCCAGTTTTGGCCGCAGAAAATTGACTCGTCGGAGTGCGGTCTAGGGCTTGATGGCACGGGGGCGGTTTGGCTGGTTTGCCCGCGCTCGTTCTTCTGTCCCAACTCCGATATTTCGTCCTCCTCATGCTCCTCCTCATGCAAAGTTGGTTGTTTGTCGGCTTTATTTCCCAACACTTTACCACTACGGAGCGAGATTGCACTCACATTCTATTAGGATTGAGTTCCGTTTGAGAAGGCAATCTGTTCGAATCTCTAGCTTCAAGTTTGCTCATCGCCTTTGCAAGTTGGCTCATTTGATTTTCCAAGTTGGTGATGCTAGACTTGGTGTCTTGCTGAAATTGCCCCACAGATTGATGCATAAGAGTCATGTTTTGGGTAAGAGCACGGATCATTTCATCTGTGGATAAGGATGAGCCTTGATTCCGTGCTTGAGGCTGAGGTTGAGGTTAAAAGGGAGGTCTAAAACCTGGAGGCCCGTTTGGAGGTGCATACTGTTGATTTTGATTTCCGTACCTCATATTTGGATGATCCTTCCAGCCCGGATTGTACGTGTTGGAATAAGGATCATATGCTTGTCTTCTTGGACCATAGCCTCCAAGTGCATTAACTTCCTCCTCTTGAGTATGAAGAGTAGGACAAGCATCCGTCTTGTGAGTAACATCAGAGCAGAAACCGCACGGCTTAACTTGTTGTTGTCCTTTCAACATGAATTGCTTGAACATTGACTTCAACTCATTCACCTCTTCATGTAGAGCCTTAACATCAATAGAATGGGCTGCCTTCATTGAAGCTCTTTTGCTAAATTGGCGAGAGCCTTCAGAAAGTTCATGAAATAGATCAAAAGCTTCATCGGGAGTCTTGTTCAGGATGTTTCCTCCACAAGCGGCATTAACATGTCGGCGTTCTTCATCCAATAAGCCCTCATGAAGGTAACAAGATCCATCCGAGAATAACCATGATAGGGGTAGCTTGAGATTAGCTTTTTGAACCTCTCATAATACTCGTAAAGCGATTTGTTCGGGAGCTGTTCAATGTTGCTAATGCTCTTTTTCATACTTGAGAGCTTTGTGGCTGGGAAATACTTCTCAAGAAAAGCCTTTTTCAGTTCCTCCCAAGTCTCAATACTGCCAGGAGCCAGATAATAGAGCCAGTCACTCGCTGCATCTTTCAAAGAGAAAGTGAAAGCTCTCATCTTGATTTGATCATCAGTGACACCGTTTGGTTTCATGCTAGTGCAGACAACATGAAAATCCGATAGATGTTTGTTGGGGTCTTCACCTGCCTTCCCATAGAATTGAGGAAGAAGGTGAATCAGCCCTGATTTCAGTTCAAATTGGACACCGTCAGGGAGTGCAGGTAGCTTCACCACCAATGGTTGTTGGGCCAAATCAGGTGCAGTCAATTATCTTAGTGTCTGAGCCATCTCTGGTATTTCAGGAACGCAATCAGAATCAGAATCAGAAGATGCCAAGTTGAACGGTAATTCCCGAGAAATCGCACGAGCTTGCCTGCGCAACCTAGAGATTCTCCTTTCGATTTCTGAATCAAACGCAACAAGAGATGGATTAGTAGCACGGGTCTGAACCATGCAAGTGGTTCCCACCCAAAAGAAATAAAAAGTAACACTAGATAAATACAAATAATTTGTCGAGTCCCCGGCAACGGCGCCAAATTTAACGAGCACTTTTACGTCGTTCTAAAAGCACTATCAAAGAAAATTCCTAACATCCTAACCTTAGCAAAGTGGAAGTAAGGGTCGAACCCACAGAGACTCGGAATATTTGTATTTAAGTAATATTACTAAATTAAACGGGGATTTTGTGATTGTTAACTAAAATTTAAATTATTAAAACTAACTAAAACAAAGCAAGTAAATGTGATTTAAGATTCAAATATGGAGAAAAGCGTCCAACTAGTTTTGTATCCGTTGCATACATGATGTTTTGATCCTCGATTATCCTTATTTCAATTTCCCTTGACTAATCTATTGTGAATTTATGAATTCAAGCTTAAGGTGGTTGTTAATATACACGGTCTTTAACAACCTTTTAACCAATTAACCTAGAAAACCTTCTATGTCAAGTTGATCATGCAATTAAGTTCAAAGCCTTCAATAGAAACAATAATCATGAATTCCAGTGTCTATCCACGAAGTCTTGTGATTAAATTCTCCGCCTTTGATTAACCTTATTCCACCGTCTATAAGTTTAATCAAAGGATTCATCCATGAATAATCAAATTCCACAGTCTATTTAATTATTCTAGTTGTAATTCAACCTAGAAGTAAAATAGGTGATCAAGCTATTATAATCCTAGGTGAATTTAATCAATTAAGCATGGAGAGATTCAATCTAGTCAAGGCAAACTAAAATAATTCAAACCTCACAAATAATCATGCATACAACTTCAACTAACTAGTTGGACATGAGAAAATTAGCTAGACATTGTCATTGAAGAAAAATAAAACTTACAAGAGTCAAATTGATCTTCAATTGCAAAAACTAGGGTTTTTGTCTCTCACCAATCTCCAAACTCAATCAAACTTAGAACAATAGAATAATAGATAGCCTCATCCTCAAATAAAACCTAAAGAAAGTATTTATATTATATCTAAAAACATCCAAAAGCAATCCTAGAGTCGGCCCACAAGATCTCGCAAAGCCCAAGTTAGCGTCGCAGAAACGCGCCGGAGCGCGGCTTGACCCTCCCAGAGCGCGGTCGCGCTCTGCCGACTTTGCCCGCGCTATCGCCGCAGAATCTTCACTCCTCCAGCGCGGTCTTGGCTCCACTCCGCGGTTTGGCCACTTCGCTTCTTGTCTCGTAATTCTTGCCTCGGGTCTTCACTTCAACGCTCCCTATGCATCCCGAGGTTCCGTCCTAAGCCTTCCATCTACCTTCTTCCACCTTCCGACATGCAATTATACACAAAGACGCGTAGATTCCGAACTAAACGAAAATAAAACCTAAACTAAACTTAGAACGAAATCCTAGCTAAAAGTGCATAAAACGGAAATAAAAACATGCTCTAAGACCTATACCTATATGCTCTATCAATGCCATTAATGAAACATTGGATAGAGTGGTGGCGCTAGCAACCCAATAGCTTGAAGAACACTCTCAAGGTCAAAGCTCTCGACCAAGGAGAAGGCGATGATACGTTGAGCGAGATCGTGAAAGAGGCCATCAACAACTCGTCAAGATTATTTCTCTTCATGATGCACCGCCAGTGTGTACGGACGAGTAGTTTCGTAGACGGTTTAGAATGCAAAAACCCTTGGTCCTACGCATTGTCAACCAACTCTCATCCACATTCGATTTTTTCGTCAACGGGGGGATGTTACAAGAAGGCAAGGCCTATCTTCCCTACAAAAATGCACTGCAGCTATGCACATGTTGGCTTATGGCATGTGTGCGGACCAGGTGGATGAATACCTTCGGATGGGTATCATTTCCTTGTATGGTGATACATACATTTGTAGGCCAACCGTAGAAGACATACAATGGCTCCTTCATTTTGCGAAAGGGCGGGTTCCCAGGAATGATCGGCATCATCGATTGTATGCATTGGGAATGGAAGAACTATCCAATTGCATGGCAAGGGCAATTTGCACGAGTTCATGGTAAGACAACAATTATATTAGAAGAAGTTGCATCATACGATCTATGGATATGGCATGCATTCTTTGGAACATCAGGTTCATGCAATGACATTAATGTTCTTGATCGTTCTCCCATCTTTGATGATGTTTTGGAAGGGAGATCACCATCGGTGAATGTCATCGTCAATGGTCATGAGTACAAAATGGCTTATTATCTCACCGATGGTATTTACCCGTCGTGGGCTACCTTTGTGCCTTCAATTCGACTTCCATGAGGATCTAAGGAGAAATTTTTTTCTCATTACCAAGAGGCATACCGAAAAGACGTGGAAAGAGCTTTCGGGGTCTTGCAAGCTCGATTTGCTATAGTAAAGAACCCAACGCTTTCTTAGGATCCTCGTCATATTGGGAAAATAATAAAAGCGTGCATAATACATAAAAACTCGACACATATTCCCCATATCGATCAAGGAACATGTCACAATACATAAAAACTCGAACAGAACTTCGAAGTAGAGGTACCCACAAACAACTACAAGAAGATTTGGTTGAGCATGTATGGCAGCGGTTCGGGCATATTCTTCTTCAAAACTAGTTTATGCATGATTTCGTGTGTACTTGTTTGGTGTGTTTTTTTTTTCTATATTTTTTGGTATGCTTTTTTTTGTGTTGTTTGATGTGTTTCATGTATTCGTTTTAATGTATTCCGATGTTTTCAATTTTAAGTGAAATCAAGTGTGTTGTTGTTGTTGTTGTTTATATTAATTTCAAACTTAATATTCTAATCATCCAATTGATATGAATAATAGTCAAATTAATTTAATTAAAAAATATGAATTAAATATTATATCGATTTAACAAATATCACCCGAAATCAACCTAAAATAAAAAGCTTAAGATGTATACTATTATATTATAAATAGTGTAATTGAGTAAATAAAGATCGAAAATTAAAAAAAGGTAGTGGGTTTTAAAGAATAAAATGGGGATGTGGATTGTGAGGATAGAGCGGAAATGGGTTTTAAAATGAGGTGGATGAGTGAGAAAATTTGTTTGTAGGGGGGTTAAAAACCCAAAAGTTCGCTTGTGGTTCTTAGTAGTCTTAGAGTGTGTGTAGTGGTTGACCAATTTTTTTTGTCATCATATTATTATATTCACACTCTCTTTACTCTTTATTAAAATTTAAATTATATAAAATAGATTTTTTCTCTTTCTTGTACACATGTCAACATGTCAAATGAATGCACAAATAAATTTTGATCATGGGGATGACCAGGGCATCAGCAAATCGGCCTTCTCTCTCCTTAATTTATATTTGTTTATTGCTTCTCTCTCTTTATGACCAAAAAAAGTTCATCCGTTGAGCATGCTCTAAAGGAATGCATTGTTTGAAAGATCTTTAATATTTTTTTTTAATTTAAGAATCTAGCGTTGGGGATTGTCTAAGGAATATAAGAATATATCTGACAAGCTGAAGTTCATTTTCATTTCATCCACACAATACAACAATGTAAATGTTATTATTGAGAAAATTAAATGTTGAACCTTCTAAAGTATTTAAAATATTTAATCTTTTTTCTTATTTTTATGGTCAAACTAACGTCATTATAAAAGGGTGAAGATTTCTAAATTTGATAACTAATTAGACTTATTAATCAGATCAATTCGATTGAGTTCAGGTTCGTTTATTTTAGATTCGACTTGAGTGCGGGTCCGGGCCAATTGGATTGCCGCTCAAATCACGTCGGATTATGGGTTATCGTACAAGTTCGAGTTGACCAACATGTCAATAATGTCATTTTTATTGTTTTTTTCACTATTAAATTATTAAATAATAATTTACATATGTAAAAATAAATAAAGTTATATTTTTACTTAAAATTATATTAATATTATAATAAAATTTTACATTTACTTTCCAGTCGGTTGTGTCTCGAGTCCTACGTATGAGTCCCTCTCGATACTTTTTTTCTTTTCTAAGTGTAGGGCAAACGACGCTCTCTACTTTCACTAGATTCTTAAAATATATTATATAAGATGTTTTATCGGCACATTCAATTGATGGTAATTGAGCTTTTGACCTAAAGGTCCCAAATCAATCAAGGGCAACCAAAAGCTTGGATTAATTGTTTCGCATTCCACAATGTAGTGTGTTGATGTAGAACAATCAATGTACATTCTCATCCAGGCTTTAGTCTTACTTCTAGAAGTTGATGTGGACTACGACACACTAAGAAGGCCTTTAGTTCAACAAAAAAAGGAATTTATAAGGTTGTTAAACAACAGCTACCAAGGCGGCTATCATCCAATAAACACGTGGTGAAAATAGCGGTCATCCTTGATGTCATATACACACCTCTCATCTTAAAGAACAAGGGAACTACAATTTTTCAATAGTTTCTTCATGAGTAATGTATCATATCCTTAATATTCCCCTCTAGACCTCAAGTATACTTACACAAGTGTGTACTCCATACTTTCAAACTTGTGATATATCTAAGTGAGATCTCATATTGTCGTATAAACCTCGAGCACACTAAAAAGCATTGTTCCCTAATAGGTAAGAATCACTTGATGACATAAAAATCACTAACAAATACCACCTAAATTAATTATGTATCAACCTACTAATCTAGTGTAATTTCGCTTTAAGTGGAGTCTATGGGGTTAAAGATGTACACACCCTTATCCAAAAAACTTAAACGGATGTTTCCGATAGACCCAAAATACCAACTGCAAGACAAGAAAACTTATTGTGACAATGTGATTAAAAAACAAATTTAGTTAAAATGCGCCAAAAAATGATTTAGGATCATATTTTTTCAGAAATAAGGCAAGCCCTGCCATTTATATTAAAAGCAAACTAGTTATCCCATGCAGGGGATACATCTGAATTAACCAAAGCATAAATATAACTATGAATAGAATAAAGGGAGTTTGGTTCAAATAAAACAACTTCTTATCCTATAAAATAAGGAGAGTTTAGAACCCTTGGATCTCCTTGATCCAAGGACTAATGTTCTATCCCTTTTAGGGACGCGGTGACATTTTCGTAATTTCTTGGAAATTAAAAAAGTGCATCGTTATGGTGAAAAAAGTGCATTATGAAATCGGTAAAAGTGCATTACTAAACCAAAAAATTAGGAAGGAAACAGTTGAGTTGATTTTGAGTTAATCAAACGCCCAAGATGATGCATTTTTGTAATGCACTTTTACCGATTTCATAATGCACTTTTCCACCATAATGATGCACTAAACATGGAGTACATGCATCCATGGGCTTTATTTTTGTTTGCATTTTTCGATCTAGTAATGCACTTTTTGGTATTTTGCAATGGACTTTTCCATCATAACTATGCACTTTTATAGTGAACTGAACATGGAGCGCGTGCCCCGTTGGCTTCATTTTTGTTTACACTTTTTCGGTTTACTAATGTACTTTTTGATATTTAACAATGCACTTTTTCACGATAGAGATGCACTTTTGTAATTTTTGAGAAATTGCCAAAATGTCACCGAGTTCCTAAGAGGGATAAAACATCAACCCTTGAATCAAGAAGATTCAAGGGTTCTAAACTCTCCTTATTTTATAGGATAAAGAGTTGTTTTATTTGAACCTTACTCTGAATAAAGGATAGTAAAGACATTAGTTGAAGAAAGTGCTACATTGGCTATTGTTGGTGATTTTAGTGTAATCAAGTGATGGTTCCCTATATGGGAATAATGCCTTTTAGTATGATTGAGGTTCATACGACACTATGAGATCTCACTTTGCTATGCCACGAGTTTTGTGTGTGTGGAGTGCGCGCTCATGTAAGCATAGTTGAGATCTAGAGGGAAACATTAAGGAGAAGTTGCGTTACTTATGAAGGAACAAAAGAATTGTTATGTTACTAGTATTGGAACTATATCCCTAAGAGGGAAACGTGCCTCTAAGACAAGAATTTTATATACGACATTGAGGATGAACAATAGGCGTTGTTCCTTGAAAGGGAATAATGAGTCTGTTCCCTATTGAAGGGAACAATGTATGTTCCCTTGGAGGGAACCGTGGTTCACCTGAGTGAGAACAATAGTTCTTTGACGCATGACTAAAAATTCAACACGTGTTTAATTGTTGACAATAGTCATGTAAACCGTTGTATAACTACATTGTAACTTCCTTAATGAATTAATAACTAATGGGTGACGTGGGTTATTCATGATAACCTTTCGTAGCACTTGGTAACCGACGTTAACTCCTAGTAACCGTTGGTAACTGTTGTTAACCGTTCTCTATAACTGTTTTCATTTGCCAATATAAAAGGCTACGGGGAGATTAGTGTCGGGTTCATTCGCATAATCATAGGAGAACGTCTCTCTCCATTATTGAACTTCAAATAGAGTCTAATATCCATTATCACATGAACTCTAAGGTTTGATCCCTTTAATGAGCCTTGTTAGGGATTAATGGGTTTGTCTTATCTCACTTCAAATTTCTTGGATTCCCCAAGGCTATCTAGGGGGTGAAATATTGATTTCGGAAAGCGTTTCTACGTGATTCAAACATATATCAAGTATTGCATATGATAGATCTACTAAAGATTTGTCGTCTTTAACTACATTCACGAAGAGGAACTTCACTGCTTCAGTAACGCACTATTCCTTAGTACCAGTAGATACAAGATCTTCGGTGGGAACTACGAAGCAGAGAGTCCATGACACCTACAGCTATAACATCAACACGGACATTCGCAACATGACGCACATGAGAGACTTCGATTTCGCTCGGATGGTTATCCAAGGCATCATGACATTTCCTGATCAAATAGAATTCCTTGTGCATTTGTAGATTCCTAACCTTCAATGAGGAGTAAGTCCGGAGGAAATTAGTATGCAAAATTCAAAATACTCAATTGCCTAGTTGCATGTAAGCTATAAAAGACCGCCCAAAGTTCTGCAGTCAAAGCTTCACAACTTCTGCAATTAACAAGAAAGTCTTTAAGAACTTGCATTCATGATGGACCCCCTCCAAAAGTACCATGGTTTGCTTTGGAAGTTGCATTAGTATTAAGAGCCATCCAAATATCCCAAATTCTATGACAATCACACAAAGCATGGAACAATGTTTCGGGTTCATTACATCGGAAGCACATATCTAATAAAGAGAGATGCCTACAAACTCTATTAGTGTTACACAACACCACCTCATGGTCCACAAGAAAAAGAAAATGCTTAGTACGTTGCTGCACAAGAGTCCTCCATATTGCATGCCAAAAACATCCCTTACCAGGCATAGTAGACTTATTCAGAAGCCGCCTAACCGAACTCAGCGTGAAAACATTGGATAGGGAGTGAAGCTAGAAATTTTTATCATGGTCTAACACACTAGTCGAGAGTTGAATCGAAGACAGTCGTTGAAGGATATTAGGAATCATAAAGGACGAAAACATCTGCTAAATCCATCCAGAAATCGTCCAATATTCAGCCACAATTGTCATAGAGAAATCATCCAGAATCGGCTACATTGAAACATCAAAGAGAGGAACATCCAATAGCCATGGAGAAAGCCAAAAGAAAGTCGATTGTCCATTCCCAACGGCCATACCCAAACCCTTCACAAGGACCTTTGCACCATGAGTAACCCCTTTCCATAAATTTGACGAGCCATGTCTCTTTTGAAATCGATATCCAATCTCCCATTATAGTATTTACCCCGGAGAACTTGCATAAAGAGTGTTCTTGAGTGAGGCGCCAACCAAGCTTGGCCATAAGAATCGAGTTTTTCTGTCGTATTGTTTGAACCCCGAGACCACCATAAGTACAACCAAGGAGCTTAAAAAATAAACCCCATTTCTTTGATCAACCCCCGGACAATGTTCTAAAAAACGCTAGGTGGACCCTAGGTGGAGAGGGACCACCTAGCACCTAGGCGGCCTAAACGGGCACTTAGATGGACTAGACGGTCTCCTAAACAGACTAAAAGGCTAGGTAGGCTAGGATCTTACAGTGTCTAGGCGGAGCCTAGAAAAAGCTAAGCGGAGATTTTTAGAACAGTGCCCCCGATTTGGTTGATGGAACCGAATACCACCTAATTTATGTTGGTTAAATGCCTGCCACATTACAGAAATAATTCGAAAGGTCGTTTAGAACTTACTTGGGCATCACCTTATTTCCAGTCAAGTAGCTTATATGATTCAAAACTTGCAAATAAGACATGTTGCATCAGTTGAAATCGTAACATTCCTATTGTGCAAAAAATAAGTCGGGTGGGACTCCGCAGATTATGTTTCAAATCTGACAAAGACGAGTACTTACAGTAACTTTTGCATGGGATTGAAATGCTTACAAATGGAACATTGACCCTATAAGAAGTCTGTTAAGAAGTGCACAATCTAATTGCTTGGCAACCTTGAATCAGCCACAAGGTGGTCTTAAGATTAACATTTAAAGTTTTAAACGGCTATAAATTTCACTCCATCAGACATAACTTCACCCAAAAAGAATTATAAGAAAACAAACTAAGCCCAAACGAATGAATGTGTACAAATCATCTACAAAAGTATGGCGATCCTCAAGTTTTTTGACCAAACCGCAAGACGGGTTCAAGACGCTGCAACGGATCGAGCAGACCCTCTACCGAGCCCGAGCCCAAGCCCTAAGCCCAAAGGAGCATGCCCATTTGCCCTAGCCTGACTGTGATTGTGATTACAATGGGAAGAATGAACATGCCCATTGCTGGATTTTGAGTGGTTACCCTTAATATTGATAGCAACATGACCGTTGCCAGGGGACTGGTGACAGGAGTGGGCCCCACCGTTTTGAATGGACGCATTGCTGGTCATATTAGTCATTTGTAGGCCCTCATTGTGGTCTGATGACGATGATGATGACTGGATGCATTCGATGTCTTCATTGAAGCCTCTGATCAGGAAATCTGAGCAGTTCTTCTTGCATCCATGATCATAGGGATTTCTGAACCGTCCATCCGGACCTCTCAGGTAGCTGTATCGTAGTGCATTTGCTAGTTCATTGGTGGTTATGTTGCGGGATATCTACAGAACATAGAAGCAAAGTAAGCATAAGTCCAATAGTTTCAGGTAATCTTTAAAATCAGTAGTATTAGAATTATGATAGCAAAATCATTGTTTAAAGAGAGGGAACACGGAATCTTTGAAGAGACGCCCTTATTTGTGAGATTTGCTGTTTTAATGTAATACAACTACAATGGCAGAAAAAACAGCTGCAAATTATGAACACAACAATAAATGGGATGCATACCTGTGAGCCTTGAAGAATGGTTAAGACAGCCACTCCAAAGAAGATGAAGAAATCAGCAGCCAGAAATGCGATGGCACCAACATGATGTGTACAAGTGTGGCTTAGCCATCCTCCAAATGAAGATGGTGCAGCTGGATCTGTCCAAACTCCTGCATTGCACCGTGACCCCCCATAAGAACATAAAACAAAGTCGAACAACAGAATAATTTTATTTTGATGACAAAATCAAGGTAGTCAAGGAAGAACAAGAATGCATACTTGTTAGAGCAACTGTGCCAGTGATTACCATTGCAGCAACTTCCAGAACAAGGAACAAGAAGAAATCCCGTTTGTTTTTCTGTTTGGTAAAGATAGGGTTTTGCCCAAGCAAAATTACACAGCAATCAATTAAATTATATTACAAGAATGAACCACTGAGATCTATTTTTAGATTATATAAAAACAAGCATATATTGAATGCAAATATCATTATCTGTAGATTAAGTCAAGCTGAAAATATCCTTAGGTATAATTGAAATGGAAAGATTGGATTTAAATAACCCCGACTGGATATGTTCCACTCTATGATATCAACTATCACCTCAGTTGTTAATTTGATTCCACCCATTATTCTAGGAAAGAGAAATATATCCAGTGATGATTTGCCATCAGAATGTGGAAATTTTTATCATTCCATGGCTATCACTGGCATATTGCTGGAATTTGGATGACAGATTGTTGCTAGGGAGGTTTTATTATTGCTGGAATTGTTAGGATTAAATGAAAAAAATGCAATGATAGTTGGTATCACTGAATACAATTTATTTATCTAAACAGGTGATAGTTCGGAAAATTAAATTTTCCTATTATAATTCAGTCTTCGCAGATAAAAGAAAAGCATCTACATTTCTTTTATAGAGGTTTACAACCTACATAAACGTGGATTGAAAAATGATGAGGGCATTGCCAAATAATGAGTGATTACATGAAAAAACTGAGAAACCTATATTTTTCATGGTAATAATGGCATCACTTCTAACCTTCATAAATCATTAGAGCACTAGGGAGGGAGAAAAAGAGACAGTAAAACCAAAACAATAATATATATCCTGCTCACCTTTCCAATACAATTTGACACCCAAGGGCAATGATGGTCAAATTGCTCTACACAACGATCACAAGTAGAACAGTGTTTTGCACGAAGAGGCCTGACAATCTATAGGCCAAATATGGAAAAAAATATTCAGAGTTAAAGCACCATCCATCCATATTTTATAAAATGTTTAAGCTGACAGTGAAGATGGAAGTTTAATTTGCACAACAAACTGAAATGGAATCTTGAGCATTTTTATGAGCTCGAGTCTAAGTAAGATTTTTCCTCAGGAAGACAAAATAAGTATGTAAGAACGCTGATATCATGCCAAAGTGCCAAATGTTAGTCACAAAATGAAAAATATGGATTATGGTTTTACCTTGCATGTTATGCAGAGTTGAGACCAATTTCCAGACAGTAAAGCTGGATTCTGTATCTCCACCTTCAGGAGAGGTTCCTGGCAAAACAAAACATTATTAATATCTATATCAAAGAAGAGTGTATAATTAACAGAAATCAGATGTATAAGAAGACTATTAGAAACCAAGTCATACAAATTAGTAGAAATGCATATATAAATAAAGAGCCTAAAGTCCTAATTAAGGTGAAGACAAGCTTTAAAATTGTAATAATCATGCAACTTACATCATCCTTCATATTTTGTGAATCGTGGGCATTCATCTTAATGAAACCTGGGTCCTTGCTGTAACAACAAAGAAATCAAATGAGGCATGAGAATATATTACAAAAAATGACTGCATACATTTAGCTTCAGAATTGAGATTATACTTCAAGAACACTTGTAAGAACCTCATGTGCTTCAACAAAATGATTTTAGACCACTAGAAGTCAAAGAATCAGTTATCCTACACTCTCCAAGATAATGATTTTTATATAGGTGTGTACATCTAAATATTGAATACCATTGTATATACAAGCATGTCAATAAATACAAATGGATGAAATTTCATTGTGCACATTTTACAATAGCATATTTCAATGGCAATATATGTACTGGAGAACCAAATAAATTTACTTGTTAAGATTCTTTTGTATGTTAATGAAATTTATTAAGATTTTTGTATTGCAACCGCTTAACTCCTGGATATATCCTTGAAGCTTAAAAAGAAGGAAAAGGCTTTCCATATAATGTTGGCAGGTGGCACACAAAACGTTCAATCATGTCACTTTACCTAAACATTCATTTTGGGAGATATATGTTTCACTGACTTAAAACAGTACGAATCAAATTGATGAACTCTAGTACTATACCATGTAAAAAAGATCAATCTTTGTTTTCAAAGACTATGGCCTTGCTATAGTTCTTATAAAAATATACTTTTTGATGAAAATCATTACTTTTTTATCTTGGAATATGTGAAAACTAATTACTTTTTACATATTTTAAGGCAAAAAAGTAAAATTTTTTTCAGAAAGTGCTTTTTTAAAGAACTATAGCAAGGCCAATGTCTTTACTTGAATCAAGTGCTAATAAATTTCTCACTATTATGGACCAAGTCTTGTTCCAGTTCATTGACATATCGTCCACTTCTAAACCTAAACTAATTAAGACCATTTGAAATCAAAGAATCAGTTATACATCACACTCTCCAATATTTAATGCTCTTACACATATACATATGTGTAAGAACAAGTACTTCTGCAGTAACATAATGATTTTCATATAGAAGTCTAGGTACATCTAAATAATACACATATGTGTACATACAAGCAAGTCAATATACACAAATGCTCAAATGATATTCATAAGAGCTAAAGCACAACAACAACATTGACCCAGTGCAGTTCCCTCAAGGAGAATCTGGGGGGTCAAGATGCAGGCACCCTTGGCTTAACGTTGAGGGGGTGTGGCCGAGAGACCCAACGGGACAGAAAACAAGAAACAACAGTACCAAACAGGGAACGGAAACAAAACAAAAACGAAAATGAGACCAAAGGCAGAACAAAGCAAGAGCAAAACGGAAACAGAAACACTAGAGCAAACAGGGCAAGAAACCCAAGCTGCCAAGACCCCAAGCGAAAACTGTCATAAGAGCTAAAGCAAGACATAATTTTGTAAACAAACATTTAAAGCTTACCTGCTGCATCTATACAACATCACTAGTCCAGCAGTAGCTAGTAAAACACCTGACCAGGCGAAAAGGCCAAACCCAGCTGTTAAACCTGGTAGCTCAGATGCTGCAAATAGGGAAACCCCAGATTTTCTTAGTGTTTATGAGAAAAATATGAGAAAGTTGAGATTATAGATTTATAAAACTCAGGAGACGTACCCATGATCACTGAACGTGTAAAAATCACAAGGAGCACAAATATTGCACACCATAAGACCGGAGCAAGTCCCATTTTTGAAAATCTTCCAAGCCAACTATTACCATCGTAACGCCTCTCAAGCAGCCTTCTGGCATTCCCCTGCAAGCTCACAGTTAGCATATAAAGCAAATCAGAGAAGTGATAATGCTGGGAGATCAAATCAACAAATAAGAAGTTAATCAAGCACATCAAGTGCAAATAGAGACTAAAAACATATTTCATTTATTTTGAAAATAAAATTATTCTTACAAATCCAGAAGAGTATGTATTATCTATTAATAAAGTGATCTGTGTATTATTCTTCTCCAATAGCCACATAATTTGGACAAAGATACATTTTCTACACTCTAGATCTGTTCTGGAAATATGACTGCTTTCTCCATCATCAATGCACACCACCCACAATGTAGGCACAAAAATGGAAGTAACAATCAAATCCCTCAAATGGGAAAACGCAATCCAGATGCCCATTCTAGGGAATCTAATCAATATTCTAGTTACATCATCTGATTAAAGACATCACTAAACTCCATGATGATACTGGAATGTGATACAATTTAAGCACAAGCATTTAGAATGAAAAGTTGCAGTAACCATAAGCTTATAGGGAATATAATAAATAATACTTCCTCTTCAACTTCAAGCATTATGCTAGTTATAGAAGAAGATATTAATTAGAACTATCAAGCATCAACAATAAGAAGCAGTCCAAAGTTCAATAACCCACAAGGAAAAAAGCAACTTGTCTGTGATTCTTATCCGCAGCCAGCTGCGCTGGTGTAAGACCGGTGTTATCCGTTATCATCAAGTCCTCTTTCTTTCCAGCTTGTACAAGGACTGTGCAGGCTTCCATGTTCCCTTTAATGGCAGCCCAATGAAGAGGAGTACAGCCTGTAGATATCAAGGAGAGGAAAACCAATGGTTTCAAGAAACATATTAAATAAGTTCAGCTTAGAGATGGAATAATCCCAGATTATTACCCTCTTTATCTTGGCGACCTCGATATGCATCCAAGAATAAAAGAAGACGGATGGAATCAGCATACCCTTTGTAAGCTGCCCTACAATTCTCCAAAATTTAAAAATCATATAAACCAATAATTTATTACAACTAAAAAATACAAGGAAATATGGTATTTTATGGCAGTGTCAATATGAAGAAGAAAGATGACACCAAATATGTCAAGTACAAAAGGGTGTAACATAAAGACCAAAAGGTCTAAAATAATAAAAAACTGTAGTATACAAAGAAATAGACTAACAATATACTTTTTTGTAATCATACTATAGCAATCAAAAAATCATTCAAGCAAATGCAGTGTAATAATCTCTACATATTTTTATAGAAATAGCATAGAAGAAAAAGCACCAAACTCAGGAGACGTTCATACACAAGTCAATAAGAATTTAGGGATTGTTCTTCTAGGTCATTATAAAGACATTAATTTCACACATTTTAAGGTATTTATAAATGAAAGTGTTTTATAATGACATAGAAGAACAAACCCTAAGAGGCTAAAGATTCAAAGAGCTTTATACCACCTCAACTATGCACGTCAACAAAAGGATTATGGAAACTATGCTTAAGATGATTAAGACAATATTTAAAAGAAATTTAGATTGAAGCATGCAAATTCAAATACGCAAATACAAACAGGTGTGGTTCTTTATTTACCAGTGTAAAGGAGTTCTTCCATCATTATCTGGTACATCTACATCTGCATTCCATTTGGAAACTATGTGATAAAGGTAAGCTGTCTGACCATATTGAGCTGCTACATGTGTTGTCTGCAATTAGTTGATTTATAATAAACATCATATAGCAATATGGGACCAAAAAATTGATGATAGATTGCCTATATCAACCTGGAAAAGCATTCAGAAAGAGAACAACAAACCAATAATAACAAATATCTGTCTTCATTTACTTTACCATGTTCTACTTATACAGGTAACAAGTGATGAAGCTGACAGTTGGCAAATTGCTTCTATATTTTTTTAATTTCTGACAAATTTCATTTATATATAGGAATAACCCACCATTTTATGCAAATATTTTCTTCAAAGTTCACAAAGATTTATATTTTCCAACTTAATAGTTAAAAAAAATGGGAAGATAAATTTCCATCAATCATAATGCATTACAAAATACAAAAGAAAAAAGATAACAGAAAAGTATCAGAATCACCCATTTACAAAATAAGAAAAGCCTTTAGGGATTTATAACCTGATACCCATATACATCAGCAGCATCAAGGCGGGCACCTTCTTGCAGCAAAAGCTCAGCCACTTGGATTGCCCCTCGCACCGCACTCCAATGCAATGCAGTCTGCCCAGTTCGATCAACGGCATTGACGTCTGCACCGTGCTATTACATGAATGAACGGCAAACTAGTGAGTTGACACCAATTCATATCAATTAACTTCCGAATAACAAGCACCTGACTAGCAGAAATAATGCTGGAGAGGTCAGGCAAGAGAAAAAATTTCAACATCCTGGACAAGAGGGGTTTCTTTAAATAAATTTGTTAAATATTTCTTAAGCAATAGCACTAATATTGAAGGAGACAGATCAGCTTCTTATACAATGTTCCCGAGAAGAAATCAGATTTGATTTGATTTGATCAAGTGTCACCACTTAAACACATGAAAACCACCTAAATAATAAATCGGTGACCAATCCCAAACCAAATGCTCAAATCCACGGCCCTAATTGATAACATTCAAAATTCATGCACAAGAGCTAACCAATTTTGAAATAACAAAAATCAAGCACTCACTCTAATTCCAACAATAGAAAAGAGAAATAAAGGATACCTCGATAATGTACTGGGCAGCAGCAGTGCGATTGTTGAGAGCAGCCCACTGCAAAGCGTGGTATCCAAGACTATCCGGTTCGGAAACTGAACACCCCTCGCTCTCCAACAACCGGTGCAGCTTTTCCATATCTCCATATGCCGCCGCAGTGTACACGTCGTCCTTCATAGGCTCATCATTCTCTAAGCCGATTTCGCCGGCACCAGCCGGCTCCGCCGTTGACGTTGACGCCGACGTCGAAGCCAATGCCACCTCCTTACCTCTCGATTCCACTTCTTCAACCACCTCAATCTCGGATGACATGGTAGAAATCAACAATAAGGCTCAAAATTCGCCCAATTTAAATAGTGATGTGGATACCTACGATTTGAAATTCGAACGCAATTCGATCGAATGTCCAGAGACTTAATTTTTATACGGGAGAAAAGAACACATGTAACCGAGGAGGATGGTTTCTAGGGGTTTTCCGGGGAGGAGAGAGAAAGGGAAAAGCCGTCGTTGTTGACCGGGTTCGGGATGAGAAAATGGAAGGGAGATGATGAAGACGATCTCTCAGTCAAGCGCTGATTTTTATTTTTAATTGTTATTCTTTTTTCCCTTTTCAAGTTTTATATATCATTTATAACTTGTTTTGTGGATCATCTAAACGACGCCGTTCTGAATGATCAAAACTCAAGTCTTTACGGACCTGGCAAAGCTTGAAGTCTTATGTGTCGAATACTCATTGGCTAAGAATGCGTAATTGCTTCCATAATTCCATGTCACCGTGCTCCAGATCCATTCCCGTCCCGGTTCGTACACGGTACGCGGTCTTGCACCAGGCGCTCTCCTCTCTCCTTCGTTGTGGTGCGCCGTGCGCTTAATTGATTTCGCCGTTGGAGTGTTTCCAAGCTGAAGAAATGGGGGGAAAGAAGACTTCGTGTTTCGCATTCTTGTGTGTTTTCCTGTACATTTTAAACCAAGCTTCAGCTGATCAAATCTTCACAGCAAATGCTGGTAAATCTCGTCCCATCGATCAAGACTGCTCTTTTTTTTACGCCCTAATTTATGTCTTCGGAATATCTCTTTTCGATTATGATTCGTTCAAGCTCTTTCCGAGTCAGCCTAGGTTTACCTTGATTTCGATGTCAATCAGAAGAATTTTGTTTCGTTTTTCATTTTGATGCCCAAATTGACGCGTTTAGGATTGTCCCTAAAACTTGACCGTTGGAAAAACTTGACCGTTGGAGCTTCTGTTCTTAATTCCTTGGAGGTATCGGAAAATTGAATAGATGCCAATAAATCTTGACTTCTATAGAAATTGGATAACTTAAACTAAAGGTGATTTGCTGCTTCGTATATCAAATTCAAAGGGGACGTAAGTTTTAAAGCTTGCTGTATTAATTAGTGATCATCTTTCTGTTAATTCTAAGTTGAATGACAGAAAACTATAGTTGTGTTGAATTGATCTGGGTATGGGATTTGGGAAGTCTGTTTACTTATTGTTGATCTCTCATTGTAATGACTGTTAGTTTTGGTTTGAATGTAAGGAACAGGAGCATTTGGCGGTAGCTCTCGCGAGCCTAAGTATAAGATTGAGTTTCATCCTGAAGACACCCCTTTTCATCCTGTGAGTATGCTCACCGCATAGTTTATATGTTCTTATGCAGTCTATGATATATATGTTGGCCTCAAAGGGAATGGTAGAAATCTTGAAAAGCTGGGTTCATCTCAAGAATGAACTATACTTAGTAATAAACTGTAAGGAAATGGATTCCTGTTCACCTTTATTATGGTACGGGATTGTTTTTACAAGTAATATCTTAATGGGAAAACAAAAATAAGGAAGATGTTCTATTGTTATAGCAGTTGGTAGACATTATGCTAATAGTTCCTCAATTATAGCAGCATAATGGACTAAACCTTTCTTCCCCATTTTTATTACTGTTTTTTACCTTTTTTTTCTAAACGCAATGATAGGTCTTGTCTCAAAAAGGAGCCAAGCAATCATAAAAAAAATCACGGTCTTAATATGTGCCAAATTTATGTGCTTGTTGATGTTAATTTGCTGAGTGTGTATTTGCTGGTGAAGAAAGAAGGAAGGGTCTATCAGTGTCTTTGTAATATAGTTGCACGGCACTAGAAAAATATCTTCTATAGCTGTTTTTCTTTCTGCTGCTAGTCTTTTTTTTTAAACATTTGATGCATTACACTTTGGAACCACAATGGACTGAATATCAAAAAAGATAACCCATTTCTTTTGGATTTCATATGTAGGATAATGACCAGGAGTCTCTTCTCATGCCAGATGAAAAAGGAAAGAGTTTTCTTTGTTTCCTTCCTAAGGTAGAGAAACCCAAGAGTGGCAAATCAACTTCTCAGCAAAACTCAAGCAGCATAATCATGGAAAGTGAACAGCGACTCAGGGTGAAGACACCTGATGAGCTACTTGAAGTTATAAAGGATCGCGGCTGCTTTGTCAGAGTCAGTATATTTATGACTTATACATGTTTCCAATGATACACTACCTTTGAGATGGATTTAGTCCCTATATCAATCTTGGTGCATTTTAACTAGATTCAGTTATTATTGTCACATAGCTGAATTCAGTTTTTCTTGGGTCTATCGGGCGTACCCCCTAACCCCTTTCCCTTGGGCAGGGGTACCCCCATCTTGACCCCCCCCCCAGATTCCGCTGTAGCGGAGCCTCACTTGGTTAATGATGATGATGATGACGACATGTTTCCAATGATAATTGTTTAGTATTTGCTTCTGGATTTAATCCTTTGCTTGCGTTCCGAAGAGTCATTCCTAGGGTTAATTTTTTGATTTGCTTGATTTGCCCACATTGAAATTACATTTTAATTCTTTGATGGAGGGAAGTGAAATGCTTCTGTTAACCTTAAAATTACTCCCTCCGTTTCAAAATAGTTGATCTTAGACAAAGCTTCACACATATTAAGGAAAATCTTTTTTTCCCAAATTACCCCTATAAGTACTCTTTATTTTTTTTCAATTATCAATGGAAATTTTGGGATATGTGTAAAGTGGGGTATATATAAGGGTATAAATGGAAAAAAAAGTTACGTGAACATCTATTTTGAAACAAAAAAAAATGGCTTTAAGAACAACTATTTTGAAACGGAGGGAGTATTTTGCAAGAGTAGGAAAATTGTCTTCCTTATATTTATAAGATAAATTAATGTAAATCACAATCTTTTTTTTCTCTTCTAGATTCTAGATATATTTTGTAGGGATATGCACAAAAGCCTTAGGCTGATATATTGTGGGGATAGGTTTATGATGTTATTTACAATAGAATTGTTCTATTTTTCTCCTTTTTTGAAGAAGGGTTATTTTGCAGAAAATCTCTCTTAAAATAAGGTGTTTTCTTTTAAACCAACACTTTTAGATTAAAAGAAGTGATCAGAAATGAAGTGATCAGAAGTAAGGTGGGAGTGGCCAGTATAGGGGATAAGTTGCGAGAATCAAGATTGCGTTGGCTTGGACATGTTCAGAGGCGGGGTCCTGAGGCACCAGTCCGTAGATTTGAGAGCTTGGTCCTTGGAGATATACGCAGAGGGAGGGGGCGACCGAAGAAGTGTTGGAAGGATAATATAAAGCAGGATGTCAGCCGGTTGGGGATTTCGACAGATCTGGCCGTATGCAGGGATAGTTAGAGGGAGAAGATTCGAGTGGTGGACTGCTAGTCACCTGGACAGATCGGTCCAAGGAGGCCTTGAGGCTTGGGCGCGTTGTCTTGGCTCTATGTCTTCGTTTTTGTTCTTTTTCTCTTTTTTCTTTTCTTTTCTCTCCGTTTTGTTCTGTTTCGGCTTTGCTTTGGTTGCCCTGTTCTCTAGTTTGCTCTGTGGTCCCATCGGGTCTTTTGGTCGCTCCCCCGTTGCTCTAAGCCAGGGGTGCCTCCATTTTGACCCCCCAGATTTCCCGTAAGGGAAGTTCCACTGGGTAAATGTTGTTGTTGTTGTTGTTGTTGTTGTGTTTTAGATTAAAAGAGTTGAACAGAATCTCAGACTTCACAATTTACCATCACGGAAAGCTCACAATTGTTACCCCTCTTTGAACATCTCCAATGATGCCTCACGATGGGTGCATTTCAAACTCTAGTTAGATCTGTCTTGATAAACTAAGGGTAATTTAGTTATCTGTAGGTGATTAGGTGAAGGTAGATCATCAAAGAGTATGATTTACATATGAAAAGATAGAGCTAGAGGTGGTTTGTTTATTCTTTTCTAAAAACTGGTGGTCAAATGATAAATATATTCAAATTAGCTGAGATATAGTTTTTTACTGCAGGTTATTTTCCCTTGATAATTTTTTTACTTTCTCTAGTTTTACTTTCTACTCCCCCGCTAGCTTTTCTATCTTTTGTTTTGCCCGTCCTTTTTCCCTTTTTTACTTTGGGCCCTCCTTAGATACCCTCCGTACGTCGAGTCGGGGTAAGGGTGCGTACATCTGGGTAGATGTTGTTGTTGTTGTGTAGTTCTCAGGTCATGAGCATTCTGCTACTGTTTCATGCATATTCAGGCATTGTGGTTAGTAGTAGAAACAGAAGCTACTATGTAGGTGACTGATAGGAGGAGAATATTTTTACCTTACTCTGAGAGATACCCCCACCATATATCAATGTCTCCTCTCAAATATACCGGTTGAGATCTGTTAGCCTGGTCGGTGTATTTTGTAAAGTCTTAATGAACTTGCAAATTTAATTGATACCTCAAAACCATAAGGTTGCATCAAATTGTGTTTGGAAATTGTTATCTTACACTGTTACACATGCACATCTCGGAGAACTTTTTCCTTGCCTGTATTCTGTGACTCTTGTATTACTTCAGAGGAATGACTGTATGTGTACATAGCATTTAAGTAGGTCTTTTGTTACAGAGTCCTTCAACTTTTTCTACTTCCCTATGCTGGGTTGTTTACTCTCTATTGATATCCTGACATCAGACATTTCTTGTGCACAGCAAGAGGGTTGGTGGGCATACGAATTCTGTTATCATCAGAAATTGCGTCAGCTTCACATTGAAGATGAAAAGGTAACCTTTACAAACCTTGTTTCTTCATAATCACTCATCAGGTGAATCTTTGTATTCCATTGGCCTTAATCAGGCACCAGATCCTAGTCAAGTTTTCATGTGGAGAAGAATTTGTAAAATGCAGGTGGTTCAGGAATTTACATTGGGTGTCTTTGATCCTGAGGCAACAGCAGCTTATAATCAGAATCTTTCTGACGTTTCAACACTAAAAGATCCACGTTCCAAAGATGCATCTCAAAGGTACCATCATTTCAAAGTTCTTTTAATCCTAAGAAAATCATTTCTGATAGCAAACAGTTAAAATAGCATCCAAGTGAAAATAAACAACTAAAGACATTTTGATTTTGGGGTTTCTGAAGGTACCATGCCCACCAATACACAAATGGAACAATCTGTGACCTCACTGGTCGACCTCGAGAGACAGAGGTTCGTGTTTTCTTATTGCATGTGATGAATATATAATGGCACAATATTAGGATAAATCTATTTTCTGGTTTACCTAAACTTGCTAGCATGATTAGTTCTTACTTCTTGCTTCTTCGGTTTTTCCCCGTTACATTGACAGGTCAGATTTGTTTGTTCAGAGCCAAGGGCAATGATTAGCTCCATAACTGAGTTATCCACGTGTAAATATGCTCTCACAGTGCATGCTCCTATGCTTTGCAAGCACCCGTAAGCCTCTCTTCCTAGATGTAATCAAATAGGATTTGCAAATTGAGTCATGTAATTCAGACATTGGAAATGTCTTGTCTTTTCAGGATGTTCCAAGAAGAGAGGCCAGTTTGGCACGTCATTAACTGTAATGAGCTTCCCAAGGACATCAAAGAAGAAACTAAACCAGAAAATACTGGAGATGATGAGGAGCAAAAGATTAAGCTGGTAACAGAAGTAGAATATCCACTGAAATTTGAAGCAGAAGAATTTGTAGCATAGATTTTCTCCTGGTGTACTGGCTGAAATATGATGTGTACTAGGTTCTTCTTGCCCGAATGTGGTCATTATTATATTGTAAAAGAAAAAACATATATTCTCTTTCCATAGAAACACAAGATCACTTTAGGTTGGACAGAAATGAAAGCAATTAGGTTAATCGAAAGGCGTCAACTCGACTATATGAATAAATTTATCCTATTATTAAGTCATATACAACGTCAATAACGACAAACAACATTTTACTGTCAAATCCATAAAATACAAAATTATTAGAAATAATATGGCCATTTTGAACAAGACAACAACGAACTGAAAGCACTATTCGAAAAGGCGATTGTTCACTCTACAATTGCTTTGTTGTTCCATCAAATATCGCATATGAACCCGTTTCTTTACTTCAAAAATTGTAACATTCCAAGAAGATGGTACACAACTTTTTGGTTTTCAGATGGTACATTTTAACTTTGGGAGCCCCTTTCTGACTATTAGTTCTTTCGAAGCAAGACCGTTTATGTATTCTCTATGATGGGTTCACTTGTATCTCAACAGATTGCCCCGTTTTCTATGTTTGGGAGCAGCCCACAGCACTATCTTGGGGTGTCACTGGCTGCTTCCGGTCACTCAATGATACGAGCCCGGTGTGGATTCGTATCGAGCCCTTGTTGGTCAAGGGTTTGAGCGGAGCCTGAGGTGGACACCAACTCCAAGAACGTAACAAAAGAGAGCAATAGAAAATTAGGGCAAAATATTTCTTGATTGATTAATTAGGAAGACAAGATAAGAGTATATAAAGCTAAGCCCTAACGGTTCAAGAAAGGCGTCCCGGGAAAGAACCGTAAAGAAAATCCGAGAAAAGAGTAAAACTCTAGTTTATAAAAATTACACTTTTAATTAAAATATCAAAATAAAAAATATTTAATCTTCATATCGTCTCAGACGACGACGGACCCTTGACGGCCTCATATTAGTAATTTGGACCATATCATTCTCTCCCCCGATGAGATTCGGCTTGTCCTCAAGCCATAAATCCGGAAAAGAGCGTTGTAACACGTCCACAGGCTCCCAGGTGGAGGAGGTCGGATCACCGTCTTCCCATTCGACAAACCATTCGGACCGAGGCTGCCCATTTACCAAGACTTCGCGAGCAGTCGTAGCACGCACGGGCCGAGAAATGGGTCTGTCATATAAAAATTCGGCCTTTAAAGAGGCGGAAACAATTGACGACCCATCCGGAAAAAATGGCTTAAGGACACATGAAAAACATTGTGAATCCGGGCTGTGGCGGGGAGCTCTAAACGGTAAGCAACAGGACCAATACGCTCCATGATTTTGAAAGGTCCATAAAAGCGACGAGCTAGCTTGGCAGAAAGAGGCCGGCTCACCGAATGCTGACAATAAGGCTGAAGTTTTAATAGGACATGATCACCAACCTGAAACTCAACGTCCTTTCTATGTTTATTAGCTTGAGAGGACATTCGTTGCTGCATTTTCGTGAGATTAGTCCGAATCAAGTCAAGAACCTGCTCACGATCTCGAATGGCTTCCATGGCTGGCGAGGGAGGTCCCACCGGTAAAGTATCTCGTGCAATAGGGGGTGCCTCACGCCCGTATAAAGCTTTGAACGGTGACATCCCCAATCCTTCATGATACATAGAATTCAAAGCCAGCTCATCCCAAGGTAAGAAATCAAACCAGCGTCAGGGACGGCCATGCATAAAGGCGCGCAGATATTGCTCTAAATTGCGGTTCTTAACCTCGGTCTGTCTGTTGGTTTGAGCATGATATGCAGTACTATGAAGAAGCTTAGTACCACTAAGGCGATGCAATTCAGACCAGAAAGTGCTGCGAAATATAGGATCCCTGTCGGATAAAATGGATGTCGGAATGTCGTGTAATTTCACCACTATATCAACAAACACAACGGCCACTTTCGTGGCATCAAACGAAGGCCCTAGGGCGGCAAAGTGTGCGTATTTAGATAGCCGATCAACTACCACCAAGATCGTCGTATGGCCACGAGAAGGGGGCAAACCTACAATAAAATCCATAGACACGTCGTCCCAAACTTGTTGAGGCACGGATAGGGGCTGAATTAATCCGGCAGGCTTGCTCGTGCTATACTTGGTGGACTGGCAAATGAGGCAAGAATCGACGAAACGCTTCACATCAGCGCGCATGCCTTTCCAAAACAAGACCTCAGCGACGCGACGGAACGTGCGATCAACGCCGGGATGGCCAGAACTAGGCGCGGCATGGAATTCAGCCAGAATTTCAGCTTTAATTAGGGACGCAGCCCCTACCACCAAACGATGACCAAAATAAAGGATTCCGTCGTGTACCTGAAATGGGGCGGCCAATGTATCCTTAGCGGCGGCGACATGCCACTCTTTCAAATCATCAAGCATAGTGTTCTCATGACGGAGTCGTTGAAGTAACTCCGAAAGTGGCGCCGAGAATGATAAAAATTGATGGAGAGTTGCGCCATCATCAATCATACACCGAGATAGTGCGTTAGCTACCTTGTTACTAGCGCCAGATTTATACTCAATTCAGAATTTATAACCCATCAACTTCCGAATAAAAAACTGCTGATCCGATGTCTGAATAACCTGCGTGAGGAGTTCTTTAAGGCTTTTTTATCACTGCGAATCAAGAACTCACGACCCAATAAATATTGACGCCATTTCTAAACCGCAAAAATAATGGTGAAAAGTTCTCTATGATAACCGGACGAACCCCTGCACCGGACACCTAATTTTTTACTGAAGAAGAAGAGAGATCGATCGTCTTGTAATAAAACAGCGCCGACGCCTTCATCGGAAGCGTCAGTTTCCACGACAAATGGCTTGGAAAAATCCGGAAGCTGTAAAATTGGTGGCCTCCTCATTGTCTCTTTGAGGCGTTGAAAAGTTGTAGCAACGGCTTCAGACCAAACAAACTTGTCTTTCTGCAAGAGATCAGTCAACGACGCAGCAAGCAAAGCATAATGGCGGATGAATTTTTTGTAATAACTAGTAAGACCCAGAAAACCACGCATCTATTTAATGGATTTAGGTGTCGGGAAGTCGGCCATAGCGGATAGTTTAGCTGGATCAGCTAATAATTGCCCGCCAGACGCAATATGTCCTAAATATTCCACCTCAGCTGTACCAAAAGAACACTTAGACCCTTTGCAAAGAAATTTTTATCATGAAGGATCTGTAAAACCGCGTCCAGATGAGAAGAATGAGCAGCTAATGACGGGCTGTAGATTAAAATATCATCAAAGAAAACTATCACAAAATCACACAGATACGGAGAAAATAGATGATTCATTGCAGCCTGGAACGTAGACGGTGCATTAGTCAATCCGAAAGGCATGACTAGAAATTCAAAATGACCATCATGTGTGCGAAAAGCAGTCTTATAAATATCTGATGCATGCATCCTAATCTGATGGTAACCAGAACGCAGATCAAGTTTAGTAAAAATAACAGCATGTCCCAGCTCATCGAATAATTCATCAGCTGTAGGAATAGGAAACTTATCTGCGACTGTGATGTTATTAAGGGCGCGGTAGTCGATGCAGAAACGGAAGCTACCATCCTTCTTTTTTACCAGAAGTGTCGAAGAAGAAAAAGGGCTAGTGCTTTGCCGAATTATCTCTTAATCAAGCATGGCCTGAACTTGTCGTTCAATTTCTGATTTCTGGAAATAGGGATAACGATAGGGTCGGACATTTACCGGTTTGGCTCCGGACTGAAGATGAATACGATGGTCCCATGTGCGTTGTGGCGGGAGTCCAACCGGCACCTGGAACACAGCAGAATGACGCTGAAGAGTGTCACGGATTTCCAGAATTAAATCAGATGGAAAATCAGAGGACTCGGCCATTGATGTTGGCGGTAAACTAAGTATCTCGAAGCATTCAGCAATCCCTTCAGACGCACATAGAGAATGCAATTAATGCATAGAAATTGGTTTTGGCGAATGTCGATCACCCTGTAAGAATACCGTCTTATCGTTCCAAGAAAATTGCATAGTCAGCTTAGCATAATCATGAGCAACTGTACCCAATGTTTGTAACCACTAGACACCTAGAACAATCGGCGGGCCATGAACTGCCAATACATAGAGATCCAAGGAAAAATGATGGCCCTGTAATTCAATAGCGGTGGCCGGACACTGATGCGTGCATAATAAGTAAGCGCCATTCCCCACAAAGGCACAAAATGGCGTAATAACAACTAGAGATAACTGTAACTGTTCCACCAAATCAGGATGGATAAAATTATGTGTGCTGCCACCATCAATGAGAACTTGCACCTGGACTCCGCTAATCACGCCTCCAAGCCGTAAAGAGCGCGGATTTGGGAGGCTCTCCATCGAGTGAATGCTCGAAATATCGCCGGTGACGGCTAACTCATTAGTGACATCGTCAGTTTCTTCATCGTCACTCTCATCACAGCTCAATAAAGCCAAGAAACGCGGCTTACAACGATGGCCCTGATGGTACCTCTCATCACAATTCCAACATAAACCTTTTTAGTGCGTTCCTCACGTTCAGCAATAGAAAGACGTTTAATTGGAAGAGTTGAGAAATTACCGTTCGAATTAGGAGGCCGTTGTGGGGTCGGCGTAGGGGCCGAAGGAGGCACCGGCGCGGCTTGGGTCGAGCTGCTGGGTTTGGAACCCCCGGAATTCCAATAGCGCCGAGAATTTGTATTCCACTGTGAAGTGGCGTCACTGAAAGCGGCTTCCAATTCTCGTGCTAGGGCAAATGCTTGAGACAAGGAGGTCGGGTTTCGTAAATTCAGCTCGCGCTTCATCGTTTGTTTCAACCCGACTTTGAATAAAGAGATCAGCGTTGGTTTAGACGACCCATGAACATTGTTAAGCAAGGCCTCGAATTCCGTTTTGATATTCAAGAATGGATGTTCGTTGTTGAAGCTCGGCCAAGAGACCCACATAATCTTCATAATGGTGTGGATCGAAGCGTTGTTGAACGGATAACAGAAAAGCAGGCCATGTCTCACCACAATTATTCCGACGCTGATATCGAAACCAGTCGGATGCCGGATGATCAAATAACATTCCGACTAAACGTAAGCGATCCGGATCCGTAGTATAGAAATAATCGAAGTAAGCCTGAACTTTAAAGATCCACCCTTTCGGGTCCGATCCATTGAAACACGGGGCCTCAACTCGAATTTTTGGAGCGTTGTCATGGCCTGGTGGTGCTCGAACCACGACCCTATTTTCGGCCGGCGGTAAATTAGGGTTGCGCGGCACTAAGTGGTTCACCGCCTGCCCTGGATCGTTCGCTGGTGGCACGTTAGGGATCCTCGGAACGATCAGGTGAGCTACAAGCGCCGGGTCATGCGCGGCTTGCACTGGCGCCTGATTCCGCTGTAGGGCTTTTTGATCCGCGATCGTGGGATTAGGGTTTACGATCACAACGGCGACCGGATTGTGGCGTTGATTGAGAATGTCATAGACGTTGTCGGTCCAACGGCGATCGACTTCCTGAGCACTGCGGACCTGCGCCACATCGTGGCGGATGGTTTGCACATCCGTCGTCAATTGAAGTAACATGTTGCGGAGTTCGGCCATTGTCGGTTGTCCCTGATCTTCGACGACGCCCTCTGCTGGATTCATGGTGTTCGGGATGAAAGCACCAGTTGATACGAGCCCGGTGTGGATTCGTATCAAGCCCTTGTTGGTCAAGGGTTTGAGCGAAACCCGAGGTGGACACCAACTCCAAGAACGTAACAAAAGAGAGCAATAGAAAATTAGGGCAAATTTTTTGATTGATTAATTAGGAAGACAAGACAAGAGTATATAAAGCTAAGCCCTAACAGTTCTAAAAAGGCGTCCCGGGAAAGAACCGTAAAGAAAATCCGAAAAAAGAGTAAAACTCTAGTTTATAAAAATTACACTTTTAATTAAAATATCAAAATAACAAATATTTAATCTTCATATCGTCTCGGACGACGACAGACCCTTGACGGCCTCATATTAGTAATTTGGACCGTATCACTCAATTACACAAGACTTTCCAATCAACCGAATTGGCAGAGTTTAACCATTTTTAGATGCAAGTTCCAAATCCATCTTCTAACACAAAAGTTCAAGCTAATCAATATAAACTTTTCCTACCCTTATATATTATGACATTTTGTAATTCCACCAATTTTCTATGAATTTATGTGAGGCAAGGGACTAGGTACATCATAAAACCGTCCAAATAAACTATTTGATTCAAGAAGCAACAGAAAGTTCAATAGCAAACCCAGAACTATTTATTTTATATTTACATCAAGCATAAGTAGAAACTGTAGAATGCATCATCCTTAAACTCTTCATACGGCACCATGTTATCAGTCAACCAAGTTATGTTCCCTGCCTTTCTACCAAAAGTAGTAGCACAGTCTTTATCTACGGGGTCCCTACACTGAGTTTTCCTTCCTCACTGGGAAGAAGAATTCAGCAAGGCCAAATACTCGTTAATCGCTTCAGCTTCTTTCGTTACATCAATGTCATAGTCAGCCAATGCGTCTCCCCTGTCAAGCTCCTCAGCAAGTTCTTTTTCCATCTCAGCATCCCTCTCTTCAGACCCAACAGAGCTAGACGCCCCTTCATCTGACCTTCCTTCATCACCCAAATCAGCAGCTCCAGAATTTGGTGCAGGAATGGCGGATTCAAGCCCACCATTATCTGATTGTGTAGATTCTCCAATATTTGGCTCTGGGCCTGGCTGTGTTAGCAGGTGATTTAGTGCTGCTTCTTTTGTTCCACAGGATTCAACTGCTGAGATCACTGGCAAGTGAACAAAATCAAAATTTAGTTCCCATTTAACTTACTTTTTTGGATGTGGAAATACAGTTGCCAAGTAATTGAGATTCGAGTGTCAAAGACTTTTGGAGCTTAAAATAGGAGTAGATCTTCAGAGCATTCTACCTCTTGATCTATCAAACCCCATGGAAATAAGCCCCGAAATGACAGCTTCTTTTGCCTGGTGTTTCCTCTTCCTCTTCTTTGATTCAATATCCATCTGTCAAACCATATTACATGAACAAAAGATATATTTATCTTTATAATAATAATATTTTCATTAAATATTTTAGACATGTACATGTCTAGTTATATATAGCTTTCGGATCACTGGATATCCGCTTGAATATCCGAATCAATCCGGGCAATTTTTGCCGGATATACAGGTGACCCCAGATCGGATTGGGATGGAACGTTTCATGATTTTTTTTTCTTGGATATATGATCTTGATTGTTCATCTTGTGACAGGTGACTCCAAATGCAAGCACAAGTAATACCTGTATCTTGGAGTTGGAGTCCGGATTAGTTAAATCATCTAGTGACTTGTGTGTATCATTTTCATTCCTTCGTAGAGCTTCTGCAGCAAGCTCACGCTCAAACCTAACATATTGAATAATTTAAACATCAGCCATAGCAGGACTGCAAGATATCAATGAAGTTGTTACCAAATAAACTGAGATTTTAAGAGACAGAAATGTGATAAACAGCAAATATCACCCCAAACGAGCTAGTACTTACCCAACACTGCTTAAATAGTTCAACTTAGCAAAATCAACAGCTTTTCCAAGCGGTGTTTTTCCATATTTTTTCTGTTCCCTGCAAGTGATGCATTCTTCACGCTCAATGATCAAACAAAAGAAAATACGATACTCAACCAATCAGGACTTGAAAAGAGGACGCACTTGATTTCCTTTTGTCTCTGAATATCCTCAGCCTCCTTCAGTGCTTTCTTCTCTCTCTCCCCCACAAGAAAACTAACAGCACTTTCAACATCTTGATTGTTCATCTTGAGAGCTCTTTTTGCTTCACTCTCCTTGTAACCCATGCTCATAAGAAGTGACAAGGCCTCATCAGACACTTGAAGCTGATTCCAAGAGAACAAAACAGCCATTAAAAGAAATATTACTATTGAGTACAATTAAAATTTCACACCGGTAAAAAAAATCTATAGTAAACCAGGAAATGTCAGCAAATGTTATTAATAACTTTTAACGCTCTAGGAGCGATTAGATGAAATCAACAACTTTCATTGAGATTTAAACTGGATTAGTAATTGACAAGGAACTAACTTTGCTGAACTTTGCTTGAGCAGAGGTTATCAAGTGTCTACATTTTTCAGTCTGGCCACAATGATAAGCTACTATGCCTTCTAATAACTCCAGCCTCAAATGCCTGCCAATGTTCAGTTAGAATTTCAGTAAAAATAAAATATTCAGCTGTTTAATTAATACTCCCTCCGTTCTATTCTACTTGTCTTTCTAACCTCAAAACTTTGTTCAACAAAACTTGTCCATTTAGGATTTTTATTTAATTAATATATTGGAAAGTGTTCATATTGACTTTTTTCTCTTTATCTATTGATATAAAGGGTAGTTAGTAATCAATTTGTGATTACATTTAGAAAATTTTGTATTTTCAATGATATTTTTTATATTTTCAATGAGTTTCTTAATATATGTGAAAAAATCTAAAAGGACAAGTAGAATAGAACAGAGGGAGTAATAAATCTGAAACTGCATTAAAATAAATCAAAAAACCCCAATAGGAACAAAAGTAAGACTTGGACTCACAGAGCCAGTTCTGTAGAGCCACCTCCTTGAAGGAGTCTGACACGAGAGGCGTCCTTCCCATGGGCACGCTCAATGCCTTCTCTAGCGTTTGCAAGGCGAGCACCAGCATCTGACAGCCAGCTGATATCTCGAAGCATGAAATAGCACCAAACCATATCGATTTGCAGAATTGGAACATTGTCAATACGCTGAAAGAAAGAAGTAATGCAACTGCATTATGTTGGGTAAGTATAAAAATATAGATATTCACTTGGTTAGCAATCAGGGATATTATAAAAGTTTATAATCTATACTCAACAATGTGTCAGATCAAAGGCTTCCTCAGATTATATGATGAGCTCACAGAAGAAATCAATCAATCAACAATTTCTAGTCTGAAGGTTCTTATGGGACAAATGAGATACAGCTTCTTCCTTAGGGGGGAAATGGGAAAAAAAAATGGTTTCCTTGAAGTGAAAATTTAACTATCAGAATGAGCCACTTAAAAGATAAAAGGCACTTTTACCTCAGTGAACTTTGGGTCACATAGGGAGAAGGCTTCCTGCAAAGAAGAAAGAAATAGAGGCATGTCATTACTTATGTACTATTAAGAGGAAATAGTAATATAATTGATTTAATCAGTGCTTGTCTATGTTTCTAGCATTCTTGTATTTGTCAGGAGTACATTCAACTTATAAGCTTAAAAAGGAAGCTTGATAATCAATATACCCTTTCCTACAAAATAATGGAGTAACAAATAAATCATATGAAAACTTGACAAGTGTGATCCATCATCCATCAAATGGCAAAGTATTTTGGTTGATGCATCAAAGATTTCCCAAGCTATAACTATGCAATTTCTCAGTAAAATGACATGATGACATGGCTGAATCACATCTAAAACTATTTCTTTTGGATGGCACTCCACTAAGAACTCCATATTGTGGACACCCAATTGAAAGCCAATATGATATTCAAATTTTGGATACCCTAACTAATCATTTGAGTCATTAACCAAATGAATATATACAATATCCTCTTACCTCCCCCATTGCAAGCACTTCCAATGCATCTTTAAATTTTTCACCCCTTATCAGTTGTTTCCCTTTGACATGAAGCATCAAACCCATCATTATTGCCCTTCAATCAGAAAACAAAGGAAAATTGTTATCATTGCAATCTGCAACAAAAAGCAGTAATTTTACTGGTACAGGACCAACTACCATCACACCTTTGATCAGTTTCGGAGCCCAGATTAACTTTCTGCCCACTTTGATCTTCGAGTTCTATATTGTAGTCTTCAAGTGGTAGCGAACCATCAGAATGTCTCTTAGCAAGACCAGCTACAGCAGCTCTGTAAAGTTATTTATGTCAGCAGAAAATATAGAAAGAAATCTATCATACAACCATCAAGAGTTTCATCCATGATTTTCACAGTTGATCATGGACATTGCCTCACTTAGACCCAAAAAATAACCCTTACTCTTAATCTCAAACCATCCACAAATCGGATGTAGAAACAGTACAATTGATCGCTCACAGATTCAACTCTTGGGTCACAATATTATACTCCCCAAAACTGACAAAGTAAGAAACTTCCATCAAAAGGAAGAAACTTTCATCAAAGATATAAACTTTCCGTCAAAAAAAAGCACTAGGCAAGACCTCAAAGCTAATGCCGCAATTGGATTCGAACCCATAAATATTACATTGTCTTCAACCCAATGATCGCCGACAATTCCTTATTGATCATAAATGTTATTAAGATCATTGGTGGCACTTGCAAATAATCAAAGATCATATCAGCATCAGCATCGCGAAAAAAAAAATCAACGATTCATTGAGACCAAAACCACAATCAAGCAACCTATTTATGAAAATCATAAAAATTACAGGACGAGAGAATTACTTGAGACGAGCAAGAGAAGCAGAGCGCTGCTCCTCGGCTTGCAGCTGTGCTCCGAGAGATTTGCCCTCGGCAACTTTGACCCTACTTGCCAAAATCTTAGCGTTGTTCTTGACACCGATTTCGGCCAAATTTGGGCTCTCATCGGATTCTTTCAGTACACGACCCGCGAAAATCAGGTTGATGGAGTCGGGTTCGGAGTTTGATCGCTTCGCGACCTCGTCTTTCAACATGGGAACCGTCCATTGGTCCAATTCGACCTCCAGAACCCCCGACCATGCCCCTGCAATTTTCAATTTCGCCATATCAAAAGGACTAGAGAAAGAAGAGAACCGAGAGCCTGAGACGACTATAGAGGAGAGACTTGTAGAGCAAGGACAAGGAGTGAGTTTGATTTATTGGGTTGTGTTTGTTGTGTGGATTTCACACACAAAAGGAGGCCCGTCTTGCGCAAGAAAACTAAGTTTTCAGTTCTTCTTTTGCTCCTTTTTCATCTTTGGAATCGGATATTTGTAAACAATAAATTGGAAGTAGAAAAAAACTTGCACGCCAAGGCCTGTAATTTGTTTTTTTTGGGGTTATTAGTAAAAAATTACTTTCTAAAATGTGTATTTTTCAACAAACTAATTTTTATAATTATTTTTTAAAAAAATCATCTTTTATAATATACTTTGTTAAGTTAAACGACCAATAATAATATCCGGACTAAAATATCCTTAAATATATATTTCATTAAATTTACAAAATCATCTCTGTTTTTATATTTTTCTCAAATTTTCTAACATATATCAAATGTCAGGTCAAGAAAAGATATATTACTTTTTTTTATCATTTTAAAAAGTTAAAATTACTCATTAATTGATTTAATATGGTAGGTAAGAAATACATAAGAAAATAACATTTATAAATTAAATATTGAAAATATCTTAACTTTTAAAGCCGTTTTGGTGATTTTTTTTGAAAAAATAAAAAGGTTTTTTTGTCAAGTACAATATGATGGTTTTTGCAAAATATGAGAAAATTAGGAATGGTTTTATATTTATTTTCTTAAAACTAAATATATATATATATAGGATTTTGGTTCAAATGAAACAAACTCTTATCTTGAAACAAACTCTTATCCTGAAACAGATGCACTTTTCCTAGTTCGTAGTGTACTTTTTCGGATTTGCACTTTTCGTACTTTGCAGTACACTTTTTGTAGTGCATTTTCAGATTGCACTTTTTGTATTTTGCAATGCACTTTTGTATAAAAAGTGCACTACGAACTATAAAAAGTGCATTCGTTTCATGTTTCATGATAAGAGCTTGTTTCATTTGAACCAAACTCATATATATATATGAAAGACATAATGGTCAATAAAATATGAAATTTTATTATAAAATATGAAATTTTATTATAAAATAGAAATAATTGGTTCAATTGCACAAATTACATAATAAAAGGTGGTTTTGCTTAAAAAATATTATTAAAAAGTTGATTTGTTAAAACGCACCTCTTTTAAAAGGTGGTTTGTGACAAAAAAAACTTTTATTTTTTAATATGGTAAAAGTTATAATTTTTTTATTATGAGAAGAATTATTTTTCCGAGGCTGGTTTAAGTAAAACCACTATTCTAAAAATCCCCGTCTAGGCGTTGGAACGTTCTAGCCCGCATAGGAGACCTTCTACTCCGTCTAGGCACCCATTTAGGTCGCCTAAGCGCTAGGCAGTCCTTCTTCGCCTAGGAGCTGCCTATCGTTTTTTAGAACACCATAAAACACATATTATACAACATGAGTAAGAATGTGGAGGAGTGTAGGATAAGGAAAATTAATAAGATTAGTTATTGGGTTGAGCATTGGTTTTAAAATGACACCAATTGCTAAAAATCAAACAGAATTGATAAAAATTAAACCGAACTAAAATTTGGTTTAAGGTGAACAGAAAATCGAACCAAATTCAGCTTTGTCAGTTTGATATGGATGGAAGGTTATCCTTTTGGAAATTCAAACCAAACCGAAATTGAACCAATATTGATTTTTGGGAAATTCCTAACCGAATTGAATAATATCGATTTTGGTTCGGTTCGGCTTAAAATTTCAGTTTGAACTAACCCGTGTTCAACCCTAAATAATTATGGAAACCACATGGGAAGTTGGGAGGTCATGGGTTACTCCTCATATTGACAATTGGTTTAGGATGAAACGTTATTGGGCTTGTATGATGGGCTTGACAATTGGGCATGTCTCCCTTGTAACAAGTGGTATCAAAGTCAATGGTTCAGCTTAGGAACCGGGAGGGTCCATCAATTGAACTTATGAGGGATTCAAAAGTGAGGGGTTGAATTGTGAATCCTACATGGGAAGTTGGAAGAAAAAACACTCCAATATATAATGTCATGGGTTACTCTTATTGTTAGTTGGTTTTGAGATGAAGCCTCATTGATCTTATGTGTTGGGCTTGGTAGTTGGGTTCATCTCCCTTGTAACAAGAAGATCTAAGTGTGTAAGAAGCTTTACAACTTGTGAGGCCAAGTTTTCCAGGTAAAATTAGTTTGGTTTTGCTGGAGTTGATAGGAACTAAGGGCTAAGAAGTTAGGAGAGTATTCTAGGGAGAATACATTGGAATTCGTACTTGCCTTGTAGTTCCGTGATTATCAATAAGAGAAGCATACAAATCCTTCTAAAGTTATCTTGAAAACTTGGCCTCAAGCTTCAAAGCTTCACCGTTCCTTTATGGACTTTGAAGTTCAAAGGTTGTGTCTTCTTCTTCAATGGATGCCTTAGACATCTCAAGGAACTCCTAAGATCACCTTCTGCAACGATGCTCTCCTCTTATCTCTTGAAAAGGGCATACAAGTACTTTCTAGACTTATGACACAAACTCCTTTGTATAGGCCTTGAATCTATCCTAAAATCAATATCTTTAATATCCATAATTAAAGATATTAACTCCACCTACCCACACCTAAAGATATAAAGTGTATGTCCTTGTCTAGTACTAGATATTGTTTCCTCAAATATAACTCTATCTTAATCTATCCAAATCCCCAATCCTTGCGTCCCAAGTTTTGAGATTATTTCTTCTCTTTTCATTTTGGATGTTCCACGAAGCCATCGTTCACTTTCTTTCCAACTCCATGAGTCAGTTCTTCAACAACACGCTTCTTTGTGCTCCAAGCTAGCGCGCCAGGACGAGACCAACAGTGTGCCAAGACTCGGATCATGGCACCGTTCCACTGATGTAGTGTGCCAACAGCATGCCAATATCAGGTCGAAGACCTAGTCGCGCGAGTCCGCACTCGCGCCAACCTGCTGGGTCGCCGCTGCTCACCCGCACCGACCTAAGAAACCCTAGATCTCGAGGATTATTCTGAGGATCTCTTCGGCTATTTTCGGGTGGTATATCTTTTATTTTTATTTCCATTTATTTTGATTTTGACTCCTTTTTGTAAGGGATCTTGTTTATAAAAGATCCTCTTTTTATTTGTTACTCTAGGATAGTTTAAATTATTTTCCTTTATTACAAGAGATATTTTGGTTTGTGAAAGATGTCGTAGTAAAAAAATGATCGGATATGTTGTGTGTCACGGCTTCATCTCTTTGGGAGGATTCGGACCCTTGGGATCGACCATCACAACGAGCCAAGGCCCGAGATTGGCATGATCCTGATTGAATTCCCTCGTATAGAATCCCATAAAATTGAGCCCGCTACTACGACGAAACTCGTAAACTCTGACATCGTTCCTATGACGAGCGGGATTAGAGTCCGCCTCCTCAGCGCCCATGCACTCAAGTATGCGACATGGACACCACGCCAAACCACCCATTTCGACGCACCATGTGCCGAGTCTAAAACCTTCGGTCCAGACCAAGCGACTTGACCCTCGAGACTTGCGGATCATCGAGTTAGAGCGCCAACTCGCCGAGATCTCGACATGTTTACACGCAACAATCGTGCCAATGCCCAAGCCCGTATCGGCACCCCAGTCGCCATTGGCGCCGATGCCGAGCAATCGCGTCCTCACCGAGGATCCCACACCTATAGCACCGATGCCCGAGGTCGAGCTCTCGCCCCAGCTTGATGCCTCGCCCTCTCCTATGTTGGTGTCTTCTTTGGGTTTTCCTACGACATCGGACAAGCCGATCGCCATGCCCTTGTCTTTGATCTCCAATGCCAAACTTGAGTCCGAATTCAAGCCTCCTGTATTGACACCTGACATATTGCTCTTCGAGACAACACATATCGATGGCAAGGCTTTGATGAGGTCGCCTCCTACTTCCCTAGTCCACACCACGTCGAAGTGAGGATGCTTCGAAGCCAAGTGGGGGAGGATGATGCGACCTTGTCTTGGCTCAGACCTGGTCCCGAACATTCCGAGATGACCTAGACCATGGAGACCCCCTTGGAATAGGACTTAATCCGCCGAGTGGGGGAGGATGATGCGACCCTCTCTTGCTCTTAATCTGCCGAGTCGGTAACGACCCCCCTAGGGTCGGTACCGACCCTGCTGGGCAACCTAGTTTTTGTGCTTTTTGTGTTTATTTTCTAGGTCACTGTCGAGTCGTTACCGACCCTACCCATGTCGGTACCGACCCTGTCGATAGGTAGTTGCTTCTTCCTTTTCAATTTTTTTTTCACGGGATCACTCCAGGCTCGATACCGACCCTCTTCGAGACCCTGTTTTGCTTTTTGATTTCGTTTTTGTTTTTGTTTTTGCTTTTAGTGTATGCCAACTGAAGGACGTCGATTTGTCTCTAATCCAGTAGTAGACTCTAAACCCGAGTGATCCTTCCACCGACGATTAAGAGAACGTAAAGCCATGGCCATGACACCGGAAGAGATGGCACAACAAATGGCCACTCTCCAGAGGCCAATGGATGAGTTACAAGATGATCAAGACGTTGCTGCTGCCGCCGGTGAACGTGAACGAGTAAACGCTGAACGTGAACGAGAGTACACTGCCCGTCTGCAGGAGAAGTTGAATGCCTATCCAAGGAATGCCAAGCAGTATATGCATCCAGAACTGAGGGTGCCAGAGTCCGCCATTGAGCTTCCTGAGATAGAGAAGACCTTTGAGATCAAACCTCAATTTATATCCTTGATCAAAAGGGCTCAATTTGAGGGAAAACCCACTGAGTTCCCAATAAAACATATTAGAAATTTCCTTGATTTATGTGACATTGTTGCTGCTAACGGTGTCTCTTTGGAATACGTTTTATTGAAAGCTTTTAAGTGGTCTCTTGCAGGAAAGGCCCTGAGCTGGTTGGAGAGCCTACCTCCCAAGTCAATAAAGAAGTGGGACACTCTGCATGACTTATTCATGACAAAGTTCTTCCCACCTTCCAAGACTACGGAGTTAAGGAAGCGCATCACCTCCCACCACCAGCTGTCTAATGAGACCTTTGTGGAGACGTGGGGAGAGATTCAAGGAGATGCTCAGACAATGCCCCACTCATGGGCAACCACAATATGTGCTCCAAGAAATCTTCTTCCAAGGGATCAATGTTGAGACGAAAAACCGCATCAATCTTCACACTGCTTGCGGTTTCATAGAGATGGATCCCGATGAGGCATGTACATTGCTTGATAAATTGACCAACTATGATGCAATGTATGGGGTACAACAATCCCAACAGCCTCAAAGACGTCTCTATACACCAAACAAGGATGAGGTCGACCCTGAAGTGAAGCACCAATTCTTGCAAGATGAGATCATCCGCCTGAAGAAGCAGGTAAGTTATCTTAAATCATCTCCTTCTTGTCAAGAATGTGGGTCTCAATCCCATGCTACTTCTGCCTGCACTAACTTACAATAGGTTTGTGCTGTTGAGGCATATGAAGAAGCTAACAATATGAGGGGTCCATATAGAAACCAAGGTAATACTTTTTATGCAGGGAGGAATAACAATCAGCCCACCGGGGCAACTATGCATATGGCCAAGGGAGCCAACCTCCTCAGCAAGAATAGAGAGTTCCACCTTATAGACCCCCGGGCTATCAAGATCCACCATCCTGGGTGCAAGGACTTTATGAAGGGATCAATGGAGTGAAGAATGAAATCAATAGAGTCCAAGCTAACCTCAATAGTCAATTGAAAAGATGGGGAGAGTTCGAGATCTGGAAAAAGAGCATTGACTCCCAACTGGGTAACCTAACTGCACGGATTCCAAGACCTCAAGGTCAACTCCCAGACCGACTCGAAGAGAATCCTAGAGGATAAATTGCAGCCATACAACTCATAAGTGGAAGGGAGTTGCCAGATCGAGCCAAGCCTAAAGACACTAAGCACGACAACGAAGATGATGCCCCGTTCAGGTTCGTTACCGACCCCAACAGGGTCGATATCGAGGCTCAACCACTCGATACCGAGGCTCCCCAGCTCGATACCGAGCCCTCCAGGCCAGGTAAGTCTTCTGAACCGAATTCTCAGCTCGATACCGACCCCCTAGGGTCGGTACCGACCCCTTATCTGCATCGATCGACCCTCTTGTCAATTCGTTAGGACCTCGATCCGGGCTTCTCTCTATCCTGAGTCCGTCAAAAACTCTTCCTTTCCCGATTAAGAAGTCTAATGATGTCACGGAAGGAAAGTTTAGACGCTTTGTTAAGATTCTTCAAGGGTTAAATATTTCAATTCCATTTACTAATGCCCTTAATGAAATGTCTGCCTACACTAAATTTTTAAAAGAGATTTTGAGCATGAAAAGATCTATATCAGAGATATCAAATGAGGCTCATTCCATAAAGCTCCCTGAAAAACTCGGTGATCCAGGTAAGTTTGCAATCTCAATTGGTATTGGGACTCACCGTTTTAAAGCTCTATGTGATCTAGGTGCCAGTGCCAGTTTACTACCATTATCTATATGGACCAAGGCTAACATAGGACCATTGGAGCCTGTTGATATGAATCTGTACATGGCGAACGAATCTTATGTAAAAGAAACTGGAGTCGTTGATGATGTCCCTATCCAAGTTGGAAAATTCTTTGTCCCAAACGACTTCATTGTTCTAGATATGCCTGAGGACCCTGTGGTGCCAATCATTCTAGGCAGACCATTCTTAGCCACCGCAGGAGCACGTGTAGATGTCAAGAAGGGACTTCTCACGTTTGATATTGGAGAAGAGAAGGTCGAATTTCATTTCAATTCGCCCGTAAGCAAAGTGGCTAGTTGTAGTTCTAAGGAGCCTACCGACACACCATGGCTCGGTAACGACCTCTTCCTGAGTTCAAAAACGGGCAAATTCAATGGAGACACGCCTAAAGAGGATTCTATCGACCCCCCATGGGTCGGTAACGACCCTTATCTGAAGGAAAACGAGGTGGGAGGTGTATCTCGGCATGACATCGAGCCACTTCCAGATCTAGCAGGCTCGTTAACAACTTGGCATGCTTGTACCGATTCTTCTTGATTTGAGCACTTCTTAACTTCTTGTACCCGAGTCATATTAGAAAAACTTCTATCCTACTACACTAATCTAAACTAAAAAAACAAGTAAAAAGAAAGCTAGCAAGAAGATCTAAGAAGCTGAAACTAAAAAGCGAAAACAAAAAGCAGGTTGCCTCCCGTAAGCGCTATTTTTAACGTCGTTAGCCCGACGAACTTATCTTGCCTTACCTAGGGCGGCTGCCATCCAGTATCGAAGGGATCATAAGAAACCTCATACTTAGCCTTAAAAACATCATAGCTTCTTTCCAAAGTATTTGGTCCTCTATCATCGATTAGTATGGTTGGTAATCCTACAACAAGGCTAGTATAATCCGAAAACCAAGGAGGTTTTGACTCCTTCAAAAGACTAACAGTAGGTTTTAATATAGAACAAGGATAGGAGAAATGATCATGACCAGAATTGATTGGATAAGAACAAGAAAACTCACTTGGGCCATTCGGGAAGTGGCTCGTTACCGCGGGTATATGTGGGTCGTTAACGACCCTGCTAGATCTAGAAGTGGCTCGATGTCGTGCCTAGATCCACCTCCCACCTCGTTTTCCTTCAGATAAGGGTCGTTACCGACCCATGGGGGGTTGGTAAGCTCCTCGGTAGATGTTTCTCCATTGATTTTGCTTGTTTTTATACTCAGGGAGGGGTCGTTAACGAGCAATGGTGGGTCGGTAGGCTCCTCAGTACTACAACTAGCCACTTCACTTATGGGCGAATTGAAATGGAATTCAACCTTCTCTTCTCCAATATCAAATGTGAAAAGTCCTTTTCTAACATCAACACATGCTCTTGCGGTGGCTAAGAATGGTCTGACTAGAATGATTGGCACCGCAGGGTCTTCAGGCATATCTAGCACAATGAAGTCGTTTGGAACAAAGAATTTTCCAACTCGGACAGGAACATCGTCAACGACTCCAGTTGCTTTTACAGAAGATCCATCCGCCATGTAGAGTTTCATCTTGACAGGCTCTAGTGGTCCCATGTTAACCTTGGTCCAGATAGATAGTGGTAATAAACTAGCACTGGCACCTAGATCACATAAAGCTTTATAACGGTGAGTCCCAATACCAATTGAAATTGCAAACTTACTTGAATCACCAAGTTTTTTAGGGAGCTTTATGGATCAAACTTCATTATGCAGCTCTGAGATAGATCGTTTCCTGCTAAAAATCTCTTTCAAAAATTTAGCGTAGGTAGGCATTTCATTAAGGGCATCAGTAAATGGAATAGAAATATTTAACCCTTGAAGAATCTTGACAAAGCGTCTAAACTTTCCTTCCGTGACATCATTAGACTTCTTAATTGGGAAAGGAAGAGTTTTTGACGGACTAGGGATAGAGAGAAACCCGGATCGAGGACCTACCGAATCGACAGGAGGGTCGATCGGTGCAGATGGGGGTCGCTAATGAACTCAGAGTTTGGTTCAGAAGACTTACCTGGCATGGATGACTCGGTATTGAGCTGGGGAGCCTTGTTAACGACCCTGTTGGGGTTGTTAACGAGCCTGACAGGGGCATCATCTTCGTTGTCGTGCTTAGTGTCTTTAGGCTTGGCTCGATCTGGCAACTCCTTGCCACTTCTGAGGTGTATGGCTGCAATTTGTCCTCTAGGGTTCTCTTCGGGTCGGCCCGGAAATTGCCCTTGAGGTCTTAGAATTCGTGCAGATAGGTTACGAAGTTGGGAGTCAACGCTCTTTTTCCAGATCTCGAACTCTTCCCACCTTTTCATCTGATTATTGAGGTTTGCTTGGACCTCATTAATTTTATTGTTCACTCCATTGATCCCTTCATAGAGTCCATTCACCCATGATGGCGTCTCTTGATAGTCCGAGGGTCAGTAAGGTGGAACCCACTGGTCTTGTTGAGGAGGTTGGCTCCATTGGCCATATGCATAATTGCCCCAGGTGGGCTGATTGTAATTCCTCCCTGCATAAAAAGTATCACCTTGGTTCCTATATGGATCCCTCATGTAATTAGCTTTTTCATATGCCTCAACAACTATGGTTTCCCTTTCTCTCTGGATCTCCTCTATCTCAAAACAGAGTTCATCAATCTGCTTAGCTAATTCCTCATGTGTAGCCATGGCTTTGCGTTCTCTTAATCTCCTATGGAGGGAACACTCGAGTTCAGGGTCTACTTATTGGATTAGAGACAACTCGGCGTCCTTCAGCTGACATACACTGAAAGCAAAAACAAAAACAAAAAATGAAATCAAAAAGAAAAAACGGGTTCTCGGCAAGGGTCGTTAACGAGCCTAGATAGGGTCGTTAACGAGCCTGGAGTGATCCCGTGAAAATCGAAACTAAAAAGAAAGAAACAACTACCTATCGATAAGGTCGTTACCGAGCCTAGATAGGGTCGTTAACGACTCGAAAGTGACCTAGAAAACAAACAGAAAAGGTACAGAAACTGGGTTGCCCAGCAGGGTCGGTACCGACCCTAGGGGGGTCGTTACCGACTCGGCGGAGTCCCAAAAAAACGTAAAAAGAACAAAACTTGGCACTATTGAAATCTCCCCAGCAACGACGCCAATTTGTTGAGAGGGTTTCTTGACAACAAATAAATTTATATCAAAACCTACAAAACACCACCAAAGCTTATGTAGACTCCATATCTCATGAAAATACGAAAACATACACAAACGACTCAAAACAAAACACAAAACTAAAGAAAAAGACTCAAACACACTAAAAACACACCCCAAAAACACGACTAAAAAGGCGGACATCATGCCTCGGTAACGAGCCCTTATCTGCTCAATCAAGGTAAGTCTTCATTTTCTGAGTTGATTGATTCTGGTCATGATCCTTTCTCCCATCCTTATTCTATATTAAATCCTATTGTTAGTCATATGAAGGAGCCGAAACCTCCTTGGTTTTCGGATTATACTAACCTTGCTGTAGGATTACCGAGCATACTTATTGATGACCGAGGGCCAAATATCTTGGAGAAAAGCTATGATATGTTTCAATCTATGTATGAGGTTTCTCATGATCCCGACATAGCTGGATGGAAGCCGCCTTGACCCGTCAAGGTAAGTTCATCGGGCTAACGACGTTAAAAGTAGCGCTTACGGGAGGCAACCTGCTTTTAGTTTTTGCTTTCTTAGTTCTTTTTTCTAGCTTTCTTTTGACTTGTTTTTAGGTTAGATTAGTGTAGAAGGGATAGAAGTTTTTCTAAAGTGACTTAGGTATAAGAATTTAAGAAGTGCTAAGAAGAAGAAAATCAAGAAAAAAATCGGTGTACAGCAAGCTCGTTACTGACTTCACAAGGTCGGTACCGACCTCTACCGAACCGATAAATTTCAAATTCCTCAAGTGATCAATGGTTTCAAACAGCTTCAGTTTTATTTTGTGAGTTCCCTTTTCTTTTTCCTCTTTATTTTTATGTTTTTAAACATTGAGGACACTGTTTTGTTTAAGTATGGGGTATGAGAAAAGGTAACTCAGTTTGGTGTCAGTTTTTGTGTCTTTGTTTGTGTTTTTAGGATTGATAATATTCCTCTTAGATGTCCTATGATATGCTTTAACTTGCTTGATAATGTAATTCCATAGCATGTTTGGATAGCTTTGCCTGAATCATGCTGCAAATTGTTTTTATATGGATATTTAGAATGTTTTGAAATTGAGCATGTATAACTTTTAGCATAAGTAGTGCAATCCAACAAAAATTACTACCATGTGAGTTATTTTTGGCCTTATAGGGAGAACATCAAGAATCCCTTTTCTTTTCTTGTGTGATTTACTCTCCTTATGCATATTATCTCTTGTCATTGATATGGTTATCTATTTCTGGAGACCTATATGAGATATTAATTCATTGCACGTGAAATCATACGATAGAGAACTTATTTTTTATAAGCTCTATTAATCCTTATCCACCTTTACATAATCCTTTTTTTACAACCAATTTGAGCTTTAGCCTTTTATTTTTAGGTCCACAAAAATTATTTTCCTAGCCGAGATAAGCTTGATCCTATCCGGGGATTAGGACTTAGTTGGAGAGGTATGTTTTGTTGAATGAAAAATGATATGTTTTGGTTCAAAATAAGGGTTTTTGGGGAAGGTAGATTGGAAGTCTCTTGTTTTCTTTTGTAAAAAGATCTCTTGGTAGAAAAGATGCATAAAAATAAGAGGAAGAAAAAAAGAAGATGTTTGGATCGATACCGACTTAAATTGGCTTGGTGCCGATATAGAAGTTAAGGAGATGTGTATCTCGTTATCGATCCTCTCAAGTCGTTCACGAGGTTAGTCGAGAGCAGAAAATGAAAAAAAATGTGAGAAAAAAAAAAGAAAGAGAAGGAAGATGTGCAGTGCGTTTAAAGATAAAACCAGAGATTCTCGTGGCCGAGGCTAAAGGAAAGGCAAAGGTGGTTGCGCCGGCTACAAGGGATGCGTATGTAACGCAGGCCCAAAACACCGTCAACAACAACAGGAACAACAACAACAACAACAGAAACAACAACAACAACAATTGCAATAACAACCGCGGTGGCGGAGGTGGGAGTTGGAACTGCTTCGGCGGGAAACAACGGGGTTATAGAGGCAAGGGTGGCCCTTTGTATAACCCAAACGAGAAGGGGCGCGCCAATCCCGCCTCGGGGGCAAACACCGTACCATAAGGCCCGAGTCAGGCCAGGGCCAACAATGTCGAACAGCAGGCTCCCGCAAAGCAGGCACGGTCCGGACAGACGACGACGCATGATGGGTATATTCATACCATCTCGGGTGGACCTTCGTTGGTTGGATCAATCCAGGCGGAAAGAAAGAGGTACGCGAGGGTAAGCCATCATGATCCCTCGGTATTCAGCGTCGCACAGACCTCGCGGTCCCACATAGGGTTGGCCTTCACCTCTGAGGACGCTGAGGGTCTTCACATGCCACACTCTGGTGGACATGGGATCCTCCATGGACATTATGTACTACAGCGCTTTCGAGCAATTAGGCATCTCCGAGACATCCCTGAAGCCCTACACTGGGAAACTCACTTCCTTCTCGGGGGACGAGGTCGACGTCGCGGGTCTTATAGATCTCTGGATGACGCTGGACACCGGTTGGACGAGGCGAACCGAGATGGTGGAATTCACCGTGGTACACCTGCCCTTGGTGTATAATGCAATCATCGGGAGAGTATCCTTGATGAAGTTTCAAGCGGTGGTGTCCATCTACCACCTAAAGATGAAGTTCCCCGTCGACGGCGGGGTCGGAGAAGTGAAGGGAAACCAAGAAGAGGGTCGTGTTTGCTATGCGACCTCTGCAAAACAGAAATGCCCGGTGTTCATGGTGGAGTCTCCCAGGGAGGCTGATCTCGAAGTCCGGGACTTCACGGTCCCCATCTCAGAGGTAGAGAGAAGGGTTGTTACCCCCTTTGAAAATGAAGCCAAGAAAATCTACTTGGGAGAGTGTCTCTCCGGGAAATCAACCACATCGTTGGAGGCCTTGCTTGCTAGGTCCCGCGGCGTGTTCGCCTGGACCGCGAAGGACCTCCGCGGCGTCCCACGAACCGTGGCCCAACACTCCTTGAACGTTGATATTACCACGCGTCCCGTGGTACAGCGACGAAGGAAGATGAATGAGGAGAAGGCAAGCGCTGCAAATGCCGAGGTGGGAAAGCTGCTGGCCGCGAGGTTTATCCGCGAGGTCCAGTACCCTATATGGTTATCCAACGTTGTGCTAGTAAAAAAGGCCAATGGAAAATGGAGAATGTGCGTGGACTTCAAGGATCTCAACAAGGCCTGCCCCAAAGACAGCTAACCCCTGCCCTCGATCGACAAGCTGGTCGATTCAACCGCGGGTCACGAGGTCTTGAGCTTCCTCGACGCATACTCAGGATACAATCAGGTTTTGATAAGCCCGCGCGATGAGGATGAGAAGTCCTTCATCACGCAGCGAGGGATCTACTGCTACAAGGTCATGCCGTTTGGCCTGAAGAACGCCGGGGCAACCTTCCAGCGCCTCATAGACCGAATCTTTAAAAATCATCTGGGGAGGAACATGTCGGCTTACGTCGACGACATTGTGGTCCAAAGCAAAACCCCTAGGAGCATCTGGTCGACCTCGTTGAGGTCTTTGCAACACTCAAGCGCAACCGGCTCAGCTCGAACCCCGAGAAGTGTGTATTCGGCGTATCATAGGGAAAGTTCCTGGGCTTCATGATCAGCGAGCGCAAGATCGATGTGAACCCCACCAAGATTGAATCAATTCATTCAATGAGGTCGCCGCGGTCTCGTACTGAGGTACAGCGGCTCAACGTCGTCGTAAACTACCTGGGGAGGTTCTGCTCCCGTTTGGCGGACAAGTCTCTGCCCTTCTTCGTGGCCCTAAAGAAAAACGACAAGTTTGTTTGGGACGAGGAGCTAAAGCTCGCCTTCTCCGGGTTGATGGCATTCTTATCAAAACTCCCCACATTGTCACCTCCAATGGCGGGCGAGGACTTGCAACTGTACGTGGCCGTAAGCCTAGAGACAGTCAGCGCGGTGCTAACAAGAAAAGCTATGCACTTAGTCTACGTTATAAGCCGCGTGCTCCAGCCTGCGGAGCAGCGATACTCCCCAGCAGAGAAAATGGCCCTGGCGGTCGTAACCGCCGCAAGGCGCTTGCGCCCTTACTTCCACGCACACCCTATTCAGGTCCTCTTCGACCTCCCGATTCGGCAAATCCTCCATCATCCCGCTCTCTCGGGGCGGATGACGAAGTAGGCATTCGAGCTCTCCGAGTTCGACATCAACTACCTTCCTAGGACTGCAATGAAGGGACAAGCCCTTGCCGACTTCGTGGTCGAAGTTACCTTCCCCGAAAGTGATGCGAGCTTTGAGGAGTGGAAGGTCTTTGTTGATGGCTCGCGGTGTGACGCCGGAGGTGGGGCTGGCATGTTTCTCGTCGGTCCCTCAATTGAAACAGAATATGCCCTTAACTTCGCCTTCGACGCCACCAATAACGAGGCCGAGTATGAGGCCATGATCGCCGGTATAGAGATGGCACTCCTCAGTGGGGCTCGCAAGATCAGAGTATACACCGATTCCGAATTGGTGGCGAGGCAATTGAACGGACAGTATGACACCAGAACGGCGTTCTTGCCCGTGTACCGAGAGAAAGTTAAAGCCTTGGTGTCTTGCCTCAAAACCTTTGCGATAGAGTCCATCCTACGCGCTGCGAACACCAAAGCGGATGCACTCATGAGGTTGGGGTCGGCTCTCCCCTTGGAAGTAGGAAATTGTGTGATGGTGGAAAGGAAGCTCTCGCGGAGTGTAACCTGCGAGGTTCTCTCCGTCACACTCGGGGACTGGAGGGTTCCCATCACGCGATATGTGGAGAGCGGCGTCCTCCCCGAAGATCCCGTAGAGGCTAGAAAGCTCAAAATGTAGGCAGCCCGCTACTGCGTCATCGGCGGTCGGCTCTATCGTCGGGGCTTCGCAGAGCCCAACCTGCTATGTGTGCCAACTGAGGCAGCAGAGCACATCCTGTTTGAGGCGCATGAAGGGGTCTATTAGTTTTAGTTAGTGTTGTTAGTTGAAGGTTAGATTCGGCTCTTGTAGACCCCAAAGGGTAATCAAGACGTTTGAGTAGACCCTAAAGGGTAATCTCGTGAGTAGACCCGAAGGTAATCTCGTTGGGTGTAGACCACAAGGGTAATCACCGCCGAATAGTGTTAGTTTATGTTAAAACACAAGTTAAAACTTCGAAAACATAAACAAACATAACTTGACTAGAATGACAACCAGTCACGGGATGAGATCCCGCTTTCCTTCAACGTTTATTGCCCCTATTAATATGCCAAGGGTATAACCACAATAACGTTGTGAGATAAAACATTGCTATACAATGAACATGTGGCAAGCATGTATCAATTGCATATATACGCACCTCGTTCTTCAATAAGTGTCTTGTAATTTGATGTGGAACACTCAAACACAATTCTCGTGATTTTATTGGAACTCAGGAAACCTCTCTAGAGAACAACTTGTTCGAACCATCAAGAGAGAGGAGTCCCCTTCCTATTTATAAGCAAAGAGGAGGGCGGTTATAGAAAGAGAAATTGGAAGTTATTTTGTTGAGAAATTTAAGGAGGAAAACAAGGAGGATTAATAGGAAGTTTGTTATAACTAACTTGGTAACTTCCCTCAACAAACTTTCAAATTTCAAATCCATCATTATCCAAAACTCAAGGCAAAAGCCCAAAATGGCCCATGAGGCGCAAGGCCCAAGACCAAGGGAAGCTAGCTTGTCGCGCCCACACACTCGAGATATGAATTGTGCATCTCGTCTCTATGAAGCTTGTTGATGCTTTCGCGAAGCCAAAAGGTCAACCTAGCTCAAACCAAGCTAAAACAAAAAACAACTCATAACTTAAGCTAGCTTAAAACCGATGTTCCAAGCTTTGGTTAGCTCTCAAATTTTTCCACATAGTCCTTGAGCTTTATTTCTCAATCTAGGAATCATAACATAGCCAATCAATTTCATAAAAATGGCCACACACGCAAGTCAACCAAAACAGCGCCATAGGCGCGCCCCGGTTTGTCGCGGCTGGTGCAAGCTTGCATCGCTGCAGCGGCGCTCCGGCGCTACGGCCTCGACACTCGGCGTGCCCCCGCTGGCGCGTCTCGGCGTGCCATGCCGATGCTTGGTGCTCAAAGATCTTGAGGTTCAAGTCAGCCTCGTACCGTGGCCAGCCCTAGGCTAAGAACCTCAAAACCGGTTCTATCGATCAAGGCGCGCCTCCAGCGCCCTTGCATTGATGCCACCTATGATTCCTCCAACTCTTTCAAACCCTTGGAAATACTATTAGGCCGATCACTAGGCCGTGCCTCCTGCAGGCCCCAAGCCTAAGCGATACCCTTAGTAATTCTCACACTTATCCATTCATGACTCACACCAAATGGATTGATGACTTTCACAAATCACCAACAAGGTCTGCGGTGGCCACCCCGGGTGGCGTGCCTTGTCACATAAAATCGCCCATTTGGGGTATTTTTGGCCCACCCTCAGGCAGGACGCGAGGGCCTATGTCTAGAAGTGCGACGGGTGCCAAAAGCACAGTAACCTCCAACACGCCCCGACATCGCGCATGCGCTCGATCCATGCACCCTGCCCCTTCGCGATGTGGGGGATGGACATCCTATGGCCATTCCCCAAGGCCGTTGGCCAGGTGCAGTAAATACTGGTTATTGTCGACTATTTCATGAAGTGGATCGAGGTCGAGGCAATGGCGAAGATCATAGGGACAAAGGTTTGCAACTTCCTATGGAAGAACCTCGTGTGTCGCTTTGGGGTCCCCATGACCATCATGACTGACCATGGCCCCCAATTCGACTGCGAGGAAACTCGGACCTTTTGCTCCGAGCTTGGTATAACCCTCAAATTCTCCTCAGTGGCCCACCCCCAGTCCAACGACTAGGTGGAGAATGTCAACGCATGTATCCTGTCCGATCTTAAGAAGCGCCTGGGCATAGCGCAAGGTCGCTGGGTGGAGCTTCTCACGCTCGTCCTATGGAAATACCGAACAAAGGCCAGGTGGAGAATGTCACTCGCGAAGTTCGCCCCTGAACAGCAATTCAACCTTGAGGTGGGCCTCGTTCTCTTTTTCCTCGAAGTCAAAAACCCTTGCCGAAGGGACTAAGGTTTCTACGGGAACCAGCGCGTCTGTCGTGGGGTTGGCACCACCGAGTGCGGGGTCCAAATCTCCCTGGGCTACGGGGCCTGCAGCAGGAGCCTCGGTACTTTCACTTGGCGCATCCCCGCCCTCGTTCTCAAGGAAGAACTTGCATTCTCCCTCGAGCTCTTCCCCAGTTTCTTCTCCCATCGTCAGCCCATAATTGGGGATAAAAAAGGCGATTCGAGGGTCGATATGTTGATATTTTGCCACCGCCTGTCTTACCCCTATACGAATGGCCCGCTGGTACATCCCGTCAAAATTGCTCAGCAATTGTTCCTTGTACTCGGCGGAATTCACATACTTGGGCCCTGCAGCCTCCACCTCTTCGTTAAGCTCTTTGATACGGTGGTGGAGACTGCTGTTTTCCTCCTCAACTTTCTGGAGCTCTGACTCCTCCCTAAAAAAGTCATGCTCCGCGAAAAGTTTGGTACGGAGCTCCTTGATCTCGGCCCGAAGGTCCCCAACCAGGGCCTTTGCCTTCGCCTCCTCCTCATTGGCCTTCGCCTCCCCCTCCTTCGCCTTTGCCTCCCCGTCCTTCGCCTTGGCCGCCGCTTTGGCCTCGTCCCTCGCCGCAACCTCTGCGGCCTTAACTCGCACACTCCTCTGTGCGGGCCTTAAGTGCCGCCTCCATCTTGTCCATTCTCGTTTGGAGGAGGGTGATGCAGCTACAGTTATAGTTCTCGAAGAAGGTGTGCTAAAAAGTCAAAAAACATGTTAGGAGAAAACGAACATAAAACTTTCGGGCAAGGCTTACGAAGGAAAAGCAAAACATACCATCGCCGAATAACGGAGGGCCTCGTCATTAAGGGCTTCCTCAGAGAGATTGTTTGCCCACGCAATCTCTTCCTTCCAGTCCTCCCGATTCCAGCCTCTGAGCGTGCCCCGGGCCATCCCGGGGCAGTGGAACTTCGCGGGGGAGGGGCCGGTGGCGGAGAGAGCCCGCGCCTCAAAGTTGAGGCTGGGTACGATTTCCCTCCCCAAGGAACTGCGTTGGCCGTCCCCCTTGTGCTTCTTCCTTTTCTCTTTACGGGGCGATGCCTCCGCATCCTTTCGTTTGGACTCGACCTCGTCACTGGATCCTCGGGGGGTGTGGGAGGACACCCTGGTAGCGTCTCCCTTGGGTGGCCCCCCTCAACAATCTTAACCCCTACGACCTTTGCAGGGGCCGTCGCCTTCGGAAGCGAGGTTGGCGGCTTGGAAGAAGAGGTCGGCGCCTTTACCACAGAGCCCTTCGGGACCCGAGAGGTCTGCGCGGGGGGACCGCAGGTTTCTTTCCCTGCGCCCTTGAGGCCAGAGCGTTGAAGAGATCCACTACAAGAAAATAAAAAGCAAGCTAGATAAAAGGAATAGAAGGGAGATCATCGCAAACAATCAATGAGTGCGTGATCCGAGCGAGGCTCGTGATCATCACTACCTAAGCAAGGTTCGGGGCTGTTATGCATAGCCCAAGTCAAAATAGAATAATAAGCAACGCAAGAGCAAGGGAAAAAGATATGTACTCTCTTCCCCCTCGCGGGGTGGAGGGGTGAGACTCAGACCAGCCCGCTCAAGCCTGTCCTGAGCCAGGTACTCCCAATACGGTGCCTGGCGCACCGGTGTGAACCGAGCCTTGAGCTCAGCGACGTTCTGCGTCCCCTTAGGAAGGACAAAGTTTTCTGGGGCCGAGGGGAAGTTAAGATACCTCCCGGTGGGGTCCCGGGCCAAGAACCATTTGTCTTTCCACTGACCGACGTTTGACGGTGTAGTGGTGATCGATCTTTAACCAAGGAAGGCTTAGGTTGACGAGACAGGATTCATGTTCTCGCCTCGCCATGAACAAACTCGACATAACGCCCAGGTCCGGTCCCTCCTCGAGCTCGTGGCTTCGGATGGTATACACGCATAGAAGCCTCCATGCATTGGGGAACAATTGCGCAGGGCAGATGTGCATCGCCCACAAGAAGTCGACTATGTGTCGGGCTAGCGGCAACCTGAATCCGGCATCGAGGTTAGGCAGGTGTACAACCACGCACTTCTCGTACAATGCCAAGGTATAGCCATCCCTTTCGGGAAGTGCCAACTCAACCCCCTCCGGCCATTGGAAATCATTTGCAATCTTCTCGAGGTGCACTCGCTTCAGGACCGTTGGAGCCCCCTTGGGCAAAAAAATCCCTATCAAGGGGTTCGGGGTCGCGGGTATCCGCTCCTCGAGAATTGGGGGGATACTTGACACAGAGTCGGTAATATGCTCCGCGAAAAAGCTCGCCTTGTCGTTGGAGTCAAACGACCTCGCAATAGACCCAGCAACCTCCTCGTCAGAAATCAAAGACGAGGCCATTTCAACCTTAGAAGACGCGCGTAGTCGGGGGAAGCACGAATTAACAGGGATATCAGAGTCACTAGAAGAGGGGTCGCTGAAGACAAGCGAAGGGGACCTCGGGTTCTGAGAGTCGCTGGTCTCGACACTCCCTAAGGTCTCAGAGGAGTCTTCGTAAAACCTTTCCTGAAACTTGAATACGAAGCCTGGTGGAGGGCTCGAAGATGTTCCTCTAGGCATGAAAGAGCGACGTCCAAGTCACGAAAGGAGAACACCTGGAAAAGAAGAGGTTTTGAGATGTCGAACAAAGCCACAAAAGAAAGAAAACGCGAGGTGGTATACAGGGGGACACAATGTCCTAGGGCTACTCTGACAGATGGGACATCATAGGGGGAATATGAAGCGCCAAAAATAGGATACGAAGAATGGAAGCCAGCGGTTGGAAGGCCAAACGTCCCATCAATCAAACGGCGAGACGTTTGGCTTTCCAAGAAATTCAAAATTCGAAAATGGGGGCGGGGAAGAAACTCAATTGTCGGCTGACGCGTCGAAAGACTCAAAGAACATCGCCGAACCACAAGCGCCACCCCTCCCCTTCCGTTTCCCCGTCGTAACACCGGCGCGAAACGCCAGAAAACTACCGTCTCCCACTAGGCACGAGACGATGAAAGAAAAAACGCCAAAAACACAAAAGAGAAGCGTTGATGTTCGTATTTTTGGTACAGTTTTTAGTATGTTTTCTTAGTTTATTAGGACTAGTTTTGATAAGTTTAGGGTTAGTTTTGTGTGTTTTTTGGATAAGTTTGCATATTTTGTGAAAAGTATGGAAGTTACTCCGTTTTGTGTATTTTTGTAGGTTTTAGCAAGGAAACGGTGTTGTTTGGAGCTAAATTTGGAATGCTATGGTGAAGGACGGAAGAATGCAAGACGAGAAAGTTGAAGTCAGACTTTTTGAAGAAGAAGTGTTGAAGAAGCCAAGCCCAGGCTCGTTCACGAGGCTGTGAGGGCTCGTTAACGAGGTTACGAGATAGAGTTTTTGAAGAATCTTAGTGATGTCCTACCGATCCTGTGTGGGAATTTATTCCGTGTCGGTAGAGTATTTTTAATGAGTTTTTGGGTTATTATATTATGTATTTTAGGTCTTGTTATCTTTCTAGATTTTATTTCTATCTTTTTAGAGTAGATTTCTATCTTTTAGGAAAGTTTTTATCTTTTAGCCTTTTCTATTTTATAGCCTTATTAGTATAAATACCCTTCTATCTAGCCTAGAAAAGAGAAGCGAAGTAGAGTAGAGTTGGACTAGAGAGAAGGAGGAGCCGAGAGAGAGAGAGAGAGACGAGTCGGAGGTCGAGATCGAGAACCACGGTGGACGAGAGTTACCGAGGTCGTTAGTCACGAGTTTTGATTCGGTATTTTGTATTTTTCGATTTTTCTCTGAATTTCTGTAAGACGATTATTTTCTTATTAATTTGAGTAGTTGTTTTGTTTTTAAATGTTTTCTTTTGTTGAGTTTAATTGTTTCTTAGTTATGAGTAGTGAGTAGTTTTCTTTTCTAGGGTCGGGGTTGAAACCCGGCATATTTATGCATGGTTGATGAGTAAGATGATGTGTTGAAGCCTTTTATCTATTTTTGAGATTGCTTGTTGTGCTTATGACTAGATGAAAGTCAAGGTAATTTGAGTTTTTGACTTGATTGAAAGAGAAAGTTATAGACTTGAAGGTTGATATTGTTTGAATACGAAAGTTTCGAGCTTTAGATCCAAAACAAGCAATTGATTGAATTGGTTTATGAAAGTAGATTAATTTACTTGGTAGTCAATGAAAGTTGATGAATTTATCTATTTAAAGGCATGATCTTCATCTTTTTACGAATTTATATGCATGACTATGTTGTGGTAACCCTTATCCTAGATCTTGTTTTTATTTGAATTCTTCTAAGTTATATTCGTTACTGAGTTCATAGCCTCGGTATCAAACCTGTTTAGGTCGTTAGTGTTGGTTAATTGTTTGCGGTGGTTCGTTAACGACCCTGACAACGTCGTTAACGAGGCTACTTATGAGTGTTTTGTTTGTTTTTTTATTTTTATTGTTGGTAGTCGATAGACAAACAACCTTGCTTCTCGTGGAACAATCCTGACTCCCCTATACTCCGTAGGGTCTTGACTTATAAATTTATTTGTTGTCCAGAGTAAAGGCCCGTCAACAAATTGGCGCCGTTGCCAGGGAAGCAACGAATTTGTTTGTTTATCTGTGGGTCTGGGAATAGCTCGACCCCGTTTTTATTTTTAATTTTTGTTTTCTTTGTCTGTTTTCTCAGCGTATGCCGGTAGGACGTCGAAGGCTCTAATTTGACAACGTTGGTTATTATTCAGAACCTGAACGTTCCCTGCACCGTAGACGCCGAGAGAACCGAGTCATGGCCACACCTGAAGAGGTGGCTCGTCAGTTGGAAGTCCTCCGAAACTAGATGGAGGCATTGAAAACCGAGAAGGAAGGCGCTGCTGCTGAGGCCGAGCGTCAACGAGCTAACAATGCTCGTCTACAAGAAGAGCTGAAAGCCTATCCGAGGAATGCCAAACAATACATGCACCCGGAACTGAAGGTGCCAGAGTCCCCAATTGTGCTTTCGGAGATAGAGAAACCATTTGAGATTAAATCTCAATTTATATCCTTGATTAAGCGGGCTCAGTTTGAAGGGAAACCTTCTGAGTGCCCTATGGAACATATTAGAAATTTTCTTAATTTATGTGACACCATAGCTGCTGAAGGTGTCTCACTTGAATATGTTCTGTTAAAAGCTTTCAGGTGTTCGCTTACTGGAAAGGCCTTGAGCTGGTTGGAGAGCTTACCTTCTAAGTCTATCAAGACTTGGAAAGCTTTGTATGATCAATTTCTTACAAAGTTTTTCCCTCCTGCTAAGACAACGGAGTTGAGAAAACGCATCACCTCCTATCACCAGCTGCCTAATGAGACCTTCGTTGAAATATGGGAAAGATTCAAAGAGATAATCAGACAGTGCCCCACTCACGGGCAACCTTTATATGTTCTCCAAGAAATCCTTTTCCAGGGTATCAATGCAGAGACGAAGAACCGCATCAACACGCATACAACGTGCGGTTTTATAGAGATGGAGCCCACGGCTGCATGGGAGTTGTTGGACAAGTTGGCTAACTATGATGCTATGTATGTTACCCAGCAAACCCCTCAGCCTCAGAAACGTCTCTACGTGCCTAACCGAGAAGAAGTTGACCCGGATGTTAAAAATCAATTTCTACAAGACGAAGTCAACCGTCTGAAGAAACAGGTAAGTTTTCTGAAATCCTCTCAACCTTGTCCAGAGTGTGGCTCTTCTTCCCATAGTACTTCTGCTTGCACTAACATAGAGTAAGTAAGAGCCGTTGAGACGATTGCTGAAATGAATTACATGAGAGGCCCATACAGGAACCAGCCTAGTAATTTTGACAGGTCAAACAACTATCAGACGTGGGGCAATCAAAATCCAAATCCAAACTATACAGCGCCTCCACCGGATAGACGACCTGCGCCTTATCGACCTCCAGGCCATCAGGAGCCACCATCATGAGTACAAGGGTTACAGGAAAGCATTAACGGAGTCCACAACAAAGTTAATGAAGTTCAAGCTAACCTTAACCACCAAAATAAAAGATGGGGAGAGTTCGATTTATGGAAGAAGAATGTCGATTCCCAACTAGGGAACCTTGCTGCACAAATTCCGAGGCCACAAGGGCAACTTCTGGGGCGTCTTGAGGAGAACCCTAGAGGATAAATAGCAGCGGTACACCTTAGGAGCGGAAAGACACTACCGGAGCGTGTCCAAGCCAAGGAAAGGAAGGAAAAGGACGCCACGGAACAGCTCGTTAACGAGCCAGCCAGGGCAAATACCGAACCATCACACCGTGGTGACGAGGCTCCGAGGGTACTAACGACCAAATTCCAGGTAAGTTTTCTAATCCGAGACCCCCTATCAATCCCAGGGTAGTTAACGACCCCATCAGGGTCGGAAACGACCCGCCGAGCATACCTAACGACCCTATTGTCGACTCGGTAGCATCACCTCTTGAGCCTAACTTGGTTCCAAGAATGGTGAAAACTCTTCCATTTCCCACTAAGAAATCTGTGGACTCTACTGAGAGTAAGTTCAAGCGTTTCGTAAAGATTCTTCAGGGCATTAATATTTCCATCCCATTCGCTGATGCCCTAAGCGAAATGTCGGCTTACACGAAATTTTTAAAAGATATTCTTAGCAGGAAAAGATCCATTACAGAGCTGCATGATGAAGTCCGATCTATAGCTCTACCAGAAAAGCTGGGAGACCTAGGGAGATTTGCAATAACGATCGGCATAGGTGACCACAAGTTCAAGGCCTTATGTGATCAGGGAGCCAGTGCTAGTTTACTCCCTCTCTCCATCTGGTCTAAAGCTAACATGGGACCACTCGAGCCAATCAACATGCGGTTATACATGGCAGATGGCTCTTGCATCAAACCAACAGGGGTTGTAGAAGACTTTCCGGTTCAAGTGGGCAAATTCTTTGTTCCAAACGACTTCATTGTTATGGCAATGCCCGAGATCCAGTGGTGCCTATTATCTTAGGGAGACCGTTCCTCGCCACAACTGGAGCCATAATTGATGTTAGGAGGGGACTCCTAACTTTCGAAATTGGGGATGAGGTGACGGAATTCCGGTTCAAGCAGTCAATGAAAGAGACCGATAGAGCTGAAGTCAAGATGCTCTACACCAACAATGAGATCATCGAATGTGGAGACCCCGTTGGAAGAATGGTGTCAAATGATGAATTTTCAGGTCAACGATGGGCAAAAATAACCTCTGCAATTTCGGTAAAGAACTCCCTAGCCTCGTTACCGATTCTCTTGGCAGAAAAGGCGAGCTCGTTAACGACCCCCTCAGCATCGTTAACGACCCTGGCTGAAGACAATGAAATTTCAGCATTTGAATACCTAGAAGAGGTGTTGAAGACGGAACCAGAAGAGCCAATTCTAATCCCAGCTAAACCTTCTCCAACACTTAAACCTCTTCCAGATTCCCTCAGGTATGAATTCCTTGGTCCTAATTCTACCTTGCCTGTCATCATTAATGCTAAATTAAAAGATGTGGAAGTAGAAAAACTGCTGAATGTGCTTAAGATGCATAGGAAAGCTATAGGCTACTCCCTACATGATATAACTGGCATATCTCCTTCTCTTTGCATGCATAGGATATACATGGAGGATAATCATAAACCCACTATAGAGCATCAACGTAGGTTAAATCCTAACATGAAGGATGTGGTTAAAAAGGAAATCATTAAATTACTTGATGCCGGGATTATATTTCCTATATCGGACAGCCAATGGGTTAGTCTGGTCCATGTAGTTCCTACAAAAGGGGGATGACTGTCATAGAAAACGAAAAGGGAGAGCTTATTCCAACCAGGACCACCACCAGTTGGAGAATGTGCATTGATTATAGGAAGCTTAATAGTGCTACTAGAAAAGATCATTTTCCACTTCCTTTTATCGATCAGGTGTTAGAACGCTTAGCCCAGCATGATTATTTCTGTTATCTAGATGGCTATAGCGGTTTTTCGCAGATTTCCATTCATCCTGATGACCAGGAGAAGACTACCTTTACATGTCCCAATGGAACCTTTGCTTATAAAAGAATGCCATTTGGGCTTTGCAATGCCCCTGCCACTTTTCAAAGGTGTATGATGGCCATTTTTCGGATATGATAGAGGAGATCGTAGAGATTTTCATGGATGATTTTTCTGTGTATGGTTCTTCATTTGATTCTTGTCTTGCTAACCTTGCGCGTGTGCTTAAAAGATGTGAAGAAACCAATCTTGTGCTAAATTGGGAAAAATGTCATTTCATGGTTCAAGAGGGGATAGTGCTAGGACACCTTGTTTCTAAGAGAGGGATAGAAGTAGATAAAGCAAAAATTGAGCTTATTGAAAAACTACCTCCTCCTTCTTCTGTAAAAGACATTAGGAGTTTCTTAGGGCATGTTGGCTTTTACAAACGATTTATTCGGGATTTTTCTAAGATAGCTAAACCTTTGACTAACCTACTAATGAAAGATGTAGTGTTTGAGCTATCTCTAGAATGTCTTGAAGCATTTTACAGGTTAAGAGCTGCCCTCGTGTCCGCCCCCATTATGCAGTCCCCAGATTGGACATTACCCTTTGAGATTATGTGCGATGTCAGTGACTATGCAGTTGGCGCGGTCTTGGATCAAAGGAAGGATAAGAAACTCCATGCCATCTACTATGCCAGTAAGACGCTGGATGAGGCGCAGAGTAAGTATACCATAACGGAGAAGGAGTTTCTCGTTGTGGTATTTGCTTTTGAAAAATTCCGGTCCTACCTTGTTGGATCAAAAGTGATCGTTTATACTGATCATGAGGTTGTTAGATACCTAATGGCCAAAAAGGATGCCAGGCCTAGATTGCTTCGTTGGATGCTCTTACTGCAGGAATTTGATCATGAAATCAGAGACAAGAAAGGAGCAGAAAACTTGGTGGCAGATCACTTATCAAGATTACCAATTGAGCATATCACCGAGTCCAACAATGAAGTGCCAATTAATGATTCCAGACCAGACGAACACCTCATGCTGAACGAGGTTGAACTCAACAAGACCCTCGTCACCGACCCCTTCAGGCTCGTTAAGGAGGCACCGAGGCTGGAATACATTAACCATGTGGGCAAAAACCCAAAGAGCATCGACATAACAGTTGGGCAGGTCGTTACTACGCCACGGGAGGTCGTTACCGAGGATGTAACTACAGCTCCAGGATCGTTAACGACCCAAACCGGTCTAGTGACGACCTAGTCAGGTAAGATTTCTGAACCACAACTCATCCAATTCGATTCAATCCCTTCTTCCCCTTTTACTTCTACTTCTTCTACATCAATTCATGCTGTTAGAGGGTCAAAAGCCCCTTGGTTCGCGGATTTTGCTAACTATCTTGTAAGAGGCATAATTCCTGAGGGACTAACCCCGCAAAAGAAAAAGAAGTTTCTCCACGATGTGAAACAGTACTATTGGGACGATCCTTACTTGTTTAAACAAGGAAGCGATCACCTCTTTAGACGTTGTATCCTAGGCTCGTTAACGACCCTACGTAACCCAAATGTTCATAAACCAGTCCAGATTCGATAACGACCCAATTGGGTAGTTAAAGAATAATTCAGAGGGTTATTTAGAGACCAAGTATGGGGTCTCTTTCCTATCTATTTTGAGTGGATCTTATCTTGGAAAAATCATAATTGTTTTGTAGATCACATGGCAAGTTCAAGCAGACCCACTACCCGAGCCTAGAAGAAGAGGAGGAACCAGAGGTCCCCATCTCCACCTCGCATGGACAATGTGATCTTGCGCACTGAAGGGCAAGCAGACCGATACAATGCCATCCTACACAAGGACCACAACACTCGGTGGTTCTCAAGGTCAAGTGCTAAAGCCACGGGGATTTCTCGGTGTGCCTCATTTGCTGAAGAAGGAGAATTTGCCACACTTTCCGGCTCTCACATCCGAGTTTCTAGCCACTCTAGAGACAAGTTTCCCAACGAAGACTTCGGCGGGACGCATTCGGTTTAGGCTCGGTAATGTGAACCGAGAGTACACTTTGGCGGAGTTCAACGCTATTCTAGAGCTCCCAAACCCTTCTCGAGATTACAGTCTGAAGAATCACAAAGTGACAAGGACTTGGAGCTACATCACCGGGGAGGTCGAGCCTTCTGCTGCGGCATTATCCGGGGTAAGCATCATCAACCCCATATTCAGGATCATCCTCCGAGTTCTTGCCGCTACATTCTGGCCGAAGAGAGAGCTGAACAGTCCAACAAGGACGGAGGTTGCATGTCTTCGCACCATTCTCTTCGAGGAGCCCGACCCATTGAACTTAGGGTATGAGTGGCTTTATTATATGGAGAAATCAACCAAGTCTAAAGAAGTATGGTGAGGGAATTTGGTTAGTCTCCTAGCGACCAATCTTGGAGTCGATCTCACTCACTACACACCGGCTCATGCTCAACTCCTTAACAAGCATTATTGGTATAGCTTCGGTATTTTCATTCAAGCCGAGGGAGGGTTCAAGACAAAAGTTCAAGACCGCATTGTTGTACCAACCCTTGACAAGCTAGAGCTACTTTATGTACCGAATTGGTACGAGGCATGGACGGGGCACACATTCCCGTTGGAGCCTAAGCCGCAAGATGAGTTGACGCTTAGGCCGTGTGAGTCACGGTTTCAGAGAGAAGAACAAGAGATGGATGAAGATGAAGATGAGACTAACGAGGTTGCTGAAGACGATACTGAAGAGGTTGACACAGAGGGAGGCACAGAGGTGCTTAACTTCGAGGATGAAGACCTCGATACAGAAGTTTTGGGCACCAACGTCCTCGTTGACGAACCCACCAGGATCGTTAACAACCATTTCCAGACTTCTACCGATGCTCCTACCGATGCACACAGCTTCGGTAACCACCCACCGAGAGCATCTACCGACCCCCTGCAGCCTCCTATCGACCCTAATTCCTATGGACTCATGGCATACAACCCAGTGCTTTACCAAGACCACTTTCAGCCTCACTATCCACCACCTTTTCGACCCGAGTACACTGGATCGAGTATCCCGCCTCCATGGGCCGAAGACCTTTCATCTCAAATGCATCAGCTTCACCTTCAGTAGGACCATATTCATCGGAGGATGGATAGATGGGAGAGTGTCTATTCTGCTTGCATGGCAATGGAGGACGAGAGGCATCGTCAGAGAGAGGTGGCAGATGTAGAGCGCTGGAGGACGATGTACGACTTCATGGGGAACTTCGAGCACTACTTTCCTCCACCTAACCGTTGATTCATCTTGACGAGAAGTTTCCTTGTTTTCTGCTTTTAAGACTTTGTAAGTTTTTATGTTTTTATTTTTATTTTTATTTTTGTTGTTTTGTTTTCTATTTCTTTCCTTCTTCTTATTTTTCTTACAGTGGGGACACTGTAATTTGAAGTATGGGGTGGGAGAAAGTATAAAAACTTGTTGTCTTGTGTGACTTATGTGTTTTATTTGTTTTAAGTAGTTCTTGGTTTTAAAAAAATTGAAAAAATCGAAAAAAATTGAAAATTTTAGAAAATTCAAAAAAAAAATGAGTTTTAGAATTGATAGATACCCCTTCTTAGGTTCTATGATAGTAGTTGCTAATATGATCATATAATTCCTTGCAAACATGTCTTTGATAATATAGTCGGATTCTAGTTATGAAGTTGTTTTTAGGAAGGAATAGCATTTGATGAAATTGAGCATATATACTTTATAGCATAAGTGATGCAATCCAACAAAAATTGCTACCTAGTGAGTTATTTTTGGCCTTATAGGAAAGACATCAAAAAAAAATTCCCTCTTCTTTTTTGTGTGATTTGCTCTCTATATGCATATTATCTCTTGGAATTGTGATGGTTATCTATTACTTGAGGCCCATATAAGGTTATACTTCATTACTTGTGAAAGTCAGATGATAGAGAACTTCTTTTTCTTTAGCCGTATTAATCCATATCCACCCTTACATTATCCTTCTTATTGACAACCAATTTGAGCCTTTAAGCTTTTTTTAGCTCCACAAAATTGTTCCCTAGCCGAGATAAGCTTGACCCTATCCGGGGATTAAGACTTAGATTGGAGAGGAATGTTTTGTTGAGTGAAATGTTATGTTTGGTTTGAAATTAAGAGATTATTGGGAAGGGTAGATTGGAAGTCTTTTGTTTTTATGTGTAAAAAAAAGATCTCTTGATAATGAAGTATGCACAAAAGAAAGAAGTTGTTGAAAGAAAGTTGTTAAGAGGAAGAATACTCGATGAAGCTCAGTAACGACCCTTGAGGGTTCGTTAACGAGGCAGCGAAAGAAAAGAAAAAAAAAGAAGAAAGAAAAAGAAAAAGAAGGAGTAAGAAGTGCATTTGTGTTTGATAGATGATATATCAGAGATTCTTTTTGAGTTATTTTTATGAGACTTTCTAGGATATATTGGGTGAAAAGAGAATAAGTGTGCATAATAAAGAAGAGTGAGTTTGGTATGCTGTTGTTATGAGTGTTTTTGGTTGTTATGTGTGAGTTTTTAGGAGTCTTTGATTCCCGGATATTATTAGCACCACATAGCCAAAATATTTCCACGCCTTATTGTTTTCACCAAGCCCCATTACAACCAAGCCGAATGGAAGCTTCTATGAGGTTTTTCATTGAGCTTAAGTTCTCTTGATGAATTTTTGCTTGTTTTGACAAATCTTGGGTGGAGAGTTTGGTGATATAAGTTCCAATTTCTATGAGTTGAGAGATTGAATTTATAAGCCCATGCACATTGAGAGTTGAGTGAAACATATTTATCCCTAAAGAGGGTTGGATTGTGTTCTTATGTCTATTTGGTGCATATATGTGTGATGACATTAATAGTCATTTTGCTATTTTTCTTCTTGGTGTTGAAATTGTTTTTAGAGGATGGCTATGTTTTGATGAGTATGTTTGTTTTGGTTTTGATTTATGCTTAGTGATTGCTTGAGGACAAACAAGTCTAAGTATGGGGTATTTTGATGTTCGTATTTTTGGTATAGTTTTTAGTATGTTTTCTTAGTTTATTAGGACTAGTTTTGATAAGTTTAGGGTTAGTTTTGTGTGTTTTTTGGATAAGTTTGCATATTTTGTGAAAAGTATGGAAGCTACTCCGTTTTGTGTATTTTTGTAGGTTTTAGCAAGGAAACGGTGCTGTTTGGAGCTAAATTTGGAATGCTATGGTGAAGGACGGAAGAATGCAAGACGAGAAAGTCGAAGTCAGAGTTTTTGAAGAAGAAGTGTTGAAGAAGCCAAGCCCAGGCTCGTTAACGAGGCTGTGAGGGCTCGTTAACGAGGTTACGAGATAGAGTTTTTGAAGAATCTTAGTGATGTCCTACCGATCCTATGCGGGAATTTATTCTGTGTCGGTAGAGTATTTTTAATGAGTTTTTGTGTTATTATATTATGTATTTTAGGTCTTGTTATCTTTGTAGATTTTATTTCTATCTTTTTAGAGTAGATTTCTATCTTGTAGGAAAGTTTTTATCTTTTAGCCTTTTCTATTTTATAGCCTTATTAGTATAAATACCCTTCTATCTAGCCTAGAAAAGAGAAGCGAAGTAGAGTAGAGTTGGACTAGAGAGAAGGAGGAGCCGAGAGAGAGAGAGAGAGACGAGTCGGAGGTCGAGATCGAGAACCACGGTGGACGAGAGTTACCGAGGTCGTTAGTCACGAGTTTTGATTCGGTATTTTGTATTTTTCGATTTTTCTCTGAATTTCTGTAAGACGATTATTTTCTTATTAATTTGAGTAGTTGTTTTGTTTTTAAATGTTTTCTTTTGTTGAGTTTAATTGTTTCTTAGTTATGAGTAGTGAGTAGTTTTCTTTTCTAGGGTCGGGGTTGAAACCCGGCATATTTATGCATGGTTGATGAGTAAGATGATGTGTTGAAGCCTTTTATCTATTTTTGAGATTGCTTGTTGTGCTTATGACTAGATGAAAGTCAAGGTAATTTGAGTTTTTGACTTGATTGAAAGAGAAAGTTATAGACTTGAAGGTTGATATTGTTTGAATACGAAAGTTTCGAGCTTTAGATCCAAAACAAGCAATTGATTGAATTGGTTTATGAAAGTAGATTAATTTACTTGGTAGTCAATGAAAGTTGATGAATTTATCTATTTAAAGGCATGATCTTCATCTTTTTACGAATTTATATGCATGACTATGTTGTGGTAACCCTTATCCTAGATCTTGTTTTTATTTGAATTCTCCTAAGTTATATTCGTTACTGAGTTCATAGCCTCGGTATCAAACCTGTTTAGGTCGTTAGTGTTGGTTAATTGTTTGCGGTGGTTCGTTAACGACCCTGACAACGTCGTTATCGAGGCTACTTGTGAGTGTTTTGTTTGTTTTTTTATTTTTATTATTAGTATTCGATAGACAAACAACCTTGCTTCTCGCGGAACGATCCTGACTCCCCTATACTCAGCGGGGTCTTGACTTATAAATTTATTTGTTGTCCAGAGTAAAGGCCCGTCAACAAGAGTCATGCACTTACTTGTCAGAAGTTTGGCACGAAAAAGGCGGTTGCGTTCCTGGAAACCGTCGGGAAATCGTCGACTGCTTGCCGGAGATCGGAAGAACGAAAAAGAGAGAAAGTGTGCCTGGTTTGAAGAAGAAGATGAAGGTAAAGCGATAGGGGGCGGGGAGAAGACGCTTTTATAGAGCGCGGACTTGGGCCTCTCCCCGCTCCCAAAAGAGCTTAATGGGCCTAAACCACTTTAAGGGCCCATTAATGAAATAAGGGAAAACAAGCCCAAGAGTCATCGAGCACGTAACAGGAGAAAAACCTAAGTGTTGGGCCTCGCAAAAGAGATCCTCGCAAAAAGAGTTCACCAAACCTCTAACCTCGCTACCCGTAACCCTGAAGCTAAAGCCTCGCACCCTAGGTCCAGGGAACCGGATGTCGCGCATATATGACCTACAGTCCTCGGGACGAGACCCCCAGGCCATGGGGTTGTGATGGTGCAAAAAATAGAGGAATAGGAAGTGGGACCGGGTACGAGGAATAATAGGGCTCGTCGAGGTTCCCGAGGTCAAGCCCATGGCCCATTGTCGTACCCATCTCAAAAAGCGACAAACCTATACCTCTACGAGGCCTCAAAATCTCGACAACGAGGTCTAAAACCTCGTTGCTCAAAAGCTGACACCCCCGCACCATCTAACCACTCAGGGACCGCCGCTCTACCGACCAATAATCAATTGCCTCACACTTGACCAATCAAAGAGCTTGATCTCTGGCGTCCCATATCGAGCAAACATCGAAACCCGATTCCCCAAACCTCTATAAATAGAGGAGAACCTCGCAGGTAGCAAGGGGTCGAAAAACATCTTGAACTCAAGAACTATCTTGCTCGTTGAAGATCGACGTGTTGAATCATCGTTAAAGACCGCGCTACAGCCAAGTGAAGGTCCACAAAAAGACTTCAAGTCACCCAAAGAGTCCTCATTCATATCAAAGATTTCGCTGCATCATATCACAGTCCTCAATCACCGCACGCTAAATCAGCTGCTCAACCTCGCTGCTAGAGCACGCTAAATAACCCGTTGGCAATAAAACCTCGTTGTAACTAGGAGATCTCAAACCTTGTTAGATCGAGATCTAGAATACTCTAAAAGAGATCTAGGGCGTAATCTCACTGATTGTAATCTCGTTACTTGTAACCTCGCAATTTGTAATCTCGTACTAAAGATATAAATAAAAAGCAAGTGTTTACACAGTCGAATAAAAGTAATCTCGTTTCTTGTCTTCTAGCGCTGGTTTATTTCGGGTTTCATCAAGTAGAATTTTGGACAAATTAATATGATAGGAATTTGTAGGAAATTGAGTATCGTCATAATGTGTAATTTGAAGAGTTTTACCATTGCCAAGAGCTAGTTGATCACTACCATGATAATTAGAATCAATGGACATCTTGTTAAAATCACTAATTACATGATCGGTGACACCCATGTCAAAGTACCAAGTTGGGCCTTGCTTGGATGACCGGGAAGCCGAAAACACAAACGATCCTGATCGAGGAGCTTGATTCAACAACTCAGGAGGATGACGCGATGGGATAGCTTGAATGTTGAGCTTGTTGTAACAATCTTTTGCATGATGGTTGGTCGATCGCAAATTTGACATTGATAGCGGGGACTGAGACTGGCTGGCTAGAGAATCGATCTATCATTGCTAATGGTCAAACGAACGAGACGGGGCCCGATCAGAATTGCCGCATGACTGTTGGGTTCGCTAGTACTAGTGCAACTGCATGGGATCAAAGGATCCACGACGAGAATTGGAGTCGGGTCACTATTGGTCGAAATTGTGGCTGGCTTAGTTTTGGCTGTGGATCGGACCTCCTCGGGCAATCGTTCTTCTTTCCACAACAGGAATCCAAGGAGATCGTCGGGAACCAAAGTGTCAAGCTTGATATTGAGAGCAACCCTAAGGGGCTCGTAAGACAAATCAAGACCGTGTAGCCTATCATATATGAAGTCATCATGAGAGACTCGGCAAGGCCATCAACAAAGCTACGTTTTTTTTCAAAATACTCAATCATAGGCATGTGATAGCTTGCAAATAGGAGTAGTTTCGATGCATGTTTTATATATTTTTTAGCTAGTTTTAGGTTGGTTTTTATCTAGTTTTTAGGATTTGGTGTTGTCGGGTAGATTGCGCTTGTTTGCTCGGTTTTGCAGATTTTTAGGTTTATGAGCAAAAGCGGGACGAGTTTTAGTTGACCAAGGCGGTGGTAGACGAGTTGAAGGAAGCTCGGAGGTGGTACAAAGGAGCGTTGAAGAAGTAGAAGTGAAGGTTAAGAAGTAGAGGAATTACGCCGGTTGCAACTCGGGATGCAACCCGAGCAATCTCAACTGAAGTTGATTACGCTGGTTGCCAATTGCGCGGCCGCGCAATATGAGGCTAACCCGCGCAATCTGGATTTGCACACGGATGTCCTGGGTCGAACAATTGGGCTTGACTTTTGGGCTTGGTTATATCTTATCCGAGTATATGCTTAATTGCGAGGGTTTGGAGGATTGTTTTGAGAGACATGTTTTAGTTCTTGTTAGTTGATCTCTTTCATAACTTTATTCAGACTTTGGAGGCTAGGTTTTTCTCTCAAGAGAGCAACTTTGAAACTCTTGTAAGTTTGTTTTTAATTTCAATTATGAATTGCTAATTTCCTTTGTGTTTGGCTAGTTATTAAAGTCGTGATTTGCATATTGTTGTGAGGTTTTATTTGATTCTCAACAAACTTGAATAGAGTTTATTACCTATGCTTAATTATATCTAAACTAGGGTTTTGTTAGATTAGCTACCTAATTGAATCTCTAGTTATAACTGAATCTGATTAATTACCGGTCGGAGTTAATTTAATCAAGAGTATACTTTAATCAATTTAGTACCGGTTGGACTAGTTGGTTGAAGAAGGGAATAAATTCACAAGTCACTTAGATGTTTGGTTGCTCTAAGTGCTTGTTTCTATTGATAACTTAATGCGTTATGATGTTGTTTAATTGAATCTAGAAGGTCTTCTAGGTTGTTAGATGATTAGGGTTGTTAGACTGATAGTTCTATCAACTAAATCTGAAGTTCGGGTCATAATCCTTAGCAGCGTCATAATCCACAATAGATTATTCAAGTGAGAAGAGAATCAAGAGAATCAATGATCAACAAAGCAATATCATAATGGATTTAACTAGTTGAACACGCTCGTCTCTTATTGACTTAAATCATCTTTTGCATTTACATTTACTTTTATTTTCCATCTTAGATTAGACTTTCAATCATAAAACCCCTTTCTTTGGTTACTTGGCATTCAAGTAATAGCCCAAATACACGAGTCCTTGTGGGTTCGGCCCTTACTTGCCGCTCTACTAAGTTTGGTAAAGCTAAGGTTACTTTGATAGGTATAACGACCACCGAAAATACCTCATCAGCATGTTACCTTTTTGAAGAGTATTAAGTTGTTGCTTGAGATGCATAGAGTGAGCCCTTGATTATGCTCTAAACATGTGCTCTATTTTGACCCATGCATTATGAGAGGACTCTACCTTTGTGAGATATCAAAGTAATTGTTGGGTGGTGGTGTGAAGCAAGAGTAAGATAAACTTATCCCGATGTTTCCAAGTCAGGAAGTCAGGATTGGGAGAGATGACCTGCGATTGTGATGTAGTTGCGGTCGGTGTGGCAATCTTAGCCTGGAGGAGCAACACTATGGGACTAGTTTAAGTTTGTTCAACAACGATTATAATTCAAAATGTTAAAAAAAAAATTGGTCGAAAAGGAGGGAGAGGCTGAGCTCTCTTATTTTTGGAAGAAGGAAAGTTAAGGAACAAGTGAACATCAAGTTTGGGGAGTGAAACCCCTCATGCATCATTTGAAATTAATTCAAAAATGCCCTTTAAACGGTACAGCGGGATGTGTAAATCAAGCAGGAAGTTGTGAGCTTGAGGCAAGGGAGTTGATGACTCAACTGTCCTTTCTAAAGATGTGTCGTGGTTGGACAGTCCAGTCTCTGTTCAAGATGCCACGAAAGACTAGGTTGGTGAGGGGTGGGAAGTAGGCGGAAAGGATTTCAAGCGATTGAAAGTTGAGAGTCGATTTCGAGAATGATCCTACGAAAGCCCAAGTCCATGCCATTTGGAGGCCATGAAGGATGCAAGAGAGTACTTGTTTGGGCACGGTGCATGCTTCAAGGTTACACACAAAACTAGCAATTCAATGGTCTTCATCATTGTGTGGGACTCTGCCTGCAGCATCGGAGTTAAGGACACCTTGGACCGAGCCATCGGTGTTAATTTTGGTCCAGCCCGTGTTCGGCTTCTCACATTTAATGAGCATATAGTACCCGGTTGACAACGCCAATTTTATACTACATATATTTTCAAGGGTCAAATTACATATTAGTTTAACTTGTTTTCATGCATAATTTTCAGTCTTTTATATTTATTTTATTTTATTATGTATTCAGAGTACGAACTTATGTTTTATATATTTTAGGTTTTATATTTTTGGAGGTGAATTGAGATTAAAAATTAAAATGATCCCAATTTTGAGTTTCGGTGTTTGATTTGCATATAAGGGCCTAATAATTCATAGGGGATCTATGTGAATGTTTGGCATATAATTAGTTTATGGATTGTTGATTATTTCACCTCATTTCTATTTTATCAACACGTCGTTACTTCTAATTGATAAACACACCATGCCAAACGAACCATATTTTCGTAGTTCCTCAATTTTTGCAAAAGTTAAAAATGGTTGGATTCCCACATCGAGAAACATTAACAAAAATCACTAGTATATAAAGAATGGTGAAACCCTACTCAATGGCTTAGATTTTTTGGGTAAAAAGGGTGGATCCTAACTTTATATCTTAAGTGGTTAAAATTTTCCGACACGTCACCCGTTTATTTCTTTCTATTGGTTAATTAAAGACCTTAAGTCCTAAACTTTGAGATTTTCTACCTATTTGGTCCTATAAATTCCGGATTATAAACAAATTTATTATTATCTAAATGCTTAAGTATATTATATATACATATGGTTGATTTTCGCAATGAAAAGCAAAAAGAAAGCAGATGGATTAAATTGGTTCATAATTAACGGTACAAAATCTCAAAGTTGAAATGTTTTGATGAGCCGAAAAAGGTTTAGAACCCCGTTTGTAACTTTTGCTAAAGTTTGACGCTTAAACGAAAAAAATAAAATAAATCAGATGCTATAAAAGCCTCCAATCGTCCCTCGTCTGAAAATCACTCCTCCAACCCCTCCCTTTGCAGAAGCAGGAGACATCGTCTCTCTCCCTGCCCTTCATCCCCGGAAACTGAGCCTGGTAAGTTTGTTTCTTCTCAAAGGCGGCGCCTTTGAGCTTTAATTTTGTCCAGCTTTCGATTTCCCTCTCCATTTCTTGTGCGCAATTTTAGGTCTTATTTACCCTCTGTAGTTGTCGATTTGAATTAATATGTTGTCCAACGACTGAAACTATGCCATTTCCCCATCTTCTACCTTATTTTGCCTCTTTGATAACACTAATCTCACGCTCCTCTCTTCTCCATCAGCTGAGAGAGAAACTCCAACGTCATGTCCTTCAGGCAGCAGATTCTCTCCACCGCCCTGCGCTCCTGGCGCCGCCCTTCATACTCCCTCATCCATGGCGGCTCCTCTTCTTCCATCGCCATCAAAACCCGCGCTCCACCTTCCACTCCCCGGCTCCGCTTCTTCCTACCGCCATGATCTGCGAGGCGCCATCAAATCGAAGCTCCAAACCCTATCGAGTCCCGATTCGAGGTTCTTCGTTCGCAAGAAGAAGAGCGTTCAGCGTTGCAGGTTTTGTTTTCTGTATTTTTATTTTATTTTATTATGAAAAAAGCCCGAGCGTTTCGCTTCTGACTTTTTTGGTCAAGGAAACGGTCAACATTTTGAAACATTTCAATTCGAGTTCTAAAATGGAAACCCCTGTTTTTCGTGTTTCAAAAAGGTATCATAGATTATTTGATCGAATAGACCTCTAATGATTCGGCTCTCCCTTGCAGCTGAGGTGGTTCTCGACATCCTCGACAGTGATGTGGAGTCTGATGAAACCCTTTGTGTTCTCTATGAGCATTGGATTACTCACTCCCAGCTGTCTAGGAGCTTTGATGAGAAACACAAGAGATTCACCACGTTCAAAAAGCATGCCAAGCACATCCATATGGAGAACAAGATGGATAGCATCACTTGCAAGCTCGAGCTTAACTCAGATTCTGACATGACCATAGAGGAGTACGAGAGCAAGTACCACCATGAAGTGAGATTCCAACATCTTGAAATCCATGACAAGGATGTGGAGTCGGATGAGACCCTTTTAGACCTCTACGGGCGCTGGATGACCCACTATGAGAAGTCGAGGGGTGTTGGATCGAATAGAGGTTAGCGAGAGCTTGGGAACTAGTGGTTAGACTGTTCCCAAGGCAGCGAAAGTAAACAGAAGCAGGTAATCAAACAGTAATGAACACAGTTCCCTTATAGAGGAACCCCACAACAACCAACTAGTTGTGTGGGTAAACATCTACCTCCGCTTGGAGGATTTTGAATGACTTACTTGTATTATTGATTGTCCCTTAGTTACAAACAGCCAGATTCAAACTTCTCTGTTCTTACGAGTTCTACCTAACTCTAGTAACACTAATGAATCTTCTCAACTGAGTTCCTAAGCAAACAACTCAACTAAAATAAGTAAACCAAACCTTTCACCTTGATTATCTTCAGTTCCCTTACTCCTGGGAACTTAGCTTCACCGTCGTCGAGATCAGACACTCGTCGCCGGGGACTTCTCTTCTTATTTCTTTCTTTCTCTGGGAGTGTGAGTGAGTTCTCGGAGAAGTGCTCTATCCGAGCACTATTCACTTGGCTTTATACTTGTGTTGTTTGGGCTCCAATCTTGACTTTCATTTGTGTCCGAAATGCCCCTTGTCTTGTATGCCAAGTCGTTGTCCTTCACATGAGACAATATTTGAATTGAGTCAACTTTGAGAGATGATCGGACCATTGGATCAAACGCCTCAGTCTGTTCCTCAGACTGAGCATTTGTTTTGTCTTGAGGCAAGATCCCGCAAATCTCGCTGACTTGTCTTTGTCTGCACATGTGAGTTCCCATGTGATAGGAACTGTCTTCTTTAGAGTTCCTTTGAGAGAAACTCTTCATTATGTAAGCCAGTGTTCCTTAGGCGTTCATGGAGATTCTTCACTGGACCTGTGTTCCTTAGAAATACTTGGACATAACACGTTAGTTCCCACATGGTGTTTGTCATTATCAAAACTGGAGAAAGGTATCGTTGTTCCGATGTTTAGAACCAGAGTTCCCAACACCGTCCCAACAATTTCCCCCTTTTTGATGATGACAAACCCATCACAAAAATAGCTAAGTATTTCAAAATATGATATGCAATAGAGTTCCTATGTGAGATGATGTGAGTTCCTAGAGATCCACGTCTTATGAAACAAAGTTTTCTTACTTAGCTTTTTAAGCGATAGTTCCCCCTTAGCAGTAGCATATTCTGTGATAACTCAAAACAAGACTCATCTCGCACATTTTGTCCTTCCCCCTTTTGGGATCATCGAAAACAGATAAGCATAAATAAGAAAAGAAGGGAACACGCAATCATACTAGAAACCATATATATTACTTAAGCAGTTAATTTGTACAGGGGAACACATCATTTAGTGGGGAAAACATGGGTAAGGATAATGAAAGGGAAGATCATGGGCTTGGTGGGAGCAGGAGTTCACTTAATCGGGACACGACATGCAAAATTTTCTCTTGGGTCCCCGCCATCCTCTCAAGTGTGGCTACTATGTGGAGAAATACTTGATTGTTCCCATGCTCAAGGCCTTCACCAGAGGGAAGTGCCTATTGGACCTCATCCTGCTTGGAGTGACGCATCTACTGGACCACAGAAAGGTCCAGTTCCCTTCCGATGGTCATTTCTTCCCTGTTGGGGTCGTAGAGCCCTTCCTTGATCATTAGTTTCTTGATCAGACCGGCATAGGGCAAGGAATGGGAGGTCGAGGCCATACACTTCTCCATGTGCTCGAAGATGATGCAGGGAAGATTGATGGGCATCTTGTGGAGGAAGTGGTAGAGGAGGATGGTATCTTGAATGTTGAGTTGATGACGCTTTTTCTTGTCTTGGGATCACCACAGTAAGGATGAACTGGTGAGCCAACTTAGCAATGAGAGACAGATGATGAGTGGGTGTGCCAGTCCTGGGAACACGACCCTCATAGATGGAATTGTAGATGACGTCGCTGTTGAACTCTCCCCAAGCTTTGATAGGAACAGCGATGAGGCCTTTGACAGGGACTTGAAGTTGGTGGCGAAGAGTAGAGGCGGTGAAGACAAAGTCGTCGCCTTGGAGGGAGAGAGTTCCCTTGGTGCCCTCTATGACAAAGTTGTTGTAGAAGAGGCGCACCTGAGCGGGGTCGATGCTCACAGCAACTTCACAAACGTGTTCCCATCCTTGAGCTTTGATGAGATCCCAGAGTTCCCCAAGGCCCTTTTCTTGGAGTTGCTCTTCGTTGAGAACGAGGGGAGCGATGAGCTTGCGGTCCTCCTTGATGGGAACCCTCTTGGAGGCGGTTGTCTTCCCCTTCTTTTGCTTGTTCCCCCTGGAGGCGACAGCCTTTCTCTTCTGCTGGGGGGATTCAGCCGCTTCGATCATCAGGGCAGGTTCCCTTTCTTCTTGTACTACCTCCGACACCACCATTTGGCGTCCTTGGTCTTTGTCAGCTTCTAGCACATCTGTGGTGGCCTCACTGTCCGAGGTCCCTTCTTCTTCCGAGGACGATCCCAAGTCCTTGTTGTCATCATCTTCTGGATGACTTGTGTTTGTCCCAGCACCGTCAGTTGGTGCTGGGTTCCCTTCTTCCTAAGTCTTGGTACCTTGCTCTATTGAAGACCCGTGTAGTACGCCTCGGAATTCTTCCTCGAGGGCTTCAAGTTGGGCATTTTGCTCGGCAATTCCCATGACTATAGGAGGCTGCACGTTGGCCTTTTTGCAGACGACGGCAGCGATAGGGAGCTCGTCATCATCAGAGTCAAGGGTGAAGGTCTGCGAGGCCGGAGGAGGAGAGGGAAGTTTAATTGTGGAGGGAGATTTTTGTGGAGAGGGTGATATATGAATTGGAGAGATGGTTGGAGTGAGGACTTGTGAAGAAGATGGAGGAGTAGAGGGAGTGGTAGTGGGAGCCTTGGGACTAGAGTTCCCAGAGGCAGGTTTTGGATGTTGAGAGAGGGAGTTGGATATGGGGGATGTAGGTAGCGTGTGGACTTTGAGTGGGAAGGTGGGTGGGTGGTGTGTTCCCTCAGAGGTGGGAAGAGACACAGAGGGAGTTACCTCTGTGGAGGGAAGAGAAGAAGATTTGGGGATGGGAGCTCTGGGATTGAGATTCCCAGAGTCCGAGGCCTCTATTTGAGAGGGGGTTTGAGTAAGAGGAGGTGGGAGAGATGGATTTTGGGATGTGGAGTTCCCAGTTTTTGGGATGAGAGGAAAGGTTAGAGGAGATTTGATGGTGAAGGAGTCAGGCTTGGAGAGATAGAGAACCTCGTCCATGGCAAGAAGGGATTTCTTCTTTTGTGGCTCTGGAAAAGTGGAGGAGGAGTGTTTGCGTTTGTGGGATTTAGATGAAGAGTGTTTGGATTTGGAAGAAGAGTGGTGATGTTTGGATTTTGAGGGTTTGGATTTTTCGTGTTTGGATGGTGGTTCGGAGCCGAAACTATCAACCAATGACAGTTCCAGAGGAAGAGACTGGGAGAGGGTGAGTGGAAGGAGGTGGAGGAGGAAGAGATTGAGAGGATGTGGTGGTGGAGGAAGGCATTGCTAGTGTTTGCGTTGCCGAGAGTGGAGGAGGAAGAAATGGACTGACGTATTTGTAAAGCCCTTCGAAGAGGATTGCTCGAAGGGCAGGATCTTGTTCTTTATCTAGGTCACCTAACATGGTGACGAAGAGGGTTTTGGGATTGGCTTGAATCCACTCACGAACCTGTGCAAGGGTGTGAACTGGAGCCATGAGAGAATTTGTGAGAGAGAAGGGTTTTGGATGTTTGCTTGAAAGGGAAAGAAAGGAAGTTTCAGAGAAGATGAGTTACAGAGGATGAATGAGGAAGAAGGGCCCAAAATTGGCAAAAGGGGTTTATATGTGAGAGAGAAGGAGGGGTAGAAAGGTAAGTTTGAAAAAATCCTCGATAACCGTTGGCGAATGGATGCGGAGGAGCGTTTCAACTTCCATAGCACGCTTCTGACACGCGTCGCTTTCTTCGATGGGAAGTCACTTCGAGAATTTGAAACGCTTGGCCCATAATGCTTCGAATTCTGACACAATTTCCCGTTTCCCAAGTGACGCTTCATTCTTTCATAGATATCAGTGTTCCCTTGCTTGTGCACACCAGTTCCCATGATATTTGAAAGGTCGATTTGAGTGGAGTGGTTAAGGGAACTCACACTCAATTTCTTTGTGTGGATTGGGAACTTTCAAAGGAACCAGCCAATTACAACTCGACAAGGGGATAAGAGGCTTGGCTCATGAGAAGCGTTTGTTTGGTCCTTGGCTTAAGGGTTGGTTTTATGATCAACCGTCATAGTGGCTTGTAGTGAGGGCTAATGAGAACTCTGGTTGATCACTTTGGGCCGAAAGAAATAGAGTTCCAACAGTACATTAAGAGATTTAGACTAGTAATATGGCAAAATGAAAGCAATTGTTCCTAGTGTTCCCTATCATGCTAATCAATATAAACTAGCCAATCACTGAGGGAATAACAAACAGGGACTTGTTCAATTTAGAGTTATCATCCCTAGTAGCATCAGGAGACGCTGATAGGGACGTTTGTCTAAAGCCTTAGTAAGAATGTCCGCAATTTGCTCTTCAGTTCTATAGTGTTCCATAGAGATGTTCCCATGCTCTACATTATCACGTAGAAAGTGGTGCCAAATGTCTATGTGCTTAGTACGTGAGTTATGTACAGGATTTTTAGATGTGTTGATAGCACTTGTATTATCACATCTAATGGGAACAGGGCCAAAAGACATACCGTAATCCTGTAGTTGGTATTTGAGCCATAGAACTTGGGAACAACATGAGGCGGCAGCCACGTACTCTGCTTCACCTGTGGAGAGTGCCACTGAGTTTTGCTTCTTTGATCCCCATGAGACCAGGCACGATCCTAGGAACTGGGCCATTCCTGAGGTGCTTTTGCGATCAACTAGGTGCCCAGCGAAATCTGCATCTAAGTATGCAACCAGCTCAAGGGAGTTGTTCCTTGGATACCATAGGCACAAGTTGTCGTTCCCTTGGAGATACTTGAAAATCCTCTTCACCTCTTTCAGGTGTGATTCTTTAGGGTTAGCTTGAAAACGTGCACATAAGCACACCGAGAACATGATATCAGGCCGACTAGCAGTTACATAGAGGAGAGATCCAATCATACCTCTAAAGTTCCTTTGATCAACACTTACCCTTGTCTCATCTGTGTTGAGCCTTGAATTTGGTGAGATAGGAGTGTCGATGGGCCTGGAGTGTTCCATCCCATACTTCACGAGAATTTCTCTGATGTATTTCTGTTGATGAATCCTTGTTCCCTCCTTAGTTTGAGAAATTTGGAGTCCCAAGAAGAATGTGAGTTCCCCTATGAGACTCATTTCGAACTCACTGCTCATTAGATTCTTAAATTTCTCAACAAGGATTTCGTTAGTAGCTCCAAAAACAATGTCATCAACATATACTTGAACAATCAATATATCTTTAGATTCTTTCTTAATGAAAAGAGTTTTGTCTATGGAACCTCGACGGTACCCATGAGACAAAAGGAATTGAGCAAACCTGTCATACCATGCTCTAGGAGCTTGTTTGAGACCATATAGGGCCCTCTCCAGGAAGTATATGTGGTTTGGGAATTGCTCATCCTCGAATCCTGGTGGTTGTGCTACGTAGACTTCTTCTTTGAGGTGCCCGTTTAGGAACGCCGTCTTGACATCCATTTGATACAACTTGAATCCTTTGTGGGCTGCATAGGCTATGAGAAGACGGATTGCCTCAATCCTTGCAACTGGTGCGAAGGTCTCATCGTAGTCTATTCCCTCTTCTTGTCTGTATCCTTGAGCAACCAGTCGAGCCTTGTTCCTTGCTACAACCTCAGTATCATCGAGCTTGCTTCGGAAGACCCATCGTGTTCCTATGATATTCTTGTTCTTGGGCCTAGGAACCAGTTTCCACACCTTGTTCCTCTTGAATTGGTGGAGCTCTTCCTGCATGGCTTGGATCCAGTCTGGGTCCTTTAGGGCTTCCTTGATGGTCTTGGGTTCCACTAATGAGACAAAGGCGTTGAATGCACAGAAGTTATTGAGTGAAGATCGAGTCTGTACGCCTTTATCATAGGGAGTTATGATGTTGTCGATGGGGTGGCCCCTTTTCTGATGATAATTCCTGGTTCGAATATGTGAGACGTCAACCTGCTCCCTTGTCTCTTCATCTGTATCTTGAGCCACTTCTTCTTCACGGGAACAATTGTGCTCAACTTCTTCGCTGAGACTCTCATCAGGGTTCTCCTCAAGGTTCCCTCGTTATTCCCCCTAAATACTAGACTCTGGTATGACATCATTTTAGGGAACAATTGAGTTTGATGCATCTTGAGGTTCTTCAGTTGAAGAGGGAACTTCGAAGGAGCTTTGATTTGTGGAATTTTGATCTCCTTCATTGTTCCCTTGTTGTGGGATGTTGTTCCCACTTGGATAATCCTCATCTCTTTTTCTTGGTTCATCATCGTCGTCTTCCTCTTCTTGTCTAACTAGTTTGAAAAAAGTTCCTTTTCCTTGGGCCTCTGTTCCCACCTTTACAGATTGTTCATCGAAGATGACGTGAATGATTTCCTCTATCTTCTTGGTCCTCTTGTTGTAGATCCTGTACGCCTTGCTTTGGGAGGAGTACCCCAGGAAAATCCCTTCATCACTTCTTGGGTCAAACTTCCCAAGATTGTCTTTGCCATTGTTGTGGACAAAGCATCTGCATCCAAACATCCTGAGATGGGAAATGTTGGGCTTTCTTCCCTTGATCAGCTCATATGAAGTTTTCTTGATCATCGGACGTATCATGGCTCTATTTAGGATGTAGGCTGTCGTGGAGATGGCTTCAGCCCAGAAGCTTTCAGGAACTCCACTTTCAAATAACATGGTCCGGGCCATACCTTCTAAGGTCCTGTTCTTTCTCTCCACCACACCATTTTGTTGAGGAATGCGAGGGGCCGAGAAATTATGGGATACACCATTGTTGTTACAGTATCTTAGGAACTCTGAGTTTTTGAACTCAGTTCCATGATCGGATCTGAGGGCCTTCAGCTTGAGTCCCATGCTTACTTCCATCCTCTTGATTAGAGTCTCAAACTCTTTGTAGGTATCTGATTTTGATCTCAAGAAAAGAACCCATGTAAATCTTGAAAAATCATCAATTAAAACGTACATGTACCTCTTTCCTCCTAAGCTGATGGTGTCCATGGGACCACAGAGATCCATGTAGATTAGTTCCAAGGGCCTTGTTGTACTGACCACCCTTTTTGGTTTGAAGGAACTCCTTGTTAGCTTGCCACGAGCACATGCTACACACATCTTTGCTCCCTCGATGTTGATTCGTGGAAGACCAATAACCAAGTCTTGAAGATAGAGCTTTAGAATCTGATTGACGCCTACGTGGCCTAATCTCTTGTGCCAGAGTTCCGTTTCATCTTGGGAACTCGCTAGGCACAGTTTCAGTGGTGGCTCAAAGTCAGTATCCACCACATACACGTTGTTGGACCTTCTTCCTCTTAGGATGATTTTGTTGGTCTTCTTGTTGATGACCAGGCATTCATTTGAATCAAACGTGACTACGTTGTTCCCTTGGTCGCATATCTGAGATACACTCAAGAGATTGTATCCCAGATCCTTCACTAAGTTGACATTGCTGATTTTGATTGATTTGTTGAGCAGTACTTCCCCTGTTCCTATGATTTCTCCCTTGTTTTTGTTACCAAAGGACACATGAACTCCTTCGGCCTTTGTGTGGAGTGAGGTGAGGTTGTCTTTGTTTCCAGTCATATGATTTGAGCATCCACTGTCAATGACCCATGTGCTGTTCCCCCTCACTGCCACCTACAAAGAAAGTTAGTTTTTGATGACCCAGGCAAGACGACTCTTGCCTGGTCCCTTACAAGGAAAGATATTCTCAAATAACACGTAATCAACAATGTTAATGTCACGAGGATCCTTAGAGTTATAGGCAAGGTTCCTATGGTTGTTTCCACGGGTGGGAACTCTAGCAGATTTGGACCTTTGATTTTGCCTTTTCCAGTACTCGTGGTTCCTCTGGGTTTGGGCCTTAGCTTTGGGACAGCTTTCCTTGTAGTGCCCATGAGCACCACAGTTCCAGCAGGTCTTGTAGTATTCTCCTAGGTAGTACTTAGGATGAGGTTTCTGTATCCTGTTCCTATCCATAGTTTCCTTGTTATACACTCTAGACCCGTTCCCCTTGGCTATCTGGACATACAGCTTATGTCCAGTGTTCCCAGTGTAATATTCTACTTTTCCATTCACTCCACTTTCCAAGACTCGTATCTTTTCTTCTAAGTGGGCATTCTTTCGTTTTTCGCACTGGAGTTCTAAAGTCCTACATTCATTAATCTCTTGTTCACTCAAGGGAGACTTTCCTTTCTTAGGACTCTCTGACTTATACCCTATCCCGTGTTTGGTTGGTACGAATTTGGTTTGGGAACAGGAAGCTTCAGGACTCTCAACCGTCTCACTCAGCTTTTGTAGAAAGGTATTCTTATCACTCTCTAGAGTCTTAATCTCATCCTCAAGCTCTACGATGTGAGATACGTAAGACTGAAGCTTGTCGATTAGGGATACACAGTTGGAACAGGACTCAAGACCGACTGATACAACATTAGTGTGTTTTGATTTTTCCAACTTCTTTTGCAGTTTTATGTTATCTTTGACAAGACTCGAAAGGATTTTAAGCAGTTCAGGTTTATCATAACTTGATAAGGAAGCAAGGACAGATTCAGTAGTTACCTCACTAGATTGTTCCCTAGTGGTCTCCCCTAAGGCCATTGTGCACATGTCGGGTTGTGCCCATGATTCAGGCTCCTTGTCCTCGTCATCACTCCAGGTGGTGATGTAGGCCTTCTTCCCTTGCCTTCGGTCGTCAGTTCCGTGAGGGCACTCCTTAGTGAAGTGTCCCTTTTTGAAACACTTGTAGCACGTGACGTCCGAGAGGTCCTTCTCAATGGGCCTTCTTTGGGAGCTCTGTCCTTTCTGTGAATTCCCATTGTTCTTTTTGAACTTCCCTTTGTAGAAGGATCGAAGGGCCTTTGTTACCAGGACCAGTTCCTCATCCTCTTCTTCTTCAGATTCTTCATGTTGCTCTTGAACCGACTTGAGCATTTTTTAAAGCTTGAGAGCAATCCCTTGTTGTGCCCTCTTTTGTTCCTTGTCATCTTGCTTTCTTTTCTCATGTCCCACCAGTTTTCCAAAAACTTGGTGGAGCATAAGATTTCTGTTTTCAGGGTTCTCTTTGAACATCGTTCTTTCATTTGCCCATTCACTAGTTAGTCCGTTGAACAACTGCTGGACCTTCATCTTATCGGAGATTTTCTCCTTCGTGATTCCTAGTCCCACGAGCTTGGTGCATAGGCCTTTGAAGCGCGATTGGTAACTATCAAAAGATTCTCCCATTTCCATCTGGAAGTTGTAGAACTCCCTCCTGGCATTCATTTGGAGGTCCTCTCTGAGGTCAGAGTTCCCAATATGCATTTGTTGGATGGCTTCCCACACTTCCTTGGTTGTGTCCAGGTTAGCTACCCTGTCACAGTCTTGAACCGTCATAGCATTTTTGAGGTATTGCTTAGCTTTGAAGTTGGCCTCCATGCATTTCCATTCATTTGGCCCCCATTTGAAGTAGTCGTCCTTGATGGCTGGGTCTACTTCAAAGTTCCCTTTCTCTATGACGCACCAAGCTTGATAGTCCTGGCTTCGCATCCAATCCTTCATGTCGCGTTGCCAGTTCTCGAATCTCCCAGTGATAAGCCTTGGAGGCTTGCTGTTGTTGTGTCCGACTTGAGTGAGTTCGTGAGCCATTTTGAAACCTGCGATGCTAACACAAATCTAGAGCGACCTGCTATGATACCAATTGTTGGATCGAATAGAGGTTAGCGAGAGCTTGGGAACTAGTGGTTAGACTGTTCCCAAGGCACCAGAAGTAAATAGAAGCAGGTAATCAAACAGTAATGAACATAGTTCCCTTATAGAGGAACCCCACAACAACCAACTAGTTGTGTGGGTAAACATCTACCTCCGCTTGGAGGATTTTGAATGACTTACTTGTATTATTGATTGTTCCTTAGTTACAAACAGCCAGATTCAAACTTCTCTGTTCCTACGAGTTCTACCAAACTCTAGCAACACTAATGAATCTTCTCAACTGAGTTCCTAAGCAAACAACTCAACTAAAACAAGTAAACCAAACCTTTCACCTTGACTATCTTCAGTTCCCTTGCTCTTGGGAACTTAGCTTCACCGTCGTCGAGATCAGACACTCGCCTCCGGGGACTTCTCTTCTTATTTCTTTCTTTCTCTGGGAGTGTGAGTGAGTTCTCGGAGAAGTGCTCTATCCGAGCACTATTCACTTGGCTTTATACTTGTGTTGTTTGGGCTCCAATCTTGACTTTCATTTGTGTCCGAAATGCCCCTTGTCTTGTATGCCAAGTCGTTGTCCTTCACATGAGACAATATTTGAATTGAGTCAACTTTGAGAGATGATCGGGCCGTTGGATCAAACGCCTCAGTCTGTTCCTCACACTGAGCGTTTGTTTTGTCTTGAGGCAGGATCCCGCAAATCTCGCTGACTTGTCTTTGTCTGCACATGTGAGTTCCCATGTGATAGGAACTGTCTTCTTCAGAGTTCCTTTGAGAGAAACTCTTCATTATGTAAGCCAGTGTTCCTTAGGCGTTCATGGAGATTCTTCACTGGACCTATGTTCCTTAGAAATACTTGGACATAACATGTTAGTTCCCACATGGTGTTTGTCATTATCAAAACTGGAGAAAGGTATCGTTGTTCCGATTTTTAGAACCAGAGTTCCAAATACCGTCCCAACAAGGGGCCTTGATGAGAAAAACAAGAGGTTCGACGCGTTCAAGGAGCAGGTGCAATACATCCATTCGCAGAACAAGAGGAACAACATGGCTTATAGGCTCGGGCTTAACTCTTTATCGGACATGACCAGAAATGAGCTTGAAACCAAGCGCATGGGGGGCAATATGCTTCGCAAACTTTTTATTATTTGCAAATTTAGAAAATAAAATGATGATGATGATGAATCAGAAACTACAATGCCCTTATGGCCTTGTTGATAGTTACTTGGTTTTTCTCCGGAGGCTATCATGTGGGCTAAATGTTACATTGTTTTGTTTTCTAAGATGATGTTAAATGTAACTTGGTTTCGTTTTTCATGTGGGCTGATACAGGTTTTTCCCCGGAGGGTATACTAAAGGTTTGGTGCATGATCCATGAAACGGGGGCATCCCTCTGGAGGAAGATTATGCTCAAGGCAAGGTATGAACATATCATGAAATGTTATTAATGTTCTTCATCACCGTGATAAATCTTTTGAGAATTATATTAATAGATAACTTGATCACTAAACAGTTGGATGGACCAAGAGTAACTATCAATGGATTTGGTATTGTTCCACACAATGACGAAGAGGCATTACAAGTGGCAGTTTGTATGCAACCCATCCTTGTCTGCATTGATTCTCGAGGGGATGCATTTAAGAATTATAGTGGGGTAAGTATTTTTCTTGTGTTTGAAAAACACAATTAAATATATTTGAATTTAGTATGTTACTTATGATGCATTCTATATATCACTAATATCAGGGGGTCTTAACTGAAGAGGTCGGAAAAGAGTCGTTCCTTTCAGTTGTGTTAGTTGGTTATGGAATAACCCCTGATGGAGTTAAGTACTGGAAAATCATGAATGCATGGGGCACAAAATGGGGAGAGCATGGCTTCATGAGGATGAAGAGGGGCGTGAATTTGTGTGGCATAGCATCTTATGCATCTTCCCTCTTTAAGGATGATCTCTGAATTGTTTGTCATTAGAATGGAACTCTCTCAATCTCTTAGATCTGTAATCTTCTTAGTCGAGTAAATTTCGGGTTTAGTTGGATATTGAAGAGACTAAATCAATTGAATCTGTAACAATTTGAGTTCAAACACACGAAGGAACACACACAAATTGATCAACACTGCAATCTTGTATTGATCTCCTTAGAAATACAAAACCAACAACGTTTCTGTTGTCCCTGATTACATATTTATATGGCATATACACGTCTGTTAATAACTACTACTAACTACTTTCTAGAGCAGTTAAACCGACAGTTAACTTAACTTCCCTAATTGACAGTTAATCCCTTGTCTCACACGCCAACACTTAACATCTGTTGACTACTAACAGACTTGATACATAACACTAGAAGTACTACTTATTACATATATATAAATATAATCAAGCTTATACTTTCATTCTTCCCCTTAAGCTTGATTTTGTGCTTTCATGCCAATCTTGCTTCTAAGTTCATTGAACTTCTGCCTTGCCAATGGCTTGGTCAGGATATCTGCCAGTTGTTCAATCGTCCTTACAAACTCTAACTCAATTTCTTCATTTTCAACACAACCTCTAATAAAGTGCATCTTCACATCTATGTGTTTACTCTTGTCATGAAACACAATGGTTCTTAGCCAAGGCAATGGCTGATTTGTTGTCCATGTACAAAGTTGGTACTCCACTTTTCTTCCCTTCCAATGAGTCCATAAGACTCTGTAACCACAGACCTTGGCACGTTCATGCTGTTGCAGCCACATATTCTGCCTCACAAGAAGATAATGCAACGGTTCTTTGCTTCTTTGAGGACCAGGTTATAGGATTCTTGCCCAGAAAATATATAACTCCACTTGTGCTTTTTCGATCATAAATATCTCCTGCTAAATCTGAATCAGAATATCCTACTAACCTTGTGAAGGATGAGTTTTTCTGGTAAGCACAACCAAACTCTAAAGTACCCTTCACATATCTTGCCACTTTCTTCAATGCTTCCATGTGTGACATCCTAGGAGAATCCATGAATCTACTTAGGACACCCAAACTATAACAAAGATCTGGTCTTGTGTTGAGCAAGTACCTCAAACTTCCAATCAAGCTTCTGTATTCAGTTCCATTAATCAAACCTTCATCCAGATTTTGCATTGACAATTTAATCTGAGGTTCCATGGGAATTGCACCAGAATTACACTCTTTTAATCCTAGTTTCTCCAGTATCTTCTTCAACAACCCTTTCTGACTTATGAAGATCTCTTTCTTGGATTGCTTTACTTCAATTCCCAGATAATAACTCAACATACCCAAATCACTCATATCAAAGTTGTTCTTCATCTCAGTCTTGAAAATATCTATGGCATCTCTGCTTGATCCAACCACAATCAAGTCATCAACATAGATCCCTAGAATCATTATCCCCTTATCACCGAATCTTGTGTAAACTGAATGTTCAGTTTGACACCTTGTAAAACCGAGGTTGTTCAAACACTGATTCAACTTAAAATTCCATGCACGTGGAGCCTGTCTTAAACCATACAATGCCTTGTGAAGTTTCAACACTTTCTCGGGGAATTCTTTGTCTTCATAACCCTCAGGTTGCTTCACATACACTTCTTCCTTTAATTCACCATTTAGAAATGCTGTTTTAACATCTAAATGATGAATTTCAAGGTTTCTGGCTGCTGCATAAGCCAACAACACCCTTATGGTCTCCATTCTTGCAACTGGTGCAAAAACTTCTTCAAAATCAATACCATGTTTCTGTATGTATCCCTTGGCGACCAACCTTGCCTTATACTTCTGAATGCTTCCATCTGGATCCCTCTTGATCTTGAAAATCCATCTAAGTCCAATTGCCTTGTGACTAGAAGGAAGATCTACAAGTTGCCAAGTACCATTACTTGTGATTGACTCCATTTCAGCATCCATGGCTCTCTTCCAATGCTTGTCAATAGCAGCCTCTTCATAAGTGCATGGTTCATCCTCTGTAACGAAACACAACCCAACCTCTTCTTCAACTTCTTGTGTTGAGTCATATATTTCCTGCAGAGATCTCATCCTAATAGGAGTTAAAGACTGTTCTTCACTAGATGAAACCACATTGCTAGAACTTGTTGATTGTTGTAGTCGACTTTCTTCAGAATTTTCACCAGTTTCAGAACTTGATTCTCCCTGTGCAGTGTTGTTAGACCAGCCACTTCCATCCAGATGTTCTTGTGAGTGAACTATAGTATCTCCATCACCAGAAATGCTCACCATAAATGTACCATTGTTCCCTTGATGTTCATCTTCAGAGTTGTTCCAATTCCAACTCCCTTCTTCATCAAATACTGCATCTCTACTAACTACAATCCTCTTTCTCCCTGGATCAAAGAACCTGTACGCCTTAGATCCATCCTCATAACCCACAAACACCATCTTGGAACTTCTATCACTCAGTTTTGGAAGGTGTGGTGTGGTGTCCTTGGTGTGAGCCACACTTCCAAAAACTCTCAAGTGCTTCACGACTAGTTTCCTATTGTTCCATGCCTCATATGGGGTGACACCCTCCAGGCCACTTGTAGGTGCCCTATTTAGTACATAAACTGCTGTACTTACAGCTTCCCCCCAAAAGCATGGTGGAACACTCTTGCAATTCAGCATGCACCTTGCTGTTTCCATAATAGAATGATTTCTTCTCTCTACAACCCCATTTTGCTGAGGTGAATAGGGTGCAGTGAGATGCCTTTTAATCCCTTCATTGTCACAAAAATCCTTGAACTCCTTGGATGTAAACTCTCCTCCACGGTCAGTTCTAAAAACCTTGATTCTTACACCTTTCTCAAGTTGAACTCTTGCCTTGAATTTCTTAAAACCAGTAAATGCTTCATCCTTTCTTTTCAACAGAATTATCCACATAAAACGATAATAATCATCTACTAATAACAAGAAGTAGAGATTACCTCCCAAAGTTGGTGGTGTAATGGGACCACAAAGGTCTACATACACCAATTCCAACGGTCCACTGGTTCTATAGGATGATGCCTTTGGAAATGAATGTTTATGTTGCTTGCCAACTAAGCATCCATCACACAAATTGTTGACCTGGTGAATTTTTGGCAAACCAACCACCATCTTATCATCAGAGAGCTTCCTCAGAGACTTGAAGTTTACATGCCCAAATCTGGCGTGCCACAACCAGCTTGTCTCACTGAGCAATAACTTTAAGCATTCTTGTTTGACAACTTTGAGATGGAGAGTATACAACTTATTCAACTGACGCTTCACCCTAGCAATCAATCTGCCACTACTAGCATATATACTAAATTCACCATCTTTTATCACACAATTATTTCCATTCAAGTCCAACTGTCCTATGCTGATTATGTTGGCCTTTAATTGTGGGATAAAATACACATCAGTCAGAGTAATGTGCTCACCATTTGAACTAGAGAATATTATGTTACCTTTCCCTTGAATATCCACAAAAGAGGAATCTCCAAGTCTGATTTTACCAGCAACATCTCGATCCAGTGTTGCAAACATCTTGATATCTCCAGTCATGTGGTTACTGGCTCCCGAGTTCACATACCATTTACTAAAATCTGGTTTTGCTTCCTCTTGTACAGATTCTGGCGCCAGTAGACTCTTTTGAACATCTTTACCATCTTTAAGCACCAACAGGGCAGGTTCTTGATCATCCTTTCCCATTGTGAGATTCACTTTCTCTACTTTTTCTTTCTTCTCACAGTCAGACTTAAAGTGTCCAAACTCTCCACATGAAAAAAACTTTATCTTGCTTTTATCAAAACGTTTCTTTGATCTAAATTCTCCATCATTACCCTGATGTTTCCCTTTTCCTTTGAACTGAGATCTCTCTTGTTTTTTACATCTCTCTTTAAACTTCCCTTTTTCTTTAGCTTTCCACTCATCACGAGTCAAGAGAGCACTCTCTAACCCTTTTTCAGAAAACTCATTCAGTCTTTCTTCATGGGCCTTTAGAGATCCAACAATTTCATCTACACTCTTTGTTTTTAAATCACAAAATTCCTCCATAGTGGTAGTGATTTGGACATATTTCGAAGATGTGGATCTTAGTAACTTCTTAACCACAATTTGTTCTTCCAAATTATGACCAAAACTCCTTAATTTGCTAACATTCATATTCAATCTTGTAGCGAATTCATCAACAGATTCTGTTTCTTTCATTCTAAGGCTTTCATATTCTCTTAGAAGGGTTTGAATCTTTACCTCTTTGATTCTTTCAGCCCCTTCATTCATCATCTTGATCATGTCCCACGCCTCCTTTGCTGATTTCTTTGCTCCAATTTGCAAGAGCACATCTTCACCAATTGCTTGGAAAATGGAGGCCAACGCCATCTTGTCCTTTTTGGAGTCGACTTCAGTGGATGATTCCACGGCTTCCCATAATCCTTGTGTTGTGAGGAATACTTCCATTTTAATCGCCCACACAGTGTAATTGGTCTTTGTCAGCATAGGGTATTGAAGGGATATGGACTTCTCTCCATTGATCTTGATGATACCTTCTTCGTTTCCAGATTCTGAACTCTTTTCTTTTGTCATTTTTTATCTCTTCTATTTAGCTCTGATACCAATTGAAGAGACTAAATCAATTGAATATGTAACAATTTGAGTTCAAACACACGAAGGAACACACACAAATTGATCAACACTGCAATCTTGTATTGATCTCCTTAGAAATACAAAACCAACAACGTTTCTGTTGTCCCTGATTACATATTTATATGACATATACACGTCTGTTAATAACTACTACTAACTACTTTCTAGAGCAGTTAAACCGACAGTTAACTTAACTTCCCTAATTGACAGTTAATCCCCTGTCTCACACGCCAACACTTAACATTTGTTGACTACTAACAGACTTGATACATAACACTAGAAGTACTACTTATTACATATATATAAATATAATCAAGCTTATACTTTCAGATATTGGGTTTGGCCAAATTTCGAGTTAATTAGATTTCGAGTGAGCCGAATTTTGATTGAGACCTATATTGAATGCTGATGGTGTTCTTGTTTTTTGTTTTGCATGAAACAAACTATGGAATTGGATTTTGTTGGTTTGCAGCTCTAATGTTAATTTACTTTCTTATCCTTTGGATCCAGGCCTAGAGAGGATGATGTGGATGAGTACTATCAACAACAAGTAGAAATGTTGGAGGGTTTCAATGAAATGGTTGCAAGTAGAAAGTAAAAATGGTTGTGGGTCAAACGGGTCGACCCGCGACCCGTGGGTCAATTTTTTTTTGCGGGTCGACCCGACCCGACCCGTTGAGCATCCCTAATGTAAGAGATGTCAAAACTTAACCCAACACCCAAAAAGAATAAAAAAGTGTATACCCGAGAATTGTTTGACCCGAACAGATTTGGCTCGAATCCAGAAAAACTTTGAACCTGAGATTAATCCGAAACCAATTATACCCGAATGGACTAGCCCGATGCAACCCGATATCCGATGCTACCGACCCGAAATCGTTCGAAAATCCGAAGTTACTCAACCCGAAACCCTCCAAAAATCCGAAATTACCTGTCCCGAAACCATCATAAAATTTGAAGTTATCCGACCCAAAATCATCTGAAAGTTACATTATGTTTTAAAATATTAATAATAGTGAATATTTATTACAATTATGTTTTTTTATTTCAATCTTACATTAAATATTTAGACCCTAGAGTAATTAAACTACAAAAATCATCATTCGATATATGGTCTCAATCAAAATTCGGCTCACTCGAAATCTAATTAAGACCATATATCGAATGATGAAAGAGAGGTTAGTCGCCGAGGATCGGAATTCAGAATGAAGAGTAAAAGCAACATCAGTAGTCATAGCAAACTATCGAATGAAAAGTAAAATGCTAACATGGAGGGATGGAGCGGAGGTCGGAGTCGCCGAGTCGGGGAAGGAGCGGAGGTCGGAGTCGCCGAGTCGGGGAAGGAGCAAAGGAAAAGGAGTAGAGGACAGAGTTTGCCGTCTGAAGGGCTGGAGCGAGCGAGCACGGAGTCTTTGGTGGGCGAGCGAGCGCGAGCCGACGGCGAGCGAGCGCCGGGAGAGGCTAAGCGGCCGGCGGCGGTAGATCTAGATCTAGGGCTGAGCTTGGAGTTTCACGGGTGAAGGAGAGTCGGGATAACAAAATGAAATCAGAAATCTGGCCCGTGTCTGTAAAGGACTAAAGCCTAAAAAATAAAGGTAAAAAAAATTAAAAGGGTGCGGGTCGTGTGGGACGACCCGCAACCCGATGGGTTTTGTCCGACCTGACCCGCACCCAAGGGAAGAGGTTGTTAGAGAAAAGTCCATCAAATAGAAAGGGTCAGGTCCAAAAAGATCCTGTCCAAAAAACCCAAGGGCTCCCAAGGCCCAAAAAGATATTCCGTAATTAACTAAAAGAGTAAAGAGAAAAGTAGAAACATTAAAATTTGTTTTCACAGTATTTCCCTTTTTTGGGAACTCAGAAACTCTGAATACACCAACCAAAGTCACCAAGCAACAAGCATCACTCCCATCATCTGCACTGCTCTACAGCTCCTTCTCTCGGATTTCCATGGTGGGCGCCACTCGAGGCGGCAGACGCCGCGGAGCCGGACGCAAGAGCACCCGTAAACCACCCCCCGAAAACTCCGGCGACGCTTCCCTCACTGACCTCATCTCCAACGTCACCTCCTCACTCTCCGCCGCCCACTCATTCCTCCGCCACCACGACCTCCTCCTCCTCCCCTCCCAAACCCTAACCCTAGAATCCCACCTCTCCAAATCCTCCCGCTCTCTTTTCCATCTCTCCTCTCTCGTCCTCCCCACCGCTCCTCCTCCTCCGCTCGCCACCAACGCCGTCGCCAATTGCTGGTTCCACCGCCTCCTCTCCTCCGCCGACCACGCCCCCCGCTGGCCGGAGTTCTTTCGCATGTCGAAACCCACATTCTCTCTCCTCCTCTCCGCCCTCACCCCAGCTCTCGAATCCTCGCTCCCTCCCACAATTCCGCCGAGCCATGCCCTCTCCGCCGCCGTCTACCGCCTCGCCCACTCCGCCTCCTACGCCTCCGTCGCCCGCCGCTTCGGCCTCTCCGTCGCCGACGCCTGCCGCGCCATCTTCACCGTCTGGAAGGTAATCTGCGAGCAGCTCGGCGAATTGTTCGAATTTAGGTCCGATTTGGAGAGGATCGTTCTGGGTTTCGGGTGGATTTCTCTCCCCAATTGCTTCGGAATCCTGGGCGCCTCCAAATTCTCTGTTTCAGGGGAGCTTTTAGGCCCTAATGGGTTCTTAATCGTTCAAGCTTTAGTGGATTCTGAAGGCAGGTTCTTGGATGTCTCTGCTGGGTGGCCTAGTACTATGAAACCTGACATAGTGTTAGCTCAGACTAAGCTTTTCCATGGCGTGGAGGAATCGAAGGAGTTATTAAACGGACCTGAATTCAAGTTATATGATGGGAATTCGGTTCCTCAGTATGTAATTGGGGATTCTTGTTACCCATTGTTGCCCTGGCTTCTGACTCCATATAAAGAAGCTGGAGACAATGTGTTGAGCTTGGATCAAATGGTGTTCAATGAAGTCCACAGAAGGGCAATGAGAATCTTCCGGAAGGCGTTTGCCAGGGTTCGAATCCTATGGAGGCTGTTGGATAGACAGTGGAAAGAAGAGTGTGTTGAGTTCTTGCCATTTGTGGTTGTCACTTGTTGTCTGCTTTATAACTTCTTGATTAAGCATGGGGAGCCGTTGCCTGATGTAAATGAGGTGGATGTGGAAGAGGAGGAAGAGATTGTGGCTTATGATGGTGAAGAATTGGAGAATGAGGATGCAAAGAGAGTTAGGGATGTTATAGCTTTGCACCTTAGTAGAGTAAGCCAGAGAAGGTGAGGATTTTTCATCTTTTGACTGGTGAGAATGAGGAAAGTTTTTGTTAATGTGTAAAGTTGTTTTGTATGAGGTAGAAGTAGAAACTCCTTTTGTACTTGTTGCTGAATGCTGAATATTGTGAAATTAGACTTTTCCTGTCTGGAAGGTGTAGAGTTGTGCAGTTGCAACTTGTATTAGTTTATATTTCACTATATCTCATTGAATGAGATACCAATGACCATATTCACTCTCTTGCAGCTGTAGTCATTGCCTTTTGGATTTATGAGTGAAATAGGCTATTCATTTACAGGATATATGGAAAAACACAATAGTGATTGTAGCTAGTCAAGTCCTGTAAAAATGGGTTGTTCATTTACCAGATTTTAGCAATATTCTTATCGTCAGAACTCAGAAGATATATTGTTCTCAAGAGTCAAGAGTATGGTATAGCGAAAAGGAAAGAATTGGTGCCACACATTATGTCACATGCTGTATTCATCTCAAGATTATGGGTATAAAGTATAAACCCTATTAGTAGGAGGTGTCCAAACCCTATAGATGGTATAGGAATAAAAGGTGGTTTTCACAAATTATAGTGTTGCCAAATACGATAAAGTAATATACCAGTAAATGACTTAGTTGTAAACCCTATAGTAGGGGTTTCCAAACCCGAATCATAATTTCGGTTAATCTAAACCAAGAACAGTAATTGAACTGTTAATTTCGGTTAACCATAGTTCGGTTGATTAAATTCTCGATTCGGGTTTTACGGTTAACCAATAACCGTTTATGTAATTTTATCTTAAATAATTAAAATTAAAATGATAAATTTTGAATAAAAATATGATCAAACCCAATTTTTACTTTAAAATTTGTACTTGTATTATATTGTTTTGATTGTTGTAATCAAATACGGGGAATATGTATCATTATTTGTGTGAAATTAAGCACAAGAATTCTTTTTTTTTCCATTAAATTTAATAAACGAGTCTCGTATCAATGAGAAATGAAAAGGTAGTGTATGAGTTGTTAAAATTGGAGACGAAAAGACTCAAACTAGACTTGATATTTAGAAAAATATTAACATATTGTTGGTTTTTTAGTTAATCATTATATGCAAAGTCATGAATCGAAACTGAAACAATAAATCGAAAATATTTTCAATATAGTTAAACAAACTAATACTTTAAAAAAATCACTTCTATTAACCTAAAAATAATAGATTTTTTTGTTTTTTGATTTTGGTATTTTGGTATTTTTGGACACCACTACCCTATAGTCAGTGGCGGAGATAGAGTTTTCCGATTGAGGGGTCACAAAAATAACAATATATTATATTAATATTTTTTTTGGTAGAAGGAGAGGCAGTACCATCCGGCCCCTCAAGGAAGCGTATTATTAAATATATTATATTAATTTTTAAATAGACATAATCACATAATTAGTTCATTTTAACATAAAGATCATGATCACATCATATTATTTACATTCGAGATCTATTTTTCGTTAACCACTACCATTTGCATAAGACCTTGAAATTTATTATGTATATATATTTTTGAATACTTGAAATCGATAACCTCTAGAGCTGTCAAAAGCTGACCCGACCCGAAAAACCGATCCGAACCGCCCGAAAAATTTAGGGTCAAGACCCGAAAATTTGAACCCAAAACCCAAAATAAACCGAACCCGATAGACCCGAAACCCGTTGGGTTCAAACCCGAAAAAACCGTTGGGTTGACCTAATTTGTTATATTTTAAGAATATATAATATATTTTGAAAATTATAATATATTTTATTATTAAAATATATAAAAATAATAGATTCATTATTAAATATCATTTTTAAATAAAAGATATTTTAATAATTGTAAAAAAATCAATTTTCTTGACCTGTTAGGTCGACCCGACCCGCCCGACAACCCGCCCGACAACCCGCAATAACCCGACCCGATTTGACCGATGACCCGTTACGACCCGAACCCGACTCGACCCGAACCCAAAATAACCGAACCCGACCTGACCGACCCGTTTGACACCTCTAATAACCTCCTAGTCTCCTACCCTAAGGCCTAAACCATATGTCTACATAAAACATTGAACTAAAAAAGAGTTTCTTAGAGGTTCCATTCATCGTATTGATCGAAGTATCAAGCTAATTCAACTAGTCTAAGTTTAATTTTTAATCTATTACTAATAACTAAAGCCAGAGCAATTTCTGCCACCACATTGCAACACATCACCCCTTTATTAAAATAATAATTTTAAATAGTTAATTATGTAAAAAAAATTTCTCCATGTAAACATAAAGATAAAATAATATTTGTAAAAATTTATCCTCAAATAAACATAAAGATAAAATAATATTAGTAGATTTGACCAATATAGATAAAAAAAAGGACGCTATATTTATTATATTTGTAAAAGATAAATTAAAAAAGATAAGAAAAAATATGTACTCGTGATCACATATACATATTTGAAATAAAAATAGTCATATCTATCTATAAATCTATCTATCTATCTATCTATTACTAATAACTAAAGCCGAAGTAATTTTTGCCACCATATTGCGCCACATCACCCCTTTATAAAAATAATAATTTTAAATTGTTAATTATGTAAAAAAAGTTATCTCCAAGTAAAAATAAAGATAAAATAATATTTGTGGATTTGACTAATATAGATAAAAATGGATATTATATTTATAAAAGAAAAATTCTATAAAAAAAAAAGATAAGAAAAAAATATGTACATGTGATCACATATATATCTTTGAAATAAAAATAGTCATATCTATCTATAACTATATATTAAAGTTGTAATTTTTCTAGCCACCACAATAATTCTAGGCCCACCTTATATTTAAAAAATTATTTATATTATTTTTTTTAATTAAATTCCTTTCTATTTATTTATGTGGAAAAAACTTAATTCGAATTTTAATTAAAAATAACAAAAATTATTTTATCTTTATCTTTTTATCTATTTATAAAAAATATTTATCTTAAATCAAATTTTGATTAAAAAAAGTAAAAATTTAAATATCGATATTATTACTTACCTAAATTATATTCTTATAAAAAAATTATATTATCTTTTCCTTAATTTCCTCTTTGTATTTTTATGTAAATATAAAAGATTTTTTATCTTTAAAGAAATTCTATATTTTTTATCCTTTCTTGTTAATTATCTTTTTAATTTTTTATTGAAAAGATTTTTAAAGAATTGAATTTGATTAATTTATTAATATCATATTTATCCTATAAAATAAGGAGTGTTTAAAGCCCTTGGATCAAAGTGATCCAATGGCTGATGTTTTATCTCTTTTAGGGACGCGATGACATTTTGGTAATTTCTTGGAAATTATAAAAGTGCATCGTTAATGTGAAAAAGTGCATTGCTAAATACAAAAAGTGCATTAGTAAGCCGAAAAAGTGCAAGCAAAAATGAAGCCAGCAGGGCACGCGCTCCATGTTCGGTTCACTGTAAAAGTGCATCGTTATGGTGGAAAAATGCATTGCGAATACCGAAAAGTGCATTACTAAACCAAAAAAGTGCACCATCTTGGGCGTCCAATTGACTCAATTCTGATTGAACTCAATCACCCAAAATATTTGGGTTTAGTAATGCACTTTTTGTATATAGTAATGCACTTTTTCACCATAACGATGCACTTTTGTAATTTTCGATAAATTATGAAAATGCCATCGCGTCCTTAATTTCCGAGAATTTCAACCCTTGGATCAAGGAGATTCATGGGTTCTAAATGCTCCTTATTTTATAGGATACGGAGTTGTTTTATTTCAACCAGACTCTCCACAACTATGCCCACACTTTTTTAATTAATATGGATCATGTTTTTAATTCTAGAATTTATATTAACTTTTAGATTTTCATAGATTAATTTTTCATTCACAAATATGACAACTTTTAAATTTTCTATCCATAAGCATGATGATTTTTATATCGTTTTTATATTAATAAGTGATACGTGATTGCCTCGGATGACTCCTTAGAAACCTCGTATATGACCCACACAAGTCCCGATCTTGCCTTGTAACGCTATTTCCAACCTGAATTTGCAATCGAATGTAAGAACACGAAAAATTCAAATACCAAACTGATTTCGAAACACCAATTGATTCAAATAAGATAGTTCAACTTGGATGGCTCGAACGCTAATCCAAATTGATAAACTAGTTGATATAAATCGACTAGAACTAAACTTGATTGAATCAAACTAATGAATCAAACGAACAAAACAAAGAGATTGAGATCGAGAATGATGATGATTGATGGTTCGGCCGAAATTGCAAGCACACACACAACTTGATATTTTTTTGGAGCCCAAGAGATAGATTAAACCAATTTGGGTTTAATCTCTCTCAAGCTGATTTTATTGAATGGAAATTGCAAAGTATAAATAGAGAATACAAAGCTATTCCTTGGGGAGCAAGGAGTCAAGGTATGACCGGCCCTAATAGATAGATTAGGCCTCCTTGTCTTGCTTCCCAAGATATAATAAAATATCTAATAATATCTATCTAGATTCCCCTTAAATAAAATAAATCATGGCTGATTTATTTATTTAAGGAAAATATCCTAACAAACTCAAAATATCTAAAACAAACTAAAAATATCTCTAACAACCAAGAGAGAGAAGATCAACCAACTAACATAAGCCTATTGACTGATTTCTCTACATTATTAAATTAAAAGCACACGCCTATAATAAAATAAATAAGATATTTTCTCTTACTTAGAATGGTCAAGTCAAAGGGTTGACTTTGACCCATATACCAATTTATCTCACCCGGTCACTTACTAAATTCAGCCCTAAAGTGAGACAAACTAATACATGTTTCTAAATAAGGAAATAGTGAATTTCGGCCCCTTGAGTTAATCCATTGAATCCGGGCTGAATTGATGTCGAATGCACGAGACCCATTTTTACTTGGTTGGCTCTTCAAGAACAGCTGCCAATCGAACCAAGATTGTTGTTGTGCCTTGAGCAATCTTCTTAGCTCGACTTCTTGTAATTGGTCCGTCAGAAGGCACTCGAATCAACTCATCGACGTCGGTTGGAGACATGGCAGGCTTCAGTGCATCATTCTCCTCCACTTGAGCTCGAATCGTCTCTGATTCGACGTCGGAATCAAAATCTGGCACATCAAGAGATAGATCAGCCACATTAAAGGTCGGATGGACACCATACTCACCAGGCATGTCAACATGATAAGCATTAGGGCCGATTGTTCTGATGATACGAAATGGTCCATCTCCTCTCTGATCTAATTTGTTCTTCCTTTGATTTGGGAACCTTTCCTTCCTTAGATGCACCCAAACAAGATCTCCTTCTTCAAAGATAACCTGTTTTCGACCCTTATCAGCATGGGCCTTGTACTTCATGGATTTCCGCTCCAAGTGCATCTTTGTCCTCTCATGTAGCTTCTTCACAAACTCAGCCCGCTTGTCAGCTTCAAAACTCTCTTTTCCCTTGTATGGTTGAGGCGTCAAATCCACTGGAGTCCTCGGATTAAGCCCATAAACAACCTCAAAAGGGGTCATTTTTGTAGCTGAATGGATTGACCTGTTATAAGCAAACTCCACAAAAGGCAAAACATCTTCCCAACGTTTGAGGTTAGCTTTAAGCATAGTTCTAAGTAAAACCCCTAACGTTCTATTAGTAACTTCAGTTTGCCCATCAATTTGTGGATGACATGAGGTAGAAAATAGCAATTTAGTTCCCAATTTAGACCACAGACTTTTCCAAAAATAACTCAAGAACTTAGCATCACGATCTGAAACAATAGAACAAGGAATGCCATGCAATCTAACAACTTCTCTAAAGAACAAATCAGCAACATGCACAGCATCATCAGTCGTGTGACAAGGAATAAAATGAGCCATTTTGGAAAAACGGTCTACTACCACAAAGATAGAATCTCTACCCTTCCTAGTTCTAGGCAATCCTACAATGAAGTCCATAGAAATGTCCTCCCAAGGTGAACTAGGAATAGGCAAAGGCTGATATAAACCATGGGGATTAAGTCTAGACTTAGCTTTAGCACAAACAACACAACTCTTGACAAATCTAAGCACATAATTACTCATTTTAGGCCAATAGTAGTGTTCTTTTAATCCTTCTAAAGTCTTTTCTAAACCCCTATGTCCTCTTGATTCATGAACCTCTTTAGTTAGAAGCCTACATATACTAGATGATGGAATGCACAATTTACCAGCTTTAAACAAGTATCCATCATCAATAAAGTAGGTATCTATTTCTCCCCTAGACATGCAATTCTTATAAATTTCAGCAAAGTGAGGATCACTAGCATACAATTCCCTAATCATTGCAAATCCAAGGATCTTAACATCACATTGGTTCAAGAGAACATACCTGCGAGAAAGGGCGTCAGCTACCACATTCTCTTTGCCTTTCTTATGTTTGACAACATAAGGGAAGGTCTCCATAAATTCAACCCATCTTGCATGTTGCCTGCTGAGTCTGGATTGGCCTTTCAAATACTTCAAGGCCTCATGATCAGAATGGATTACAAACTCCTTAGGCCACAAATAATGAGACCAAGTTTTCAGAACCCTAATTAAAGCATACAACTCTTTATCATAAGTAGGGTAATTAAACTCAGCCCCACTAAGCTTTTCACTAAAGTAAGCTATGGGTTTCCTGTCTTGCAAGAGCACGCCTCCTATGCCATGTCCAGAAGCGTCCACTTCTATCTCGAATGCCTTGGAGAAATCAGGGAGTTGGAGCACTGGGGCGTGGCATAACCTGTCCTTCAAAGTGTTGAAGGCGTTCTCTTGTTGCTCTCTCCATTTGAATGTTGAATCCTTCTTTGTAAGCTCATGGAGAGGGGCTGCAATTGTGCTAAAATCACGCACAAATCTCCTGTAGAAGCCAGCCAAGCCGAGAAAAGAGCACACCATGGTTGGTGTAGTCGGCTGGGGCCACTCCTTGATTGCCTTGATCTTGTCTTCATCTACCTTCAATCCACCTTTAGACACAACAAAACCGAGAAAAATGGTAGACTCCGAGCAAAAAGAACACTTTTTCAAGTTAACATAAAGCTTTTCTAACCTTAAAGTGTCCAAAACAGCCCTAAGATGATCTACATGTTCATGCAAGGTTTTGCTATAGACTAAGATATCATCAAAGTAGACTACAACAAATTTTCCTAAGTATCTTCTTAGAACATGGTTCATAAGCCTCATGAAAGTACTAGGTGCATTAGTTAATCCAAAAGGCATTACTAACCATTCATATAAACCATACTTAGTTTTAAAGGCAGTTTTCCATTCATCCCCTTCCCTCATTCTAATTTGATGGTACCCACTTCTTAAATCAATCTTTGAAAAGAAATTAGCACCATGCAATTCATCAAGCATATCATCTAATCTAGGAATGGGATGACGGTACTTAACTGTTATTTGGTTGATCGCTCTGCAATCAACACACATTCTCCATGTGCCATCCTTCTTTGGCACCAAAATCACCGGAACCGCGCATGGACTGAGGGATTCACGCACATAGCCTTTGTCCATGAGATCTTGCACTTGTCTTTGAAGCTCAGCGGTCTCCTCTGGACTTGCTCTATAGGCTGCACGGTTTGGTAAAGAAGCGCCGGGCACCAAATCAATTTGATGCTCAATGCCTCTAATTGGTGGAAGGCCTTGTGGCAACTCGTCAGGCATCACATCTTCAAATTCCTGTAATAGAGCTTGAATACACTTTGGAAGATGTGAAATATCTAGACTAATAACAAGTATATCTTTCCTCATAAGAAGTAAGTAAAAAGAGTTAGGGAAAGAAATACTAGACTGAGTCACTAGAGAGCGCTTTTCTACACTGCCCTTTATGCCGTTTTTTGGCACTTTCTGTGGGCGTTCTTTTTCCAGATCTGTGGCTCTCCGAGTCTCTGAAGTGCTCCCAAAATTTGAGCCAAAACGCTCGAGTGGTTTGGGAGATAGCCCCGTTTTCGTCTCTGGTGCGCTGCTGGAACTGTTTCTCGGCACTTTGGACGATTTAGGGACATTCTCTGGGCGTTTTTCGTCCCAAACAGTAGCTCCACCTGTGCTTGATGTTGTCCTAAAATTTGAGCCAGAACGCCCAGGTGGAGACTGGGAAACGCCGGTAGGCTTTGTTGGTGCGTCGGGCGCCGAGCGCCGGGCCGCAAGCTTGGCTGCCGATTCAGCCTCTTCTTTCTCTTCCTTGGCACGCCTAAGTGCCCTAGCTTGGTCTCTGCATACCTGGTCCTGTAAAACTTGTTGGGGCGACAATGGTAGAAGAGAAACTCTCCTCCCGTCATAGTTAAACGAGTAGGTATTAAGCATGCCATCATATATAACTCTCCTATCGAATAACCATGGTCTACCTAGCAAGATATGAGTGCATTCCATGTTTACCACATCACACATGATATCATCCACATAATTGCCTATGGAAACCCGGACTAAGCATTGATGAGTGACTAAGTTAGGACCATCAGAATCATTAATACCATTTAGACCATAACTAGTAGCCCTAGGTTGGGTTTTTAATTGCAAGTGATCAACTACCTTAGCATTAATAATGTTACAGCAGCTACCACTATCAATTATCATGCATAACACTTGGTTCTTCACAGTACACCTAGTATGAAAAATATTTTCCCTTTGATCTAGCCTAGGTGTTTCTTGTAAAGCAAGAGTACGCATGGTTACCAAAGTTAGGGTCTGTTCGGTGCAATCTGGTTCAATAGCCTCTACATCCTCCTCTTCTTGTCCATTGCTCTCCTCCTCCACTTGATTTGGAGGTATATCTTCATCACTCACATATCCTCCATTGGTGGTGAGAAGCACTTGCTTTTGATTTGGACAATCCTTGGCATAATGACCTCTTCCTTGACACTTGTAGCACACTAAATCACGTGCCCTTGGCTGATTTGGAGGTCCATTGTTGGGACGCCTTTGGCCTTGAAAACCTATTGGTTTAGGTGAGCTAGAAGCTCCCTTTTGCTGCATAGAAGGGTTAGAAGAATAAGAAGTGGGATTTGAACTAGGATTAGAAACATACCTTTTCGGTGCATTCCAAGCTTCCTTCTTCTTCCTTTGTTGTTGCTCATAGAGTAGTTGGGCTGAATGTACTAAGGCATTGAGATCCTTGATTTGTTGAATCTCCAATGTGTCTTTAATGCTTTGATTCAGTCCAGCCATGAATTGGGTCCTTAGAGACCGTTGGGAATGATGAATTCCCGCTTTGAAGCTCAAATCCTCTAGCTCATTGAAGTACTCGGTTGGAGACTTGGTACCTTGTTTGCATGTAACAACTTTTAGCCTCATGTGCTCGGTATGCTCTTCGGGCACATACTTCTTCCTCATGACAAACTTCAGCTGGCCCCAAGTTTCAATCGGTGGTAAGGCCTTTCTGATTCTATCTTCCTTCATTCTGAACCACCAATTCCTAGCGGTTCCAACGAAGTGAATAACAACAACTGCAACTTTCTCCCATTCTTCATAGCCCATGTGATCTAGAATGAAATTTGTGGCTTGTTCCCACTCTAGATACTTCTCTGGATTGAGCTCTCCATTGAATGGCTCTACCTTGATCTTAATATCACGCTTCCCAATCTGATTGACTTGTTGGTTAGCATGATTGTTGTTGTTCGGCCTTTGCACTCCATAAGCTGGTGGAATATCTTCTACAACCTCAGCTTGGTTATAGAAATCATCAAGGGGAGGATGCCATGGGCGCCTTTCTTCCCCGGGATAGCCATAAGTCACATCATCAAAAGGATTGTGATATTGTTGTTGTTGTTGATGAGTGGCTTGAGGGTACCGGTTAGCTTGCTGATTGTAGAATTGTTGATGGGTAACCGGTGGAGTCCTCGATCCAATGCCTCTTCCTCTACCTCGGCCTGCTGTGGGGGAGTATTGAGCCGGGGGATCTTGATCTTTGTAGCTAGCAAGCACATCATGCTCTTCATCAATTGCTGGTTGCTTGCCTTTGTCACTAATTGAGGCTTGATTTGGATCACTTGTAAGCTCTATTGCAGGGGCAACCTTGTGACTTCCTTGAGATGACTCAATCAAAGTGGCAATTTGCTCCTCTAGACGCCGCAATTGAGGATTGATTGCAGCCGTGGCCAACTCTACAGCTCGAGCTTGACCATCTCGTACACTCTCATTAATGGACAACCTAATGAAGTCGATTGCCTCTTTAGTGAGATTCAATTCAGCCGAGTTCGGCTCATTAGAGACCACCATTGTTCCTAAAACAAGCAAGAAGGTAGAGAGAGTAGTGTGTTCTAAAGCAAATCACACAAGCAATACCATACCTTAATCAAGCCAAAACTTGCCTCAAAGCAATCCAATCAACTTAATTCAGTTTTTGGGTTGAATTGAGGGAGTAAATGGGTAGATATGGTGTAGATATGGTATACTAATGATAAGTAAAGGAAATATGCAGCTTAAGCAAATGGCAAGTATGCAATAAGACAAGCAATGCAAATAATCCCTTTATGAGCTCTAAAACACATGCAATCTCTCAATTGACTCTATGCAAGTTAATAAAGCCAAAATTATCATGCAAGGACAGAAATATGGTAGGCTAAGTGACTTTTGTTTCGTCACTCTTTTTCTTCAAAGTGATTTCTACTGAACTATTTTTAAGCAAGTAGTCACTAGGGTTAAAAGTGGCTTAAAACTAGTTGGGGTAGATCACTTTTGCTTTTCTGATTTTTTTTTTTTGATTTTATGCACAAACTACTCTTGTGCTAGAATGAAGACTAACAAAGCAATGCAAAGGAATGCAAATGGGGCAAAAACGAGACTATACTAATCTGATTTTTTTTTATCTAAGTGACTTTATACTACCAATGAAACCAACTAGAAGCCAAATTAATAAAGAAGAGAAGGGCTAGGTCGAAATTATGGAATGCAATGACAAGAATTAGCAAATATCAACAATGCAATATGAATCTCTATTGATCATGCAACATGCAATAAAAACTCATAAAAATTGTAGGAAGACAAAAGCTAATCTATATTGCAATCAAACTCAACCAATTCAACCAAAAGCATGCAACAAATCCCTTAAAATCTCCTAGATGGTTAATTGCTTGGGGGGCAAGTAATTCAAGGGAATTAGGGTTTGGGGATGCCTCGGCTGGATTGGGGTTAGAAGGGTTTAGGGTTTGGCTTCTAGGGTTTGAGAGAAGGTAGGGTTCGACTAGGGTTAGGGTTTTCGAAACCTAGGGATGGCCGCCAATTTAGGGTTAGGGTTCGAGGGGGTGGGGTAGGCGATCTAGGGTTAGGGTTAGGGTTTGGTGATGGGGTTGGTGGGGTTGTGATCGAGTGGTGGTGGGGGATGGTGCGGCGTGGTTGAGCGACACCAGTTCAAGGTGGAGGGTGGTGGTGCGAGGTGGTGGTTGGCGGAAAAAGGTGGTGGTTCTGGTGCAAAATTCAATCTTTGGTCTCAAAAATTCAAACTTTAGGTAAAGGTGGGATTTTTGGGATCAAAAACTGAATTAAATCAATTAGAAAGCAAATTCAGGAAAGAAAATTTTACTTGGCGAGACGCTGGATTATGATACCACTTGATACGTGATTGCCTCGGATGACTCCTTAGAAACCTCGTATATGACCCACACAAGTCCCGATCTTGCCTTGTAACGCTATTTCCAACCTGAATTTGCAATCGAATGTAAGAACACGAAAAATTCAAATACCAAACTGATTTCGAAACACCAATTGATTCAAATAAGATAGTTCAACTTGGATGGCTCGAACGCTAATCCAAATTGATAAACTAGTTGATATAAATCGACTAGAACTAAACTTGATTGAATCAAACTAATGAATCAAACGAACAAAACAAAGAGATTGAGATCGAGAATGATGATGATTGATGGTTCGGCCGAAATTGCAAGCACACACACAACTTGATATTTTTTTGGAGCCCAAGAGATAGATTAAACCAATTTGGGTTTAATCTCTCTCAAGCTGATTTTATTGAATGGAAATTGCAAAGTATAAATAGAGAATACAAAGCTATTCCTTGGGGAGCAAGGAGTCAAGGTATGACCGACCCTAATAGATAGATTAGGCCTCCTTGTCTTGCTTCCCAAGATATAATAAAATATCTAATAATATCTATCTAGATTCCCCTTAAATAAAATAAATCATGGCTGATTTATTTATTTAAGGAAAATATCCTAACAAACTCAAAATATCTAAAACAAACTAAAAATATCTCTAACAACCAAGAGAGAGAAGATCAACCAACTAACATAAGCCTATTGGCTGATTTCTCTACATTATTAAATTAAAAGCACACGCCTATAATAAAATAAATAAGATATTTTCTCTTACTTAGAATGGTCAAGTCAAAGGGTTGACTTTGACCCATATACCAATTTATCTCACCCAGTCACTTACTAAATTCAGCCCTAAAGTGAGACAAACTAATACATGTTTCTAAATAAGGAAATAGTGAATTTCGGCCCCTTGAGTTAATCCATTGAATCCGGGCTGAATTGATGTCGAATGCACGAGACCCATTTTGACTTGGTTGGCTCTTCAAGAACAGCTGCCAATCGAACCAAGATTGCTGTTGTGCCTTGAGCAATCTTCTTAGCTCGACTTCTTGTAATTGGTCCGTCAGAAGGCACTCGAATCAACTCATCGACGTCGGTTGGAGACATGGCAGGCTTCACTGCATCAATAAGTATGACAATTTTTAAGTAATATCGGTATAGATATGTTATGTTTTACAATATATTAATTTTCTATTCATAAGTATGTTTTTTATATTACGGATCCCTTAATAAATAAATAAAAAATTATTGATACCTTAATGTTAAACCAGTTAATCGGGTCAGTTCAGTTTCGGTTGAGTAGAAGTTCATGCCATTAAAATTTACGGGTTGATTGAGTCAATTTATTGAGGTTTTTGTGCGGATTCGCGTCAACCTAATGAGTTAAGAACGTCAACTTTTGCATGATTATTACATAAATATTATAAATAATATTTTTAAGAATAAGATAATATTTTTCTTCATTTTAATAATAAAAGATATTATTATAATTAACTTAAATGTTTATAATATTATTTTATTATATAAATTATAATACATATATCATATTTAAATAATATATTACAATTTTTATTTAAAAAGTCCCCGGACAAGGGTCGGGTCATCAACTAGTATATACTAAAGCGGATATTAATGATGAGAAGTTCGATGCTGGGCCGTTCAGGTACCGATTTGAGTACAATTGGGCCGTTTACTAGTGCAAAGAAGTGAGTTTTTGTTAAATATAAAAAAAAACAAATTATTTCTTTTTAGAAAAAAAATAAAACGACGCCGTTTATTCGTTAATTTTAAAAAAACAAACATTACTCTTCTCTTCTTCGTATACAGGAATGGCGGTCGGCCCTAATGTCAAAGTTGGAAGAGGGGTCGCCGGCTGTCTTCACCTCCAATCCTCTTGTTATTTTAGCAGTGCTGAAATCCGAAATGAAAGGCTCACTAGAAGACAAGAAACGAGATTATTATATTCGAAAGTGCAAACACTTGCTTCTTTATTTATGATTTTCTTTACAGCGAGGTTTACAAGCCAACGAGGCTAACAGATTATTTGAGAATTACACCCTAGACCTCCTACGATTATTCGAGATCTCGACCTAACAATGTCCGAGATCTCCTAGTTGCTAGCTAGCTCTAAGTGTCACTTGCCGGTCCCTTTGAGCGAGGTTGAGTTGCGGAGTCTTTGATGTGAGGTAGAGCGAGGTGTAAGAGGCTTGCGAGGTGGTGTAGCGAGGTCTTTGATGTGAGCGGAAACTCTGTGAGACTTGAAGTCTTTTTGTGGACTTCACTTATCTATAGCGAGGCCTTTTAACGGTGTTTCGATCACGTCGATCTTCAACGAGCAAGAAAGTTCTTGAGTTCAAGATGTTTTTCGACCCCTTTTCCATACGAGAATCTCCTCTATTTATAGAGGATTGGGGAGTCGAGTTTTGCTCTTCGTGTTTTGCTTAATGGGCCGCGCAGGAGGGACAGGCCCAATAGGCCTAACTGGGTAGGGGAGGCCCAAGCCTGCCCTTTATTAGTGCGTACTTCACACGCCTCCCCATTTATCTCTTCTTCCCAGATTTTCGCCTTCTCTCTTTCTGTCTTTTTGGCTTCCTGCGAACGGTTTCTCCAGACGGTTTTCGGCGAGCCTCAGCCATCTTCCGGTTGCACCACCGCCTCCTCCTTGTCGATTCTGAACAAGTAAGTCTTCGACTTTTCTTCTCCCTCTTTTTGTTTGCTTTAGATTTCTTCCTGCTTGTTTTTTGTGCCGTGTTTTGGAGAGGCGATGGAGTGGCGCCTGGTGTTTCGTGCCGGCATCATGGTGGCGAAACAGCAGTGGTGAGGTCGGCGTGAGTTTCCGCCTGCTTTTTCTCGCCGTTTTTCCTTTGCTCCTTTCTCTTCTTTTCTCTTTCGTTTCGCCTTGTGCCCTAGCGGGCAGTGGTTGCCCCTTGGCGTTTCGCACCGGCGACAAGGTGGCGGGACGGTGGGGTGAGGGTGGCGAACGCCATGCACTCGGATTCCTCGCCCTCCAACCGACGGTTGTCTCTTTTTATTTTTCGGCGGTTTTGAATTTTGAAGCTCTTGGAAACCCAAACGTCCTGACGGCTGATTGATGGGACGTTAGGGTCTCCACCGCCGTTCTCCACCGCTGGCTTCCATTTCATCTTCTCTTTCCTCTGTCTGGCGCTTCGACTTTTTCCTTTTTGGCGCTTCGACTTCTCCCTCGCCGTCCTATCTTGTCAGAGTAGCCCCTAGGGTGCCACGTGGCTCCTCGCCTCTTATGATCCGGAATTTCTCTTTCTCACGAGGTTATGACCTCGCATTGCTTTTCTTCCGAGGTTACGACCTCGCACTGCTTTTCTTCCGAGGTTGCGACCTCGCACTGCTTTTCTTCCGAGGTTGCAACCTCGCACTGCTTTTCTTCCGAGGTTGTGACCTCGCATTGTTTTTTCTTGGTTATAGTGCCCGACGTCTCAATGCTTCTTTCTTTTCCAGGTGCTAGCCTTCCGCGGCCTGGACATCGTTCTTTTCATGCCTAGGAGAGCCTCTGCTAGCCCTCCGCCCGGCTTCGCTTTCAGAGTCCAAGAGGGTTTTTACGAGGAGGTTTCGGAGTCCGCGGGAAGCGTAGAACTCAGTGACTCTCAGAATCCGAGGTCCCCTTCGCTGGTTTTCAGCGAGCCTTCTTCAAGCGACTCCGAGGTCTCTATTAATTCGCGCTTCTCCCATCTTCGAACGTCGTCGGGCGTTGAAATGGCTTCGTCTTCCACCTCAGACGAGGTTGTTACTGAGGTCGAAGCACGGCCGGTTGTGGGAACGACCTCGGCGCCGCCTCCTTACGTGCCTCCGAGCTTCCCTGCGGCATATATTACCGACGCCGTGTCCCGCGTCCCGAGCGTCCTGGAGGAATGGATCCCCATGACCCCGGGTTCTGCCGAGGCTCGTTTATCCGAGGGGGTGGCCACCGAGCTCGAGCTGAAGGACCTTGCCGACATCGCCAAGGACTTTGCTTGGCCCGAGGGGGTTGAGCTGGCGCTTCCCGAGGAGGGGGGCCACTCCTTGGCATCTTACAACAAGTGCGTGGTTGTGCACCTCTTCAGCCTTCAGGCGGGCTTCAGGCTGCCCTTGGCCCAGCATATCGTTGATTATCTGTGGGCCATGAAGATCTGACCCGCACAGTTGTTTCTGAACGCTTGGCGGTTGCTGTGTGCCTACACGATTCGCAGTCGCGAACTTGGGGACGGACCGAGACATGACTTCCTGTCGGCTTTATTCCTAGCGAGGAGAGACACTCGGTCCCGAAGCCTTATCAACCTTAGCACGCCGCTTATCAAGATCACCACGGCCCCTTCGAACGTTGGGCCGTGGAAGCCGAATTGGTTCTTGGTTCGCGACCCCACCGGGAGATATCTCAATTTTCCGGTAACGCCGGGCGAATTCGTTCGGTGCGTAACCCCGCTGGAGGTTGATAAGCTCAAGGCGCTCAGGGTCCAATACGCCACAGCGAGTCAGGCACCGTTTCAGGTGTATCTTTCTAAGGACCAGCTTGAGCGGGCTGGTCTGAGCCTCAGCCTCCCTCCCAGCGAGGGAAAAGAGGGTACTCAATCTCTTTCCTGACATTCCTTGATTCGATTTTTTTCTTTTTGAAGTTGAGGAGCGAGGTTTATAACCTCGCTGGCTTATTTTGTCTTATTACTGCCATTAACTTGTTTCTTGCTTTTCTTATCTAATTTTCTCGTCCCCCTTTTTTTTGTTCTGACAGTGAACCTACTCGGCGCCGAGTCATCTCGGCCCGCGAGCCGAGTCATCTCGGCCACCGGGCCTCCTGCCGAGAAGTTCCACTGCCCTGGTCCTTCCCGGGGCGTGTCCGAAGACTAGGACAGGTCGGCCTGGACCGACGAGGTTGCATGGGCCAACAACCTCTCGGAGGCAGCCCTCAACGATGAGATCCTCCGCTAGTCCGCGATGGTATGTCTTGCTCTTTTTTGTTCATCATTTTTTATTGGCTTTACTATTCTTGTTCTTGTTTTAACGTGCTCTTTTATTGTTGCAGAATACCTTCTTCGCGAACTACAAATGCGGCCGCGTCATCCTCCTCCATAGGAATTTGGGTAAGATGGAGGCGAGGCTCCAAGAGCGGGACGCCGAGATCGAGAAGAAGGGAAAGAGCCTCGCAGAGGCCGAGAAACGTGTTCGCGCCGCGGAGATCGCGGCAGCGGACGAGGCCAAGGCCGCCTCGAGGGTCAAGGAGGAGCTGAGGAAGGCGAGGGAGGAGAACAAGGATTTGAAGTACGAGAACGGGGATTTCAAGGACGAGGTCGCAAAGCTCAAAGGCCAGCTATCCGAGGAGCACCAATTCTTCAGAGAGAAGGAGGCGGAGCTTCGGAAAGCTGAGGAGGAGGTTACCAGGCTCCAAGGGCGTGTTGTTGAGCTCAGCAAGGAGCTGGATCTCGAGGGGCCAAGGTATGTGAAGTTCGAGGCCTTTCAGGCCGAGATGGTGGAGAGTGTGAGGAAGATGTTCCCGCAGTCCGTCAAGATGGGGGTTAAGCAGGCGGTCGCGAAGTATGGGCACATCGACCCCCGCATCAAGTTCTTCATCCCCAACTATCAGGAGACTATGGGGGAACTTGAAGGGGAAGAGCCTGAGGGAGAGTGCGAGTTCTTTCTTAATGAGGATGGAACTGTGGCTAGCGAGGCGCCTACCGTGGCAGCCATCGCTCAAGAAGATGCGCCTAGCTCCCAGCCTTCTGCCATCGCCGCCCCTGCCCTGGAGACTCCCCAAGGACCTACTGCTCAAGCCCCTGAAGATCCTCCGAAGACCTTCGACCCTGCCGCCGAAGCCTTGAAGATGTAAAGGATGTCGTTGTCTGCTTCTGTTTTTTTTTCTTTTTTTTTGTTTTGCTGGTGGCCCTGCGGGGCCTGTAATTAAACATCTGGGCACACGTGCCCCAGCGTTTTATCTTATTTTCCTTACCTTATGATTGCTTGTTTGTTCTAGCTTTCTCGTATATCCTCGCACATATTATCCACCCAACCCCATGGCCCAAGTGTCACAACTATTGTGGTATTCGGGCCACATCGGGTGTTTCTAATTATGTATCGAGATCTCGAGCTTTGCTCGGATTTTTACAATAATTCGCCGAGGTCCCGAGCCTTTTTCGGACTTCGCACAACGACTGTGCCGAGGCCACGAGCGGGAAGCGAGGGATGGATTTAACGAAATTCTCCAACACCACGCGGGAAGCGAGGTTTGGGTTCAACGAGATTCTCCAACACCTCGCGTGAAGCGAGGTTTGGACTTTTAACGAAAATCTCCAACCCCAAGCGGGAAGCGAGGGATGGACTTAACAAAAATCTCCAACCCCAAGCGGGAAGCGAGGGATGGATTTAACAAAATTCTCCAACACCACGCGGGAGGCGAGGTTTGGATTCAACGAGATTCTTCAACACCTCGCGTGAAGCGAGGTTTGGACTTTTAACGAAAATCTCCAACCCCAAGCGGGAAGCGAGGGATGGACTTAACAAAAATCTCCAACCCCAAGCGGGAAGCGAGGGATGGATTTTTAACGAAAATCTCCAACCCCAAGCGGGAAGCGAGGGATGGACTTAACAAAAATCTCCATCCCCAAGCGGGAAGCGAGGGATGGATTTAACGAAATTCTCCAACACCTCGCGTGAAGCGAGGTTTGGACTTAACGAAAATCTCCAACCCCAAGCGGGAAGCAAGGGATGGACTTAACGAGATTCTCCAACACCTCGCGAGAAGCTAGGTTTGGACTTAACGAAAATCTCCAACCCCAAGCGGGAAGCGAGGGATGGATTTAACGAAATTCTCCAACACCACGCGGGAAGCGAGGGATGGATTTTTAACGAAAATCTCCATCCCCAAGCGGGAAGCGAGGGATGGACTTAACAAAAATCTCCATCCCCAAGCGGGAAGCGAGGGATGGATTTAACGAAATTCTCCAACACCTCGCGTGAAGCGAGGTTTGGACTTAACGAAAATCTCCAACCCCAAGCGGGAAGCGAGGGATGGACTTAACGAGATTCTCAAACACCTCGCGGGAAGCGAAGTTTGGACTTAACGAAAATCACCAACCCCAAGCGGGAAGCGAGGGATGGATTTAACGAAATTCTCCAACACCACGCGGGAAGCGAGGTTTGGGTTCAACGAGATTCTCCAACACCTCGCGTGAAGCGAGGTTTGGACTTTTAACGAAAATCTCCAACCCCAAGCGGGAAGCGAGGGATGGACTTAACAAAAATCTCCAACCCCAAGCGGGAAGCGAGGGATGGATTTTTAACGAAAATCTCCAACTCCAAGCGGGAAGCGAGGGATGGACTTAACGAGATTCTCCAACACCTCGCGGGAAGCGAGGTTTGCACTTAACGAAAATCTCCAACCCCAAGCGGGAAGCGAGGGATGGATTTAACGAAATTCTCAAACACCACGCGGGAAGCGAGGTTTGGGTTCAACGAGATTCTCCAACACCTCGCGTGAAGCGAGGTTTGGACTTTTAACGAAAATCTCCAACCCCAAGCGGGAAGCGAGGGATGGACTTAACAAAAATCTCCAACCCCAAGCGGGAAGCGAGGGATGGATTTTTAACGAAAATCTCCAACCCCAAGCGGGAAGCGAGGGATGGACTTAACGAAAATCTCCAACCCCAAGCGGGAAGCGAGGGATGGACTTAACGAGATTCTCCAACACCTCGCGGGAAGCGAGGTTTGGACTTAACGAAAATCTCCAACCCCAAGCGGGAAGCGAGGGATGGATTTAACGAAATTCTCCAACACCACGCGGGAAGCGAGGTTTGGGTTCAACGAGATTCTCCAACACCTCGCGTGAAGCGAGGTTTGGACTTTTAACGAAAATCTCCAACCCCAAGCGGGAAGCGAGGGATGGACTTAACAAAAATCTCCAACCCCAAGCGGGAAGCGAGGGATGGATTTTTAACGAAAATCTCCAACCCCAAGCAGGAAGCGAGGGATGGACTTAACGAGATTCTCCAACACCTCGCGGGAAGCGAGGTTTGGACTTAACGAAAATCTCCAACACCACGCGGGAAGCGAGGTTTGGGTTCAACGAGATTCTTAAACACCTCGCGTGAAGCGAGGTTTGGACTTTTAACGAAAATCTCCAACCCCAAGCGGAAAGCGAGGGATGGACTTAACAAAAATCTCCAACCCCAAGCGGGAAGCGAGGGATGGATTTTTAACGAAAATCTCCAACCCCAAGCGGGAAGCGAGGGATGGACTTAACGAGATTCTCCAACACCTCGCGGGAAGCGAGGTTTGGACTTAACGAAAATCTCCAACCCCAAGCGGGAAGCGAGGGATGGATTTAACGAAATTCTCCAACACCACGCGGGAAGCGAGGTTTGGGTTCAACGAGATTCTCCAACACCTCGCGTGAAGCGAGGTTTGGACTTTTAACGAAAATCTCCAACCCCAAGCGGGAAGCGAGGTATGGACTTAACAAAAATCTCCAACCCCAAGCGGGAAGCGAGGGATGGATTTTTAACGAAAATCTCCAACCCCAAGCGGGAAGCGAGGGATGGACTTAACAAAAATCTCCATCCCCAAGCGGGAAGCGAGGGATGGATTTAACGAAATTCTCCAACACCTCGCGTGAAGCGAGGTTTGGACTTAACGAAAATCTCCAACCCCAAGCGGGAAGCGAGGGATGGACTTAACGAGATTCTCCAATACCTCGCAGGAAGCGAGGTTTGGACTTAACGAAAATCTCCAACCCCAAGCGGGATGCGAGGGATGGATTTAACGAAATTCTCCAACACCACGCGGGAAGCGAGGGATGGATTTTTAACGAAAATCTCCATCCCCAAGCGGGAAGCGAGGGATGGACTTAACAAAAATCTCCATCCCCAAGCGGGAAGCGAGGGATGGATTTAACGAAATTCTCCAACACCTCGCGTGAAGCGAGGTTTGGACTTAACGAAATTCTCCAACACCTCGCGTGAAGCGAGGTTTGGACTTCTAAACCGGAGTTTTTATTTTTGAGAGAGATTTTGAAAGTCCCACAACCCTTTATTCACAAAAAGCAGTAACGGAATTCAGAGAGTTTACACGAAATATTTCTGTAACCGGTCGACGTTCCACGTCTTACTAAGGGTTCGCCCCTCATTGTATTTGAGCTTAAAGGCTCCGGGAGCGACCTCCTCCCCGAGGATGTATGGTCCCTCCCAGTTGGGGTCCAGTTTGCCACCTTCGGTTCTTCTCAAGACGAGATTCCATGTGGCCTGGAATCGAGGTCTCACCTTCTTGTCGTGGTAAACTGCCACGCGGCGCTTGTATTCCCTGGAGCGAAGGTCGGCTACTTCGCGTAGCTTGTCGCGGAAGAGCAACTCGACCCTGAGATTGGCCTCGTTCTCCTTTTCATCAAAATCGAACACCCTCGCCGATGGGACCAGGGTTTCTACCGGGACTAGGGCCTCTGCCCCGTAGGTTAGGGCGAACGGCGTTTCTCCGGTTGCGCGGCGCGCGGTGGTGCGGTACGTCCATAGGACGAGCGGGAGAAGCTCTGCCCAACGACCTTGTGCCATGCCCAACCGCTTTTTTAGATAGGACAGGATGCGGGCGTTGACGTTCTCTACCTGGCCGTTGGACTGAGGATGGGCCACGGAGGAGAACTTGAGGGTTATGCCGAGTTCTAAGCAGAATGTCCGAGTCTCTTCACAATCAAATTGGGGGCCATGGTCGGTCATGATGGTCATGGGAACGCCGAAGCGACAGACAAGGTTCTTCCACAGAAAGTCGCAGACCTTAGTCCCCGTGATCTTCGCCATTGCTTGTGCCTCAACCCACTTTGTGAAGTAGTCGACGATGACCAGAATATACCGCACCTGATCGGGGGCCTTGGGGAAGGGGCCGAGGATGTCCATCCCCCACATCGCGAAGGGGCACGGTGCGTGGATGGAGCGACGCTGCAAGGTCGGGGCGTGCAAGAGGTTACCGTGCTTCTGGCATCCATCACATCGCTGGACATAGTCCCTTGCGTCTTGCCGGAGGGTGGGCTAGAAGCACCCCAAGTGGGCAATCTTATGCGAAAGGGTTCGCCATCCGGGGTGGCCACCACAGACCCCTTCATGGGCCTCATAGAGGATGTGCTCCGTAGACTCGGTCGGGACGCACAATAGATTGGGTTCAGCGTAGCCTCGGCGATAAAGGCAGCCACCTATGACGCAATACCGCGTCGCCTGCATTTTCAGCTTCCTGGCCTGCGCGGGGTCCTCTGGGAGGACTCCGCTCTCCACATACCGTGTTATCGGGATCCTCCAATCCCCCACGGTGACAGATAGAACCTCGCTGTTCACACTCCGCGAGAGTTTTCGCTCTACCATCACGCGGTTCCCCACTTCAAGGGGAAGGGCGAATCCTAACCTCGCAAGCGCGTCTGCCTTGGTGTTCGAGGTTCGAGGGATGGACTCCACCGCGAAGGTTTCCGGGCATGATACCAAGGTTTTGACCTTTTCACGGTACGCGGGCAGGAACCCCGTTTTGGTGTCGTACTGACCGTTGAGCTGGCGCGCTACTAGCTCGGAGTCGGTGTAGACCCTGATTTTCCGGGCCCCACTGAGGAGCGCCATCTCGATTCCCGCGATCATGGCTTCATACTCGACCTCGTTATTGGTGGCGTCGAAGGCGAAGTTAAGTGAGTACTCCGTCTCGATCGAGGGCCCAGCGAGGAATACGCCAACCCCACCTCCGGCGTCACATCGCGAGCCGTCGACGAACACCTTCCACTCTTCTGAGCTTGTTTCTGTCTCGGGGAAAGTGACCTCCACCATGAAGTCAGCAAGGGCCTGCCCCTTCATGGCAGTTCTTGGGAGGGCAGTTCTTGGGAGGTAGCTGATGTCGAACTCGGAGAGCTCGACTGCCCACTTCGTCATCCGCCCGGAGAGGGCGGGCTGGTGGAGGATTTGTCGAAGTGGGAGGTCAGACAGGACCTGGATGGGGTGCGCATGGAAGTAAGGGCGCAGACGCCTTGCGGCGGTCACAACTGCCAGCGCCATCTTCTCTGCTGGGGAATATCGCTGCTCCGCGGGCTGGAGCACACGGCTCACGAAATAAACTAGGTGCGTGGCCTTTCTGGTGAGCACCGCGCTGACCGTCTCGGGGCTGACGGCCACATAAAGTTGCAAGTCTTCACCCGCCAGCGGGGGCGACAGTGTGGGGAGCTTTGTCAGGAAGGCCTTTAGCTCAGAGAAGGCGAGCTCCAGATTCTCGTCACATACGAACTTGTCATTCTGCTTGAGAGCCGCGAAAAAGGGGAGGGACCTTTCCGCCAGGCGGGAGCAGAGCCTCCCAAGGTAGTTGACAACACCGTTAAGCCGTTGCACCTCGGTGCGAGACCATGGTGACCTCATGGAGAGGATCGACTCGACCTTGGCAGGGTTTACGTCGATGCCCCGTTCGCTAATCATAAAGCCCAAGAATTTTCCCGATGACACGCCGAAGACGCACTTCTCGAGGTTCAGGCTGAGACTGTTGTGCCTGAGAGTTGCGAAGACCTCAGCGAGGTCGGCCAGATGCTCCTCAGGGGTCTTGCTCCGGACAACAATGTCGTCGACATAAGCGGACACGTTCCGTCCGAGATGGCTCTTGAAAACGCGGTCGACGAGGCGTTGAAAGGTTGCCCCCGCATTCTTCAGCCCAAACGGCATGACTTTGTAGCAATAAGTGCCTCGCTGGGTGATGAAGGATGTCTCCTCCTCTTCTCGCGGGTTCATCGGGACCTGATTGTACCCCGAGTACGCGTCGAGGAAGCTCAAAACCCCGTGACCTGCGGTTGAGTCAACGAGCTCGTCGATCAAGGGCAAGGGGTAGCTGTCTTTGGGACAGGCTTTGTTGAGGTCCTTGAAATCAACGCACATTCTCCACTTCCCGCTGGCTTTTTTGACAATTTTGCCACCTCGTCATTTGCGGCGCTTGCCCTTTCCTCGTTCATTTTTCTTCGTCGCTGCACCACAAGGCGAGTGGTGACGTCGACGTTCAGAGAGTGCTGGGCTACGGTCCGCGGGACACCTCGGAGGTCCTTCGCAGTCCAAGCGAACACGTCGCGGGACCCAGCGAGCAAGGCTTCTAGCGACGTCGCCGATGCCCCTGAGAGGCATTCCCCAAGGTAGATCTTCTCGGACTCGCTCTCGAAAGGGGATATCACCCTTCTTTCCAGCTCTGGAGTGGGGACTGTGAAATCCCGGACTTCGAGGTCGGCCTCGCCGGGAGATTCCACCATGAACACCGGGCATTTTTGCTTTGCAGAGGTTGCGTAGCAAACGCGACCCTCCTCCTGATTGCCCTTTACCTCTCCAACCCCGCCATCGACGGGGAACTTCATCTTCATGTGATAGATAGAAACTACCGCCTGGAACTTCATCAAGGAGACCCTCCCAATGATTGCGTTCCACACCGAAGGCAGGCGCACCACTGTGAACTCCACCATTTCGGTCCTCCTGGTGGACCCGGTGCCGAGCGTCATCCAGAGGTCGATGAGTCCGGCCACGTCGACTTCGTCTCCCGAGAAGGAGGTGAGTTTCCCATCGTAGGGCTTCAAGGAGGTCTCGGAGATGCCCAATTGCTCGAATGCGCCATAGTACATGATGTCCACGGAGGATCCCGTGTCCACCAGTACTCGCTTAACCATCTTTGAGCCCATCTGCGCGTGGACCACCAAGGGGTCGGAGTGTGGCATGTGAAGCCCCTCGGCATCTTCGGACGAGAAGGACAAACCTTCGTGGGCGCGCGAGGTTTGTGCGACGCTGAATACCGAGGGTTCATGATGGCTTTCCCTCGCGTATCTCTTCCGCTATGCCTGGCTTGACCCAGCCGGTGATGGTCCGCCCGAGATGGTATGGATGTACCAATCGAGCGCCGTCGCCTGTCCCGACCGGGCCTGCTTCGCGGGCGCCTATTGCTCGACGTTGTTGTTGTTGTTAGCCTGGGTCTGACTTGGGCCTTGCCGGCTCGAATTTGGCTCCTGACGCAGGGTTGGCATGGCCCTTTTCATTTGGGTCATACGCGGGACCTCCCTTGCCTCGGTAACCCCGCGGTCTCCTGCCAAAGCAGTTCCAGCCTCCGCCACCGCCTCCACGGTTGTTGTTCCGGTTATTGTTGTTGTTGTTATTGTTCCGGCTATTGTTGTTGTTTCTGTTGTTGTTGTTGTTGTTGTTGTTGTTGTTGGGGTTATGTGCCTGTGTAACATACGCATCGCGCGCGGCCGGCGCGGCCACCTTTGCCTTCCCCTTGGCCTCGGCGACGATCTCTTTGTCAGTTCGTGGTCGCGAGCTCTGGTTGGCGGCATCCTCGGCGTATACTTGGGCCGTGATCCGGGCGCACAGGCTTTCGTACGTCTCCAGATTCTTATAAAAAATGCGGTTTTTTAATTCCCCGATGCGTAGGTTGCCCATGAGGGTGTCGCGCACCGACGACTCGTCGACGTGCGCGATCTCCGCCACCGCGGTCGTGAACCTTGTGAAGAAAGCGCCTAAGGATTCGCTCTCCCCCTGCTCGATCCCGCGGAGGTCCCGCATGTTCTTCTTGTGCTTCCTGGAGCCGCTGAAGTGCGTGACAAAGGAATCACACAGCTGGGCGAACGAGGTCACGGAGCTGACCTTCTTGCTTGAGAACCACGTCAACGCGGCCTTTTCCAGGGTGGTGGGGAAAACCCTGCAGAATATCGCGTCATTGTAGGCATTGACGTTCATCTGGACCGCGAAGTGTTTTACGTGCTCCTCGGGGTCCGCTGAACCGTCATAAAGCCCCATTTGCGGCCTCAAGAAGCCCTTGGGCATGGGCGCGTTCCGGATCGCGTCCATGAACGGGGAGGTGATCTTGGCTTTCTCCTGATTTTGGGGCGGTGGCCTCGAATTATGCGATCGAGACCTCGGGTAGTGCATCGCGCTCCCCGCTGTTTCGGACAACTCTGGCTCCTGCAGCCTCGATCGACGCGATCGAGACCGCGAGATCTGCATGGGATCTCGGGGAGGTCTCTCTGTTGACGAGCCGTTGGTGGAGGACTCGGGCTCATGCGCACGCCTAGGGACGTACGCGGGGACGTACTCGGAGTGCGGCTCACCCTGGGGGGGATAGGGGACGTACGAAGGGGCGAAGCCCTACTGGTATTGCCCATAAGCCGGGTAGGGATATGGGTTCGGGGCCTTGGAATGGGAATGGATTTTGCGGGGCGGCGTACGTCCATCCCGGAGGGACCACGAACGGGCAGCCCGGAGGTCCCGCGGCTGTCCATTGCGTAGTTTCTGGCATGTTGTCGGGGTGTTGAGGGAAGAAATTGTTTGGGCAAGCCATTTTGAGGGAATCGAAGCTAAGGTTTGCACGAATCGAGGAACTACTTAGGATGAAGAAGTTCCCACAGACGGCGCCAGTGATGAAATCCGAAATGAAAGGCTCACTAGAAGACAAGAAACGAGATTATTATATTCGAAAGTGCAAACACTTGCTTCTTTATTTATGATTTTCTTTACAGCGAGGTTTACAAGCCAACGAGGCTAACAGATTATTTGAGAATTACACCCTAGACCTCCTACGATTATCCGAGATCTCGACCTAACAATGTCCGAGATCTCCTAGTTGCTAGCTAGCTCTAAGTGTCACTTGTCGGTCCCTTTGAGCGAGGTTGAGTTGCGGAGTCTTTGATGTGAGGTAGAGCGAGGTGTAAGAGGCTTGCGAGGTGGTGTAGCGAGGTCTTTGATGTGAGCGGAAACTCTGTGAGACTTGAAGTCTTTTTGTGGACTTCACTTATCTATAGCGAGGCCTTTTAACGGTGTTTCGATCACGTCGATCTTCAACGAGCAAGAAAGTTCTTGAGTTCAAGATGTTTTTCGACCCCTTTTCCATACCAGAATCTCCTCTATTTATAGAGGATTGGGGAGTCGAGTTTTGGTCGTTGTCCGATGTGGGACGCCCGAGATCAAGGGCTCTGATTGGCCTAGAGGCGAGGCAGCCGGTGATTGGCTCGAAGAGCGGCGTTCGCTGAGTGGTCATGGTGGGCGGGCGCAAGTAGAGTCGGTTACGAGGTCGAGACCTCGCTCCGAGGTCGAGGGGGACCTCATGGGGTAGGAATTTTGTTAAAATAAGAGGTGGGTATGGTTGTGGGCCCCAGGATCATCCTCGGGGGTCCCTTTGACCTGGTTTGACCCTCATACCTCGGGCCCACCTCTTGCTTCGCTATTTTGAGCATCATCAAGCAGTTCTACTGCAGTTTGAGGGGTCAAAGGACCATTCAGGACCCTCCCCAGCTCCGCCTCTGCCTATAGTGGTCGTATATTATACAGTTGCCATACACGACAAGTTAATAGACAACTAAAGGTTTCAACCCTCTTATTGTTGTCGCAAATTATATTGTTGTCATTTAAGAAAAAGTAATAAAGAACGAAATATTTCAACCCTATTGTTGTTGTTGTTTCACGTTATATTACTGTCATAAATGATTTACAAAAAAGAAAAAAAGTTTGTTAGACAAAAGGTTACAACCCAATAGTGACAGGATGAGAGGGGGCTAGAGGGGGTCGGTGCCTCTTATTCCACACCAAGCTCAATTATAAATTTTTTTTGGTCGAAGTCAATTATAAATTTTTTTGCGTCAAAAGTGTATATTTTTGTACGCGGCGTACATATACACTCATTATTTTTGTAAGCATGCATCACTTATGTAAAGGTAGAGCTCACGAAAGTATTGTCGCGAAGATAGAATTCACAAGGAATAAAACGAGTAATTGTGAAATGTTGGTATTTTGACGTGAAGGAATCACTTGGATAAGCCTATTTACGTGAAACGCGAGCATGAGAAAGTCCATCCCAATCAGCCCAAAAGGCAAGTGAGCGCTTGTGAGCCCAGCCTCCGCTTAAAATGGCACACGAAGGCTGCCTTCGCGACGACTCACATTATAACCTAGCGAGTCGTCGTCGCCACCCCATTCTCCTTCATGTCGTCTTCTTCCTCTCGCGCATTCTCCCCTCGCAATCCAATCTCCTCTCCAATCACTCTCTCCGACCTTCGCCTCCCCCTCCAACTCCATGGGAACTCCCCCACCGCCACATTCTCCTCCACTACTACATTATCCTCCTCCACCAAATCTAGGTGGCGCTTCAGTTGGCGGGGCTCCGGCGAGACAGTGCCGGAAGAGGCACTCCTATATAAGGTGGCACTCCGATTGAGGCAGCGATGGAGGATGGTGAATAGCCGCTTGGCACCAACGACGACGAATGTGAAGGCGGCTCTGATGACCTCTAACATTCCAACGACTTTCGAGGTTGCTAGCTCCTCCAGTCCTCCTATGTGTCGTAGCCCAATCTGTTGGTGATTTTAGTGTCATCGACACTTGAGAAGTCACCGACGTCAGTTTTGGTGTGATCGGGATTCATGTCGACACAATGGGAACTGACTTTACTATAACACGGGCTAGGGTGTGCGGAGTGCACGTCCGTGTAAGTGAACCTAAGTTCCAGAAGGTTGAATACGTTCAAAGTACATTACATGTTGGGAACTTGAGGTTGGGACTTGTAAGTCACCGACTTCAGTGAGGTCAATGACCTAGTGACGATTCTGGGGTAATCGCTTGGTAACCGCCGTTGAATCAGTCAAATAAACGTGCATGTAACTGTTAGGAGGTTATCTAATCAGATTAGAGGCTCCTTGAGACGTATAATGGTAGTGGGAACACGTGGGGAGGTAGTGGGCAGTAGTGGGAAATGCTGGTAACTGCCAGTAACTGCTGTTCAGGTCATCCACCTCAGGAAAACTGCCAGTAACCGTTTTGCACGTCCAAATGCCTATTTAAAGGCTTCATTGGGCTTTTGTGTCAAAGGTTGAAGAGTTGTACTCTCTGAAAAACACTCTCAACAAGAAGCAATCGTTCATATACTAAACTCTAAAGTTTTGTCCTTGATCGACATCCACGACAAGGACAAGAGGGTTTGTCTTATCTCAAATCGGATTTCACGGATTCCCTTGGGCTGAATAAGGGGTGAAATATCGGTTTATGAAAGCTTCCATGCGATTCAAACCTATATCAAGTTACCAATACGTTCATTGATCGTTTCCCCTGGTGTGCTGAAGAAGTCGTCGACCTGCCTGAAGTCGCCGACCTTGCTGAGTTCCTCCTCTCATAGAGCGCACGACACCAACAGTCTAAACCGATATTTCCTTATCAATGGCGTCCATTGGTGAGATGACCTCGAAGTTCCAGAAGCTGGAGAAGTTCGACGGCATGGACTTTCGAAGATGGCAAAAGAAGATGCACTTCTTGTTGACGACCTTGAAAGTGGTGTACGTCCTCTCCACTCCCATGCCAGAGGTTGGCGACGACGAGGCCTTAGATGGTATAAGGCGCAAGTGCAAATGGGAGAATGACGATTACATATGCCGTGGTCACATTCGTAATGGTATGTCTGACTCACTCTTTGATGTTTACCAACATGTGGAGTCCGCCAAAGAATTATGGGACTCTCTTGAGTCGAAATACATGGCCGAGGATGCATCAAGTGTGAAATTTCTTGTTAGTAACTTCAATGACTACAAGATGGTTGATGCTAGGTCGGTGATGGAGCAGTTCAATGAACTTCTTCATGTCTTAGGGCGGTTTGCCCAACATAATTTGAAGATGGATGAAGCCATCTCGGTGTCAAGTATTATTGACAAGTTACCACCATCGTGGAAAGACTTTAAGCACATGCTTAAGCACAAGAAGGAAGAAATTTCTCTTGTGGAACATGGAAGCCACTTGCGCATTGAAGAGGGTCTTCGAGCGCAAGAAAAGGGCAAGGAGAAGGAGACTCCTGGTTCTTCCACTATCAACATGGTGGAAGAAGGTTCCAAACGTGGGAACAAGTGGAAGGGCAAGAAAAGGTCCTCCAACAACAACACAAACAATGGTTCTAACAAGAAACGCACTCCAAAAGGAGATGGTTGTTGGAATTGTGGAAAAGTTGGACATTTCCGTAGGGATTGTACTGTTGGAAAGGGTAAGAAGGGAAAGGTTCCCAACCAACCTGCTCAGGTCACTGACGCTGGGCAGAAATCTCATCAAGGTCAGATGTTTAGGAACTCTTCTGAGTCAGTGACATATCCGAGTTTGGATTTTGTCCCTAACATATCTGAGGCATTTTTTGTGCAGGATGATGAGGTTGCTTGGTGGGTTGACTCAGGTGCTACCACTCACGTGAGTAGAGACCGATCGATGTTCGCGACTTTCGTTCCCGTGGATGATGGACGAGTCTTGCACATGGGCAATGAGTCAACGACCCTAGTACTAGGCAAGGGCCAAGTAGAGTTGGAGTTTTCATCCGGGAAGACTTTAATTCTGAAAGATGTGTTGTATGTACCCGGATTAAGGAAAAATTTAGTCTCTGGTAGTGTCCTAAACAAGTTAGGCTTTCGTTTAGTCTTTGAGGCCGACAAGTTCATCTTGTCGAAGGGTGGTGTCTTTGTTGGACGTGGTTATCTATGTAATGGCATGTTTAAACTCAGTATTAATAAAGTTCTGAATTCTGTTTACATGTTTGAGACTTCGCATAAGTCGGGAACCTCTCTAAGGTCAGCGACCTCACAAGGTTCTGCACCTTTGAAGGATTTTGACTCTTCTCTTTTGCATGCTCGTTTGGGTCATGTTCATTATAAACGCATGCTTGATATGTCTAATAATGGTTTGATTCCTGCTTTTGACATGAATGTTGAGAAGTGTAGAACTTGCATGCTTACTAAGATAACAAGGCACTCTTTTCCTGATGTGAATAGAGTTAGTGACTTGCTTGAGTTAGTTCATAGTGACTTGTGTGACTTTCATGCTACTACGTCCTTGGGGAATAAGAAGTATGTTGCTACTTTTATTGATGATTATTCTCGGTTTTGCTATGTTTATCTCTTACATGCTAAGGACGAGACTTTGGATAAGTTTAAAACATATAAGTCTGGAGTTGAACTTCAAATGTCTATGAACATCAAGAAGTTGCGCACCGATAGAGGTGGCGAGTATATGGACCCCGGGTATTTTCAATCCGTGGGGATAATCCATGAGACAACAGCTCCCTACACACCACAACAAAATGGTGTGTCGGAGAGGAAAAATTGAGTTCTAAAAGAGATGGTTAACTCCATGTTCTCCTACTCAGGTTTGAATAATGGATTTTGGGGTGAAGCCATGTTGACGGCTTGTTACTTACTGAACCGAGTTCCCAACAAGGGGAATGGGTCAGTGACCCCATATGAGCTTTGGTATAAAAAGAAACCCAATCTGAATCATATTCGGGTTTGGGGATGTAGGGCAGTCGTGAGACTTCCCGAACCTAAGCGAAAGACCTTAGGTGAGAGAGGTGTTGAATGCATCTTTCTTGGATATGCCGAGCACTCTAAGGCGTATAGGTTCTATGTCATTGAACCTAACTCGTCTATTTCGGTTCACACCATTGTAGAGTCAAGAGATGCTATTTTTGATGAGAAGAGATTTTCATCAATGCTTATACCAAAGGATTTGATTCCGAGTTCTAGTAAGAACACTGAGTTGGCCAACGCCCAACTGGGAGTCGCTGACTCGATGCGAGTCGCCGACTCGGGGGAGGTCACTGACCTCCGAGGGAATCAAGAACCTGAGATCAGAAGGAGTAAAAGACTGAAAAGGTCCACGACTTTTGGTCTTGATTTCCAAGTTTACTTGGTTGAAGGAACAAGGAACGAGATTGGTTCTCAATACATGTATTGTTACAGTGTTGAGGAGGATCCAAGGACGTTTGATGAGGCCATGAGGTCTCAAGACGTATCCTTTTGGAAGGAAGCCATAAATGATGAGATGGACTCCATCATGGGAAACCACAGTTGGGTGCTGGCTGATCTTCCCCCAGGTTGCAAACCTTTGGGAAGTAACTGGATCTTCAAGAAGAAGATGAAAGTAGATGGTACCATTGATAAGTTTAAAGCCCGTTTGGTTGTCCAAGGTTTTAGACAAAAGTATGGGACCGACTACTTTGATACTTATGCACCGGTTGCTAGAATATCCACCATTCGGTTGTTGATAGCCTTGGCGGCAATTCACAACCTGGTCATACATCAAATGGACGTTAAAACAGCATTCTTGAATGGGGATCTAGAAGAGGAAGTTTATATAAAACAACCTGAAGGGTTTGTCATGCCCGGTCATGAACAAAAGGTGTGTAAGTTGGTGAAGTCCTTGTATGGGTTGAAGCAAGCACCAAAACAGTGGCATCAAAAGTTTGATGACATTGTGTTGTCCAATGGCTTCAAGCTTAATCAAGCGGACAAGTGTGTGTATAGCAAGGTCGATGACTCTGGAAATGGAGTTATCATTTGCTTGTATGTGGATGACATGTTGATCTTTGGTACAAACCAAAGACAAGTGGACCTTACAAAAGAATTTTTGTCATCACAGTTTTCCATGAAAGACATGGGGGAGGCCGACGTTATCCTTGGGATTAGGATTAAACGGGAAAAGGACAGCCTAGTGTTAACACAATCTCATTACATTGAGAAAGTGTTGAAGAAATTCAACTACGAGGGTTGTGCACCAGTTAGCACTCCATATGATCCATGTGTGAAGTTGTTACCTAATAAAGGGACAGCTTGTTCGCAACTTGAGTATTCAAAAGTGATTGGATGCTTGATGTATGCGATGTCAGCGACTAGACCTGATATTGCCTTTGCGGTTGGGAAACTCAACCGGTATACTAGTAATCCTAGTGTGTTTCATTGGCATGCGGTCCAAAGGGTATTACGATACCTTAAGGGGACTCAAAATTTTGGTCTATCTTATGTTGGATCACCCTCGGTGTTGGAGGGGTACTCGGATGTAAGTTGGATAACCAATGAAGAGGATCACTCGTCGACGAGTGGCTGGGTTTTCCTACTAGGTGGAGGTGCCATTTCATGGGCTTCCAAGAAACAAACGTGCATCTCGAGTTCGACGATGGAATCTGAGTTTATAGCCCTAGCGGCGGCCGGGAAAGAGGTCGAATGGCTAAGGGACTTGGTTTATGAGATTCCATTGTGGGAGAAACCAATTTCACTCATATCAATCCATTGTGATAGCGCTTCAACTTTGGCTAAGGTATATAGCCATGTGTACAATGGGAAATCACGTCACTTGGGCGTGAGGCATAGTGCAGTAAGAGAGCTCATTACGCACGGGGTGATTTCGGTTGATTTTGTTAGGACACAACAAAATATGGCTGACCACTTGACGAAGGGTTTAGCTAGGGACTTGGTGTCCAAGTCGGTAAAGGGGATGGGATTAAGACCCGTATAAGTTTCTAGTGGTGGGATACCCAACTCCTTTCCAACTAACGTTGGGAACGAGTTCAATGTGGAAAGCTCACACCTAGAAGCTGAGAGCTCAGTTTGATGTCGTTGACATCTTAATGTCCCCAACGTGTGCTCTGTTCCTACAAGTTTGAGGCTGATGTCACTGACATCTTAATAGATCCTTTGAAAAAGTGCAGTTGTAGGTGCACGACCTAAAGGGTTTACCTATGTGGACGTGAAGTTTCTGGTCGCTTCATGAAGCTTGGGTTGGCTTCACATACGTTCATAAGAAGATATGGACTCAAGGACCATTAATGGAGTCAAGTAGACTTTAGAGTCGTAAGAAGCTTGTGTGTGTGTTATCTTGAGGCATCCAAATAGGTTGATTGGTTCAATCCTTAGTGACACCATGATTCCTGGGTGTTTTGAATGTGTAATTACATTAAGCGGAAGTTCAATCGTTTCGACACTTTCGTTTATGCATGAGTTTGGGGCTAATGCTTGTATTATTTTGTGGATCAAGGATTACACTAAAATGGGGGAGGAATGTTGGTGATTTTAGTGTCATCGACACTTGAGAAGTCACCGACGTCAGTTTTGGTGTGATCGGGATTCATGTCGACACAATGGGAACCGACTTTACTATAACACGGGCTAGGGTGTGCGGAGTGCACGTCCGTGTAAGTGAACCTAAGTTCCAGAAGGTTGAATACGTTCAAAGTACATTACATGTTGGGAACTTGAGGTTGGGACTTGTAAGTCACCGACTTCAGTGAGGTCAATGACCTAGTGACGATTCTGGGGTAACCGCTTGGTAACCGCCGTTGAATCAGTCAAATAAACGTGCATGTAACTGTTAGGAGGTTATCTAATCAGATTAGAGGCTCCTTGAGACGTATAATGGTAGTGGGAACACGTGGGGAGGTAGTGGGCAGTAGTGGGAAATGCTGGTAACTGCCAGTAACTGCTGTTCAGGTCATCCACCTCAGGAAAACTGCCAGAAACCGTTTTGCACGTCCAAATGCCTATTTAAAGGCTTCATTGGGCTTTTGTGTCAAAGGTTGAAGAGTTGTACTCTCTGAAAAACACTCTCAACAAGAAGCAATCGTCCATATACTAAACTCTAAAGTTTTGTCCTTGATCGACAGCCACGACAAGGACAAGAGGGTTTGTCTTATCTCAAATCGGATTTCACGGATTCCCTTGGGCTGAATAAGGGGTGAAATATCGGTTTAGGAAAGCTTCCATGCGATTCAAACCTATATCAAGTTACCAATACGTTCATTGATCGTTTCCCCTGGTGTGCTGAAGAAGTCGTCGACCTGCCTGAAGTCGTCGACCTTGCTGAGTTCCTCCTCTCATAGAGCGCACGACACCAACACAATCTACACGCGATTGATGTATTTCGCTACGGTACGAATGTATTTGAATCAATTTAATTTTTCTTAATTTCATATTTATATTTTTTAAATATTGAATTCGTACTTAGATTTTTAACTCCTAATTTAAAATTAGTAATTAGATAGTGAAATTTGTATTTAGATATTGGAATTCGTAATATTGATTTATATTTTGAATTCAATTTGTAGTCAGAATTTGAATTCCTAGTTACTAGTTAGTATGAATAATATAGAAATTGAGAATTGAAATTAAAAAATTCAAACCTAAAACAAAATTAAAGTAAAAATTTAAAATCTTACACAATTACAGGTGAAAATATGAACTACGAAGTGAAAAAATACGAAATTTTAGTTTGATTCAGATTGAAAACAGTTATTGATTGATTCATATGAAATCTTAGTTTGATTTGAATTATAAAAATTTAAAATGAATTCCAACATATTACTTAAAAGATTTCCACACTAGATTGGGCGTTGTTATCCTCGAGAAGATGAAGCATAAGCTTATCGCATGTGTTGTACTGTCTGGGGTGCCACCTACCAAGCAACAAAGGTATGCCTTGGATCGCGATATGATATCGGCACATAATCAGGGTGTAGATCCCTCCGCTGACATGGACGTTGATTTTACATATGAGTTATTTTAGGATGACATAGTTGATGATGACACGGAGGATGATCCATTGCAGATGGTCGAGGACATACCCATCAATGTACAGATTGGTACTTCACGCAAATATCGATGGACTTCACGCTGATATATGAGCCCGTCCCCTCTGTGATGCCACCATCTCTGACCCATTACCCACCTCCCATATTTTTTAGCTCACCTCCACCAACTGATACCCTCACAACCGACCCTATGGCATCCATGACAATATCTTTAGCTCTTCCACTAACATCCATTGCCTCTCCAACATTTTCTACTATTCCATCTTCTCCTCCACCAATAGCCCCTCTACAGGTAGTATCTTCAAAGAGTCATGCCCTTCCCCCAACTAGAGTCGCTCCTGATGTTCCTCCTCTAAGGTTGAGATTGAGGTTGCCAAACCTAGAGGTCCTTTTTACCGCGGCCTCCTCATGCATAATTCCACACATGTGGCGAGATAGATATAGGCCACCATATCTAAGTTCCACGTCAGCAGTGGTAGATATGGGCTCAAAGATGAGGACATATTTACTTTTGTCGAAAAATTAATATTTTCAATTTTTCCATTATAGGGTTTAGATTTCTAATAAACGTTTGTTTCCCCCTTTTAGTAGTATAAGATCATTATGGCGTGCGTCGCAATCCTCAAGTGTTAACTTCTCCCTCACATTATAGATTTGTCTAATTGAGGTCACATTACTCGAGTACTTTGCACATAATCGCTTGATGACGCCCAGGGGCGGAGGGAGAGGGGTGCGAGTGGGGGCTATAGCCCCCACTCAATTTTTAATTTTTTTTTGAAAAATATATTAAAAAAAATACAAGATTATTGATAAAAAGTCCAAAAAAAACTAGGTTAATTTTATATTTTTATGAAAAATATAACATAAGGGTTTTGTAATACAATATTTTTTATACAAAAAAATTTATATTGTTCTAAAAATTCCCGCTTAGTTCCGTCTAGGTCTTGCCTAGGAGCTAAAAGGTCTTATCCCACTTAGTCTTCCAGCCCGGTTAGAAGACCACCAAGTTCATCTAGGCGCCTGTTTAGGCCGCCTAGGCGGTCTCTCTCCGTCTAGGGACCGTTTAGTATTTTTTAGAAGACTATCTGTTTAAAAAAATTATACAAAAAAATTCTGTATTCTTGAAATTTTTTATGTAGCCAAGAATTTAACCCAGAGAAATTTAACCCCCACTGGATCGAATTCCTGGCTACGCCATTGATGACACCCTTCCTTTTCAAATGACATTCTGTATCCGATAACTTTTGAAATGGAGGTGTGCGAAAGTCATAATACAAGTGCGGTTTTTATAGGAAAAATTTGCTCGTTAATATTGTTGTTGGACTATCGCAAGCCTAGGAAATGCATGATATTCCCGCAAAGGCACTATTCATGACACAACTTTAAAAAAATGTTACTGTTGGAAGTTCACGAGCCCTGATTTTGCGGCACTATTCATGCAAGTCTTGGGCTCGAGACAGGCCAATTGTAACATTTCATAGAAAACCTCGTTGCCATCACACATTATATTGTTACCATAACAAAAACCCTATTGTTGTCGTCATACGTAATATAGCCATTGTATTTGCATGCTTTATGATTTTTTCCCTGCATATGCAAACAAAATATTATACTACCATCGCATAATGTATTTTGCATTATAGTAATGAGTAAAGGGTGTCATAAAAAAGATATGTACAAGAAAGTATAAAAAACAAAACATGAGTTTAAATTCACTTCAAGGATAGTAGATACACCAAAAAAATTGATGACACATTTGTCATTTTAGTTTCCTTTGTTTGATAAGGAAAAAAAATTAGAGAAATCTACTCTAAAGAGATAAACTAAAGGAGTTAGAGAAATAACTCTAAAGAAACATGGATTAAAGGAATTAGAAAAATTCTTTATAAAGAGAGATGGATTGTTCTAGAGCATTCATGCGGATGAGGTCCTTGAAGGCTGGGTCGAAAGCAATTAGGAGGGAGTAGACACGTCGAAACGATCCAACGATGTAGTCTACACCAGAATTGGCTTTTCTAAAGAGGTGAGAAAGACTCCAATTCTAAAAGTGGCCTAGAAGACTCTGACTATCTATTCAAACAAGCTCAATTTCCCAGGGGCAACTTCAATCACCCTACACGGCTTTGACAAGCTATAGGTTATCGCCTTCAATCTAGATGTGGGGAACGCCACGTTTGATAGCCTTGAGAATCCCTTGTCAAAGCGCAACGGCTTCAGTCATCAAAACGGATAGACGACCAAGCAGACCTCCACCCATGTGGATTGGTGAGTGTTGGTGGTCTCGTAGGATGAATCTAAACAAGGAGACACCATCATTATTCATTGCACCTTGCACCATCAAATTTGAGTTTAAGTTGATTTTGTGGGAGATTTACCCATCTAACTTTCGCCCTTTTATTTTTTCCAGCATTCTTGATCTTGTTGGAGGGTCCTCTTATTTGTAGTGTTTGCATTTTTCCTATCATCCATTTATTTGCTAATGAACGTACATGTGCTATTTGGGCTAAATTGGGTTTGATCGTTGTCAAGGTTGAATGTTTTTTTATTCTTGAAGTACCAAATGCACAACCAGGAGCATGACAACCATTACAAATCATACTCGGAGATCTTAGTTCGAATCTCCTCCATGAACTAGAAAGGCTTATTGTTTGCGGGGTTGATTTGATGGATGATGTGGGCTAGATTTGGGTTAATACTTTTTAGCATTTGGATTATGAGTGATCATTTCAATAGAAGGTGATAGGCATCAAGATGATAGGCGTCTTTATTTGTGTTGTTGTACCCCACGTAGTCTTCTGGGACATCGATATGGTTTGCAAAAATCCTTTGTTTATTGGGGCAGTTTTTTAGAAAAAGTTTTTAGTTTAATTTTGGGGGTAAATCCAGTCAAGGTCAATAGCAAATCCCGATTTCGGTTATGTCCTTCCAACTTCTAATTTAACTTCTTACAATTAAAGAGTAATATCAATGTATTTGAATGTATATAGTCTAGCAATTTAAGGTTTCAAATGATATTCATTAACTAATATTAATTCCTTTGTGTCGCCTTATAACATATTTTCTACCAATCGCAATCCAACGACTCTTGAAAAGAGGATTATTCTTGGAACTTTTGTAAGGAGTTGAAGAGATCTTGTTAAAGACACCTAATGACTATACTTTTCCAATAATTTGACAATATTTTATTTTAAAGGTATTTGATTAAATGACTTTGTAATTTTTTTTTTATCATTTGTAGTAAGTTTTAAACCTTAATACAAATTTTATATAAATAATAGTTTTTTAGAGGAGCTAATGGTGATTTATTGTGGTTGTAAATGAATAGGGTCATTCATGAGAAATTCAGTATTCGGTTCGGTTAAATCTTATTCTTGTTCGGCTTAATTTATAAATGAGCCGAGCTTGAGCACAAATTTAAGGCTCAAAAGATAAACAAACTGAGTTTGAGCCCAAGATACTTAAGCTTGTTTGTTCATGAGCGAGCTCGATTATATGCTCATAAGCAAGCTCGATTTTATATATGCTCATAAAAAAACTAGATTATACACATTCATAAATAAGCTCTACTATATATTATATACAATATACTATATAGTTTATGTTAAACTACATAATTTTGGCGGTCTCTCTCAAACTACATAATTTAAGTTTTAGTTTCATTTGCTTGTATAACTGATCAAGTGAATGGGTTATTCGTGAATTTGTCTCACGAAGAAACTAAATGAGAGGTTCACGAGCTAAGCTCGAGCTCGGTGAACATTTAATGAACCGGGCTCAAACAGCTCGAACCAAGCTCATATTCGAGCTCGAGCTCACCTATTTTTAACGAGCTGAGCTTGAGCAACTCAAAGTTCGGCTCGACTCGACTCGGTTCGATTATAGCCCCATAATTTAGTGTAGGAAGGTTTTTGGAGAAAGTTTGATTTTATCGTGCTAAAATAAAGGAAATTAAAATAAAATTATAATATATTAATCTCAACCGTTAGACGATGTTAACCTACTAGTACTATTAATATTGACATTTTTGGCTATTGTTACTAGTTATTTTGTATTAATAAGTGTCCTTTACAACTCAAAGAAATGTTTACTACAAATATTTAAGTTTACGTCATTATGTACTTACATATAAGTACTCTTGTTGGATGTCATGTTTAGGATGGGAAGAGTTGATATTATTATCGGGCATTCCAACATGTGTCCTAAAGGCATAGGATAAACATCGTATTTTAGAAAGATTTATTGTTTTTATTTATTTAGAATATTAATTTTTTTTTTGACAACTTTATGCATTTACTTTTATGGTTTTAGTTTCTAAAATCAAAAAGCTTATCCTATGTAAGGAGTAAGGACATAGGTTAGAAAGACTGTATATCTATGATTACTTAATATATGATCATAATAAGAAGTTACAAAAATGAAGTTTATCCAGCCAAACATAGCGAATAGTTAGATGAGCTATATTTGGATTGGAGTTATGGCAATGAAATACAATAGGTGTTTGTGTTATTAATAGTAGCTTAAAAAAGACAGGCGCCAAATCAGGATATACATGGCTACTCATGAGTCGTAATCTTCCTCCTTATTGTAAAATTTTCTCCATTTTTAACCTTTATCACCCTCAATGAATTTCTTTTCTTCTTGATTTCTTCGATCTTCAAACAAGAAGCCTTCTAATCAATCCACATCCTCTTTTCCTTTAATTTGGATTGGTGTTGTGCATGCAATGCCATTATGTCATGGTTTGGCAGATCACAACCACGTCATTTTAGCCTCCTCCCCCTTCTCATTTCCCTCTCCATCGTCTTCTTCCTCGCCCTCTTCTCCTTCTATTCGGGCCACCATTCCCTTAGCCTTCTCCAATCCGAGAAATTTACAGGTTTTTCTTCTTCTTTCGGTTTGTCCGTTTGTTTGATTTTCATACATATTTTCTCTTTGAGAAATCTGCGATTTTCCATAAGATGGATGACAAAAATGAAAAAAAATAAAAAAAATTATTGAAGCATTTTGTTATCTTATCAACATGACCATCCAATCTCATTCTACCATCGTCAACAAAAAGTACATAAAAAAAAGATGTACAATTGTTACACATATAAGGATACCCTAATTTTTTTTCTATTAAAAAATGTTGTTTTCATACGTGAGCAATTCTTTTTTATTCATTTTACATTTTAACAAGGGTCATACAAGGTAAGAAGAATGGAAATCAGATTTCTGATATAATAATAACTTTAGTGGGTTAATTTTAATATGTGGTTAATTAATTAGATGTAAACAAGATCAATGGAGATCGAAGATGGATTGGCGAGGAGGCATCAACGAGAAATTCAACAATGGTGTTGGCAAAAGATCGGACCCACAGAAAAGACCCCTCCAATCACTTCAATTACTACAACGGCGGCTGGGCCCTCACCGATACCCATTACTGGAAAGTAAGTTTTCTCTTAATTGCATTTTTCACCACCCAAGTTTAAAATTTTCAACTTTTACCACTTTCTTGGTAAGAAATCTAACCATTTCCAAATGCTTGGATTGAATTTTACAGTCTGCATCGTACAGTGCGCTTCCACTCTTTGTAATAGCAGTAATTTGGTTCATACTATTTGGCCTTACACTCTTCATCAGCTGCATTTGGTACTGCTGTTGTCACAAGAACTCATCACACACCTTCTCTCAAGCTTGCTTCAAACTCTCCCTTTTCCTCTTCGTCTTCTTCACCTTCACATCAATGTAATTGATTTTATATTTCTCCTTAATTTCATACCACAAATACTCGATTATGTTCGTTCTTATTATATGTACCATAGTTTTTATGTTATATATACATGAGTTTGCAGTGCTGGGTGTATCTTTCTCTACGTTGCCCAAGGTAAATTCCACTCGAGCACTCAAAACACCCTGAATTACGTAGTTAGCGTGGCGGACGAGACTTCAAAGAACCTCACAGCGGTGTCTACTTACCTTGATTCGGCCAAGAGGATCGGGATTCCGGGGATGCCTCTGCCAGGAGATATTCAGCCGAAAATCCTCGACATTCAAAAGAAGGCGGATTCTGCCTCCAGGGATATTGCTCAACAAACTCACCGTAACGATAAGAGGATTAGAAAGATTGTCAACTTAGTGTAAGTAAGATTTCCTATATTACTTAGGGTCCCTTTATATGTATGTATGTTGAAGTGAATATTTCTAATTTATATGTATTGTGTTGCAATGCAGCCGGGATACACTAATCGGGGTTGCGACCGTCATGTTTCTTCTTGCATTAGCCGGGTTTCGTAAGCCTTGTTTCATGGATTCATTTGATGAGTATTTTGTTGTTCTGTTATCCTATTTTCATGTGGTTTTGATTTGACTTTTGTTTACAGTGTTCTCTCTTTGTGAAGCACAATGTCTTTTGTACATGTAAGTTTGTGATTACAAATGTTCATGATCAAATGCTAATGCTAATGCTAATATGCTATTTAATTGCTAATTCAACTATTTCTTTATGGGGTTTCTAATGATTAATTGGCACCCCTTAAACTAATCAAGTGATCAACTTAAGATTAATTGTCGTAAACATACCCGGTGGCTCGACTGACTCTTGTGTAAGTGCACTACCAAGTGGTATCAAGTTTGAGTCCCCTCGATAGTGATTCTTGGGTATTCACCGCGAGAGGCGAGAGCCTTCCGTTCAAAGAAATGTACTTCTAGGCAGGGGCGGATCCAGGATTATTTGAAAGGGGCAGACTTTGAACAAATTAATACTATCGGCTGATCGGCTCTTCCTAATTCCGCCCCCACTCTTCACCAGCTACCGCCTTGTCTTGCCTCGGGCTGGATATGGGGGCGAAAGCTCAAATTTTTTTTACCTCCCGGACCCTTTAGGTAAAACTTATCCCTCCTCCTTCCCAATGTGGGGGCAGCCGCCCCCGCCTGCACCCCCTAAATCCGCCCATGCTTCCAGGTACAGGGCTAGTAAGCCCAACCGACATGAAATTAGGAGTACAACTGTCCTGGCACATATGAAAAAACAAACTTATGATTGTCATGTGGATATTATTATTATTATTATTATGCCCTTTTCTGTTGCTTACCAAATTCCTTGCTCAGCTTGGCCATTTTAGGTTGGATATTGATTACTGCCGCATTGATCATGTCTGGAGTCTTCCTCCTCCTACACAAGTAAAGTTATACTCAATTTCAACCGTAAACACCCTAGGATAAACAAAAACTCTAGGGTAATAATGCATTTGCTTACTTCTTCAGTGTGGTGGGAGACACGTGCGTAGCAATGGACGAGTGGGTGCGAAACCCGACGGCGCACACAACGCTGGACGCTATCCTGCCGTGCGTGGACAAAGCCAAGGCTCAGGACATTCTGTTCAAGTCCAAAAACATAAACCAGCAGCTAGTTTCGGTTCTCGACACCGCTATCTCCACCGCCTTGAACATCGACGTCCCTCCGGTAGTGGGCCCGCCTCTCTACTATAACCAGTCCGGGCCGAAGGTCCCACTTCTCTGCACTCCTTACAATCCCGACCTCACCGATCGTGCTTGCGCCCCCGGAGAAGTCGACTCCTCTAAGGCAACTCAGGTAATAAATCTTTCTACATTTACAACTTCGATGCAAAATTAATAACAGAAATGTGATGGCAGGTGTGGAAGAATTATATGTGCAAGGTAGGCGCCGATAACACAACGTGCATCACAACAGGTCGCTTGACTCCGGCCTACTACGATCAGGGAATCAACACCGCAAACGTTAGCTACGGCCTCTACACATACACGCCGTTCCTTGTAGAGCTGGCGGATTGCACGTTTGTGAGGAGAACGTTTGAGGACATCAGCAAAATCTATTGCTGGGGCCTCCGAAAGTATACCAAGTGGGTCTACATAGGCCTCAGCGTTGTCTCGTTTTCCGGGATGTTTTCTTTGTTATCCTGGTTGCTCTACACGTGGGAAAAAAGGCACCGTGGCACTAGATCATAGCTAGCTCGATCTTCATGAGATCCGATAATGATGTGTCATTTGATATATATGTTAATAGTAAAATTGGATGATGCATCTTGTTTTAGCAAGTTATCAAGTAAATGTTATTGTTTTTGTCGGAAATATTTAATAGAAATGCACAAAAAATTAGAATCCATCAAAAATTACCATAAGGAAAACTAACCATCATCGATTTTTCCCAGAAGAGCTTCTAGTCTTCTACATCACCCTTCTCCTCTAAAAAATTTCTTGATGAAGGCTTGATACATAACTTGAAAATGTGATGCAACCTGGCTTCAGCGCTAGCTATTGAAAACACAAAAATAAGACAAGCATTCATACAACTACTTACATACACTGTTGTTGTACTCAAAATGAGTTAAAACGGTGCTAGTTATGAATCACTAAAAAAAAACATGGCATTTGATTAAAAAAAGAGTGTTGATCAAAAAAATTGTTCTTTAGAACTTCAAAAGAATGTCAACTAAGTGCTCAACTATGAGCACAAGATAAAATTTAGTTACCATCCTAAAACTGGCTTTAACTTAGTGCTCAACTATCTGCTCTAATCAAACAAAAAGGAAACTAAACAAAGTCGGTACCCTGACTTCTTAATAATTGCAAAGCTTTAAGCCCAAACTCTAATTCGTATCTACGCAAGATTGAACCTAATTATTGTAACTTAAAAAGATTTTCTAGCAAATGTAAGAAACAAGGATAGTGCTCATCTTTGGGTTGTACATACATTTACAATACACGTCATACATTACCTATTTGACATAGACTAATTCCAATTGACCAAGTTGAAAGATAAAATTTAACCTGTATTATAACCTTTCGAAACCGAGCAACACGATTGAGCCGTCTCCTCAGATGGAAACATAATCTATTTAAATCAATTACAGAACTTAAAATAAATCGATCAAAACAGAGGCCAAGTACATCACTACTTTGCTAGTAAAATATAAGGAAATAGCATTGAAAAGAAAATCCCCAATTATGAGTAACAACATCTCTCAAAAAGACCCACATAATCATATACAAGTAAGACAATTTGAACTTCTTAAGTTAACAATATTGATTTTAAAAAAAAAGCAACAATTTAGATGAAATAAACTTCACCTTGGATCAGGAAAGTTCTCCACTTATGAAGCAAATTGCATAATGCCCCAATTACGTTGTTCTTTTTTAAATCAAGTCAAATTCATCTGCGACTGCGATTCTAAATTTTTACAGCCCTGCTGACCTCTAAGGTTTCAAAAGCACTATAAGACAGCCCTAAAGTTTGAGGACTTCTATAAGATGATTCTTAAAGAATGAACATTATGGAACGACACAAAAAGATTGAGGACCGAGCATGCAAGACATTTTTTTAGAGGTTATGAACTTTGTTAGGATAAAATAAAGGTTAAGGCTCACTATGGGAATAACTACTAAAGGTTGAGGGCCAAAATGAAAGATGCAATTTACCAATTCGAAATCAAAACGCATATCTTACTAATGCCACGGAAAATATCTCATTAGATACGTGTCAATAGCACAATGCAAGGAAGTATGCATGAACTAAAAAATGCTCGCCTTTAATTTACGACTTTAAAGATACCATAATGATAAAGGACTGAAAAAGAAAGACTGCCACAGACACCATAAATTTTATGTACAGCAAGGAAAACGCACGGCTATAACCTTTTTCCCTAATACAGTTCATCTCTATCTTTTCAATCATCTCTATCCTCTCTCTAATGTCTATATAAATTAAAATTTACAGTCTAAGAGAACACAAAGAAAGAGAGTAAGAAGAAAGAGGAACAAATAGTCTTGAAAATCTAGAGAATCAAAAGAGAGAGAGGGAAAAAAAGAACAATGGATTCACTAGCACCATTTCAACTCGCTGGTGAGAATGGACTACACTTCCAATATTCAAAACAAATGGAAATGGGTCTTGGTTCTTACCAACAAGAATCCAGCATAAACCATTTAGTGGAACAATCAAAGGTAAACATTCAACTAAGCGGTTAAATGGTCCATATTCATTAATACTTTCCTATAGTTCATTTCAACATCATTGGCCCAATGAGGCTCCGCTACACCGGAATCTGGGGGGTCAAAATGGGGGTACCCCTGCCCAAGGGAAAGGGGGTACGCCCGATAGACCCAAGTCAACTGAAATTCAGCTATGTGACAATAATAACTGAATTTAGTTAGAATGCACCAAAATTGATATAGGGACTAAATCCATCTCAAAGGCAGTGTATAAAAGCCAATGAGCATGAGGATGCACCAAAATTCCTATAGTTCATTTATTTTTAAAAAAAATATGTGATCGATGTTAAAGATTTTCTCTTTACTCAATGATGTTTTTGTGACTTGCTTATTTTTGAGTGATTTCAAGATGTCCATGGAAAATAGTGGTGGCAATCTGTTTCAACACAATCTATCTTCAATTCAGCAAACAAGAGGCCGATATCCTACAGGAGAATTAAGGACACCATCATTCCTTCCTATGAACATAAATCTAGGAGAGGGTCTGACAAATGTTGCAGGTGGATCAAGCAAGTTATTCATTCCTTTGGAAACATATGCACAAGCCAAGCCGGTGAACTTAGTAGCTTCTGTTGGAACTAACATCAACTATGCTCAATTAGCTAATCAACCTAAACCACAACAGAACATCCAGACACAACAAAGAAAAGTGTGGAACAAACACCTCCAAGTTAAATTCAAAAATGCAGTACAAATGCTCGGAGGACCTAAATGTAAGTCTCAAAACTTGATATATACTTGATTTCAAGTTCATATAAATATTTAGGAAAAACTATTGAGAGAAAAGAATCAAGATATTATTAACAAACTAGGATGCCAAACTAGTAAATTTCATTCTGCCCTCTTATGAGATTTTAAACTAAATGTTTTATGGGCTTTGCAGTTTACTTATAACACTCTCTACAAGATCTAATATTCCTAGTTTCCTATTAGCAAAATTGTAAGATAGATTGACATTGAAAATACTGGATATTTATGCAGTGGCTACTGCAAAACAGATTTTGAGGGTGCTGAAGGATGAGAAACTGACTGTTGGTCAAGTTAAGAGCTATCTCCAGGTCAGTTGAACCAATTAAGTATTTTGTAATGCACCATAAATCATATGTCTACAAACTTATCCTTCGGTCATATTATCTAAGTCTGCTCTAGAAATAGGCTACAATTATCTAATATTTCCTCTCGTTTTCACTCTTTGGCATGGCACTTACAGAGTTACCGCTACAAAGAGAAACAGACTACAGAAACACTCAAGGCCTTCCATGACATGATATCAGCTCCTTAAGATTCAAGAAGACTGAATAATCTCTCAGATCTGAGTAACATGTTCTAGCTTTAAGGAAATTCTGAGATGATATGTTGTCTTAAGCATTAAAAATAACGTCCATCGTTCATTTGGTGACTATAGCTAGTATTTTAGTATTTGGTAAGAACTTTGTCTGCTTCACATCATGTCCAGTTTTCTTAAGAAAATTCTCTACATTGCACCCATGTAATATGTATCTTCATTGAATATCCTCTTCATCGCATGGTTATGAATGTCAAATGATGCAGAAATGTTATATAGGAACCGCAATTTGTGCATATAGATACCATGAACACAGTTGAAACACACGTTAATCCATGAAATCAACCTACTGATTCAATATATTGCAGAGGATTCTATAAATTTGTAATTGCAAACTGAAATCAGGACAGCAGTATAATCAGTATGAGTATAATATGTAGAAAGATGATAAAATTGACATAGAAACCGAGGTAATTATTCAGGAGGTTTAATTCATCAGGAATTTATTCGAATTCAGAAGAAACATACACGAAACAAACCATTCAAATGGAAAGAGGGACAGAAAAAAGGCAAGTTTGGGGAAAGATGTTGAGTACCATATGAAGATAGCAGTAGACGCAGGAAGAAGAACGGGTAGTCGCCATGAGAAATCCTTGTGTATAAATAAGTCCTCCTCTCGCAATTTCCTGATCCTATGCGACACCGTATCTTAATCGATCGAAGATTTTCTGAGAAAACGCATTGATGAAATGGGCCAAATTCAAGGGATGGTGAGGTTCAGAAGGAGAAACGTTATTATTAATAAGTAATAACATTAGAAAATCAAATGTTTATAGATAAAGGCAAACAAAAGAAAAAGAAAGAGAAAGAGAAAAAGAAAAGTTTGATTCATAGCCCATAATGGTTTATAGCTGAAAAAAGATATTGTCCAAATATTTAAACAAAAAAATAGATACTGTCCAAATAAACTGAATTTGATACCTTTACCAAAAGTTTGATTGTAATTCACAAAACGTAATTGATTAATAAATCATTTTTAAGAAATAAAAATTGTGATTTTTTATGACTAAAAATCTATATTCTCGACTCAGTTTACTTTAGCTTATTTAGTACGATATCTTGAACAGGATTGGGATAAAAAATGAGGTTAGATGATACTTTATATTTATTGTTTGGTTGAATATTCATAATCAAATTAGGATTTTGAGATCGATCCACCTTATCGAAGTCTAAAGCCACTTTCTCCTCTTTTTTTCTCCATTCTTTGTTGATGGTGCGTGAAATAACCGAAAGCAAGGTAGTAATAGAAGGAAAAAGATGATACGCCGCGTTATACGCACGCGTCTAAAGCGATGTGTATGTGCTTCAAATGGGAATGGTTGTTTCCCATTTGACAACAATCTTGATCGGCCAATTGGGCCCCTAGCCCGTCAAAAGAATGAAATGGGTTGCCGACCCATTAAACAAAGTCATGCCTAGCCCATTTATCACGTGACTCACTAGAAAATAATTCCATGCATGAATTATAAGTTCCACGTAAGGCTACAATTGCCCACAAAATCCAAGACCACCATGTATCATCATCATCATCATCATATTAGCTCATATATATGTGTGCTGTCAAACCTTCGTATGAAAGATTTCTAAATTCCGTCCCACATCGGATACAAGAAGACAAGCAAGCAACTCCCTGTTATTATATATAGCAAGGCTATGAGAAATTAATAAGGGTCGAAAACCCCTCTGGCTCTAGAACTATCTCGTTTGCCAAGCTCGACGTGTTTGATCTCCGAGTGAGATCGCGCTATTTATGGTATAAAGTCTAAAGGCTTTATTTGTAAAGAGTACAAAAACAATCAGCTGAAGGGTGGGAAGGAGGAATAATCCACGTACGAAAACCGTTCGGTTGTACGAAATCCCGAGAGTTAGTATTTTTTAATCCCGTTTATAGCACGGTTTATTTCGGGTTTCATCACTGGCGCCGTCTGTGGGAACCTGCTCTCCCTATCCGACCTAACTCTCGGATAATCACGTAAGTGCGTCCTCTTCCCTCTTTAGTTAGCCCTGGTCTCTGGTGTGGCGCCTCGGGGTTCGCCCCTGGCGTGCGCTGGCGAGGCCGCCATATCCGTGCGGCGCCACGGGGTTCCCCCCGGCGTGCGCTAGCGAGGCCGCCATATCCGTGCGGCGCCACGGGGTTCCCCCCTGGCGTGCGCTAGCGAGGCCGCCATCTCCGTGTGGCGCCTCGGGGTTGCCCTCGAACCTCGTTTTACGCAGAACCACTGAGCTTCCCGCTCGGGGTTGCCGTCGAACCTCGTTTTACGCGGAACCGCCGAGCTTCCCGCTCGGGGTTGCCGTCGAACCTCGTTTTACGCGGGACCGCCGGGTTTCCCGCTCGGGTTGCCGTCGGGCGATAAGTGCGCTAATTCACCCCTCGCTTCCCGCTTGGGGTTGGAGATTCTCGGAAAAAGCGCTAATCCACCCCTCACTTCCCGCTTGGGGTTGGAAATTCTCGAAAAGTGCGCTAGCGAGGCCGCCATCTCCGTGTGGCGCCTCGGGGTTGCCCTCGAACCTCATTTTACGCGGAACCGCCGAGCTTCCCGCTCGGGGTTGCCGTCGAACCTCGTTTTACGCGGAACCGCCGAGCTTCCCGCTCGGGGTTGCCGTCGAACCTCGTTTTACGCGGGACCGCCAGGCTTCCCGCTCGGGTTGCCGTCGAGCGATAAGTGCGCTAATTCACCCCTCGCTTCCCGCTTGGGGTTGGAGATTGTCGGAAAGTGCGCTAATCCACTCCTCGCTTCCCGCTTGGGGTTGGAGATTCTCGGAAAAAGCGCTAATCCACCCCTCGCTTCCCGCTTGGGGTTGGAGATTCTCGGAAAGTGCGCTAATCCACCCCTCGCTTCCCTCTTAGGGTTGGAAATTCTCGAAAAGTGCGCTTCTGCTTGGGTTGCAGATTCTCTATGGACGAGGTCCAGATTCTCTATGGACGAGGCCCAGGTTCTCTATGGACGAGGTCCAGACTCTCTATGGACGAGGTCCAGATTCTCTATGGACGAGGCCCAGACTCTCTTATGGACGAGGCCCAGACTCTCCTATGGACGAGGTCCAGATTCTCTATGGACGAGGTCCAGACTCTCTACGGACGAGGTCCAGACTCTCTACGGACGAGGTCCAGACTCTCTACGGACGAGGTCCAGACTCTCTACGGACGAGGTCTAGACTCTCTACGGACGAGGTCCAGACTCTCTACGGACGAGGTCCAGACTCTCTACGGACGAGGTCCAGACTCTCTACGGACGAGGTCCAGACTCTCTACGGACGAGGTCCAGACTCTCTACGGACGAGGTCCAGACTCTCTACGGACGAGGTCCAGACTCTCTACGGACGAGGTCCAGACTCTCTAGGGACGAGGTCCAGACTCTCTACGGACGAGGTCCAGACTCTCTACGGACGAGGTCCAGACTCTCTAGGGACGAGGTCCAGACTCTCTACGGACGAGGTCCAGACTCTCTACGGACGAGGTCCAGACTCTCTATGGACGAGGTGCAGACTCTCTATGGACGAGGTCCAGACTCCTATGGACGAGGTCCAGACTCTCTATGGACGAGGTCCAGACTCTCTATGGACGAGGTCCAGACTCTCTATGGACGAGGTCCAGACTCTCTATGGACGAGGTCCAGACTCTCTATGGACGAGGTCCAGACTCTCTATGGACGAGGTCTTGACTCTTTATGCGAACGAGGTTCGCTAATTCTCAAAGGACAAGTTCCTAATTTTCTAAGCGATGGAGGTTCGCTAACTCTCAAAGGACGAGGTCCTGACTCTATAAGGGGACGAGGTCTGCTAACTATCTAAAGGGACAAGGTCCCAACTCTCAAAAACTGTGCGAACTCCACCTAATCTCGAGTTTAGGTCGCATTGCACAAGTTGCAAATCGATAAAGCATGCGCACCTGTTTGTTGTCTCGTTGCCCTCGTGGAACGAGGACTCCGAGCCAAGGAGTTGTGATGGTGCGCGAAATAACCGAGAGCAAGGTAGTAATAGAAGGAAAAAGATGATACGTCGCGTTATACGCACGCGTCTAAAGCGATGTGTATGTGCTTCAAATGGGAATGGTTGTTTCCCATTTGACAACAATCTTGATCGGCCAATTGGGCCCCTAGCCCGTCAAAAGAATGAAATGGGTTGCCGACCCATTAAACAAAGTCATGCCTAGCCCATTTATCACGTGACTCACTAGAAAATAATTCCATGCATGAATTATAAGTTCCACGTAAGGCTACAATTGCCCACAAAATCCAAGACCACCATGTATCATCATCATCATCATATTAGCTCATATATATGTGTGCTGTCAAACCTTCGTATGAAAGATTTCTAAATTCCGTCCCACATCGGATACAAGAAGACAAGCAAGCTAACTCCCTGTTATTATATATAGCAAGGCTATGAGAAATTAATAAGGGTCGAAAACCCCTCTGGCTCGAGAACTATCTCGTTTGCCAAGCTCGACGTGTTTGATCTCCGAGTGAGATCGTGCTATTTACGGTATAAAGTCTAAAGGCTTTATTTGTAAAGAGTACAAAAACAATCAGCTGAAGGGTGGGAAGGAGGAATAATCCACGTATGAAAACCGTTCGGTTGTACGAAATCCCGAGAGTTAGTATTTTTTAATCCCGTTTATAGCACGGTTTATTTCGGGTTTGATCACATTCTTTGTTACACTTATCCTCCTCTTTTAATGAATATGATACATTATAGTTTATACATTGTAACTAAAAATTTTTAGCGCTATGCATGGGTGATTTAGGATGATATTTTGAGTATTTTGTGCAAATCAGAAGATGAGAGTTGAGTTGAACAAATCAAGAACTACAATAAGAATTCAAAGTCAAGAATTGAAGCGATTACATAATGCGAAACCGCAACTGCATGCCAAGGTGTTGCGATCGCGGGTTTGTCAGTTCCGTGCGACACAAATCTTTTCCGAAATTATCTCTCTTTTATTATTTTGTCGTATGTATTTTCGATTATTTTTGTATTTTATTTTCGTGTTTAGTAGTTTTTAGAGGGCTTTTCATTAAAAAGTTTATTATTTGTGCTTTAGTTTGAAGAATCGAAGGACAAAACTATAAGGAAAAAGAAAAAGCCCAATTTATTTGTCAGTCAACAAATATGCTTCTTCCTTTGTCTCTATCACTCTTCTCCTATTTTAGTGTCTTTTCAATGCAACAAATTTTCTCCGTTATCTATCCCTCGCATCCTCCTCCAACTTCCTCCACTCTTCTCCTCCTCTTTTATTATCTTCTCAATGCAACAAATTTTCTCTACCCTCTGTCACTCCCCTCCTCCTCCAATTTCCTCCAGATCAGGTAGATCACCAACAATGGCCACTTCCAAGAGACATAAAACAAGCAAAAGGAGAAAGAATTACAGTAAAATCAATGGCATGGAATCACTCATATAATAGTTCTAGGTAGGATATGATTGTATGAACTCAAGCTAAGTAGGTTGTTATGAATGATTATTAGAATAACTCATTTAAAATCTTTTCTTTTATCAAAGCAAACACTAGTTTAGGTTTTAGTGATTTCAAAATCGATTCATAATACCGGTGTTACGAAACCAAACAACACTTTAAATAATTGAGTATGACATTCATTGAGACTTGAACGGACCACTTTAGGATTTGGTTCAATATTTTAAAATCAAAACCTATAGTTTTGGCTTAGTTTAATAAGTCTTGTTTTGACATTTCTAATTGACTTGATAATTGTAAATTTTTGGATGAGTAATGAGGTTTAGATAAAACACATTTAGGGTTTTTGGGAAATTTTGGTTTGTGAATTCGAATTTAAGGGTATTTGTGTTGGTATTTTCTTAATTTTTAGTGTTTGTTTGCTATGTACCAAACTTTTTATTGGTTGAGAAAGAATCTTTAGAGTCAAACATGACTCAGATAGGCTAGTTTGGTTGCATCTTTGTTATGGCTCGACTTATAAGATCTTAGGGAAGCATTAGAAGACGACTGTGGCGAACAACGACTCTAAAAATAGTTTTGTGTTAGTTGAAATCTAGACAACAAAAATGGGTTTCTTACAATTCGAATTCAGGTAAGAATTTAGGTGTTTTAGGAGTCGAATCCTAATAATTTGAGAATGAGAAACATGTTGTACGGTGGACTTCCATTTGATTGATTTGAACTAAAAAGGTACGAATCTAGAAAAATGTATTATGAACAAATAAACCTAAAAACTTAAAGGCGCCAACAAAAAAATCTTTGACACCAACTAAAATGCCCTTAAATTTGATACATTGTTGGAAATTATAATTCAAAATGTAATATCGAAGTTAATATATATTATTATATAATACATGCATGAGTTATTTACTAATGGTGTTTTAATATGCACACATAATAAACAATTGATACACATAATAGTTTTTTAATTTTTGGGACGAACATGATAGACAAACGTTGAATTGTAAAGAACTATTGTATATTATTCATTGAAGGGAAGACTGGAAGAGCATGAAAGCCACATTAACCTCATCTATAGCTTACAATATATATTGACTGAATCAATGATATGAAACAATGATAACAAAATAGATAATATAATTTAATTATCTTCAATGTGCCCCCTCAAGTGAGGCTTCCAGGTGGAGAGTCCGAGCTTGCCCAACAGAGTATCAAAACGAGGCTTATGAAGTGGTTTTGTAAAAATATCCGCCATCTGATCATCCATGGAGACATACGAGACATGAAAAGTGCCCCCTTGAACTTGCTCTCGAACGAAATGGTAGGCTAAAGCGATATGTTTCATCTTGGAGTGAAAGACGGGATTGGCACTTAGACTTGTGGCACCTATATTATCACAAGAGATTACTGGTTGTTGGGAAGGGGACGATCAAAGCTCTTGAAGGAGTGATAAAACCCATAGGAGCTCCAAAGATGTGTCGGCTAAGGCCTTATATTCAGCCTTAGTGGAGCTCCGGGAAACTGGCTTCTGCTTACGGGAGCTCCAGGAGATGGGGGTGACTCCAAGATAGAGGATGTAGCCCGTAGTGGAGACATAATCATCCTTGTCATCGGCCCAATCGCATCGGAGAAAGCATGGAGGTAAGGAGAGGGGTTGCCGGAGATGGCAAGGCCGACATGGCAAGATACCAGAGCAATCGTTTGAGAACGGCCCAATGGTTCATTGTGGGGGATTGCACAAACTGGGACAGTTTGTTGACACAATAGGCTATGTCTAGACGAGTAATACAAAGGTATTGGAGGCAGCTGATCCATAAACTAGAATAGAAGAAGCAGAGATTGGGGTGGGTGAAGGCTTAGCACCGGACATACCAACTTTTTGTAGTAGATTAGTAATGTATTTTCGTTGGGAAAGAAATACCCTGGATGACCGAGGAAGAACTTCAACGCCAAGGAAGTAAGATAGCGATCAGTGGAGGACTCGAATTGTGATTCAATTCGAATCTAAAGTGAAAAACCATTCAAGTCACATGTTCATGATCAAATGCTAACGCTATTTGATTGCTAATTCAACTATTTCTTTATGATTTCCATATTTGGGGGGAGGGGGTTCTAATGATTAATTAGCACCCCTTAAACTAATCAAGTGATCAATTTAAGATTAATTGTCATAACCATACCCGGTGGCTCGACTGACTCTTGTGTAAGTGCACTACCAAGAGGTACGAAGTTTGAGTCCCCTCAATAGTGATTCTTGAGTATTCACCCCGAGAGGCGAGAGCCTTCCGTTCAAACAGAAATGTACTTCTAGGCAGAGGCGGATCCAAAATTATTTGAAAGGGGCAGGCTTTGTACAAAATAATATTATCGGCTCTTCCTAATTCCGCCCCCACTCTTCACCAGCTTCCGCCTTGTCTTGTCCCGGGCTGGATATGGGGGCGAAAGCTCAAATTTTTTTTACCTCTCGGACCCTTTAGGTAAAACTTATCGCTCCTCCGGCCCGATGCGGGGGCGGCCACCCGGCCCGATGGGAGACACTCTAGGGTAATAATGCATTTGCTTACTCCTCTAGTGTGGTGGGAGACACATGCGTAGCGATGGACGAGTGGGTGCGAAACCCAATGGCGCACACAACGCTGGACGCTATCCTGCCGTGCGTGGACAAAGCCACTGCTCAGGACATTCTGCTCAAGTCCAAAAACATAAACCAGCAGCTCGTTTCGCTTCTCGACACTGCTATGTCCAACGCATTGAACATCGACGTCCCTCTGGCAGCGGGTCCGCCTCTCTATTATAACCAGTCCGGGCCCAAGCTCCCACTTCTCTGCACTCCTTACAATCCCGACCTAAACCGATCGTAATTGCGCCCCCGGAGAAGTCGACTCCTCTAAAGCAACTCAGGTAATAAATCTTTCTACATTTACAACTTCGATGCAAAATTAATAACAGAAATGTGATGGCAGGTGTGGAAGAATTATATGTGCAAGGTAGGCGCTGATAACACAACGTGCATCACAACGGGTCGCTTGACTCCGGCCTACTATGAACAGGGAATCAACACCGCAAACGTTAGCTACGGCCTCTACACGTACACACCGTTCCTCGTAGAGCTGGCGGATTGCACGTTCGTGAGGAGAACGTTTGAGGACATCAGCAAAATCTACTGCTGGGGCCTCCGAAACTATACCAAGTGGGTCTACTTAGGCCTCAGTGTTGTCTCATTTTCCGGGATATTTTCTTTGTTGTCCTGGTTGCTCTACACACGGGAAAAAGGGCACCGTGGCACTAGATCATAGCTAGCTCGATCTTCATGAGATCCGATAATGATGTGTCATTTGACAAAAAGTAAAATTGGATGATGCATTTATAGTTTTTGTCGGAAATATTTAACAGAAATGCACAAAAAAAAAATAGAATCCATCAAAAATTACCATAAGAAAAACTAACCATCATCGATTTTTCGCAGAAGAACTTCTACATCACCCTTCTCCTCTAAAAAATTTCTTGATGAAGGCTTGATACATAACTTGAAAATGTGATGCAACCTGGCTTCAGCGCTAGGCTCTAGCTATTGAAAACACAAAAACAAGACAAGCATTCATACAACTATTTACGTACACTGCTGTTGAACTCAAAATGAGTTGAAATGGTGCTAGTTATGAATCACTAAAAAAAAACATGGCCTTTGATTAAGAAAAGAGTGTTGATCAAAAAAATTCTTTGGAACTTCAAAAGAATGTCAACTAAGTTTCAAAGTCATTTAAGTTTTAACATATCCCATCACTTTGTTTCAGAAGAGGTCACTCGGTACTTCAACTTCAACCATGAGCACAAGATAAAATTTAGTTACCATCCTAAAACTGGCTTTAACTTAGTGCTCAACTATCTGCTCTAATCAAACAAAAAGGAAACTAAACAAAGTCGGTACCCTGACTTCTTAATAATTGCAAAGCTTTAAGCCCAAACTCTATTTCGTATCTACGCAAGATTGAACCTATTTATTGTAACTTAAAACCATTTCCTAGCAAATGTAGAAAACAAGGATAGTGCTCATCTCTGGGTTGTACATACATTTACAATACACGTCATACGTTACCTATTTGACATAGACTAATTCCAATTGACCAAGTTGAAAGATAAAATTTAACCTATATTATAACCTTTTGAAACCGAGCAACACGATAGAGCCGTCTCCTCAGATGGAAACATAATCTATTTAAATCAATTACAGAACTTAAAATAAATCGATCAAAACGGAGGCCAAGTACATCACTACTTTGCTAGTAAAATATAAGGAAATAGCATTGAAAAGAAAATCCCCAATTATGAGTAACATCTCTCAATAAGACCCACATAATCATACACAAGTAAGACAATTTGAACTTCTTAAGTTACCAATATTGAGTTTTTTAAAAAAATAGCAACAATTTACATGAAATAAACTTCACCTTGGATCAGGAACTTTCTCCACTTTATGAAGCAAATTGCATAATGCCCCAATTATGTTGTTCTTTTTGAAATCAAGTCAAATTCATCTGCAATTCTAAATTTTTACAGCCCTACTGACCTCTAAGGTTTCAAGAGCACTATAAGACAGCCCTAAAGTTTGAGGACTTCTATAAGATGATTCTTGAAGAATGAACATTATGGAACGACACAAAAAGGTTGAGGACCGAGCATGCAAGACATTTTTTAGAGTTTATGAATTTTTTTAGGATAAAATAAAGGTTAAGACTCACTATGGGAATAACTACTAAAGGTTGAGGGCCAAAATGAAAGATGCAATTTACCAATTCGAAATCAAAACGCATATCTTACTAATGCCACGGAAAATATCTCATAAGACACGCGTCAATAGCACAATGCAAGCAAGTATGCATGAACTTGAAAATGCTCGCCTTTAATTTACGACTTTAAAGATACCATAATGATAAAGGACTGAAAAAGAAAGACTGCCACAGACACCATAAATGTTATGTACAGCAGGGAAAACGCACGGCTATAACCTTTTTCCCTAATACAGTTCATCTCTATCTTTTCGATCATCTCTATCCTCTCTCTAATGTCTATATAAATTGAAATTTACAGTCTAAGAGAACACAAAGAAAGAGAGTAAGAAGAAAGAGGAACAAATAGTCTTGAAAATCTAGAGAATCAAAAGAGAGAAGAAAAAAAGAACAATGGATTCACTAGCACCATTTCAACTCACCTTGAGTTCACCAGCAGTGCACATAAATCGTTGCTTCAATGCTTTCCTTGCGTTTGTGTTTTCAATAGAAAGCATAGAAGCCAGGTTGCATCACATTCTCAACTACGTATCCAGCCTCCAACAAGATATTCTCATGAGGAAGGGTGATGTAGATGAAGTTCTTCTGCAAAAAATCATGATAGGTGATGGTAAGTTTCATAATATTTCTCTAGAAATATGAAAAAGGTTCAAATTAGCAAATTTCTAATGTGTGTTTTTCTATGATCATTTTCGATGACCTCTTTACACTCCAAACATATTTTTGTTGATCAATTTTGCTAATTCACAGGCATTACAGCCTTGCTTCGTATTGCCGAAAGCATAATGAGAGATATACAATCAAGATCCAGACAATTCGCCAGTGAGACTGGGCTAGACTTCCAATATTCAAAACAATTGGAAATGGGTCTTGGTTCTTACCAACAAGAATCCAGCATAAACCATTTAGTGGAACAATCAAAGGTAAACATTCAATTAAGCAGTTAAATGGTCCATATTCATTAATACTTTCCTATAGTTCATTTATTTTTTAAGAAAATTTGTGATCGATGTTAAAGATTTTCTCTTTACTCAATGATGTTTTTGTGACTTGCTTATTTTTGAGTGATTTCAAGATGTCCATGGAAAATAGTGGCGGCAATCTGTTTCAACACAATCTATCTTCTAATCAGCAAACAAGAGGCCGATATCCTACAGGAGAATTAAGGACACCATCATTCCTTCCTATGAACATAAATCTAGGAGAGGGTCTGAAAAATGTTGCAGGTGGATCAAGCAAGTTATTCATTCCTTTGGAAACATATGCACAAGCCAAGCCAGTGAACTTAGTAGCTTCTGTTGGAACTAACATCAACTATGCTCAATTAGCTAATCAACCTAAACCACAACAGAACATCCAGACACAACAAAGAAAAGTGTGGACCAAACACCTCCAAGTTAAATTCAAAAATGCGGTACAAATGCTCGGAGGACCCAAATGTAAGTCTCAAAACTTGTTATACACTTGATTTCAATACGGGACATGCATCAAGATCATTCTTTGATTTATGTTCATATTAATAATCTTAGGGAAAACTATTGAGAGAAAAGAACCAAGATACTATTAATGAACTAGCTAGGATGCCTAACTATGAAATTTCATTTTGGGCTCTTAAGAGATTTTAAACTAAAACTGTTTTATGGGCTTTGTGGTTTACTTTTAACACTTTGTACTGGATCTAATATTGAAATTACTGGATATTTATGCAGTGGCTACTGCAAAGCAGATTTTGAGGGTGCTGAAGGATGAGAAACTGACTGTTGGTCAAGTTAGGAGCTATCTCCAGGTCAGTTGAACCAATTAAGTATTTTCTAATGCGCCATAAATCATATGTCTACAAACTTATCCTTCGGTCATATTATCTAAGTTTGCTCTAGTAATAGGCTACAATTATCTAATATTTCCTCTCGTTTTCACTCTTTGGCATGGCACTTACAGAGTTACCGCTACAAAGAGAAACAGACTACAGAAACACTCAAGGCCTTCCATGACATGATATCAGCTCCTTAAGATTCAAGAAGATTGAATAATCTCTCAGATCTGAGCAACATGTGCTAGCTTTAAGGAAATTTTGAGATGATATGTTGTCTTAAGCATTCAAAATAACGTCCATCGTTCATTTGGTGACCATAGCTAAATATTTAGCATTCAGTAAAACTGTCTGCTTCACATCATGTCTAGTTTTTTCAAGAAAACTCTCTACATTGCATCCATGTAATATGTATCTTCATCGAATATCCGCTTCATCACATGTTTATGAATGTCACATGATGCAGAAATGTTATATAGGAACTGCAATTTGTGCATATAGATACCATGAACACAATTGAAACTTGAAACGCACTTTAATCCATGAAATCAACCTGCTGATTCAATATATTGCATAGGATTCTATAATCTTATGATTAAGGGGCAAACTGAAATCAGGAAAATAACAAATAAAACTCGTATACGCATTTGATTTGGCTAACAATATAAAAATTGATACTATTAAGTGTAAGGAAGTTCTAGCAAAGCAGTACAAGTACAATATGTAGAAAGATGATAAAATTGACATAGAAACCGAGGTAATAATTCAGGAGGTTTAATTCATCAGGAATTTATTCGAATTCAGAAGAAACATACACGAAACAAACCATTCAAATTGAAAGAGGGACAGAAAAAAGGCAAGTTTTGGGGAAAGATGTTGAGTACCATATGTGAAGATAGCAGTAGACGCATGAAGAAGAAGGACGCGAATAGTCATGAGAAATCCTTGTGTATAAATAAGTCCTCTCGCAATTTCCTGATTCGATGCGACACTGTATCATCGATCGAAGATTTTGAAGATTTTGTGAGAAAACGCATTGATGAAATGGGTCAAATTCAAGGGATGGTGAGGTTCAGAAGGAGAAACGTTATTATTAATAACATTAGAAAATCAAATGTTTATAGATAAAGGCAAACAAAAGAAAAAGAAAGAGAAAAAGGGCAAAAAAAAAAAGAAATAGAAAAAGAAAAGTTTGATTCATGCCAAAATGGTTTATAGCTGAAAAAAGATATTGTGCAAATATTTAACCAGAAAAAAAGATACGGAGTATTATTGGATAATATCTTCTATAATAGTTGATAATATCTTCTGTAATATTTGTAATATCTTTTTTGTTCATATTCTGTAGATATTTTCCTTAGTTAGTTATCTCTTGTAAAATATAAACTATCGCTCTAATGAAAATCAGGCAGATCATTCAGCCAAATCAATCTAGTTAATATTGTTTATGGCATCAGAGCTAGAGGCCAATACCGATCCAAAATCCTAAACACAATTACCGGTCGCACCACCACCAGCAACTAGCGCCTCCGCCAAGTACTGGTTGCTGCCGATCATCATGTCGAAGACGCCCGAGGCAAAAGACGCCAACACCAGTGGCCTGAAAATTGGTGATGGATCTCGACCTCAAAATTCACCATACTATTTGCATCCTTCCGACCATCCGGGATTGAAGATTTATCCCGTTGTCTTCAAAGGCGATAATTTTCAAGAGTGGGAACTTGTCTTGCGGAACTCCCTTCGAGCAAAGAGAAAGCTCGGGTTCCTTGATGGCTCGATTACGCCACCAGTTGATCTTGATGAGTTAGACGACTGGTGGAGCGTAAATTCAATGGTCGTCGGGTGGATACTACAATCCATCGACGAATCTCTACGTTCCTCAATCACCTTTTTCGATACGGCAAAGGCATTGTGGGATGATCTAAAATTGCGTTTCTCAATCGGAAACGGACCGCGGGTTCAACAACTCCGCCTTGATCTTGCTCGTTGTACTCAGAATGGGCGTTCCGTTGCTGCGTACTACGGGGATTTGAAGAAGTTATGGGACGAGCTCGCCAATTATACGGTGTCTCGTTGTTGCACTTGCGGGAAATGTGAATGCAAGTGGGCTGAAGAATTGACCCGGGAACGGGACGAAGAACAAGTTCATCAATTTTTGATGGGACTTGATGATGTTTATCATACTGTTCGATCCAACGTGCTTGCTCAAGATCCGATTCAGCGGATTACTAAAGTCTATGCTACTGTTGTTACAGAAGAACGCTCGAGGATTGTGACAAAAAGCCGAGACGAGCGTGCTGAAGGCGGCGCATTCGCTGCCCTAGGCAGCCGCGGGCGCGGGGACCAGTCCCGTGGTCGCGGGGACACTGAAAAGCGCCAATTCAGCGCTGGACAGAATTCTGACTCGCGCCGAGGAGATCGGCCTTGGTGCACCCATTGTGAGAAGGCTGGGCACGATTTGAAGACTTGTTACAAGATTGTCGGTTATCCCGAGTGGTGGGGCACGGACCGGCACGAGCAGCAACTCGCGCTGCAACGCGAGCGCACGTCCGCGGGCGCGGGTCGTGGTTTCGCGGGCGCGGGTCGTGGTTCCGCGGGCGCGGCGGGTCGAGGCCGCGGGCGCGGTGTCGCTAATGCCGCAACTGCGCCAGATTCCAACGAGCAGATTGGGCAGATAACAGCAACCGATCGCGCAGCGACGGGACTCTCAGATGCTCAATTTCAGCAACTCATAACCATGGTTCAGTCCTCTGTTGGGACTTCTAGTACGTCTCGTTCTAACTGGATTTTAGACATAGGTGCCTCGTTTCATATGACCGGAAACGACTCTTTGCTGACTGATTTGTGCATAGTGGAAGCATCCACTATTGTTCTTCCTAATGGGGCATCAACAACAGCCCACAGAGCTGGAAGTTTAATACTGTCTGATCAATTTATTCTACATAATGTGCTTGTTGTTCCCGATATGACTTGCAACTTAATATCACTTGCTCAGTTGCTTAAAGATCAGAATTGCATTGCTCGCTTGACTGATAAGCTATGTATTCTGCAGGATCGCACTTCGATGAGTTTGATTGGAGCGGGTGAGGAGAGGAATGGTGTCTATTGGTTTCGTGTGGCTGCGCGGAAGGCTCATGCTTCACGGATGGACGTTGCCTCACCTGCCTTGTGGCATTCCCGAATTGGTCACCCCTCACTTTCTGTTCTTAAATTTCTGCCTAATATTAAAATAACATAACCTTTGGAACCGTGTGATAGTTGCCATAGGGCTAAACAATCTCGTCCTTCATTTCCTATTAGTCAAACGCATGCTTCTGATATGTTTAATTTGATTCATTGTGATGTTTGGGGCCCTTATCGGACCCCGTCTGCTCAAGGAGCACATTATTTTCTTACCATTGTTGATGATTTTTCTCGCTGTGTATGGGCTTTTCTTATGAAACATAAAACCGAGGTTGCTACTTTAATTCCAAAATTTTGTGCTATGACAAATCGCCAATTTGATAAAAACGTTAAATGTCTACGAAGCGACAATGGGACTGAATTCACTGTTTTACAGTCTTTCTTTGATGAAAATGGTATTTTGTTTGAAACCTCGTGTGTTGGTACTCCTCAACAAAACGGTAGGGTTGAAAGAAAACATCGTCACATTTTAAATGTTGCCTGTGCTTTGCGCTTTCATGCTAATTTGCCTCTACATTTTTGGGGTGATTGTGTCCTTACTGCATGTTATTTAATAAACAGAACGCCAACCCCAATTTTGCAAAACCGGACTCCTTTTGAATTATTGTATGGTCGACCACCTAGCTATGCTCATCTTCGCATTTTTGGTTGTCTGTGCTATGCTTCTGTTATTCCAAAATCTACAAACAAATTTGCTCCCAGAGCTAGAAAATGTGTTTTCATTGGCTATCTGAATGGACAAAAAGGTTGGAAAGTTCTAGACCTAGACACTAAAGAACGGTTCGTTTCCCGTGATGTCATATTTTATGAAACTAATTTTCCTTATCAACTTGCTACACCCGTGCCTGCTGCTGACCATTCTCCTAATGTTGATATTCATCCATCTGTTTATGATTTTTCCCAAAACCCAAAACGCAGATGGATGACAGGGGGAGTGGGGTTCAATCTCCTCCTGTCGCCATTCAAGAACAATTACCTAACACCACAGATTCTCCAACGCAAACGGATGTCAGAGGGAGTGGGGTTCAATCTTCCCTTGACGCCGTCCAAGTCAACTTAATTCCAAGCACCTCAAATGCCCCATCGCAGGCAGTTGATGGGAGTGGTGGGGTTCAATCCTCTCCTGTCACTGCTCAAGCCCCTGTCCGTCGTTCTACCCGTGATCGCACTCCATCTGTGAAGCTACGTGGCTTCATTTGCAACACCGTACGGAAACAAGAAACATCACGGTCCTCTTCATCTCAACCGTCAGACTCATCAGGTACATCCTATCCCATAGCTAATTATGTCTCTTTTGATCGATTTTCGGCTAGACATACTACTTTTGTTGCTTCTGTTGAATCTGTTACAGAACCGCACTCTTTTTCTGCTGCTGCTCGGGATCCTCGGTGGCGAAAGGCCATGGAAGCCGAAATTGACGCTCTTGAGCGTAATGGTACTTGGACTATGACATCTCTTCCAGCAGGGAAAAAGCCGATTGGCTGTAAATGGGTGTACAAAATTAAGCGGAAATCTGATGGGTCTATTGAGCGCTTTAAGGCGCGTTTAGTTGTTCTTGGGAATAATCAGAAGGAAGGAATTGATTACAAGGAGACTTTTGCCCCAGTAGCAAAAATGGTTTCCGTTCGTACTTTTCTAGCAGTTGCTGCCGCTAAGAATTGGGAGTTACATCAAATGGATGTGCACAACGCATTTTTGCATGGAGATTTGCACGAAGAAGTGTACATGCGTCCTCCACCTGGTTTTTCCCAGCATCTGGCTGGTCATTTCTGTCGTTTGAACAAGTCCTTGTATGGTCTTCGGCAGGCTCCAAGGAATTGGTTTGCTAAGCTAACCACGGCTTTACGTGGTTTCGGGTTTGTCCAGTCTCTTGTTGATTACTCCTTGTTCTCTTATAATCGTTCTAGGATTGTTCTTCATGTCCTAGTGTATGTTGATGATCTCATTGTTGCTGGTAATGATTCCGCTGCGATTGCTAAGTTCAAAGGTCAACTAAGTTCTTGCTTTCACATGAAAGATTTGGGGTCTTTGAAATATTTTTTGGGCATTGAGATTGCTCGTTCTGCTGGTGGTCTGTATCTGTGCCAGAGAAAGTACACCATGGATATATTGAGTGAGGCTGGAATGTTGGCCAGCAAGCCGTGTGATTTTCCGATGGAACAGAACAATCGACTTGCTCTCTCTACTGCGCCGAAATTTGAGTCTCCTGATCGATTTCGGCGCCTGATTGGTCGTCTGATTTATTTGACTATCACTCGTCCAGAGATATGTTATGTTGTTCATACTCTGGCTCAGTTTATGCAGGACCCTACTGTCAATCATTGGGATGCTGCCATCCGAGTTCTTCGGTATCTGAAGGGACATCCTGGCCAGGGTGTTTGTCTTCCTAGTGAGTGTAATCTGGAGCTTACGGCGTTCTGTGATTCTGACTATGCTACATGTCCACTTACTCGCCGATCCATTACAGGATATTTTGTTCAGCTTGGTTCTTCACCTATTTCGTGGCGAACTAAGAAGCAGAAAACTGTCTCTCGTTCTTCTACTGAAGCTGAATACAGGGCCATGGCAACCGCCTGCTGTGAGCTAATTTGGCTGAAGTCTTTACTTCGGTCTCTTGGTGTTCGTCATTCAGGCCCTATGCAGTTGTTTTGTGACAGTCAGGCCGCTCTACATATTGCTGCTAATCCAGTTTTTCATGACCGGACTAAGCACATTGAAGTTGACTGCCACTTTATTCGGGATCTCCTCCTAGCTGGTTCTGTTTGCACACGCCATATTAGAACTCATTTGCAACCAGCTGATATCTTCACTAAGGCCCTTGGTTCTCAACAGTTTCAGACGTTATTGGGCAAGTTGGGCATTCGAGATCTTCACGCTCCAACTTGAGGGGGAGTATTGGATAATATCTTCTATAATAGTTGATAATATCTTCTGTAATATTTGTAATATCTTTTCTGTTCATATTCTGTAGATATTTTCCTTAGTTAGTTATCTCTTGTAAAATATAAACTATCGCTCTAATGAAAATCAGGCAGATCATTCAGCCAAATCAATCTCGTTAATATTTTTTAAGTATTGTCCAAATAAATACCTGTACCAAAAATTTGATTGTAATTCACAAAAAATAATTGATTAATAAACCATTTTTAAGAAATAAAAATTATGATTTGTGTTAGACAAGAGAGTGAACAACCAGGAGATTGAGAATTGATGATAAAACTGAGGAACAAATCCCCTTCTTTCAGATTACTGAAAATGGAAATTACAGATAATTCTTCAATGGGAGCAAACTCCCAAAGAAGCCCAAGGCAGCAGCCCGAAGATTACTCTCTAATTTGGTGGATGATTCTCCACTTAGGGTTAGCTAGCTATTTATACTACTGACAGCTACTCAATCCCAATACCCATCTCACGAGATATTCTAACGGCCTTCCTGACACCTTCTCCCCCACACAAAAGGTCTAGAATACCCCCCAATCTGTAAAAACCTTTAGGCATTGTTTGGTTTGGCGCCCTTCCTCCTTGAGTAGACAATGAAGCCTCCCACTCTCTTAACAATTCTACCCCCATCAGAGCAAACCTTGTCCACAAGGTTTGAGCCAAGGAATTGCTTCTTGAAATCACCACAAGTCAGCCAAGAAGTTGCCTCCTTTGGCTTGTTAACCCACTTGACCAACACCTTGTGGCAATCTTTTTCAGACTTGGGCTGCTGCTGCACTTCCAGAATTTCTTCAGGAACAAAATCTTCCTCTTCCATAACCAAGTCAGGAGGCAAAGCAACAGCTGCCTGATGGGTTCCCACCACTTTCTTCAATAGGGAGACGTGGAAAACCAGATGAATTCTTGAAGATTCCGGGAGCTTCAATTCATACGCCACAGCCCCTATTTTCCTTAGTATTTGGAAAGGTCCAAAATACTTGCTTGCTAGCTTCTGATTCACTCTGTTCTGGACTGAATTTTGTCTATGTGGCCGAAGCTTTAAAAACACCAGCTCACCTTCTTTGAATTCCACTTCCCTCCTTTTCTTGTTAGCAGCCACTACCATCCTTTTTTTAGCACGGTCCAAGTTGTATTTCAGTTGGCGAAGAGTCTCATCTCTGTTCCATAACTCTTTAGCCACTGCAGCAACAATGAACTCCCCCGGAAGATGTTGATGTATCGTGGGTGGAAGCCTCCCATACAGCCCCTCGAATGGGGTTTTCCCAGCTGCCCCTTGAAAATTGGTATTATACCAATATTCCGCCCAATTAATCCATTTTGCCCATTGCTTGGGTTGCTCAGAAGAGTAGCAACGAAGGTAAGTTTCCAAGCATCGGTTCAGGACTTCAGTCTGACCATCAGTTTCCGGATGATAAGCACTACTCATCCTCAATTTGGTTCCATTCTTCTCAAAAAGTTCTCGCCAGAAGCTACTTAAGAAGATCGGATCCCGGTCACTCACGATTGATCTTGGAACCCCGTGTAACTTCACCACTTCCTTCACAAATGATTCAACAACTGTCTTGGCTGAGTAGGGGTGTTTTAGGAGAAGAAAATAGCCATACTTTGTTAATCTGTCAACCACGACCATAATGCAATCGAAACCCTGAGACTTGGGTATTCCCCCGATGAAATCCATCGACACATCCTCCCAAACCTGCTGAGGAATAGGCAGGGGCTGCAGCAACCCTCCCGACGACAATGCCTCATACTTATTCTTCTGACAGATCAGACAGCTGGCAACGAATTCTTGTACAGTTTTGAACATTCGTGGCCAGTAGACATTGGCAGCTAATCTCTTGTAAGTTCTCATAGTGCCGGAGTGGCCCCCAACCGGCGTGGCATGGAATTCCTCCAGAAGCTTGGGAATCCATGGAGAAAATTCAGGGATGCAAATTCGCCCTTTATAGAACAACTTCTCTCCCCCCCCCAACAGCTTATAAGGATGTTTCATAATTTCTCCCTTCTCCAACTTGCTCTTGATTTCCTGCAATTTCGGTTCAGCCTCTACCTCTTTCTGTATCTCTTCCCAACATGCCAAATAAGGAGCTGAAATGGCCCCAAAATTCAGCTCTTCCTCCTTTCTAGAGAGGGCATCGGTTGCCTTGTTGAAAACCCCCGTCTTGTACTCGATCTCCATATCATAGCCAATTAATTTGGCCACCCAATTTTGCTGCGCATGCGAGGTAATGGGCTGCTTCAAGAGATGCTTCAAGCTGCGATGGTCAGTTCTGACTATAAACCGGCTGCCCAAGAGGTAAGGCCTCCAATGTTGCACGGCCAACACGAGAGCCATGAGCTCCTTCTCGTATGTAGACCTAGAGAGCACTCTTCCCGACAATCCTTTGCTAAAGTACGCGAACGGCTTCCCCTCTTGCATCAACACCGCACCCACTCCAGCCCCGGAAGCGTCACATTCTACAATGAATGCCTTTGAAAAATCCGGTAAGGCCAACACTAGAGTTGAAGTCATAGCCACTTGCAGCTGTTCAAAAGCCCTCTGAGCATCGCTACCCCAGCTGAAGGTCCTTGAATTTTCATTTTTCAACAACTCAATCAAAGGCCTAGCTATCTTCCCATAATCTCGTATGAATTTTCGGTAGTAGCCGGTCAAACCCAAGAATCCCCGTACTCCCTTGACTGATCTGGGCACTGGCCAGGATAACACCGTTGTAATCTTACTCGGATCCATAGAAACCCCCTCAGCTGACAGAATGTGACCCAAATATTCCACCGTTGCTTGGCCAAAGGTGCACTTCTTCTTGTTGGCGAAGAACGAATTCTGACTCAGTATTTCAAAAACCACCCTTAAGTCCCTCAGATGTTATTCCCAGTTGGCATTGTAAATGAGGATGTCGTCGATGAAGACAAGTATGAACTTCCTTAAGAATGGCCTAAATAAGTCATTCATGGTGGCTTGAAAGGTTGTCAGCGCGTTGGTTAAGCCGAAAGGCATTACCAAGAATTCATAGTGGCCGGTATGGGTTCTGAAAGCCGTCTTATGCAAGTCACTTGCAGCCACCCGGATCTGATGGTACCCTGATCTCAAGTCGATTTTCGAAAACACCCTCGCCTTGCCCAATTCATCCAACATCTCCTGGATCACCGGAATCGGATACTTGTCCGGGATGGTTGCCTTATTGAGGGCTCTGTAATCCACACAAAATCTCCAACTCCCATCCTTCTTCTTGAAAAGTAAGACCGGACTCGAGAAAGGGCTTTGGCTGGGCTGTATAATCCCTATTTTTAGCATCTTTGCCACCAATTTTTCAATCTCATCCTTTTGGTGGAACCCATATCTGTAGGGCTTCACGTTGACAGCCCCACTCCCTTCTTTCAATGTAATTTTGTGGTAGACTGAACGGCTGGAGGTAACCCCTGCACTTCCTCAAACACTTCCTCGAACTCGGCTAACAACCCCACCATATCTTCCGGTTGCATGGACTCAACCTCAGCTTTACTACAATTGAGATCATTCTGTTCAACTTCCCAAACGAGGGCTTCGTATTCCACCTCCGAAAGCTTGTGTAGCGAATTCATGGTGAATGTAGTGAAGGCTAAGGTGGGATCCCCCTGAATAATGACATGCCTACCATTGACATCATCAAACTCAACGGTCATTTCTTCCCAATCCACCAACGTTTTCTTCATCGACAGAAGCCACGAGAACCCCAAGATGACATCAATCCCACCCAAATCAAACGGATAACATTTCAATCTCCATACTACAAGACCCAAAATGGAGAGGTAGCTTCCTGCAAATTCCACTCGTTTCCACTCGGCTGTCGTTGCCAAGCCTGACCCCAAACAACATTGTCTGCTCCACCGGCAATTCTTCAATCTCTACTATTCTGGAATTTACAAAACAGTGGTTGGCTCCACTATCAACTAGGGCCACGATTTTCCTCTCAGCCAACTTCGCGCGAATTTTGAGCGCCCTCTTCGCCACCCTGCTTCCCATGGCGTGTAACGGTAGTTCGAGCCACTGGAGCTCCGATTCTCCCTTTCCCTCAATTGATGGTGGCTCGATTTCGCCGATTTGAACCAACTCCAGCTCCATTTCAGCCGCTGCGATTTCCTCCTCATCGACTTCGACCAGTTTGTACACCTTTTCCGAACAGCGATGGGTCGGGAGTAAGGTTTCCGACACTTATAGCATAGGCCACGAGCCTTCAAATCGTTGTACTCGGAGTTAGATAAGGTCCTAGTGAATCTCGATCGCGCCGGCGCCATTGAAGACGGTGAATTATTTCCACCCGTTCTAACTTGCTCGTGTTTCTCCTTTGGACCCCTTCCAGAAATTGTTCCAGAGTTTGGGCCTGTCTAAGGCTTTTGGGCCCAACTTTTGAAACTCGGCCCAATCTGCAAATTACCCTTCCTCCAAGCCCCTTTGTTCGTTCCCTGCTCAAACTCCAGTTTTTTCTCGACCCGACGAGCTCCATCCATGGCGACCATCAACTTTTCCGTTTCAAACGATTGCAGATTGACTCGGATCTCGGGTCGGAGACCCACGAGAAAATACCTCAACAACTGGGTGTTCCCTATTCCGTCGGTGTCGGACGCACAAGCGACCAGCTCGTGGACAAACTCGTCCACGGTTCCCGTCTGCTTCAACGAGCTCAACTGCTCAAATCGGTTCGAGGTATCGATCCTCATGAATCTCTTCATCAGCTCTGACTTGAGGTCCTCCCACGAGAAATACGGTCGTTGCTGTCGGACCCATCGTATCCAGTTTAGAGCAGCGCCGTTCAAACTCACCATGGCCATCGTCACACGATCGACCGGACGAGTCATTTGGATTGAAAAATATTGTTCCGCCTTAGAGATCCATGTCAGAACGTCATCTCCATCGAAGTCTGGGAACTCCACCTTCTTCACCATCAGCGGGTAGGGCTCTACTTCTTGGCGGTGATTCTCGGACGATGATCGGAGAAATCCCGGAGGATCGAAGTTCGATCCCGGCGATTTGGTGTTCGACCCACCAACTCCACCGTCCATGGGCTGCTTCCCCCGCGATCCACCCTCTCTCCCCTGCGGTGGTGACCTCGGGTTTGAGTTGGCCTCCAACATCTGGATGGCTTGCATCATCGGCTCACTCAATGTTGCCATCGTGACCTCCAGACTCATCAACCACTGGCTCGAGTCTCTACCTCCATCGATCAGACTCGCCTGGTTTCTCTGCACCTCTTCCAACCCCCTCTGCATCTGTGTAACGTGGGTTTCGATCGCGTTCACCCTCGAATCTAACTCCCCAGCCCTTGTCATGGCTGGCAGAAATTGCTCTCAATGAAAGCACCACTTTGTTAGACAAGAGAGTGAACAACTAGGAGATTGAGAATTGATGATAAAACTGAGGAACAAATCCCCTTCTTTTAGAGTACTGGAAATGGAAATTACAGATAATTCTTCAATGGGAACAAGCTCCCAAAGAAGCCCAAGGCAGCAGCCCGAAGATTACTCTCTAATTTGGTGGATGATTCTCCACTTAGGGTTAGCTAGCTATTTATACTACTGACAGCTACTCAATCCCAATACCCATCTCACGAGATATTCTAACGGCCTTCCTGACACCTTCTCCCCCACACAAAAGGTCTAGAATACCCCCATATCTGTAATAACAACCTTTAGGCATTGTTTGATTTGGCGCCCTTCCTCCTTGAGTAGACAATGAAGCCTCCCACTCTCTTAACAATTTGTTAGGACTAAAAATCTACATTTATTTAATTTACTTTAGACTTATTTAGTATGATATCTTGAATCGGGTTGGGATAAAATATGAGGTTAGATGATACTTCCTATTCATTGTTTGGTTAAATATTTAGAATCAAACTAGTTGTACCCGTCGTACCATGTATGAATACGATTCGGTATTTTATAGACATTATAAATAGGATATTAATAAATAAAAATATAAGATAAAATTTAATATAAGTGATTTATTGCTCGTAGTATGTATAATTTTTTAATCAATATAAATGATTAAATTTAATTTTGAGAATGAAGATATATTATTAAGATAAAATAATTACATTTCTCTTTTTTTTCTTGATGATATTTCATAGATATTGAATTCAAGAAAGAAGATAAAATATGAATAGAAAAATTTATAAATTCAAATATGGAAGACATACGAATTTAAAAAATAATAGTTAGCTTAATAAATAAGATAAAATAAAGTATTTTGAGTATTTTGTGCAAATCAGAAAATCACAGTTGAGTTGAAGAAATCAAAAACTACAAGAAGAATTCAAAGTCAAGAGCTGAAGAAGTGTTCGATGTTAAAGACCCGCGACTACGTGGAAGAAAACAACGAATATACCTCTTCCTTCATCTCTATCACTCTTCTCCTATTTTACTAACTTTTCAATGCAACAAATTTTCTCCGCTATCTATCACTCGCATCCTCCTCCAACTTCATCCACTCTTCTCCTCCTCTTTTTATTATCTTCTCAATACAACAAATTTCTCTATCCTCTATCACTCCCCTCCTCCTCCAACTTCCTCCAGATATGACAGATCACCAACAATGGCCACTTCCAAGAGATACAAAACAAGCAAAAGCAGATAGAAGTACACTAAATCAATGGCTTGGAATCACTCATATTATAGTTCTAGGTCGGGTATGAGCTCAAGCTAATTAGGTTGGTGTGAGTGATTCTTAAAATTACTCATCCAAAATCTTTAGAGTCAAACATCCTCGAACCAAAAGTCGCTTCCGCAATGCATCCACGAGACCCAATACACAGTCAAAGACAAAAATCGGGCGATCTCATATCCATTCGGAGAAATAACATAAATATAGAAATTATATAATAAAGACTAAGTCCTACGCCAAGTGGGTTTCCATGGCCTAGGGCGTCTCGGGCTGACCAGAATCCGGTCCGAGCCTAAGCAAGGTTGCATCATTACTACTTTAGGATTTGGTTCAATATTTAAAAATCAAAACCTATAGTTTTGGCTTAGTTTAATAAGTCTTGTTTTGACATTTCTAATTGACTTGATAACTGTAATTTTTGGATGAGTGATGAGGTTTGGATAAAACACATTTAGGGTTTTTGGGAAATTTTGGTTTGTGAATTCGAATTTAAGGGTATTTCTGTTGGTATTTTCTTAATTTTTAGGGTTTGTTTGGTATGTACCAAACTTTTGATTGGTTGAGAAAAGGGTCTTTAGAGTCAAACATGGCTCAGATAGGTTTGTCTGGTTGCGGCTTTTGTGTGGCTCGACTTAGAAAAATCTTAGGGAAGCATTAGACGATGCCTCTGTTGGGCCCAGGTCACCCACCTTGTTGGGCCGCACGCACACATAGCTCCACAATAGTATGATATTGTCCACTTTAGGCCTAGCCAACACGGATTTGTTTTTGGGCTCCTTTCCAAAAGGCCTCATACTAATAGAGTGTGCTTTCACTTTATAAGGTGATGCGACCTTGCCTAGGCTCGGACCCGATCCCGGCCAGCCCGAGACTCCCTAGGCCTTGGCGACCCCCTTGGGTAGGACTTAGTCATATTTTATATATTTCCCTATTTTAGCATATTTCCATGTATGTCTTTCTGGATTTAGTTGTTGCTATTTTTAGTATTCCTATTTATGTTCTATGGGCTTTTGGACGTTGGGCCTTGCTTGCATGCAAACCCTAGTCCATTAAGCCATGTTGCTTGTTAGGGTTTCGAGAGCCACCTCTTTATAAGGAGCTCTCGAGCTCATTTATTATTCAGCGCACATTTAGGATTTAACTTGTTGATGACCCGGGCCTTGCCCGGGGACTTTTTAAAATAAATTTTGTAATATATTATTTAAATATAATATAGGTATTATAATTTTATTAAATAAAACGATATTATAAATATTTAAGTTAATTATAATAATATCTTTTATTATTAAAATGAATATAAATATTATATTATTCTTAAAAATGTTATTTATAATATTTATGTAATAAATATACAAAAGTTGACGTTCTTAACTCATTGGGTTGACCCGAATCCGCACAAAAACCGCAATGAATTGACCCAATCAACATGTAAATTTTAATGACATGAACTTGTACTCAACCAAACCCGAAATGACCGAGCCTAAACTTGACTGAACTAACCCGATTAACTGGTTTAACATTAAGGGATCAATAATTTTTTATTTATTTATTAAGGTATCCGCAATATAAAAAATCAACATACTTATGAATAGAAAATTAATACTCGATATATTGTAAAACATAACATATCTATACCGATATTAATTAAAAATTGTCATACTTATTAATATAAAAATGGTATAAAAAATCATCATGCTTTTGGATAGAAAATTTAAAAAGTTGTCATATTTGTGAATGAAAAATTAATCTACGAAAATTGAAAAGTTAATATAAATTCTAGCATTAAAAACATGGTCTATATTAATTAAAAAAGTGTGGGCATAGTTATGGATGCAATATTAATATAAACAATTTGGTAACTAAAACTATCGTGACTGAAATTAAAATTTAATGACAACATTGTATTTAACTATCATATTTATAGATAGAACATTAATATAAAAAAACCCGACAGATTAATGGATGAAAATTTAAAAAGTTATCATTCTTAAGCATAGAAAATTAATATTGAAAAATTCGAAATTAATATGAAAATTATGGTCAATATTCATTAAAACATTGACATACTTACAAACAAAAAATTAATATAAAAATCCAAAATTAATATAAAAGTACATGATTAAAAATATGGTTCATACTAATTAAAAACGTTAGTATAATTTTTAATAAAAAGTTAATAAAAAAGAATATGAAAATTTAATATTGAAAACCCGTAAGTTAAAATATGGTTCATATTTTATACTTATAGATATAAACGTTATCTATTTCATTTAGAGATATTAAATTAATTTATTATGGGATTTTGAAGTAAAAAGGATAGTTGAGATATTAAATTACTATTTTATATATGTCATATTTATGGATAGAAACTTAATATTAAAAATATACTTATAGATAGAAAAGCTATAAAAAAATTAATTTTATATTTATCATATTTATGGATAAAAAACTTATCTATTTTTTATCTAATATATTAAATTAGTAATTTTATGTGTTATACATATGGATAAAATTATTGTATTATTAATTCTTTGTATTTGTTAAATTTTGATTAAATTGATATATGTAAGGATATTTATATAAAATTATACCTATTTTATCTAAAAAAAACTATCATTTACAATATAATGAACATGTGTAAAGATAAAAATAATAAAAACTCATACCAAATTTTTTAATTGATAATCATACCAAATTGATAATTAAATATTAGAATATAATGAAAAAAATTTCAAGATAAAGTTAATATACGTACGACAAATCTTAATCGTTAAAATTGATCAATTTTAACTATACTTTTTGCAAATTTCGTTATCCATATAGTATAATTTTTATAAATATTGTATCTACAAACCGTAATCGTGAAAAAATAACCATACGATCAATTATGTAGTATATTTTTCTATATTATATGGATAGAAGATAATTAAATATTACAATATAATGAACATGAACAAAGATAAAAAGAATGGTAGGGATAAAAAGTTATCCACTCTCATAGTAAATTGAAAAAAAAATATAAATTCTTATATAGTATATTTTTATTTATACTATATGGATACAAGATAATTAAATATTATAATATAATAAACATGAATAAAGATAAAAATAATGGGTAGAGCCAAAATTTTTATCTAATCTCATATAAATTTGATAAAAAAAATTATTAAGTCAAGTGAGTGGATAAAATTGGAAATTCCATAAGGTGATTGAATTACATAATATATAATTTATTAAAAAGTTATTATTAAAAATAGGTTGGTTGGGATATAAATTCTTAATAACAAATCTGCCCAAAAGTGCTTCAGGTTTAGAAGATATATATTGATTCAAGTCGAGGTTGTCTCCTTAATTTTATCCTTGTGCTTGCGCCGCCATTACTATCATCAAAGCTCTCGAACTTTTGCAATTGTTCTCGTGTTCTCACAAGGTTCGATCAATCCAACGTTGAATCGAATCATTCAAAGCCTTCCGCCGCGTACTTCGAGACCCAATAGTCAAACAACGCACCGATCTGTCGCATCCCGTAACGAGGGACACATCAACTAGCATTGGAGCCACGGTTTGAGTAAGTCTCACGTCTTATAAGTCATTTGAACCTTTGATCACGTTCTCTTTTTTCCATTCAATCCATACCTCACTGTTCAAAAGAAAATTACAAGAAAAAAATGATCTGAGACCGAGTGGGATCGAGCCAGGCTTGATCCATTTTTTGTGCCCTAATTTTTTTTTCTTGCCCTGCGTTTGTGGTGTGATTGAATCTTCATTCTTGCTTGTAACTCGTGATTTTCTTCCTTAATTGCCTGTGATTAATTGATCAAATCTGATTTGCCCATTCTCTGTCATCTACTAGTTTCCATCTTGTGCGTACATAATTTTGAACTTGCTAGTTCATGCGTGCATCGTGCATCGTGCATCGTGCATCATCCAATTTGATCTCCAGAATCTTTGCTATATCATTTTTTCAATTGGGTGTAGCCGAATTCAAAAAAATATAAATAAAACAATCGTACGCATATCTTCATTTTGGGTACAAAATCATATATTCACATTTCAATCCTCTGCCCACGTAAGCCATTATAATTATATTGATTTCTTTCCTAATCGTTAGAATTTGGTTGGTTCTAATTGTGCAATATCACATGCAGAGACATCCTTCCGTTTATTTTGTTTCCATACATCCCACATTAAATAAATCTCTTAGTTTTTTTTTCTTTCTCTCCTATATCCTCTTTTTATTTTGCCATATCTTTTTCACTTTCTTATCTGCATAATAACAAATCTGCAGGTAATCTAGTTAGTTTTTTAATTTCTTTTTGCAAGTTGTGCTTAGTCGACTACCCAAAAAAAAAATATCTTCTCGTGTTTAATCAATTGTTTGCATGTCGTGGTTGAATTGCTTGTTCTTGCGGGTTGTTTATTCTATCGCTACATATTGTGTTTAGCCTTAAGCCGCCCTCTCGGCTAGCCAAATCAACCTTGACCTTTGCGTGTTCAACTGTTTGGGTGCTTATATTGACTGTGAGTCTCTATATCATTGGTTCGCTTTTACTCTCGTCCAGGCCCGGCCCTGGGCAGGTGCAACATGTGCACCGGCACAGGGCCTCAATTTATAGTAGGGCCTCGGGCCCAATACGTTTAATACAAATTAAAAAAAATTGCTACTAGGTTAAATCAACAAATATAGCGTAATGGTCTTCCTTTGTCAATGGTAGCACGGGAGCAGTACACCAAGGTTCGAATCCCCATCCGTGTTTGTACGGTTATCATACCTTTTTGTTAAAAATACAGCTTTTTTTTGTCCCTCCAGTCCACAGCCATAATGGGGGCCCTGCAACTTCGTTCTTCTTTATTTTTTTCCCTTTTTTGCTAAATGCTGTAAACTTTTAAAAAAAAAATCTTCACCAAGGCAAACCTACTCTTCGTTTTTATTGTTAAAAACTATAAGTCTTATGTTTTTCTACATCTTTTTGTTAAAACACTTTTAAGTCTTCTTTATTTTTTATCTTTCTAAATGTGTTAATTTCAGATAATTATAATTATTTAGTGTCTCATTTTTCACTTATTTTGTTATATGGATAAAACATTTGTTTATTAATTTATTTTTACTTTTTTTTTGTAATTTTTTGAAAACATTTGGTTGTTACTTCATTTTTACTAGTTTTTTTGCAATATTTATCACAATTATATTACTATTAATTAATGCTTAAATATATAATTGAATGACAAAATTGACTCCAAAAATTTACTAATAAAATAAATAAATATTTAAATTTACTCTAATTTGAATAGTCGAAAATATTTTGCACAGGGCCTTCTAAAAGCATTGGACGGCCTTGCTCTCGTCTTGTCATGTCTCATACAGGACTTCGCCGAAGACGCTTTGCCGGGTATGATGACCCTGAGGTGTTTTTGGATTGGGCAAAGCACATGGCCAACTACTTAGGCTCGGACCCGATCCCGGCCAGCCCGAGACTCCCTAGGCCTTGGCGACCCCCTTGGCGTAGTACTTAGTCATATTTTATATATTTCCCTATTTTAGCATATTTCCATTTATGTCTTTCTAGATTTAGTTGTTGCTATTTTTAGTATTACTATTTATGTTTTATGGGCTTTTGGACGTTGGGTCTTGCTTGCATGCAAGCCCTAGTCCATTAAGTCATGTTGCTTGTTAGGGTTTCGAGAGCCACCTCTTTATAAAGAGCTCTCGAGCTCATTTATTATTCAGCGCACATTTAGGGTTTAATTCAAGTCGAGGTTGTCTCCTTAATTTTATCTTTGTGCTTGCGCCGCCATTACTATCATCAAAGCTCTTGAACTTTTGCAATTGTTCTCGTGTTCTCACAAGGTTCGATCAATCCAACGTTGAATCGAATCATTCAAAGCCTTCCGCCGCGTACTTCGAGACCCAATACTCAAACAACGCACCGATCCGTCGCATCCCGTAACGAGGGACGCATCATAAGGAGAACTCTTCACTTCATTATTCTTTCCATGTGGGACTTGGATTGCCTATTCCAACAATTCTCCCCTCAAACCAAGGACCACATAACTCATGGTTTCCCCTTCAGCGAAATCATCTTGCATCACCGCTATCACCCACAAAACTCGCTTGCCTACAAAACTCGCTTGCCTAACCATCCACATTGTCAGGAAGACTTTCGACACAAGGCTACAACATCGTAGCATAGATCTTCCACCTTGTACTGTCGCTACCACTATGGAACACGACACTTGACCACCACAATATCAAGTAGAGTTTCGATACAAGGCACCACAGATCTTCAATCGCGAGGTCACATTGAGGGACTCTCACACAACACTACCAATGACTTGCACCCACGCCATCGAGCCACACCACTCTACACCCGCGTGTTCCAACACCATGTCACATTGGGTTCCGTGTTTTTGTCTCATCCGAACCATCGGCTTTGATACCAATTGTTGGGCCCGAGTCACCCACCTTGTTGGGCCACACGCACACATAGCTCCACAATAGTATGATATTGTCCACTTTGGGCCTAGCCCGCACGGATTTGTTTTTGGGCTCCTTCCTAAAAGGTCTCATACTAATTGAGTGTGCTTTCACTTTATAAGAAGCTCTTCACTTCCTTATTCTTTCCATGTGAGACTTGGATTGCCTATCCCAACATACTTAGGTTCATCTAAAACATCCACTAGGAATGAGAAGTGGTTATTAACCCATTTTAAAGAGAAAAGGGCAAACCGCCGCCCATAAAATTCGAAACGATAAGCTCAGAGTACTATCCCACAGGCTTAATCGCACTAAATGTCCGAACTCCGAAGGCATAATTTACTTTAATGAAATAAGTGCAACACTCTCTTGTCTTTTTTTTTTCAATTTTTAATTGAAGGATTCGAGTTGGTGAGAGAATAAGATGAAGAACCCCACTACCGTTCTCATTTCTTATGCACTCACATTTTTTTTCACCAATCAAAGACAAATGAAATAATATTTGAAATGTCAAGGTGGGACAAAAGATTTGATAAACAAAAAATCATGAATAGTGTGTGTTGGTTATGCTTCTCAATTTAAAATCTTTATACTGATGTATGTATTTGACTTAAAAGTTGCGTTTTATAACTGCATAAAAATAATTAGATTTATGTGTTAATGATTCGTTAATTGACATATTTATATATCTTTTAACTAATCAAAAAATGGAAATTCCTTATTTTACTCACCTGATTGAAACGTTTGAGAAATTTGAGGGCGGTTGGAAATAGTGTTTAGTTAGCTAAAATTACTCCTAAATAGCAATTGACAAGTCTTCAAATAGGTTTGTAAATTTCTCAGGAAACACACGCACAAAATACTTTTCTTCTTCATCCCAGTATTTGAGAGTTCCATCTCCATTAAAATTGAGTGTACAATTTGTGGGGAGCATAGTAAACCCTGGAGTGAGCCGCCTTGGCCATCTTGCACCCCGGATTTGGCGGTTTTTCGCTAAGTGCAATAGCTTTTCTATGGCTTTGCAATTCTTTGTTCTTATGTTCTGATTTTTCCAACAACGTGATCTTCAAACATGAGATCACTCCTTGTTGCACGTAAAAATAGCTTTGTTAATTGCTAGGTAAGATCTCTAACGCATTTGCAATGTATCTTGTATTAAGATATCGAATAGTAAGAACTATGAAATTTCATGGGCCATCATGTGAAATTTTATGGGCCATGAGCATACGTAAGCCCAATACACAAGCCTAATGAGTTCCATCCTAAAACCAATTGGCAATAGGAGGAGCAATCCAAGGGTATTTATACCGACTTATTTCTCTTTAGATTTACGATATGGGATGAGTATTCCAATAAGAACATTATGCAGCATAACACAATCTAGTTATGAAGTAATCATCCATAGGTTATCGAAAATATACTTGTTCCAAGCTTGTCAATAAAAGTTGATCATGGTGGAAGAACATCTTCAAGACAGAAAAAATAAAATGCCAAATTGACTATTGACAAAGAGTAATAAATTGATTGAGCAAACCGACTGATTAAGACATTAACGTACAAGTCAAATTTCGTGACTATGGCAATTAAGTTGGAAAGCTCCAAGCAGCAGGGTAATAAATTCATTCAAAAGTTGGGGCATGAAGTAGGCCCGTGAATAAGTCCAATAGCGCAGCCCATCATATATAGGCCCACTATCGGGCTTTACTTATCTCATCAAAGTAAATTTCGAATATATACTGTGGCCTAAAAGGAGATTTACAAACCTCATAAGTTTTTTTTAATCTTTCTATATCATTCCGACTAATTAAACGTGTAAACATCTATCCTCCACAAGTACGGCGCAACGTAGCATGTAGAGTGTAGTTTCCACCAAGTTGAGCACGTACGTAGTGTATAGTTACTAGTTAGTGCAAATAAAAAGTTGATCAAATAGTTTGAACTTTGAAAACTAATTGGTTAATTTCTCCGAACATAAAGAAGGGAAAAATGTAATAGTTGACGTAGAAAGCGTGTTCACAACTTCGATCAAAATAAAGGCATTCACAAATTTTTTTTTGATAAGTTATTGCAACAACAACAACCAAGGCAAACATTAAGCTATCTGCAAACAGTAAAGCTAGCCTGAATCACCATCTAGCAGATGGTGATCTTGAATCGACAACAACAACAAACCAAACCTAATCATAACAAAATTTAAGCTTCAAAATTTCAAAATGCCAAAATTTAAATCTTCAAATCTTCAATCTTCAAGCTACAATTTTCAATCTTCAATCTTCCATCTTCAGTTCATCAAATCTCAACGCCAACAGAGGCGGAGATATGGAAAGGGAGAAAGAGAGAGTCAGATCTGGTTTTCGATCGAAAATACCGACAACCTCAAACGAGGAGGCGAATCTGGCGGAACGACGGTCGAGGAGACGAATCAGGCTGTCCGCCGACAACCTCAAACGAGGAGGCGAATCCGCTGGAACTACGGCCAAATAGACGAATCAGGCAGAACGACGACCGACAACCTCAAGCCTGCGTCGGAGGAGGACGTCGGTAGGGGCTGGTGGAGTGGACGCAAGCCAATTTCAGATCCGCCAAGAATAGCAAGATCTAAAATGGTGGTCATGTATATTTTTTAGATCTGAACGGTTACAAGAGTTAATAGCAGTTTAGGAGGAGGGAGGAGAGGGAGAGATCTAGATGGAGGAGATGTGATGGATTGAAATTTTTGGATCTGAGGAAGGAGGAGGCCGGCTAGCTAGCTAGCTAGTCGTTCAATTGAATTTGGAAGACAAATACCCATGCCAGTATATTAAGCCACGTACGTATCTAGTTATGTACCAATCAATTTTTCAAAATATCTATATGTTTGATATTATATCATTTATAAGGAGCCCACACAAAATGAACTCCTAGCCAATATTGTGCTATCGTGCGGTTAGAATTATTTCTGGATTTGTGTTTAATTTTTGGCTGACTGATATGCTTTACTTTTAGGACGCTGTTGTGAAAGGAGCGTTTGCTATCCCTCTCACCGCTTCAATCTCCACCTCCATCTCCCGCTATCTCTCTCACCGCTTCTCCCGGCTTGTTTTTGATCTCATCCTCTCTTCTCTGTAAAACATGGTAGCCTCCATCTCTTTATTGACCATTCAATTGATAAACAACCCTATGAAGGAAAGCAGAACTAGAGAGAGAATCTAGACGGAACGACGGGCTCGGGAGGAAGAAATCGAAGTCTACAAATTCGTCTCCAAAATTGATCGGTTTGAACTTTTCCTTCTCAATTGGAAATTTGTTTCTTTTTGTTGCAATTCGTTATGTAGGTATGCTTCCAAATTAGATGAAGTTGGATTTTTTGTGACCCTTGAATTTGTTCGGTGATCGACATTGATTCCAATTCTTCTTCTTCAACCGTCACTTAAGATTAGAGTCAAAACCTAGCAATATTTTTACACCAGCTCATCTTGGTGCCCACTTAAAAGCTCTCAACTTTCTATGGCAACCTCAAGAATCTGGCTACAAAGATACTTGGTTGGTAAATAAACAAATTACGAGAACCAAATTCAAGCTTTTCAAGTAGAATCCATTGCATTATTTTCTCTTATCTTTTGATAGCTATTCTTTAAATTTTCTCTCTGCAGCTTTTTAGATCCATTATCCCCTGCGTGTTGGATCTTTGTACTTTTCATGTGGTTAGTATAAGTTTGTTTAGTGATGATTTGATTCAAGTCTGTTGGATCCAATGGGTCAAAAGGATATCAGAAAGCCATTTTATGTGTAAATACTTTTTAAATTAGCTTTTAGGGGTATTTAATTAAAGGTTTTGCTGCCAGATTTGATTAATAATTCTTGAAAGAATGGGTGTATGATTGTGTTTGTGGACCACTTGCTTGATTATGCAGTGGCTATGCTGGTTTTACCATTAGTGTTATATTTTAGGAAATTTACAAATTTCAAGTTTGTGTGTTATATCTAAAAGTAATTATATTATAAATATTTATCCTCGTGGGAAAATTATAGTGTAATTGATCATTTGTCTATCCCTGGCATTCAGGTGATTGAGTGTTCTTGAATATATGCGATGTTGCCAAATCCAAGGCGTATGTGTGCTCACTAATGCAATATTTTAGAATTGCTAATGTGAAAAATATCAAAGTTTCAATGATGACCTATATAAGTTTCTATTGTACGCATTATCAATTCTTGGAAATTTTGTGAGGCCTACAGAGTTTATTGGCCAAAGATCATGTTTGTCATCTCTATCTCATATGGATATTTTCGTAAATGAGAAATTTTTTAAGTATAATGTTTGCTCAGATCAAGGAGTTTCAAGAAAGAAGATATCATGTCTACAATTATTGAGCTATCAAAAATCCAAGAAACAACCTTTTGCTTAAGGATGCATCTTAGAGCTGCATTCTAGGAATCTATGTGTTTTGTTAATGAAGTCAGTTATTTTCTTTTAATAAGCTGCATTCTAGGTTTCCTTGTTGCCCAATCTGTTCATGCATCAATTTATCTTTATTATTTATTTTTTATTTTTTTATCCTCTCAATAGGAAGAGAGACTTGGAGGTGTTGGTCCAAGTTAAAGAATCGAATGGATTGGAACAAAATGCTCGAAGTTTCTAAAAGACTCCATGCTCGGTTTTGATATGCAAGAGTGATGTCCTCAAACGACTTAGAGATTTTGAAAGGATTTACAGTGAGACTCACCTCCTCAAGTTGATGTTTTCATTGAGATGTTCATCTCTCGCATATTGAGACAGTAAGTGCCAAATTCAGTGCATCCTGTTTGACAATTCTTATGGGCTAACTTTGTAGCATTCTGGAAACGTACATTAGAAGAGGGATATTCTCCCCACTGCCCACTAAACTACATATGTGTGCTTGGTTTCTGTTTCTCTGATTTGGTTATTTGAATGGCTTGTGTTGTTGATCAAATTCAATGCTTATTGTTTGCTTCTATGGAGAATTCACCACTCAACTCAATGCTTTTTTTGGCATGCTCTTCAAGAATGATATATGACTATCTTTTTCCACTGTTTTTTTTTTTATAAATAAATGTCCTTTTTCTCTTTCTTTCTTTTTGGCTTTTATAATGTCAAGATACCTTAATCTCGTCGTGACCTGATAACAGGAGGTAGCTTTTGTTGGGCTGAAGTTATGGCAAGTCATTCGCTCGCAGTGATGTTCTTCCGCATGCCCTATCATTGCAATCAATGACTGTCATAATGCTAACGGTCTTTGTATTGCATCTATGCCTTTTTGTTGCCTGATTGTATCGGTCGAGCACTCATTCTTCGTTCTTGTGAGCTTGTGATCCACCTTTGAAATTTGTCTCTCTTACAACTTATATGCAATTGGTGTGAAGATTTGGTGCCTTGTGCATATCATGTCTGGGTTTCCTTCTTTTCTTGGTTCATCAAAAGGGTTTAAGCCAAGAGCAGATTTATGTTGTATTAGGTTGTTACAAATAATTTGTGAAAAAGTATGCAATCACTAAAATTAAGTTGCAACTTCTCCAAAAGGATTGCGATCTTCCTAGGAGTAATAGCCCATTTCCTAGATACATGTTAGATTTGGATTAGTATCAACTTCACCTCTCCTAATTTGTTTTCATGGTAATTTATGTCAAATTGATCAAGAGATGTACTCTATTACGAAAAATGTCTTTGTTTTTGTCTGTCCAGGTCCCTTATCTCGATCAGCTGTACACAATGAGAGTAGAGTAAACTGGTTGTTCTAGAATTCTCAAGGGAAGGATAATGGTATGTGCTCTTCTGTTGACGACTTCTTTAGGTGAAGACATACCTCATGTTATATTCACTTTTGCCTCTATTTTTGCTGTATATACGAAGCGTAGATCTTTAATCAAAGTGTATTATTAAACAAATTTAACTTATGTGTGAATTAGCACGAGTCCACACGGTAATTTTCAAGGTATGAGGTGCACTTATTAACTTCTTGAATTCCTGCAATTTTAGGTTGCCTCAACATTACATGTGAAATAGATATCTGTCTATGATGTTTTTACATCACTTATGGCATTCTTATTTTACTAATTAATTCCCAAGGCAACTCATGTTAGCTAATGAGTTTTGACTTGTGATGTTAGCAAATCCTTAGCTTTAATTTATTTTTATTTTTGAATTTAAAGGAGGGCTAAAACTGCAATCATAGCTGAAGAAAAAGCACAAAGTGTGCTGGCTGAGTTTCCATGGAATCAATGTAGGTGTATATGGTCACCTGTTATAATAGGCAGATAAAAAGGACAATGATCAAAAAGGAGTTTCAACTTTCTAAGTGATTCATGAGAAGCCAAGTACCTCTCAGTCCAGTCCTAAAGAAGCTATTCAATCCTGTAAATTCATTTACGACGTATAATCTGTTGGCTTTGGCATGGATTACATCTTTCATGCCTGTTTGTTAGTATGTTGATCCTTGTGCATTAATTTTATGCTGTAGAATCTCCTCACCATTAACATTAAATTATTACAGATTAAGTAACAAGATTCAACTCATAAATTTTCTTTTTCTTTGCCTGAATGTATTAATATTCCATCATATTTATCATTAACATATGTGCTTGTTATTGTTTCAGTGCTTGAATGTGCCCCTATTCAAAATCAGACTGTTGCTTGTGAGATTATAATGATTTACAGCTTCAATGATCCATGTAAGATTGTTCCATACTATCAACCCCCATTTCAACCGGTGGAAATGATGTAGTTAGTGCACATAACTACTTTAAACCCCTATAATTCTTTTTCGATTTTCAAGTTTTAAGAGATATTGATATTTATAGGGATCGAGAATTCTATGATGAACTCTTACAATTGAGAATACTTCTGAGAGCAAAGAAGCGGGGGAGTGATGCACCCCAAATAGGTTATCCTTGTTCCAGCACACAAAAGCATTATAGTTGTTGAAATTGAAATTCAAAATATAAAGAGCTCAGTTTTTATCTTATAATATATTCTACTAAGTTGCTTATTTCTATGACATTTGAAGCATTGTTTTCAGGAGTGTTGGAATCACATTATCCGGCTTCTTAATGAAATTTTTGACATTTATAGCACACCCCAAAATTTGAGGTCACTAGACCATGTCAATTTAGGCGGTGTTTCCCTTTACATGGATTATATGTCATCTCCTGCTATGAACAAGTTTTTTTAGGCTCCCTTGTTTTTGTTACCGAGATCAAGTTTTTTTAGGCTCCCTTGTTTTTGTTACCAAGATTCGGTGTTCTGAAATGACCTACCTTATCCAACGCGGCTTCTGCTTTGTTTAAGTTCAGTTATTGCTTACTCCAAATTAGCTTTTGTCTAAAGCATGGGTAAAATTACTTCATGCTCTTAGCTACCAAAAAAACAGTATGATCCCTTCAAAATAAATGAGATGCCACATTTCAGAATTTTCGAACCGTGCTGACTTCTTTTGAGGTCCCCATTGATCAAGTATAGTTAAATATACAATAGGAATCAATATACAAATACATATTCAAAGGCCGAATACATAGATAGGTCCCTGAACTTTGACGATTTTTGCAACCATATCCCTATACTTTAGGGTTTCAAATAGGTCCTCCTACTATACATATTTTTGTCATTTAAACACAAAAATCCGATCTGACAAAACGCGTGTAACTCACTTCCGTAATTGCGAGTAAGATAGGATAAAACTCTTAATTTTTTATAAAAAAATTTCTTTTTTTCTTTTTCTTATATGTATAAACATCATTTTTTTCTTTAATTTCTTTTCTCTTTTTTTTTAATCTTTTTTCTTTGCCAATTTTTTCAGATCCAATGAACAGACGGACTGAACGACGAACTGAACGACGGTCTCAGGAGAGAGTCAGGCCGGAACGACGAACTCGGGACAGAAAGAATGGCCCGACTGGAACTCAAATCTCAATGCCGGCGGTGAGCAACCCTTGGAAGGAACTTGAACCAGAGAGAATCGGGACAAATTTGGTTCCTCCGGATCTTGAAGAACGCCGACGGTGAAGGGGCGGTGAAGATGGCCTTCCTGATTCAGGATAGATCGCTCATTACAGGCATAGTTGAACATCGAGCAATCAATTTCTCAAATAGTTGAAATCTTCAAGGGAAAATCGAAAGAAAGAAAAAAATAATAGAAATTCAAGGGGAAATTGAAAGAAAGAAAAAAAGAATAGAAAAAAAAAGGGAAATCAAATAGTTGAAAGCATTCAATTTCATCAGAGAGGAAGATCAAAAGTGGGAGATGGTCTCGGATGGAGTGGGAGATAAGGAAGAATGCCGGCGGTGAGTATTTTGCTTTCTATGGTTAGATTTTGGAACCAGATCAGATCCAAAGGGAAGGAGACAAAAAAATGTTATTGAATTAAAAAAAAATATATTTTTTTATTAAAATTACCTAGTTGGCGCTCACATGGCATCCACGTCAGTGCGAGTATATTACACGCAGGTGGAGTTTAAAAGATTTGTGTTTAAATGACAAAAACATGTATAGTACGAGGACCTATTTGAAACCCCCAAAGTACAGGGATATGGTTGCAAAAATCATCAAAGTTTAGGGACCTATTTATGTATTCGGCCCATATTCAAATTATGCCTAGCTTCATCCTCAATATCTATCTATAAAACTTATTCTAATTATACACACAAAACCTCATAAAATGCAAACTCAAACCAGTTCCCCGTGCATCGCACGGGGTCTCTTGCTAGTATTTAAAATTTCAATCTATATCAATATATGCATCACACGAACCCTACGCGTTCAGTTTTTTTTTCCCATATTCGTTAACCGTAACTACATATATATTTGAAAAATGACATATTACCATAACAATGAGATAATGAATGAACCATAAAAAAAAAAATGGGTCTCTTATCAAAAAATTAAAAATAAATAAATGTCTTTTGCAGTGAGAAATGGGCAAGAAGGTCATTCTAACCGAATATAAGAATCAGTCGGGCCATGGACCTCTTCGATTTATATAAAATGGGGAGGGAAAATGAATTAAAAGAACATCAAACTTTTGACCATTGACTCTGAATCGATTGAGCTTCTAATTGTATGGACCAGTTATTGTGGGCCTAAACTCAGTTGCCGACTTCCCTGCCGGACAAGCCGAATACCTTGTGAAAAGGTCGGCTCGGCATTTTTTTTCCCCAATCTATAAGAAATTGCTTTAATGATAATATCATTAATATGTGAAATAGATTATAAATCTACATTATACTAGAATTATTGTTAATGAGTAATGACCCATACTTTATATGACCCATACTTTATACATGGACCACTATTAAAAACATTTTTTTAATGTAGAATTCAATTTATAAGTGCATAATAATTTTATTTTTATGTAAGAAAAAGATTACTAATTAACCATAAAAAATGAATTTATAGTTTATCTTTTAGGATTTAGTTTCTGAAATTAATATTCTTATAATATATTTTTAAGACATTATAGAATAATAGTTGTAAAATATGGTAAAAAAATTACTAGTAGTTTGATTAGGAATAGACTCGGTGTAAATAATATTGGTAAGCTTTCTTTCAGTATACCTTAATTTTTAAGTAATTTTAATATAGTTTGTGCACTATTTTCTTGCGCTAGTACTCCTAGTAGTATGATATGATATAAGAGAAAGATACCACTTTGCAATACTTTTTATTTATTTTTTGGTCGACATGTTGCAAAACTTTTTATTAATATATGATGTTTATATTTCTAGGCCATTGAGTTGATTTCATGCTATTTATAGCGTATGTCACATTTAGATATTTTATACTCCTTATTATAGTGGGCAAATAGCCTTTCAGACTCAGTAGGGCTTTATAATCTTTGCTATCTTTTATTAATCACGAATAACGCTTATAAACTTTAATTAGTGGAAAGTGGAAACCCACCTTGGGAGGGAAAATATAATATCAGCTCATCAAGTTCAGACCTTTTTAAAAATTTTGAAAACTAGCTTAAATTTGCCATGCCATGCACAACAATAAAGTAAATATTATAATTATTATATTATAGTATTAATGGAACTAAGAATAAAACGTTTTAAAAAAACAACTATTCTAAAACATTAAAATATTTTAAAAAGATATTAGACATAATTAAGGTAATTTTATATGTGGAATAATTGTTAATAAAGTAAAAATTTTGAAAAAACTTATTCTAGTAAAGTTAAGCCAATTTTAAATAGTCAATTTCTATGACCAAAAAAATTTTAAAACGATATTAGATATGATTAAGATAATTTTATATATGGATAATTGTGAATAAAATAATTATAGATTATGTAATCAACAGATGAGAAGGACATAAAATTAATCAGCAAAATTAATTTTATGTCACATAGTTAGATAAACCATACTAAAGATAGAGAAATTCGACTTTAGTTATAGTATAATAACTAGTTATAACAGTCGTGCCCTGCACGACTATGACTTAGTTTTTTTATAACAAAAATATTAATAAAGAAAAATATAATATAAATTTTAATATAAGTAATTTATTGCCTATAATATGTATAAAAAATTAATTTGTTTTAAAATCAAATAAAACAAATTAAATCTAGATTATTAAGTTTAAAATTGAAGATAAACATAGATTATTAAGATAAAATAATCTACATTGTTCTTTTTCCTTGACAATATTACATAACCAGGTTTAACTCGTTATACTCTTTGTTCCGTGCACGACTATATGGATTTAATACTTAATTTATTTAATAAATAATATTTTAATTTAATATAAAAATAAAACTAATGTATTTATTAAAAAAATCATTAAGTTGAGACAATATAATTTGAGGTATATTCAAAGTTGTTAAGGTGAATCCAATATAAGTTTGATAGCTTAATGATAATTTATTTATGACAAAATATAAATAAAAATTATTTAATTAGAATCATTAAATTTTATAAATGTTTTACAAAAACAATTAAAAAGCCAAAAATTATGTAAATTCTGAATTTTTTTTAATCAAATTCAATTCTTTAAAAATCTTTTTAATAAAAATTTAAAAAAATAATTAATAAGTAAAGATTGCAAAAATATGAATGAATATAGAATTTTTTTAAAGATGAAAAATCTTTTATATCAACATAAATAATCCAAAAAAAATTAAGGAAAAGAAAATATACTTTTTTTAATCAAAATTTAATTTAGGCAAGTAATTATATACATATTTAAAAAAATTATTTTTTTATCTAAATTTGATTTAAGATAAATTTTCAATCTTTTACATAAACCTTTTACATAAATAGATAAAAGGATAAAGATAAAAATTTTATTTTTATTTTTAATTAAAATTCGAATAATTTTTTTTCCAAATATAAAATATAGTGTAATATTAGTTTTAGATAGAAAAATTATAGTAAAAATATTTTCCTAACTTATTATGATAACAATCTATCATTATATATTAAAAAAATCTTCTATTTTATTTTTTCTTTCTTTTATTTTTATTAAATATATTTGAACGTTAGTTTTTATAAAAATTAGATAGATATTAAAAAATTTTAAATTTTTTTTATAAATAATAAGAATACAAAAATATTTTTTAAATATAAGATGGGGCCACAATTGTTCTGGTTGCTCGAAAAGGTTTGGGTTTAATATATAGTTATAGATAGATAGATGGATATTTCATAGATATTATCATTTATATGCCTATTTTTATTTCAAAGATATATGTGTGACCATATGTACATATTTTTTCTTATATCTTTTTAATTTATCTTTTACAAATATAATAAATATAATATTATTTTTTATCTATATTGGTAGAATATACTAATATTATTTTATCTTTATTTTTATTTGGAGATAAATTTTTACAAATATGTTTACTTGGAGATAACTTTTTTGCATAATTAACTATAAAAAACTATTATTTTAATAAAGGGGTGATGTGGCGCAATATGATGGCAGAAATTAATCCGGCTTTAGTTATTAGTAATAGATAGATAGATAAGAAACCTAACTGTGTTTGAAATTTAAATTACTTTTTAGTAAAAGGGGAGGGAAACTTGTGAGTTTTGAAAATATATTGGTGGTTGCATTTGGGTCCGGGGGGATTAAAAGAAGGGTAAGCCTTACTTATGTGTGTAGAGAAGCTAGTAATTAAATTATTATTTTTTGTTATGTAAATAATTGATTTTGCATAGTTAAGGATAAAAGGTTGGTGTATACGTACATGTCCGGATGAAGCACAACAATCGTGTAGATATGATCTCTTAGAAAGAACCAAGAATTTAATTATTGATTAATTTAAAGTATAGATATTATAATAACTGATGTGGTGATTAGTGTACAAATATTTGTTTACAATCTACTACTAATTGATATACAAAACCGTATGATTCTTTTACTGTTTTTGTACATAAAAAATGTGAAAACTTGTTGAAACTTAAACAACATGTGGTTTAATTTTTATCTTAATCAACATGGTTGTGAAATAAATTAATAAAAAATATTATATATTTTCAGTACTTAAATTTGTGTACAAACCGTTTTGGTAAAAAGCAAGAAGCTTTAGATAAGCTTTTCTTACTTCTTATCAAAACGAATTCAAATAGGGACAACAGTGGAAGTGGCTGAGCTTGAGGCTTTGAAATTGGGATTGGAGAATGCAATCCAGGCGGGAATACATAAAATTGTGATGGCTTCAGACTGTCAAATTGCAATTCAGAAGTTGAGGTTGGAATCTCTTTTGCGATCTGTTGTTGGTCTTCTGGTGGCACAACTCTTAGCAATGAACCATGAAGTTGAAGCGTGTAGATGGAGCTTTGTGCGCCGGAGTTCAATCAGGCGGTCCATGTCCTTCATAGATTGTTGCCAAATAATTCGTTAGTCATTTCGGATGTTTTTTCTTTACCTGCTGTGTGTTTTGATGTAGTTCAGACTGATCTTGATGTTGCTTAATATATTATGTGGTTTTGGTGATAAAAAAAAAGCTTTGGATAAGCGGGCAATCAAAGTCTACTTTATGAAAATGTGATAATTCAAGCCCTATATATAACTAATTAATTATGTCCCATCAATATATTCATCCTTACAAGGAGTATTTCTTAAAAACCGAACAATACAAGATTACATCTTTAAGAGGTAATAATTAATTCGGTTTATCCGACAAATCTAATAAAATCAAAAGGTCGTTATAAACGATAGCCGAGAACACAACAAGAGTAAGCACAAGCAAACAAAATTCACAAGTAATGTAAAATATAACATACGAAAAAGGAACTAAAGTGAGTTGGGGACAGGAAGAATAAAGCAATACAAGGAACTAGTGTTGTTGCCACATAGGTCAAATCAGACAAATCTAAAGAAGAGGAAATTAGGCCACTAATGTTGTCTCTATCAGGATGAAGGATTTTCAAGGACCTCGAAAACGTCCACGACCTGGTTGAACACAACTCAAACTACATACATACTAAAAATCAACTCGTGAAGAAGTACAAATTATGCTCGAGTCTAAACTGACAAAATAACCCACAAACAAAACTACCAAGAAAACATAAAAGCCCAAACCACATCAAGCAATACATGATGTTTAGTATTTTTGGATATCGATATCAAGCAATATCTTTTAATTTCATCATGATATCAAATAACCCCCTCCATTTGATATACTATTTTTCCTAGTGGTATCATTGATATCTCAACCATCTCTTCTCTTCTATCTCGCTTCTCACTCCTCAACCACATCGTCCACCTAATCGTTTAGATTCAACAACATCCAGACAATCGATCAACACCTAAATCCAACGTTGTCTAAGCATGATACATTGTAGTTTCTACAATATAACTAAGACTTTTTAAGATTATTTATAATTTTTAGAATGTTATCATTAGTATGATGTGAAAGTCAAACTGTCAAAGTCAGGAGCTTAATGAAAGAAATCAAGAGTTACAAGGATGTTTTAAGACAAGACTAGACTTGAAGTGTTGAATTGGAGTTGTTGTTTCGACACATCTATCTTACGACACTTCTTTTAGGAGCTACGGTGGTCGTTTGGAACTCATTTTGGTATCATTGAGAAGATAACTCGAAGAGCTACAATTCATATTTTACTCCGAGTCAAAACTCCCACTCTAAGAGGGTCAAAAATAGCCTCTGAAAGTACCATAAGAATGTTGTCGACAGAAGTATCGCGACCACGGTTCCAAAACCACGATCGTTGTGACCTTTTCCACGGCCGCGATTGTGTCGACCTTGGCGCAAGAAGACCTTCCGAGTTATCTTATTTGTTTCCTTATTTTTATCTTTAGCTTTTCGGTTTTATTCTGTGTTCTTAGTTTTATAAGACTTATTTTAGAGTTTTATCTATCATCATTTTTTTCATTGTCGTTTTGAAGAAACCCTAGAGAGATTTGCAACGCCTATGGAGCACTAAAACTTTATTGTTTCATTCTTACGTGAATGTTTTTGAACTAAGTAACTTGTGAGGTTTATTCTAAGTATTGTTTCTTTGATTATATCAATTTCTCTTGCGCTTAGTTATCAATGAATGTTATTGATTTTCTTAGCTTGATCAACTAATTGAGATTGATTATGTTCTACTGCTAGGATTTAGATTTTCGCGTTGAAAAGCTTCATCTTTGATAGCAAACTCATTGTCTTAGAACTCGTTGGACTAAGACAATTGAGAAAGGGAACTGATTGCATGTGAATGCTTAACTTGTTGTTTTGTGTTGCATGTATCCTGAATCATCCTTGTTCTTAATGCTAATATTGAATTGAGTTATGATCGTTTAATGATTGTTTGATATTAAGTTTTTGCAAGGCTCGTTGACTTGCTAATTACATAAGATCAGGATAGGAATAATGGAAGGATATGAAATACTTGATTAAGAATCAAGGATCATTGAACTTAAATCAAAAGTGGATACTTGTGAATGAAACTCTTTTCTCTACTTAAATAATAAGAACTTGTTTACTTGTTTGTTTATTGCTTTGATTTTAGAATTAGAAAAACAACCAAAACCCCCATTTTTACATTCTTAGTTGGTAAAAATACGGAAAAGCTATATACACACAAAAAATTTTCCCCGCGCACAAGATTTGGCTCTATTCATGAAGCGAGTCGCTTCATAATGCGAGCCATCTACAGATACTCGAGCGGATTTTTTTTAAAAGCAGCTAAATGACACACTTCATGAAGTGTGATGCAATATGGTGCGATTTTCTTACCCAATCCAATATTTTTTTTACATATATAGGTTCCTCTCGTCGATAGCTTCAATTTGATAGGTAATAAGCTCAAATCCGACATCCGAGCAAAAAGTTAGGAACATTTTAAGATTGGACGTACGCAAACTACTTTAACACGATGTTTTATTTGGGTTAGGATTTAAGATAAGGCTTAGTATATAATATTTTGGTACGGTTTAGGTTTATTGTAAGTATTAGGGTTTATGGTTACGGTAATGCTTTAAGGTAAGGTTTTGGGGCTAAGGGTTAGGGTTTATAGTAAGGATTATGGTTTAGTGTAGGATTTGAGTGAGGTTTAAGGTTTGTGTATAAGATTTAAGATATAGTTTGAATGTAGAGTTTAAATTACAGATTAAGGGTACGGTTTTAGATAAGGATTAGTGTTTATGATGGTGTTTAAGATAAGGTTTAAGGTATGATATTAGGTAAGTTTTAGGGTTTATAGTTAGGGTTAGGGTTTAGGGTAGGATTTGAGTGCGGTATAGGGTTTATGATAGTGTATGTTTATAGGTTTAGGGCTTAGGGTATAAGATAGAATTTTGATAAAGAATTTAAGGTATGGCTTAAGTGTAGGGTTTTGGGTAAGGTCTAGGATTTAGAGTAGTGTTTGAGTAAAGGGTTTAAGATAAGGATTAAAGTACGGTTTTGGGTAAGGTTTAATGTTTATGGTAGAGTTAGGGTTTATGTTTAAGTTAAGGCTTTAGCATTGGATAAGACTTAGGATAAGAGATATAATTTATGGTAAAGGATAACCGGATAGGGGTGTGCAAACCCGTTTGACCATGATTTTGGTTAACTGAAGTTTAATTAACCATTATTTCAGTTAATTACAATCATTAACCAAAATCGACTCTTTAATCTCGGTTAATCAGAGATTTGTTAACCGAATTTTTGGTTCTGTTTTCTCATTAACCAATAACTATTTATTTAATTTTATATTATAAGAATACACTTGAACAACAATAAAGTTATCAGCTTTATATTAAAACTATTATCGCTCGATTAGAATTTCAAAATAAATACTATTTTACATGATGATTATGTTTTAAATTGTCTTTACAATATGCATTATATATATAACCTTTTGGGAGTTAAATATTTAAAAAAAAGGTATATTTAACTAATCAATGATGTAAATATAAAATAATATTTTCAAAATCAAATATAATTTTAAATTCTCAAAATAAGCATGTAATTCCATTAAGTTAAAATATACTTAAATGCTATCATAGATAAACGACGTGTGAAAATAGTTTGCATACGTCCAATCTTTAAATGCTCATAACTTTTTGCTCGGGTGTCTGATTTGAGCTTATTACCTATCAAATCGAAGCTAGCAACGAGAAGAAGCTATATATGTACAAAAATATGGTATTTGGTAAGAAAATCGCACCATATTGCATCACGCTTCATGAAGCGTGTCATTTTGCCGCTTTTGCAAAAAATCCGCTCGGGTATCCGTAGATGGCTCGCATTATGAAGCGGATCGCTTCATGAAGCGAGCCAAATCTTTTGCGCGGGGAAAAAAATTTGTGTGTATATATCCTCAGCCTAAAAATATTAACTTGGAAATACGAGATCAGGGTCGGCCTTTTGGGTTGTTTGGGTAGGGTGTTGGCCTAGGGCCCCAACTAGTATAGTGCCTAATATATTAAAGTAAACAAGAAAAGTTAATGAAAGATTTATTGGCTCAGTGGTAACAGGGTCCTTTGTTTTGCTAGAATTGTAGCTGGTCACAGGTTCGGACTTTCAAAATCACTTTTGCCAGATAACTGAACAAATATCTGTCTGTGTCCATATTTGTATTTAATGATACTTCTTAATATTGTTTATAAACCCCAGTTTTCCTATAAAAAGATCAAATAGTGTATTTATCACGTGACATTTTTTACATAGATAAAGTGTTCTTAGACTAAAATTAAATAAAAAATTTATTTACTATATATTATGGGCCTTCAATTTTTATTTTGCCCAAGGGCCTACAAAGTATTAGGACCGGCCCTGTACGAGATTTCTTTGGGTTCGACCCCAACTTACTAGCTATACTTATTTAAGCAATAGAGATTCTTTCGATAAGGCACGACGACTTTAAGCGTGTCAATAGCCTAGATTTGGCAATGTCCGAGCATCGCCTAAATCTGATGACGTCCCAACATTGCTAAAATTGCTTCCTCCTCACCAGACCCGATGTTGAACGAATGTCCTACTCACTCTTCTATCACCTTAGCGTCTTCAAGCATCCAATTGACTACGGGAACGATTGTCAATGGAATCTGGGAATTGGATGTCAGATAACATTTTGCCTAACTCATTCCTCATTTGTTATTTGGTGCTATTGTTCAGTATTTTTTCCCTGAACTAATTTGAGCATTAGAAATGCATATTCAACAAATTTATTGTATAAATTAGTTTGTTTATATCCAAAAAATAGGGTTGTTTTAATTAAATATTTAAAAATATTTAAGTCTATAAAACAAGAAATCAAAATTATGTTTAATGTCAAAATCTTAAAAAAGTTACTTATTTGACCAAAAACACAATATTTCATACCAAACAACAAATATAAGATATGATTGGTATATATAAACATACCAAACAAAGATATCAAGTATCAAACTCATCTCATAAGCATATTTGACATTTCATATTCATATCCATACTTGATAACTTATATCTTTGATATCAGTACCAAATGAGTAACAATATAGGTACTATAATTAAATATAGTTATTTTTATCGAAAGAGAGTTATCATTCCCACACCTTATTGAATCGGAAAATAGGCCAAATAAGGAAATCTCTTACATCATTAGACAATAAAAGGTAAAATAGTATAAGGTTGTTCCTTTGGAACTTGACAACCCAATGAAAAAATAAAACCATAAGATGCGAGGCAATCAACAACTTTGTTCACCGACCTTGGGATAAATATCATGGAACTGAACATGAAATCCCCATATAAGTAGTCATGAGTCCATGACAATATGACACTTGGTTGAAATAAGGATAAGCTCTCTCATGTGTTGTTTGAGTTAATGAAATCACTAGCGCTAAATCTGACTCGATATGACACGAGGAAACCCAAGACTCCAAGCCAAGCGAATATCTTAAAGAATGTCTCATAGACCTGTAATTGAAATTGAACAAGAACCAATGTTGTGCATGCAACCACTAGGTACAACGAAACCCAAATGGGAACAAACCAACCCATGTATGTTGATCTTCATCACCCAACTAGGCAACGAACTTCTCCAACTGATATGAACTCCCTTGCCTAGGATTCGTACTAGATCTATGAAAGGAAGAAATTTGATTCTTATAGAAAACAATCGGGTCACTCTTGAATCTATCGTCTTCAAAAATGTAAGGCATTTCTCAACTGTATGCCCACCAAATGGTTGTATAAACATAAACCGTCAAGGAGGAAATCTAATGGAATGACGTAGTGTCCAATGCACGGTCTAGTTGTGTTGTGTTCACATGAGCAAGAACAATTTATTTATCAGATTACTTGTATTCGATTTTCCTGTGTGCAAAATCCACTTGACATATAATAGTAATGCATCGCGAACAGGGAAGACATTGGATTTGGACCCAAAAAACGTACACATGATACCCCAAGGGAGATCTTGGACCGACTCCTTGAATTCAATCAGATTCCATGGCAACCAATTCCACAATTTAGCTATAAAGAAACATAAGCAGGAGGCGCCCGCGGTAAGTCAGGCGGGCGCGCTTTGCCGCAACCGCGGGCGCTGCCTTTGCAACCGCGGTCAACCTCTGTGTCACCTCATTCTCACAACCCTTCTTTTGTCGGGTCTTCCACACCCCACCCCTCGGCTTCTCAAGAATCTACCCTACAACAGCAGCCTGCAGTATTAGCTGGACAACAGTCATTTGAAGCTGACTCACACTCAAGCCAAAACCCCTACCTGGCCGCTCCTTCGTGGTTCCGACTAGGGCTGTCAAAACTTGACCCGACCCGAAAAACCCGCCCGACCCGCCCGACTCCAAACCCGACCCGACCCGAGAAAAGAATAAAAAGTTTTATACCCGACACATGTTTGACCCGAACTGATTTGACCCGAATTCGAAAAAAACCCAAACTCGAGATAAACCCAAAATTGATTATACCCGAATGGACTAGCCTGATGCAACCCGATATCCGATACTACCCGACCCGAAGTCATCCGAAAATCCGAAGTTACCCGACCCGAAACCATCCGAAAATTACATTATGTTTTAAAATATTAATAATAGTGAATATTTATCATAATTATGTTTTTAATTTAAATATTACATTAAATATTTAGACCCTAAAGTATTTAAACTACAAAAAATAATCATTCGATATATGGTCTGAATCAAAATCCGGCTTACTCGAAATCAGATTAACCCAAAATTCGGCCAAAGTCGAAATCCGATTCACCCAAAATCCGAAAAACCCGAACCTGACTCACCCGAAACCCGACTAAATCCGAAATCTAACTATACCCGAAACCGGACTTATCCGAAATCAAGTTGGATCGAAAACCAATGACCCGACCGAAATTGACCCGAAACCCGACTTTGCCCGATTAATTGGGCACTCGACCCGAAAAGATCCAACCCAATTTGACCCGATTTTTAAAATATCCAAATTTGACCCGTATCCGAACTTACCCGAAATTGAATTGACCTGACCCAAACCCGGCCTGATCCGCCCGATTGACACCCCTAGTTCCGACCACCGACTAATTCCACACACACTATGACTACCCGGTCCCGCACCAATAGCCTCAAACCCAAAGCTCTTCTTGATACCAAATATCCTATTCCAATTGCCTTATTAGCCCATCCCGAGCCCAAATTTTTTCATCAAGCCACTAAAAATCCTGAATGGCAGCATGCTATGCAGATTGAATATGATGCCTTAATGAGAAATGGGACATGGGACTTAGTTCCTCCGCCTCCTGATGTTAACATTGTTGGTTGTAAGTGGGTTTATAGGGTTAAGCAAAAACTAGATGGTTCAGTTGATCGGTACAATTCCCGTCTGGTTGCAAAAGGCTTTAATCAAGAAGCTGGAGTTGACTACTTTGACACCTTCAGTCCGGTTATTAAGCCGACCACTATTCGTCTTATTCTCAGTTTGGCTCTTACACTTGATTGGCCTCTTCGACAGGTTGACATTAATAATGCCTTCTTGAATGGTGATCTTTCTGAGACGGTTTTTATGGCTCAACCACCGGGTCTTCAGGCTGCTGATCGCCCTAATCATGTTTGTCGTCTTCGTAAGGCACTATATGGTCTTAAACAGGCTCCTCGGGCTTGGTTTCATAAGCTCAAGGAGGCTCTAGTTCGGCATGGGTTTCAGGGTTGTTTTTCTGACTCTTCTTTGCTTATCAAGAAGCATGGCAAGCATGTTGTTTATATTTTGATATATGTGGACGATCTGATTATTACTGGCTCTCACAAGTCCATTATTGATGAGTTTGTTGTTAGTCTCAATCAGGCCTTCTCGCTGAAGGATCTTGGTCCTCTTCATTTCTTCTTAGGCATTGAGGTTACTCGGTCTCCCATGTCCATTCAGCTGAATCAGCAGAAGTATATTGCTGACATTTTGAAGCACAGTGACATGACTGGCGCCAAACCTATTGCATATCCTGCTGAGCCTGGTTTGCGTCTGATTCATACTGATGACCCATTTTCTGATCCACACTTGTATAGGAGCATTGTTGGTGCTCTTCAATATGTGACTATCACCCGACTTGAGATCTCTTATGTTGTTAACCGGGTTTGTCACTTCATGCATGATCCTATAGACTTGCATTGGGCGACTGTCAAACGGATCTTACGCTATCTTAAAGGGACACTCTCCTCTGGGTTGTGATGCGAGTCTGCCCTAGCTCGGACCTAGCTCCTACGGACCCGAGACGTCCTAGACCTTGGAGACCTCCTTGGATTAGGACTTAGTCTCATTTATGTATTATTTATATTATTATTTCTATTTCCTTCATTTACATTCCGTCTTTACTATTTTGGGCATGTGTTCTCTTATGCTTAAGAGACCGGCCCATTAAGCTATCATAAGGCCCATTAGACTATTATGGTTAGATTGCACCTTTCCTTTTATAGTAGTTTCGATTATTAGTAATTTGGGCTTGGATATTGGGCCTAGTCTAGCCCTAGTCCACTCCCAACTAGCTTCTAGGGTTTCATGGTTCTCTCTATATAAAGGAGCCACGCCTCCTTGTATTCTTTACGTCAAAATGAAGCCAATGTTATAGTAGAGAGCATTTCCTCCTAGCCTTGGCCCGACGTCACCTCGGTTCCGTTCTATCCTTGATTCTGCCTCACCCCACCCTCGTTCTGACGAGCATTAGAGGCCCGCGAGTCCACTTTGTGGTCTCATATTTATCCGGTTATTTGTGTCGGAGAAGATCTGGGTGTTTTGAGCCTAAATCCGCCCCTTGAGACCCTAGGGTCGCATCAGGTTGACTAAGGGATTATTTTATAACTGTAATTCTTTATATACGTATTAATGAAAATCAGAGGACTCATCTTCCTCACCAAAATTAGTGTGTTTACAAGCCTAAACTCTCTTTGACCAATCCCGAAGCATATGCAGATATGCTCATTGCTCAAGAGTCTCATCAGTTAAACCATAACAAGACCAATGCGGGATATGTCTCTAAATTTGGATACAATGCACATAAAACCGTGTTCTAACACGGTGGGTATGTACACTTAATTATTATATGGATACAAAATAATCCATGAAAGGAATAAATATCTTTCATAAGTATTCTCATTCTTATATTATTCTATAAAGCAATGGTTATATAGTACTCTAAAGTTTATGCCTTCATAAGGCCAATTAAAAAAAGTAGTTTGAAATTTGAATTGGTTTTTTGATTTTTTCTTATATTAATGAAGTAGTTACTTATACACTCTTCATTCATTGTTAATTTAGCACTGAACTCCTTTTGCCTAATATACACACTTTGATGAGTATAAGAACGTAACTAAATGGTCGATTTTATATATTTTTTGTGGCTAATTAGGTGCAAGTAGGTGTAGAATAATAGAACCAAAAATAATAATAGCACATAGTTTAGTTCTGATTCCATATGGGCAACCTATTATCTTTTTATACTAAAGTTTATATACTTCGACCAAAAAACAAAAAAAAAATACTAAAGTTTACATACTGCTGATAGGTAGCCGCCCACGGCCCACCCATGTTAATGAGACATAGGTATGTTACGTACCTATGTGGTTTTTGCCAATATTTGAAACTACTTGGCAAATTCTACAATATTCAACACCGCATTAGGCAAGTATAATGACAAAAGTAAAATATCATTTCATCCCACTCAGGGACTCGTTTGGTATTGAGAAAATATATCTAATTTATTTTTAAATTTTAATTTATTAATTAAAATGGTAATTAGTATCTCTGGTTTCCTATTTTTCATGTAAATTTTAAGTTGATTCTCTCCATCCTTTTGATTAATTTTAGCATATGATAACCATATCCTTTGATCAACGTGTCAAGTCAAGATAACGAGACATGTATTAATATATACTCCCTCTGTTCCATATTGTATGAGTTTTTAGTCAAATGCACACTTATTAAGAATATAAGTAAAAGATATTATTTGTGTGAATGATTCTCCATTCTATTAGAGACCCAAAAGGGTTTATATACATGATATGCTTAATGTCCAAGTGATCTTATCAATCTTGGGGCACAAGCCAAAACATAAAATAAGGAAGATGTATTAAAAAGATAATACATAATATTTATTGCCTAATACCCCCCAAGCTCATGGAGGAGCAACCACATGAAGCTTGGACCGTAATTGTAAAAAGCGAGCAGTGCCAACAACTTTAGTGAAAATATCAGCGATTTGATCGGGAGCACGCACATGCCGAACCACAAGAGAACCATCTTCAACATGTTCTCGAACAAAGTGATAATCAATTTTAATGTGTTTTGAGCGTTGATGAAATACCGGATTGGCAGACATATAAGTGGCACTTAGATTGTCACATAGAATGATTGGAGGAAGATGCAGAGGAGCTTGAAGTTCCTGTAAAAGCTGCTGAATCCAAATTAATTCAGTAGAAGTGAAGGCAATAGCCCGATATTTCGCTTCAGTGCTAGATTTGGCAACAACATGTTGTTTCTTTGAAGACCAGCTAATGAGATTGCCGCCATAATAAATGGCGAAGCCATGCTGAGAGCGACAGTCATCTCCGTCAGACGCCCAGCCAGCGTCACAATAGGCAACAAGTCGATGATCAACAGAAGGCCGAAGTAGTAGACCATTCGAAATGGTCCCTTTCAAGTAGCGCATAATGCGTTTGACAGCAAACCAGTGTGATTCAGTCGGAGAATGCATGTACTGACACACTCTGTTCACAACATACGAGATCTCTGGGCGAGTAATAGTAGCATATTGTAAAGCACCAACAATATTGCGATACAGTGAAGGATCAGATAAAGGATCACCTGAACGTAGTAAACGAGAAGCAGGTTCTGCCGGTGATGAAATAGGCTTGGCATCACACATCTTGCTGTGATCTAGAAGGTCCCGAATATACTTCTGTTGGGACAGAAAAATATGATCATGCTGACGTGTAACCTCAAGGCCGAGAAAGTAATGAACGGGGCCGAGATCTCGCAAGGCAAAAGTGGCATGCAGAAGCTTGATAAAACGCTCAATGTCAGCAGACAAAGAGCTAGTAATCAGAAGATCATCCACATAAACCAAGATAAATAGAACACTGGAGCCGTGTCGTCTGACAAATAATGAGGTGTTTGAACGACAGGATCTAAAACCATGGCCAATCAAAAAATACCGGAGTTTAGTGAACCAAGCTCTGGGTGCCTGTTTTAAACCATAGAGAGCTTTACGAAGTAAACAGACATGATTTAGACAACTCTGATTGATGAAGCCTGGAGGTTGAGACATGTAAACCTGCTCAAAAAGATCTCCATTGAGGAAGGCATTGTTAATATCAACCTGCCGAATTGGCAAGAATATTGTAAAGGCAATGAAAGGACAATACGAATGGTAGTCGGTTTGATAACAGGACTAAAAGTATCAAAGTAATCAACGCCTTCTTCCTGATTATAGCCTTTTGCTACCAAACGCGCCTTATAACGCTCAACCGAGCCATCTGCTTTCTGTTTTACCCTGTAAACCCACTTACAGCCAACAATGTTAGAATTACAAGGACGAGGTACTAGAGTCCAAGTCCCATTATGTAAAAGGGCATCATATTCATTTTGCATAGCATTTTTCCATTCAGGAGATTTGGAGGCTTGAATGAAGGTTTTAGGCTCATTATAGAGATCCGGAGAAGCCGGTAAAGGATGTTTAGTGGTATTCAAGGCTTTGGGTTTAAGATTATTGGTTTTGGAACGAGTAACCATTTGATGTGTGGAGGTGTCAACAGGACAAAAATAAGACGGAATGGAAGAAGAAGAAGGATTACCTGAGTTTGGAGAGGCAGCCGAGGCAAGCGCACCGTCTAAGGAACGCGAACCCGGGCTTTCCACTTGAATGGTTTGGCTGATGGAAGGCGGCGGTGAGGCTGCATGGGCGTAAATGGGGACGATGGGGACGGAGAGGAGATGACAGGCGGTGATGCCATCGTAATGCATGGTGGCGGTGAGGCTTGTGCGGGCTGCATGGGCGGCGAAGGAGGCGAGGGTGTTGAGGCCGGCCACGGTGAGGACGCAAGTTGTAAAAGGGAGCCGAGAATTGATGGATTTGTTGGAGAAGAGGGGTCGTGTTTTTGAACATGGTGATTGTAGGGAAAAGTTGTTTCATCAAAGATGACATGACGCGCAATGTACACCCGATTCGTCGGGACATGAAGACACAAATAACCCTTGTGTTTAGAGCTGTAACCAATAAATATATAGGGAGATGAACGATACTCAAGTTTGTTTGACATATATGGTCTGAGAAATGGGTAACAAAGACAACCAAAACACTTGAGAAATTTGTAATCGGGAATTTTATTATAAAGGACCTCAAATGGAGACTTAAATTGTAGGATTGGAGTTAGGGTTCGAAAAAGAGAGGAGGTAAGTTTGCATGGGAAAGAAGAGCCAAACCTTTTTCAACTATGGTACGATGACGACGTTTTGCCGCCCCATTTTGAGACTGTGTATGTGGACATGACACTCTGTGTAGAATGCCATGCGATTGGAGAAAAGTAGACACATTCCTGTATTCACCTCCCCAATCTGACTGAAATTGTTTAATTTTTGTGGAGAATTGTGTTTCAACCATTGAATTGAAAAGTTGAAAGGTTTGGAGAACTTGAGATTTTTGGGAAAGAAAATAAATCCAAACAAACTTGATACAGTCATCAACAAATATCAAAAAATAAGCATTGCCATTAAATGAAGAAACGGGAGCATGACCCCAAACATCTGAATATATCAAATCAAAAGGTAAAGCACTAGGTAAATGACGATCAGGCAGGGAGAGTCGATGACTTTTTCCCAACTGACAAGACTCAAAAATAGTTTTGAGATTATTAGAAGAAACATGTAAACTAAACCTAGACACTAAACGACGGAAAACTGACTCATGCGGATGACCAAAGCGTTCATGCCAAATTTGAAGTGTAGTCTTTTCACCAAGGTAGGCTCGGGGAGAAGGAGAAGGTGGCGATTTTGAGGTTGTCAAGTGATAAAGCCCATTTTCAACGGTTCCTTTGAGGAGTGTTCGCCCCTGCTTGTCCTTCACAAAACAACAAGTAGGATAAAAAATCATGTAAACGTCATTGTCTTTGGTTAATTGAGAAACACTGATTAAATTTTTCTTAATTTGAGGAACAAACAAAATATTATGCAATTGCACACAGGTTTATGATCGGGATGTAATGAACCGTTGCCCAAATGCATAATAGGAAGGATCTTACCATTACCGACTTGTAAACCATCATTGCCAGTGTAATCAGAGTGCACCGAGAGGTTACCGAAATCAGAGGTGACATGGCTGGTAGACCCGGAATCAAAGCACCAATTAGGGTCAACTAAAGTGGATGGCGATTGGCCAACAAAATAATTTTGCCGAGGCATCTATTGTTGATATTGCGGCTGAGGAGCAAAGGACTGTTGTTGTTGGCCGTAGTACACTTGTGAATTGCGATTAGAGGAAGACCGTGAGGAACCATCCCCCACGTCCGCCACCCCGATTGTTGTAGTTAGGGTTGGTGGGTGGGAACTCGGATAGATTGGATCACTGCCAACAGTTGATGGCCTCATGGTTAGGCCGGGCGCAAATCTGACAGATCGGACAAGATGCCGAAGTTGAGTCCGAAGCTGCCGCGCCATGAGTCGAAGAAGAAGAGCCACGAGAGGATCGAGTCGCCGCATTAGCCGAGAGTGAATTATCAAGGGCAGGCTGCAAATTGGCGTTAATTCTCTCTTCCTCTCTCAGAAGAAGCCCTAAAAGTTCATCAGAAGTAATAGGTTCTTTCTGCATATTGAAGGCGGTGAGAAAAGCCGAGTATGAAGAATCAAGACCATTCAATAGACACTCAATAAAGTCAGTGTCGGAAACAATATAGTCGCATTCAACAAGAGCATCAGAAAAACCACGCTTCTTTTCAACATATTCAAGGATACTAAGAGTACCCTTTTTGAGATTTTGCATCTGTTGTTTAAGATGCATAGATCGGACCCTATTCTGAGCGAAGAACATGCGCTCAAGTATAGTCCATGCTTCATGTGTGGTTTTCGCTCGGGCTACTTGAGCCAATAAGGGCGTTGAATGAGTTGAACGAATCCAAAGAAGAATAAACCTGTCTTTTTGAGTCCAAGCAGCGAAGGCTGGATTTTCAATCGGCGGAGCCTCAGAGTCGGCAACGACATGCATGGTGGATGGCGGTGTTGTGTTAGGTTTTAAGAAACCTTCAATGGAATAAGCCTCAAGCGAGGATTTGATAGTATGACGCCAAAGTGTGTAGTTGTGACAATCGAGTTTGAAACCGATGTTCGGAAAGCTAAGATTGAAGCCGGACTGTGAACCAAACGCAACCACGAGCAGAGAGCCCTTGGTGTGCTGATCACCGACTTGGATCACGCCATCGGAGTTAGAGCCATCAGTCATGGAGCCGTCAAAATTAGGGTTTGTGGTGAGAATAGGTGAGGATCGTTAAAAAAATCTGATACCACATAAGTAAAAGATATTATTTGTGTGAATGATTCTCCATTCTATTAGAGACCCAAGAGGGTTTATATACATGATATGCTTAATGCCCAAGTGATCTTATCAATCTTGGGGCACAAGCCAAAAACATAAAATAAGGAAGATATATTAAAAAGATAATACATAATATTTATTGCCTAATAAAGAAAATAGTTAATTTTGCTTTTGAAAAAATAATTTATCCTTTGTTTATGTGAAAAGTGAATTAATTACTTCTAATACCAAGAGGGATGACTTTTCATGTCCAATTGGAGAGGAGGAATTGAATGTCATCCGAATACCAAGAGTGACAAAGTATTGAATATGGAGTATGGAAAAACTAAAACCCCATAGATTATGGGACAAAGAATTTGGGCTAAAAACCCATACAATATAGGACAGAGGTAGTATTTAATATAACGTGTTTGGATAAGGTGATAATGTAGACTCCCATGTGAAATGAGAAAGAATAGGAATTGTCGGATGAAAAGAAATTAAAGGCATAAATTATTTCATTAAAAGGAGAAAAAAACATGATCTAATTTATGGCGAATTATTCGCATATTTAATATATATATATATAAGTGGTGTGTAGGATGCACATCAAAATTTGATTTTTGTGCATCGAAATTGTTTATTTGTGCATCAAAATTGGTTGTATGTGTAATATCCGCTAAATTCTAAATAAAATAAAATGGGTAATTATCCCAATAAATATTTTTTTCTCTAAAGTAGAGAACTTAATAATCTTTATAATTTCTTATTAAATTATAAAAGGTTATAAAAGTTTACAACAATGGAAATTAAGAATTTAATTAAATACATTAAGCAAGTCGGGTAATTATTCAAATAGTTTCTCTTAAAAATAGAGTTTAATTATTTTTATAATTTTCACAATAAATTATAAAAGTATGATAAAGAATTATTAGAGTGTAAAAGATAATCAAATAAAATGGAGTGATATAAATTCCGAAATTTTATTAATAGTGGAGTGTTACAACTTACAAGGCTTAAAATAATTCAAGGCAAAACAAATAAAAAGGAGTCAAGAGCCGGGACTCGAACCCGAGACCTCTCGCTCCTTTCATACAAGCACACACTCCTCAAACCGCTAGATCAATGTAACTTGACTAGCCAATTCACCACTCTTTTAATAGTAAGCCACTTTATTCTTCTTCTTCTCCAAACAAGTCAAATCAAATATGATTGAAGTGACGCTCAACCTATGCATGTGAATGGTGTCTTCCATACTGCTCCATTCTTGCTTGCAAGACTCCCCTTCTTGCATCACCTTTTATCATCTCTCAAACTAGCACACTCTTGGCCAATAGAGGATCATCCTCTTCATCTCCATTGGTGCACCATCAATGGCATGGATCCATAGCCCTCCTTCCTTTGCCTATATAAAGGAGTTCAACTCTCCTTCAAACTCACACCAACATCTCTTCTACTCCCTTCTAAGCATTGTGCTCTCATTCTAATTCCAAAAATCAGCCCATAAAGTTGTGAATTTCCCTCATAAAACACCATAGAAGCCATTCAAAAGCTCCACCACAACTCTTTCTCCTCCCTTGTGTGCAACCGCCGGCCACTTCCTCTGCCGCTGGGCCGTCAGTGCGCCTCCCAGGAGCCGCCCGAGCCACCGCCGCCCGCCTGGTGTGCCACCCTGCTCGCCGCCCCTCCCCTGCGTTGCTCTCCTTTGCCTGTATTACAGAAACCAGTAGAGGGTATAATCTTATCCTTTATTAATTTAATTTAATCATGCTATTTTAATTAAAAAAAATTGTTAGTAGAAATAAATAAATCAAATTATTGTTAGCATACAAGAATATTTTAATAAGAAAATATTAGTTTAAGATCTTGTTAATTGAGGAAAAAGGATTAAATCAATTAAAGAAATTATAAGTATAATTGGTAAATTTTTATTCTACTTAATATTTAATGCACATCATAAATTGCAAGACATACCTAGATATCACATAAAAATATTTTATATAAAGTCATTATTTTAAAAGTTATAGCTTTGGTTATAGAAAAAGAGTCACGTGCGAATGGGCGCCTGTGTGAGAAATAAGAATAAATCTCGATCGTTCATTCCAAAAAATCAACGCCCCTGATTAAACATTCATTAAAAAAAATAAAATACGGCACGAGCGAATTTTTCCCGTATTATTCGCGTATTTTTCAATAAAATACGACACGGACAAATTTTTCCCGAATTTTTCGAAAAATACGCTTTTATGAGACGCGCCCAGTTTGTTCATCAGAAATAGCGATATGTTCATCAATATTCACCAATTGTTCATCAATACTAACTAATTGTGCATTGAGTTTTTGATAACATTGTTCATTGATTTCGAACTTTTTTAATTTTTAATTTTATTTTTTAACCTTATTTATGTGTAGGAATACAATATTATGTGGTTTTTTTATGCACATATAATTAGTTTTGATATACTCATATTTGTTCATTGATATACTCGTATTTGTTCATTGATATACCCCTATTTGTTCATTGATATACCCATGGTATACCATTATTTGTTCATTAGTATACTTCTTTTTTGATATTACTAATGAACAAATATGCACAAACCGATGAACAAATATGCACAAACCGATGAACAAATATTTTCGTTTTTTTATGAACAAAATCACAATGTTGATGAACATATTGCATGTAATTTTGATACACATTTGTTCATTTTTTATGTACAAATAATAGATTTTTGATGCACAAGCAATAGTTTATTTATGCATAAAATCACAGTTTTGATGAACAAAATCACAGTTTTGATGAACAAATCTACATTATTGATGAACAAATCCACAATACTGATGAACAATCTAGGCGCGTGTCCTATTTCCGTTTTTTTCAAAAATACGCGAAGAATTCGCCAATAATTCGTCCGTGCCGTTTTTTCCCCTTTTTAAGTGAAATGATCAGCGCCTTTAATTTTTCTTGATCCAACGGCTTCTTTTCTTTCTTATTTCGCACCTGGGCGCCCATTCGCACCTGAACCGGACTCATGATTATATACCTTGTTAAAAGAATAAATATATATATAAGATATTAGTATGACATATCTCTAGGTGTAGAGATTTTAAAGATATATGCTTTGTTTAATAACTATGGTAGTTGTGATAATAAATTAATATATAATATGATATTAATATTACTAAGTTATAAAAGTTGCCTTGCATAAAAAGATATTGGAAAAATAGGAAAGATGATATAGTTTGAACTAAGATATCATATAAATATGCTTTTGGTTATAAAATAAGAGTTTAAGTCATGATCATATCATTTATATAAACTAAAGATATGGGAGGATATATGTAAATAAGGTAAATAAGATTATTTTAATATTATATTAAGTTTATAGAAAGCTTACTTTATAAAGTATATAGAAAGTTCTATTTATGGGAATACTAAGTAGGAATGTCTAGTAATATTTTATCTCTATTTAATATGGTTTGTATATCTAAATAAGGTTTCTATTAAGATAATGTTTTAATAAAATATTCTTTGATAAGAAAATCATATTTTAAGTATGGTTATGAATATCACTTGATAAAAGATATTATTATAATAATTTTTAAGATATGTTTATAAGGACATAATAGACTTTTTACAACCCTAAGAATTTTATAAATTCAATATACCTTTTTAGGTTGAATATTATATCATATGTTTTTCATGAAGTTGTCCTTGCTTATTCATACTAAGAAAATAGCAAGTGAAGTTATAAAAGAATATTATAATAAATTAAAGATATTAGTTGGTTTCCAAGAATAAAAATAAATATTATTATAATAGGGATTTTTTAAGGAATAAAAAGGATATTACAATATTTAAAATAATAATAATAAGGAATATTAATATTTTATTCTCATACAACTAAATTATAATAAAAGAGATTTTTCGTAACTTTAGAAGAAACGGAAATTCTTATTAAAGTTATCGGAATATTCCATGTCAATAGGTCGAATTCTCGTTCCAAGTCGCGAAACAACATTTTCCGCTCTTTCGCTAAATCCGATATCGTCAGAGCAAAGGCAAGTGGAATTTCCCCTTGTAACCTTATATATTCATTCCGTGAAATTTCTCGATGTTGGGAACAACTTGTTTGCTAAGTAATAAACGAACCTAGGAATATCGATTGTTAGATATAATGACCCCACTGTTATCCTTATTCCGTTATTTAATATTTGGTAGGACTATTATGCTAGTTTTGTTGTGGCCTTGATTGTTTACGGTCTCGTTAAGAGAACGGTTACGGACGAACTAGTGAGGGGCGCGTGATTAACCCGACACCTCTATATAACTTATTAAGTCGTATGCCTCTGCGCTTAAAGTACGACTTTCAGGATCATGATCCATGTCTGCTCCGATTGCAAGGAGGGATGAGTGGCACTCTAGCTAAGTGTCGGGAACCGAGTTTTCCCTAGGTAGTCCGGGTCATGCAAGCCCCCACCCTCTTTAAAAATCATTAACGTAATCAATATCTTTTCGTCACGATATAAGATAAGTGCCACCGCACATTTAAAAGACATCAAAACCGGACCGGTCTCAAATGATCGATCCGGCTCTCGGTCCGCTCAGGGCGCGAGAGGTTTTCAAACTTGTATGAATTAAAAACGTTCCCAACATACTTTCTATTCTAAAAAGAAGTCTATAATCCCGTAGTCCTTCTCTCGACTAACGAGTTATCTCATCTCGAGATATACTCTTCTCCGTCCCGATAAGCCCCACATAAAGACCTATACCTTAAAATACATCCCGATAATATCTCTCGAATATTATAAATTACCGAAATACCCTTGAGAAGTTCCGTTTCTCACTTGCTTAGTCTCCTTAGACTAATTCCCCTACTTCCGCATTTTACCTGGTATTTCTCGCCCTTCGCGACAAATGCCAGACTGTAGGAATGTACACCGAAGTGTTGAAGACGAAGTCTAGAAGGTTCGAGAAGCAGTATACAAGGATAGAAGCTCTAGGCAAGACGATGATGAAGGAAGGAAGGAATTTTCAAAGAGCAAAGCATTCAGAAGATAGTGTACCCGCTCTTCTATTTTAACCAAGCAAATCATCATCATATGATTTGTCTTGGAGAAACATACATGTATTTTTACGTACGTCTTTTCAGCCCTTTCTAAATGGGCTTTACTTTCCGCCTCTACATCATTTGTAAAACGACTTTCAATGTAATGAACGAAAGTTCTTATCAATAAATAAAATTCCGCTTTTAGTCAATTTCATCTCAAGAACCAAGTCTCTTTCAAGAGCATCCTTTTTATTGTATAAATTACATTAATTTCCGCATCTTATAAGTTCAATATCATTCTAAAAGCATGTGTGACTTTGGACGGTAAAGTCCGAGGTCACTGGCGGTAATACCCAATGTTGTAAAATAGGGGTGTTACAGTATGTGCACAAATAGCTAATTTTGATGCACATATAAGGCGAAACAGATTTAAAAAGTGTGTCTTATTTACGCATATGCATCAAAATTAATTGTATGTGCATCAAAACGACAAGAAAGTGCGCCTTATTTTGTATGTGCATCGAAATTAACGTTATGAATTAACTATTGTATTCATACACATAGTAATGTTAACAACATAAAAGAAAATAAAAAAAAGTTTGAAATCAATGCACAATGTGCATAAACGATCGATGCACAAATAACTAGTTTTGATGAACATAAAGTTAGTTTTGATGCACGTTAAAGACGAAACTGTTGCACAAGATACGCATGTGCCCTATAAATGGATTTTTAAAAAATACAAGAATAATTCATGAAAAGTAAGCATATGCTTTCTTTACCCTCTTTAATAAGAGTCTAATCTAGGTCGTCAGTTTTTTGAGAGTACGAAGATTCATTCATATTTATCATGTGAATGTCCATTCTTACATGATATTTCACTAATACAATCGATAAATATATGCATAGGTGCTACAAATTGGGTTACTATGGTTATTATCCATAGGAGGACTTAAATCACGTATGATTTCTATCTCCCTAGATAAAAGACTTGTCATCGCAAATAAGTTTAATTTAATAATTTATCAAACATAAAGTCTACAAATAAAAAAAATCGAGAAATGATGTCTATGAGAGATTACTAGAAGAGGCGTTTGAAATAATTGTGCTATTTTGGTGACACATTTGGTACCAACGAAATAAAATAAATTTCAAGAAACAAGACAAAGGAGAACTAAAAGATGTGAGATTCTTCATAATACAACAAAACAAGTGGAAAGCAACACAAAGAATAGAGTAAGATGAATCCTCAACTAAACAATACAACACATAAAAAGCAAAAAACTAACCAAACTAAAAGGAAACGCAAAAAATCAGGTGGAACTAGCTTAACTAAGAGTTGTAAACTTAAACTTTGACAGGGCTAAAATTATCTATGGACATTCCTCGTTCGGTTTTATCATTAGAGACTCTGAAGGTAAAGCCATCTAGTCTGTGTATGGTGATTGTGGAGAACAATTAGTAACTATGGCAGAGGTTTTTTGTTGCTCTTAAGAGCGGAATTATTTAAGCGCATAAGATTGAAATTGAAGGGGCAATCTATACCCTATGAATGCCATCAATAGTGTTTAGTGTTTCCCTTCAGAGATTGATCTTCTTATGTCTAACATTCCAATTATGTTGTAGAAGTTCGTGGAAAGGAGCCTAATCCACATCTTTAGAAAAATCAATAAGGTGGCCAATCATATTTAGAAAATGAGCCCTCTTTAAACAACATGGTGACACTTTGTGATCTCGAAGATCTCATTTGACTAAATGAACCAGCGCAATTAATTCCAAATAAGATGAACCCCTAAACCCTTTCACGATGAAAAAAGTGGGCTATCAATGTTTTACCAAAAAAATGTATAAATGATGCTACAATTGTTAAAGAAATTATCATTATAACCTTATAATATTTAAAAAAATAATTTTCATTTTATAATTTTAGGTATTTATTTATCGTAGGGTTATGAAAATTATTATTAAAATTTATAATTATTTACTCTTTATATCCAATTTTCTTTATTCATATTCACTATAATTAATGTAAATATTTAATGAATTGTAAAATCAAAGAAAATTTAAATTATTTTAAATTATAGATGTATGCCATAATACTTATTATAAATGTTAAAATAATATTTTTTCAAACACATGCGTTATTTTTAAGAGTATAAATCAATTAATCAACTAATATATATTATAAAAGTCGATCATTTTCGAGCCACCACGTTGAGCCCCACTTCATATTTAAAAATTATTTTTCATACTTATTCTTTACTTTCTTTTCTATTAAATCCCTATTTATCTATTTATTAAAAAATATTTTTATACAATTGGATTTAGTATTAAAGATTTATAAATATATTTTATTCTATCTAATATTCTTTCTTTTTTCTATTTATCTGTTTCGTTAAATTTTCATACATACTAGTTAAACTCGTCATGTCATTCATGATTACGACACAAATTTAGAATATTTTTTTGTTATAAATAAGATATTTTGGAAAAAATTATATAATTTGGTATGAATAGGTTATTTGTTCCAAAAATGAGATTGTTTTTAATATTGGTATTAATATAATAATTATTTAAATTTTATACTGAAAAATAAATTAATAGATAGAAAAAGGAAAAATAAGAAAAACTAAATAGATAAATAAAAAAAATAGAAATCAGATAAAATAAAATAGTTTTATAAATCTTTAATTGTAAATTCTATTTTATGAAATTATTTTTATATGAATAGATATGCAGAACTTAATAGAAAAGAATTTAATAATATGTATTAAAATTAATTTTTTAAATATGAAGGTGGATCATAATTAATATGGTTGCTCGAAAATTGTGAGTTTGATATTATATATATTGATTGATTATGTAATTTATTTATTTATTAATTCTTCTTTATTTATCTATGTAAAAATTGTTTTATAAAATTAATTTTACTATTAAAGGTCTCTAAAATTATTTTATTCAATCTGTTTTTTATTTTTTTTACACATTTATCTATTTCGTTTAATATATATATATATATAGTAAAGGGTTCTAGAGAAACCCCTTATTATAGAGAAACGGTGGAATGAATGAGAGCCGTCTGATCTGATTATTTTAACGGATAAGATTTAATAAAAAAAGGTGTAAAATTCTTATTATGTGTAGGATACACCAGATAATATCCAAATTAGCTAAAATCATGCTTGCATATCTACATTTCTCTCTCCATATATTCATTTGTTTCCAATTTATGAAAATCACGTCCATATTCTCTCTGTTATAGAAATCAAATTTCCCTCTTCATCTCTTCAATGGCGATGTCATCTTCCTCAAGCAGTGGTTACGAATTCGCTTTGCAGCAATCGTTAAGTATCGAAGTCGATTTAGAAGATTCGCGCCATCAATTTATTATTTTTCTCAAATTTAGTTTGTTTGCAGTAATTGGTGGATTCTATTCAAGATTTCTACATCAACAAGGAATCGATCAAAGATAATTTTTATGGGTGCAACGATCTGTTCTTATTTTTGTAGCCGACGTTAAAATCAAAAGGTGATTGTGGTTTGTAGCAGACGTACAATTCGATTTTCGGTAAAAATCAAAAGATGATCTTCAGTAAAAATCAAAATAATTTTGTTGTACGTGGTTTTGATTTTTATAGACAACAATTCAATTTTCGAGTTTTGTAGCAAACGTACATCGATCACTTTGTTAGTGTTGAATTTATGATACTTATTATTGTTTAATTCTTGATGCTTATTTTTCTTCAAACAGAATTATTTTGCTTAGTTTAAATCAATTTTTTTTGGGTTGTCGTCTTCCGTTCGGTGTGTTCGCAATCACCTTCATCGTCTATAAAAGCCGTTCTTTTCGTTGGTTTAATGGTTGGGTTTGAACGGCGATCCGGTGATTATATTCAATTATTAAATTTACATATTCTAATTATGTTGTAAGCATATTCACTTTTGTAAACTTAATATTCGGATATATTGTAAACATGTTCAAGATTTAATTTACATTCTTCTCAACTTTAAATCGTTTTCGCAAATTCAAATTCGCACATCTAATGTTCACATATTTTTTTCCAGGGGCCTATATTTAAATCAATCAACCATGCAAAGACAAAGAAGAACGAGTAAAGCCAACGAAGATGGTCGAAAGCATGCGTGGTGCACATAGAGATAAAAGACTAAAGTTAATATTCCGATATATTATACACACGTTTGAGGTTGTGTACTTAATATTCAAATAGTTTGTACATATGTTCAAAATTGTAAAGTTAATATTCAAATATATTGTATACATATTCGAGTTTTGTTGTACATATGGTCAAAATTGTAAAGTTAATATTCACATATTTTTTTCCATGGGCCTATATTTAGGAGTTTTTTTTTCTAATTCAATTTAGTATTGTTCTTTTGTTTCGTTTTGTGTAGGTAATTCATGTCTTCCGAGAGCAATGATCAGAGATGGTGAAAGTTTGTATATCTATTAGCTCGGCACATCTGTTACATATTGAAGAGACAAATATACAATCAATTATAAACACGTCTCATACAACATCATATTCGAAAATATGTCATGTATATTCAGTTACATATATTCGTATGTTCAATATTTTATCGAACATATTTAGCTATAAACATGGGTATCATACAACGACATATTCGAGAATAAGTTATGTATATTCGTTTCCACATATTAGTTTGTTCAATATTTAATAGAACATATTCAGATATAATCATATTATTACTTCAAAGCAAATTCGAGATTGTGGTATGCATATTCATATAAATATACTAGTATATTAAACATGTAATCACATTAACTATTACAACTAACCTGGACATACATGAGAATAAAGTTGAATATACGTAATAACAACCTGAATATACATAATAACTAAATTGAACATAATTATTGATATAACGACATATTCGAGAATGTGTTATGCATATTCGATTATAGAACCTAGTCACAATAATATTACAAAGGCATATTCGAAGATGTGATACACACATTCGAGCACATAACACTGTATGTTCAATATGTAAACTCACATATTCAATCAAATTATCACATCACTAATACAACGACATATTCGAGAATGTGCTAAGCATATTCGAGTACATAACCTATTATGTTCTAAATATAAACTCGCGTATTCGATAATGTGCTTAGAAAAAAAATAAACTTATTTAATTTTGGAAATCACATTTAAATTTAAAAATTATGCAGATTTGTAAATCTTCTTAATTTTAGGAACAAAATCAGCCTAATTTATTTTGGAAACACATTTGAATTTCAAAATCACGTGAGTTGCCAAAATTAACGTGTATTTTTGGTAGTTTCTACCGATTTGTTAAAATCTCATTCCTAATATCAAGCTGGTTTTTTTATTTCACAATTTTTTTTTATTTTTGTAGGAGTTGTTAACCGAATTTCAATGCACATTTGTTACCATATTCCACAAATCCTAACCACAAATTACCCATAATCTAACGCTCCTAATCCTTTCCCCCGTTTCTCTATAACTCCCGTTTCTCTTGAACCCGCCCCTATATATATTATTTAATTTTTTCCATTAGATTTCTCTTTATCTATTTATCTAAAAAAACTTTCTAAAATTTAATTTACCATTAAAAATTTATAAAATTATTTGTTCAATCTAATGTTATATACTTTTTGATTTATTTAATTCTTTATTTTTTATTTTTTCTATCTAATTTTTTCTATCTTTTTCCTATATATCTATTTTAATTAATTTTCATACATTATTTAATTAATTTTCTATTTAATTCTTCTCTATCTATTTATGTAAAAATAATTTAATAAAATCACTTTTACTATTAAAGTTGATGAGATTATTTTATTTTATCTATTTTTTCGTTTTTTAATTTAATTTTTAAACATATGATTTTTTTCTATTAAAATTTTCTTTATTTGTTTATCTAAAAAATAATTGTATAAAAATAAATGTAATATTAAAATTTTAGAATTTTTTCTATTTAATTTTCTTTTTTTGTCTATTTATATATTTTTTGTATTTTGATTTTTTTATATATCAATTTACTTTTAAATATGAACTTTGTAATTTTTAAGTATTATTATGGCAATACGAATTTTAAAAATAATTCTGTTTTAAAAAAAATAGTTTATTTATGTTAAATTTATATTGTATATTTTTATAAATGTTTTATTTATAATCAAATAATTTTAAATTTGATCGTATAATATGACGACACTAGTTAAAAATAATACTCCGTAATCGTCTGGAAATCTTGACTGTTTCGTTTTCTGACTTTTTCCCTAAGATAATTTGACTGGAATAAGCATCAAAACGGTCCCATCCATTGTCGTTTCGCTTTCACAGCTGGCAGCCCACTGGTTTACAGCATACCCACTTGCCCGCCTCTTTTCCCAGGTTCCCAGCCCACAAAAAAATTCGATTTAACCCTAGACCTAACATCCAACTAACTCTAGTTAGTAGGTTAGGTTCAGTTCACCCAACTTCATTATTTTCTCCCGCTCTCATCAATATATCGTGATATTTTCAATCTTCCCTACCCATCGGTGCTATAAATACATATCTCAAGTAAAGCTAGGTTTGCCCAATTCGACAGCCAAACGCGGCTTAAAAGAAAAACATCTCCTTCCTTCTCTTCTCTCTCTTTCTAGTCTCTCCACTTTCCTCTTCCAAATCAGAAAAAATGGCGGTTTCTAATAGAAGATCAAGCGGACCGGTCCTTCGGTCGTCGTCGCCTTGTGGAAGGTTCTCGAACTCTTACCGCCACATGACGTCGGCGCCTTCGTCGGCCGCTTCGGCGTTTGCATCATCCACCTCCACTTTTACATCGCGTCCTGCGACTTTCCTCCACAGATCGGCGTCGCCTACTCGTGTCAACATGTACGGTTCTTCTCCGGCGGCGTCAGCGTCGGCGGTGAGGTTCTCGTATGACCGGCCGACGTCCCCCAGCCGCTCGATTACCGCCGCTTCCCCTCGCAGTCAGGTGGTGCAGAGGCAGGGTGGTCGGAGTCCGTCCAACGGAGGACCGAAGAGGACGTGTATGTGCTCTCCAACAACGCATCCAGGCTCTTTCCGATGCAGTCTACACAAGAACAACTTTGGATCTCACCACGGATCTGCGGCGCCGTACCAGGCGAACCGGCTGAACGCTCGGAGGTCAGCTATGACGAATTCTCTTGTTCGGATTGGTACCGTTGAAGGCGATCTGGTGAAGCGAGCGTTGGCTGCGCTGATCCGTCCGTCTTCGCACCAACAACGGCGCAGATCTACGTTCCAGGCCCGGCCTAGCCGGCTGTCGTTCATGTCCAAGGCTGAGGACTCTTGATTCTCCGCTTTGCTCAGGTTATGTTTACTCAAAAGAATCTCTCCTTACAAATTGTCCCAAGGTGTATTTCCCGCCAACGCTTTAGAGATTTTCCGGCGGCGGTCTCCAGCGAAGTCGGTGGTAGCATCAACATGCAGTAAGATCGACGGTGGTGATACCGGGAAAGAGTAAGTACCGACTAGCTGAGAGGAAAATCTTCGGTGGCGGAATCTGTCTTATTTTGTGTACTTCCGGTGAGGATGAGCCCCAGATTTACTATATACCAGGACATGTATATATAAGAAATGAAGCCAAATGGATAATGAATTGGCAAAACTTTTTCGGACCTTCGAATCGGTATCGAATTAACACTAGGATCGAAGACTAACTATAACTATCAAACTAAAATTGAGGTTCAGACTGAAAGGCGATCAATCATGAACACATACATGGTGAATCAATTGACCATCACTCATCCATATCATCAGTTTGAGTTGATTGTGTGTGGTTAGATTGAGATGAGTTCAGCACGTCGTCGTGGTTTCTGATTCCGTGTGATTTCGGCAGATCCCCGTTCATACTTCAGATATGTCCGTTGCGTCCAGCTCGTGATTTATGTCCATTGATGAAGCGTTATGCGTTCCGTTCGTCCATTCATCCATCCATCACGTACCAGGTAATTTCTCCTCCTGATTTTAGTCTCGTACTCCGTATCTTTTTTTACTTTATTTTATTAATTGATTTTCCAGATTTGTTACTAATTTTGATTTGATTTGATTTTTGATCACTACTAACTGAAGCTAGTGGAAGTTCATTCTTTTTCTGGCCTTCAAGAAGGTGAATGTGATACTGGAAGAGTCAGATTGGCCAATTGCCTTGAAATTGGAATATAATTTTGGGGATACAGATGGATATGACTTGGTCAGTTGGTGGTGTTTGATTGGAAATTGTAAAGGAAGCCATTGTGATGCCGTGGGGAAGAAGGGTGGAAACTGGAAACTGGAAAACAGGGTGCGCCATTTGATTTGATTTTTTTTGGACAATTGACATGGATGCCACTAGTCTAAGATGGAGATTCGGGAGGGACACGGAATCGGTCCATGACTTTGACATTTTGGAAGAGATAGAACTTGGGAATTTAAAATATTCTTAAAAAATAATATGACATATTAATTGAAAATAATAATTAAAAAACTAGGTGTAACGGTAACTCTTTAGAAGATTTTTTCTATCACACGTAAAATTGAAGCCAAGTGCAAACACGTAAAATTGAAGCTAAGTGCAAAGTCTAATTACTATTAAATTGATCAAGTAATTAGAATGAGAAACGATTACTATTAATCTAAATTATCACTTGTGCCCCAATAATTTCTAGGTTGAACAGAATAATATATACGGGGTATTAAAATAAAGTGGAGTTGTTTTGAAGAAACCAACCTCATAATAGACTGATTTTATAAGAAGTTTGATGTATGAGAATGAGAGTTGGGAGGGGAACACGAAACGACGATACTTCAATTGCTGGCAGATTTGAATGGAACGGAATCGTGGAGATGGAGCAGCGGGTCTGGATCTTTAGATCTGGACCCATTGTGATGGCGGTGTGAGAGTGGGCCCCACTATAATGCCAGACAGCTACTTGCCCATGACCTTTTCAATTCATTTTTGTAATAAAGCCACCGTTTTAAATCGAACCTGCTCGCCTCAGAATTGACAGAATATGGAATTTGTTTATTTAGAAAAATATGGAAGTTATTAAATAATTTCAGGTAAAAAATAATGTTATGACATTGTCAGATACAAGATTGCCGTTCACCCGTCGTAGTTAACAGGCCAACCTAACTTTCAACCACCTTTGCTTTTGGTTGAGGGGTCTTGAATTCGGAGTAAAATTAAGCACACAAGTAACTAACATTAATCCAACCCACTGACAAGCTCACAAGCATAAGTTATACTCTGTATTTTCCTTTCTTTATATGCGGAGGTTCTTGCGTATAACCATCCGTTAAATGGGCGATATTGTAAGAAACCACCCATTAAACAATTATTTATTGCGACACACCCATTTAATGTAATTTTGCTGCGGAGAACCATCCAATCGTTTTTTTCGCCAACTTTCCGGTTAAATTATGTAATTTTACCATATTACCTCTTGATTTTTTTTTAAATTTGCTCCATTGAACACTCTTCCTCGCCATTGTTACTTTATAATAAATTGGGGCTTCAAAACAAACATGTTTTCCAATATAATTTCACTCTTTTTTTTCCCTCGTATATTCATCTATTTTATACTATGTATACATTATTTTTCAGGTTTTCATTGTATTTGATTTAACATTTCATCCTTTTTTTTTATAAGGAAAGAAATTAGGGTGACCACAAATAGGCTAGTGATCGCCCTAGAGTATCCTGACGGATGAGGTTGAGAAATCCTGGGTCAACTGCGAGCGGGATAGAAGAGACGCGTCGAAAGGATCCCGCGATGAAGTCCGCCACCGCATTACAGTATCGAACAACATTTCACCCTTTTTGTTTTGCTGAAAAGCAAACATATCAACCTTTATTTTGCTCAAAGAACAAAACATATCATCAACCTTTCTTTTTTGTTTTTGAAAACTAAAAACAAGAACATGCAATAACATCTCACATCTGAGAGCCAAAGCTAAAGCCAAAGGATAACCTTTAAAACAACAGCTAGAAGGTTGGGTTGAACGTTGTGATAAAGATATGTACTATCTTAATTGGTTTGTGGATAATGATCTTATCCGGGACAACACAAGTGGTAGCCCACTCATAAGGTTTTCTTATCCTTTCCAGCTCCACTATCAAACACCAATTCGGCCACCACCTCTACAACTCGACAAATTCGATTAGGTAGGGGTCACTATATTTGATATACAACCCGAGGTGTGATGTTTGGATTGGATAGGATTTTATGGGATTGAACTCCAAACCAATATGCAAAGTTTCGAAAATCAACTTGTACCACGTTAGGATTTTATTTAACTTAAATATTGGATAACTCAAATTCCAAATCCGATCGAGTTATGGTGTTGATTAAGGTCATTAAATTCATTTGGAGGTATGGCACCTAAGCTCTGTTTAGGTTTGATTTTGATTATCTGGATCACCTTTTTTTTTAAGAGTCGGAAAAAATTAGGCTGATCAAAGTAAGCCTATCTCATTCTTTTGGATGGGGACATGAAGTCCTAAGTGTGTCTGAATTTGATTTGCACTACAAGAATGACGTAGTCACGCAATCAAATCAGCAACCTTATTACAGTCACGAGGTATATGTGTGAATTTAACTACCTCAAACAACTGTAGTAGCGCAAGTGTATCTGAGATTAACATTTCAATTTGCCATGGACATGATTACTTCCTTGCAAAGCTTGTATAACAATTAGACTGTCTCCTTTTATCTGGATCTTAAACAAATTCCTTTTCTTGGCTTCACAAACTGCTTCATACATGCCTATTGCTTCTGCTTGAATTGCACTCCAGTGTTCGCATGCAAAAGCATTTATCGAAATATTTCTCCCATCATGGTCCCGAATAATATATCCTGCAGTTGCTAGTCCATTTCGTTGTTTAGATCCGTCAAAATTTAATTTTACAAATCCATGTTCCGATCTATGGCACTTCTTAACTTTCTTTTTACCTATCCTTTTTTGCTGTCATATTAGTTTTGTCATTAACACTTTCTTGTAATTTATTCCAAATCATTATTTGTAATTTTATAAATTCTTCTATAGTTCTAGCTGATCCGTCCAAAGGCTGGTTAAATACTGTTCTATTTCTATAATACCATATACTCCACCATGCTATAATTAATTCATTAAATTTATGTGAGTTCAATAAATTTTTTAAATTTTCAAGATTTCTGGCATGCTTTGGTCATTTCCTAAAACATTTGTCATAGATTGTACAAAAACATTTTCAATTTTATTCAAAGCTTGTCTCGTAAAAGGACATTCCATTAAAATGCGCCGACCTGTTTCATTTGAGTTGGAGCATAATGGACATTCTGGAGTTATTGCCGCGTGACGTTGAATTAATATATCTTTAGTCGGTAGTCCTCCTGCACATATCTTCCACAAAAATCTTACATTTTTGGCTTATGTCTAGCTTCCATATCCAATCAAATTCGATATCTCTTATTTGTTGATCATTCGCTACAAAAGCAGTAGTCAAATGTGTAGAAAACCATCCATTTTTGCTTGGAAACCAGTATAATCTATCTTTGATTTGACTTTTCGGTATTAATGTGGACTTGATTTGTTCTACCCATTCCGGTGGTAAGATTCGATATAACTCTTGTTCCTTCCATCGTCCATTGTTGTCGATAAATTGTGATACTGTGGCATTAATATTTATATTTATTGGCATAGAGCAAATATCCACAAGTGCTTGTGTTGAAAGAGATTTACTTAACAACAAATAAAATTTGTAGTCAAGACCCCGCTGAGTATAGCGAAGTCAGGATCGTCCACGAGAAGCAAGGTTGGTTGATTACTTAAACTATGAAAGCAAGAAAACAAAGCAAACAAGAACAAACAAGGCTACGACAGCCCTCGGTACCGACCTTGTCAGGGTCGGTAACGACGCTGGGTTTCAACTAAAATTAAACAAACAAGACGAATCAACTGCAGGCTCGGTACCGACCTGTGTGCCTCGGTAACGAGTCTATACGTGAGTGAAAACTAAGGTAATTCAAATGATAAAAAGATCTAGGACAAAGGTTACCACGACATAATCATGCATACGAACTAGTGTGAAGGATAAATATCATGCCTAGAAGATAAAGCTATCAACTTTCGTTGACTAAACAAGCAAATCAATCAATTTTCATAAATCAATTCACTTTCTACTTATTTTTGGATCCAAAGCTTGAAACTTTCGTTATCGAACAATATCAACATTCAAGATTACAAATTTCTCTTTCGATCAAGTGATAAACTCAAATTACTTCGACTTTCGTCTAAGTATAAGCACAAAACAAGTAGTTAAAAGCATAGAAGTCAATCAAGACATTCAACACACACATTCAATCATGCATAACTATGCCGGATTTCAACCCCAATCCTAGAAAAGTAAACTACTCACTCATGATTGAAACAAAACAAACAACTAGATTGAATGAAAACATTGAAATAAAAACTTACTTGAATTATAAAAATCTTGCCTTTCAAACACAATCACGTTCGAACTCGAAAGGAACAAAGCAAGAACTCGATCAAAATTCTCTCTCTCGATCGACTCGGACGGAATCGCCCCTAAAATTTCTCTCCAAATTCGAACAAACCTAAAAACTAACTAGTTCTTCTCCTTAACTTGAATTAAAACAAGGTATTTATACTAAGAGAAACCATCTAACAAGGGTCCTAAAAGATAGAAACTTTCCTAACTAAAAAGATTACGAGATAAAAGATAGATTTTCTGAAAGTCGGTGCCGCCTACCGACACAGGTCACCTCGGTAACGACCTGCACAGGGTGGGTAGACTCTTGCTGAATTCCTCGGATAAAACTCTGTCGCACAGCTCGGTACCGACCCTCACAGGTCGGTAACGAGCTCTCTGTTTTGGGTTTTTGTACACTCTTCATAGCTTTTCTTTGGATTTCAATGGGATCTTCAAGGCGTATTCGTTCTTCTCTTTCCTCCTTTCATTCCACCATCAATCACCAGACTCTAGCTCCTCTAAAAAATGCTCCTTTCCGCTTCAAAATCTATGAAAAACACAAAAACGGAGTAGCTTCCATACTTTTCACAAAATATGCAAACTTATTCAAAAACACACAAAACTAATACTAAAACTTACCAAAACTAAACTAAACAACCTAAGAAAAACACCTAAAACTATACTAAAAACATGAGCATCAAAATACCCCATACTTAAGCTTGCTTGTCCTCAAGCAATTACTAGACATAACCAAAACCAAACAACATGGTCATCAAGCAATAGCCATCATCTAAAAAGCAATTTCAAAAACCATAGCAAAAATAGCAAACGACTATTAATGCCATCACACATATATAAGCACTAATAGACATAAGCAACTACAATCCAACCTCACCAAGGATAAAGTGTTTCACTCAACTCTCATGTGTTTGGGCTATACATTCATCTCTCAACTCAATCTTATATGCAAAAACTCATAGAAATTGGAACTTATATCACCAAACTCTCCACCAAAGATTTGTCAAAATAAGCAAAAATCATCAAGAGAACTTGGGCTCAATGAAAAACTTCATAGAAGTTTCCATTCGCCCGGGTTGTAATGAGGCTTGGTAAAGACAAATAGGCATGGAATTTTTTGGGTCATGTGGTGCTAAAAATATCCGGGAATCAAAGACTCCTAAAAACTCACACATCTCCAAAACTCTCATAAAAACATATACCAAACTCACTCAAACATTATGCTCTTTCTTCACTCACCATCAAAAATCCTAGAAAGCCTTATAAAAACTTAAAGAATCTCTGGTTTAAACTTTAAACACTGCACATCTTCCTCATTCTTTCTTTTTTTCTGCATTTTTTTCTTCTCGACTTGCCTCGTTATACCTCGGTACCGACCTGAGAGGTTCGGTAACGAGCTAAAATTTTGCTTCTCCCCCCCCCCCCCTTTTTTTTTCTCTTCGGTACCGAGCCCACATAGGCTGGTATCGATCTAGATATCTTCCTTCTCTGTGCATTATTTTAACCAAGAGATCTTTTACACAAATTAAAACAAGAGACTTCCAATCTACCCCCACCAAAACCCTTATTTTTTTGAGCCAAAACATACTTTGCACTCTACAAAACAACACCTCTCCAACTAAGTCCTAATCCCCGGATTAGGTGAAGCTTATCTCGGCTAGGGATAATTTTGTGGAGCAACAAATAAAAAAGCTAAAGCTCAAATTGGCTATCAAAAACAAGGATAATGTAAGGGTGGATAGGGATTAATAGGCTCATGAAAAATAAGTTCTCTATCATATGACTTTCACAAGTAATGAACTCAAAATCTTATATAGGTCTTGAGAAATAGATAACCATCACAATTCCAAGAGATAATATACATAAAGAGAGCAAATCACACATGAAAAATTAAGGCTAACAATAAGAACTCACACGGTCAATTTTTTTTTGTTGGATTGCAACAACTTATACAAAAAGTTATACATGCTCAATTTCATCATATGCTATTTCTCTATAAAAAAACAATTTCATCCTAAGACTCAGGCTATACTATCAAAAACATGCTGAAAGGAAATTACATGATCATGCAAGCAATCAACTATCATAGAACCATTAGACAGGGATATTAATCTGTTCTAAAATCTTTTTTGAATTTTTCAAATTTTCCATTTTTTTGTGATTTTTTATTTTATTAAAAACAAGGACAACTAAAACAAATAACTTTAAAAAAGGACATGCTAGGGAGTCCGCTCCTAAGGAAATGCTCCCAAGAAAACCTAGAAACTACAACCGCCGTCACCTTCACCCAAAATCCGCAATTTTTTCAATCAAATTTGTTTGAAACCTTGATGTTAATCCTTTTCTTTTCCCTTGTGCCTGTTATTGTCAAAATCTCCTCTCTTAGATCTATCCATCTGAAGTCTCTCGATCTCATCATTAATTCCGAAAATCTCGTCTAAAAGAAGTCGGATGATGTTGCTTCTCCTTCCCTCGGAATCATGGTCGGTTCTCCTTCAACTTGGTGGTGGTTCTTGAGCGGGTAGCGTTTGAAGTCCTATAGATCTAGTAAAGAGGCTAAGTATGTTTTTTGTTTTTTTTTATAAACCTTCTTCCTATTGAACAAATCTTGTGACCCTTTACATAAACATGAGCGAGAAGCTCACCCTAGATTTCGAGCAAGAAGCTCTGCACCGCCCATGAGCGAGAAGCTCTATCCAGATTCTGAGCGAGAAGCTCCTTTGCAAACTGGAAATAAAACCATTATTGATATACCATAAAACTAATTGAACAAAGCGTGTTTGTGATGCAGGATCAAAATTGGAGAATCAGCTTACTAGAAAAGTAGAAAAAGATAAAACAAAAAGAAAAATAAACTTACTTGGCCACCAAGTTGGAAAAAAAAGTTTTTAATTTTACATAATTTATACTTGCTTGGCAAATTTATCTACTTGCTAGGCAAGTATCTTAAATTTGAGGAGCAAGTATTGTTTCTACTTGCGTTGCAAGTAAAATGTATTATTACGTTTTACTTGCGAGGTAAGTTTGATTTCTTTTCTTGCAGGTTAGCTCGGACCTTATTTTATGTACTAATTTTCCGAAGAGTTGGAGCTGAGTTTGGCTTTGGACCAAGCTATATTGGGCCATGTCGCTTGGTGCTCTGCGACTTCTAAAGATCCTTCATCTCGGTGGAGGGAACGTCAGTTGTCCATTTCGCACGCCCAAGAGGGGTTGACCTGTTGCCTGCAGCGCTATTTTTATAGTGCTTTCCTCACCCCGATAGCCAACTCTTCTTAGTTCTTATTTTTCGGAAATGTATACTTTTCATAGCTAATTCTGCTTGCTTTTGATTCACTTAGCCGTTCACGGCTGTCGTTTTCTTTCGGCCTCTCGGATTACCAAGCCTGTTTGGTATTCCGAATTCTTACCTTATAAAAAAAACAGGACAAACTAACAAAAACAAACAAGCAAGCAAGTAAGCAAGTTTTCTTTTCCCTCCCTACCCCATACTTAAAATTACAGTGTCCGCACTGTAATAAAGCAAATAATAAGAAAAGATAGGGAAAAGAAAGGAACTCACAAGATAACTAATGAAGCAGAAGAAACATCCTTGAAAGCAGAATCATCATTGAGGTGGTGGTGGAAACTGGCGCTCAAAGTTGCCCATAAACTCGTACATCGTCTTCCAGCGCTCCTCATCAACCGTCACACAATGCTCCATCGTCAACCAACGAGCGTCAGCTCGTTGCTGCCGGACATCTTCAAGAGCCATGCGAGCGGAGTGCACATCCTCCCAACGATCCATCCGTTGAGTGAGTTGTGTCTGCTGCAAGCTCAACTGCTGCATCTAAGAAGACAGATCTTGAGCCGAGTGAGGAGGGGCGTCTGAACTGGCGTAGCTGGGTTGAGGTGGCGACTAGTAGTGGGCGTGCTGTTGGAAATGGTCATGATAGATGACCGAGGCATAAGGTACCATGCCAAACGCTTGTGGCTCGGTAGGCTGGGGAGTAGGCTCGTTACCGAAGTTGAAAGCTTCAGTGTTAGCCTCGAAATACTCGGTACCGAGGCCAGGTTGCTCGGTACCGAGGTTGGTGTGCTGTTCAGGTACCTCGGTACCGACCTCATCTTGCTCGATATCAAGCTCCTCCGTAGTGGCTGCCTCGCCTTCTTCCATCTCAGCTCCATCTCGGTCATATCTCGTCTCACATTCCCTTAATGTCGGCTCATCTTGGGGCTTCTTGTCCAAGGGGAACGGATATCCAAGCTTCGTACCAGTTTGGGACATACAATAGCTCTAACTTGTCCCGAGTAATCACCACAGCCTGTCCAAGCACCATGGTGGCTACTCCACCTTGAATCCGCTGAAAAATGCCGGAAGAACACCAATACTTTGTGTCCAGCTTCTGGGGGCTGTGTGCGGTGTAGCACGTGAGGTCGACATTAAGCGCCGTTGCCAAAAGGCTCACCAAGTTGCCACACCAGACTTCCTTTGAAGAGGCCCCGTGCTTCTCCACATATTTCATCCATTCATACCCCAAATTCATGGGGGCGGGGTCCTCGAAGAGAATAGTGCGGAGGCATCCTACCTCCGTCCTTGTCGGCCTTGAAAGCTCCTTTTTGGGCCAAAAGGTTGCACCCAAAACTCGGAGGATTATTTTGAGGATGGGGTTGATGATGTGCACCCCTGGAAGTGCCGGTGCAGTCGGGTTGACTTCCCCAAAAATGTAGCTCCATGTGTCGGTGACTTTAAAATCCTCGGGAGCCTTGTAATCCCGGGAGTGGTTGGGGAAGTCGAGGAGTCTGTTGATCTTGGCCATGTTGAACTCGTGGTCAGCATTGCCCAATTGGAACCTAATCCTTCCAACAGACGTCTTGGACTTGAAGCTGACTCAGAGAGTGGCAATGAACTCGGCGGTGAGGGCCGGGTAATGCGGAACGTCCTCCTTTTTGAGGAGATGTGGCACGCCGAGAATAGCAAAGGCGTGCTTGACATCCTCATAGATGCTAGTGGCCTTGGCACTTGACCTTGAGAACCATCTTGCGAAGTGGTCCTTTTGAAAGGACTGAATCAAAGACTGCCAGTTGCTCCCTAGTTGACAAAATGACCTCGTCCATTCTTGGAGGAGATGGAGATCTTTGAGTCCTCTTTTTCTTTCCCGCCCTAGAGTTTGCTCGGCTTGTGCTTGCCATTTGGTACCTGAGAACACCATAAATATCCAAGGTAAACTCCACTCAAACAAGAAGAAAACCCCATACTTAGCATTCGGAAATAGCCTCGACCCACCTCGGTACCGACCTGAGAGGGTCGGTATCAAGGTCTCTAGGTTCGATTCTGGTTCTGGGCAATCTCAGGTCATTACCGACCCTCATAGGTTGGTAACGAGCCTGGCCGAGAACTTTGCGCGAGTGATTCCGAATCCCAAATCCCAAATCTTTCGACAATTTAGCAAAATTTCAAGCAAGATTCCACACAAAAACACACCCTTAAGCACTTGCAACCCCATACTTGCTCAAAGCCCTATCTAATCATGCCAAAAATTGCCAAAAATCATGGTGAAAATCATGCATATCAAGAACAAGTTACTTCATGCTTTTGTAACATCAAAATTCAATTGAAATCAAGCATAAAGAAACCGAAAATCAAATAAGATTAATCACCAACATAGAAGCATTGAAGCACAATGGCAATATAGACATGCAATCTCGAATTCTCACAAAGATATAGATATGAAAAACTACCCAATTTTACCATGAATTTGCTAGAAAAGAGTTTAGGGTTCAAGAAATCATACCATAGCCTTGTGAAATTGAAGAACGAGGATTGGATTGTAAATGTAACAAGGGCTTGAAGCTTCGGTATCGAACACAAGAGGTGTTGTTTGATATCGAATGGGATGCGACTCGAGGGAACGGGTGCACAATCGACAACGGTAATGGAATCCGAATGAGAATCGGTGGAATTTTTTAGAGTTTGGTGAGGATTGGGGTGGGTTTTGAGGCTTGAAAGTGTTTTTAAAGAGTTGGGCAAGAGGCGGCGTGGGAAGATAGGCGAGGAAGGATGGATTTTTAGGTTTAGAAAAACTTACCTGTCGCGCATCTCCGAGTCTGGGTGTGTCGCAGGTCGGTACCGACCCTCTCAGCTCGGTACCGAGCCTGGGCGACTCAACTTTCAGCGCCTTATCGTGCCTGACTTCTGTGACATTTAGCTCAAAAATACCCTATCTCGCAAACTTCTAATCTATTAAAAACTCAAAAGAAAGCTAAGAAAAAGGAACTATAAAAAGAAAACAAAACAAAACTAAAACTAAAAGTAAAACTAAAACTAAAACTAAAACTAAAACCGGGTTGCCTCCCGTATGCGCTATTTTTAACGTCGTTAGCTCGACGAACTTACATGGCTACTCAAGGCGGCTCCTTTTCAGCTTTGTCAGGGTCGTGAAAAACCCCGTACTTAGCGGTAAAGGCATTGTGAGTTCTTCTTACTAAATTCGGTCCCTCATCCTCTAATAGTATGCTCGGTATTCCTACACAAGGGTTAGTGAAGTCCGAAAACCAAGGAGGTTTCGACTCTTCTATAGCATGAACAGTAGGGTATGGTGTAGGAATATGATATAAGGAATGATCATGACCAGTAACAATGAATCCAGAGTTAGAATACTCACCTTGATCAGTCAGTGAGGGTGTTGGCATCGATGCAGTCTGGGTCGTTATCGACCAATCTGAAGCAAAGCCACCCCCGGTACCGTGCCAAAATGCACCTCCCTCATCATATTGTTGTACAAAGGGCTCGGTAGCTGGCTTAGTAGTGCTCTCACAATCATTGTTGCTCGGAAGGGAAACTATGGATTTAGCAATGTCGAGCTCTGGCTGGGGCGTCTCGATCTTTGCGGTTGCATCCGTGTCATTGGCATCTTGATTGAGGCTGAACTCGACCTGCTCCTCTCCTATGTCAAAGGTGAGAAGTCCTTTCCGAACGTCAACTCGTGCGCCTGCTGTAGCAAGGAATGGCCTGCCTAAAATGATGGGTACTAGAGGGTCTTCAGGCATATCGAGGACAATGAAATCGTTTGGTATGAAGAATTTCCCCACTTGAATGGGAAAATCATCAACGACTACAGTAGCTTTTACACTAGATTCGTCTGCCATGTACAACCTCATACCCACGGGTTCCAGAGGTCCCATGTTAGCTTTTGACCAAATCGAAAGGGGAAGTAAACTGGCACTGGGTTGCCTAACTTTTTCGGAAGGGTTATGGATCTGACCTCATCTGTCAGCTCTGTAATTGACCTTTTCTTGCTAAGAATGTCTTTCAAGAATTTGGTGTAAGCCGACATTTTGCTTAGGGCCTCAGCGAATGGTATAGAAATATTTAAGCCCTGGAGAATCTTAACGAAACGCTTAAACTTGCCTTTTGTTGAGTCCTTAGACTTCTTAGTAGGGAAGGGAAGAGACTTCACCGATCTCGGAACCAAAGCGGGCTCAAGAGGTGGGGCTACCGGGTCGACAATCGGGTTGATCGGTGCCACGGAACGGTCGGTACCGACCCTTGTGGGGTTGGTATCGAGCCTAGGACTAAGGGAGTGGTTCGGTGTAGAGAACTTACCTAGGTTGGGATCGGTGACGAGCTTGGGAGCATCGGTACCGAGTGTTTTAGGTTCGGTAACGACCCTCTTCGACACGTTGTCGATCTGGGTCGTGGCGTCTTCTTCTGTACCGGGGTCCTTTTCCTTGGCTTCGGCACAATCTGGTAGCGTCTTTCCGCTCTTGAGGTGTACAGCTACTATCTGTCCTCTCGGATTTTCTTCGGGATGGCCCGGAAGTTTCCCTTGAGGTCTTGGAATCTGTGCAGCTAGGTTGCCTAGTTGGGAGTTTACATTCTTTCTCCATGTCTCAATCTCCCCCAACTGTGCTTGTACACTTTTTAGGTCAGAACGGACTCCAGTGATTTCATTTTTCACTCCATTGATCCCTTCATGGAGTCCATTCACCCACGATGGCGTTTCTTGATAGCCTGGGGGTCGATATGGTGCGAGCCGTCTATTCGAGGGAGGGGCTGCATAGTTGTGATTTTGATTTTGATTTCCCCAAGTCGGGTAGCTGTTTGGCCTGTCATAATTAGTAGGAGGATTTCTGTACTGCCTTCTCATATAATTCATCTCAGCATATGTCTCAACGGCTCTAACCTGCTCGATGTTAGTGCAAGCAGAAGTACTATGGGCAGATGATAGAGCATATAGATATAGGTTTTAGAACATTTTTTTATTCTCGTTTTATGCATGTTTAGCTAGAATTTCGCTTTAAGTTGTAGGTTAAGTTTTTATTTCGGTTTAGTTCGGAATCTACGCGTTTTTGTGCTTTATTGCAGGTTGGAAGGTGAAGCATGGTGGATGTGAAGCTAAGGACCAGAGCTAGGAATGAGTGGAGAGTATTGAAGTGAAGAACCGAAGGGAAAATCACAAATCAAGATGAATCTTAAAGTGGTGCAAGTGAAGATTGGAAGAGCTAAGGCCCAAGAGCTTGAGGGATAAAAACGCTTAAACCCGGGTCATGCATTGGAGTCTTGTTTTGACACCTCTATCTTGCAATGCTTGGTTTGTGAGATACAATGGTCGGATGAAGCTAAATTTGGTATCACTGGAAAGCTAACTCGAAGAGCTACAATTCATATTTTTACTCCGAGTCTAAATTCTAACTCGAAGGGGGTCAAAACAGCCTCTAAAGTGTCACTAGAGTTGCTGAGGCCGGGGCGCGGGCAGAGTGGGCCGGAGCGCGACCGCGCTCTGGGGGGTTTGACCGCGCCTAAGCCGCGTTGGTGCGACACTGACTTCGAGGCTCCGTGTTATCTTTTGGGCCGACTTTATTAGTATTTTTGGATGTTTTGATATCATATAAATACTTTTCTTAGGGTTTCTTTGGATGATTATGCTACTCTGTTGCTTTTGTTTTTACGTTAATTTCAATTTAGAGAGAATTGTGGGAGACCAAACCCTAGTTTGCAACACTGAAGAGAAATCTAACTCTTGTAAGTTTAATTCTTCTTTAATGTCTTATTCTAGCTAAATTTCTCATGTCCAACTAGTTAGTTGAAGTTGTATGCATAATTGTTTGTGAGATTTGAATTATTTCTATTTGCCTTGTGTGACACCCATATACCTTATGACGTATACTTGGAAAAACTTATCTCTTATAAAAATAAATAAGAGACATACCAACTATTCATGTAAGCACATAGCAGACATTAACAAACATAAAAGGTTGCACACACACACATCTATGTTCTTACTTCTCATACTAAAACATATATTACTCTAACTTCTATTACAAGCCATATGTCTATGATGCAAAATGAGGAGGAGAAGGTTGCATTGAGCTTCAGCCGGCCGACCTGTATTAATGTGACCTCTAACAGAGACACACATCAGTAAGAACTAGCTGAACCTGAAAAATTGTTTTGCGATTTACGTGAGTCGCATACTCAGTGAATATAAACCATCATCAATTATTTCACACAAAGCCAAACAATTGGTCAGTATACATATTCATACATATTATATATGTCATATATGAATTTACTATGCAAATGCAAATGCTGATGTTTCCGATTCTTTATTCTGTGAACTATTCAAGCCTGAATCTACCCCGGGTTTACTGTATATGGACTCTTATGGTCCCTGTAAGAATTATGACCCGTAGGTCCTGTATGAACCGTAGATCCTGTATTGATCCGAAGATCCTATATGCTTTAAGAAAGAAATCCTAAGATTTCCTCATTACAGTTCAGGGCAAGACAGTCACAGTTCCTTTTAATCTCATGCAATATATATCATATGCCATCTGTTAACATACTTTCTGTGCAAACAACTCTGGAAATTTCAGAGCTATCATATAAAACACATATATACATATAATCCATATAACACACATATCCATAAAGCACATATATCCATATAGCTCATATAGAACATATATCCATATTGCACATATAACACATAGGGTTGAATCTCCGGTCTATACTCACCTGTTCAAGACAAATACTATATCTCTTCCCTTTCTCTTTGACCACGATCTATGACTTGGGATCCTATAGGTAACCTAATGCAAAAACAACCTATTTACTCTTACAAACTTTGACCCCAAATGCAATAAAATTGTAGAATGCATTATAACTTCTTGTGCATAATTCCAAATCCTTTAAAACTTGACAACAATAAACTATATATATAGAAGAACATTTTTCTAGTTCAAACCTTTCTGAAAAACTTGATCAAAGGGCTCCCTAATATCCTTAGAAAACGAAACCCTAAAAATACTCTGAAATCTTTTACCGAATATATATCCGATATCGAAAACACCCTCTGAGAATTATAAATCGACTGGTTTTCGAATCAAAAGAAACTGTAGATCTAGATCTGGAAAAATCAGTGAAATCCAAATAAACCATTAACTAATCAAAAACTTACCAAATCAAGCTTGTACTTCGAGATTAAAACCCGATAGAAGAGATCTCGTACCAGATTCAACAAATAAACTCAAAAGTACCAAAATCAACAAACTTTTCTCCATTTTTTTTTATGTGATCACGTAGCTTTGAATAAAAGATTCACCAACATACATATATGGTGAGAAGAGTCGGCAGGTAAGTTGGCAAAGTTTTAGGAAAAATCCACTTTTTACCCTGAAATCTCCTTTACTACAAACTTTATCCTGAAATAATTATTAATTAATTTTTAGTTAAAAACTTTTTAAAATATAATAAACTTAATTAGAAAATAAATATTAGTTTTAAAAACTCACTATATATCATGCCAATTTGATATGCATATGCTCTTAATCTTATATGAATGCAGAATGACGTATGCACTTTGGTCGGGGATGTTACACCTTGACTAGATTGAATTTCTCCATGCTTGATTGATTAAATTCACTTAGGATTATAATAGCTTGATCACCTATTCTATTTCTAGGTTGAATTACAACTTGAATAACTAAATAGACGGTGGAATTTGGTTATTCATGGATGAATCCTTTGATTAAACTTATAGACGGTGGAATAAGATTAATCAAAGGCGGAGAATTTAATCAAAAAACTTCATGAATAGACGGTGGAATTCATGAATTATGTTTCTATTGAATGCTTTGAACTTATCTGCATGATCAATTTGACATAGAAGGTTTTCTAGGTTAGTTGGTTAAAAGGTTGTTAAAGACGGTGTATATTAATAACCACCTTAAGCTTGAATTTCATAAATTCACCATAGATTAGTCAAGGGAAATCGAAATAAGAATAATCAAGGATCAAAACTCATGTATGCAATGGATACGAAACTAGTTGGACGCTTTTCTCTATATTTGAATCTTTAATTGTTTTACTTTCTTCGCTTTATTTACTTAGATTTATAGCTTGAAATCATAAAACCCCCTTTAACTTAGTAATATTATTTAAATACGAATAATCTGAGTCCCTATGGGTTCGACCCTTGCTTCCACTTTACTCAGGTTAGGAAGTTAGGATATTTCTTTGACAGTGCTTTTACAACGACATAAAAGTGCTCGTCAGCAGAAGAACCACACTCTTGACAAGGTTGAGAGGTTTTTAGAAAACTTACATGTTTCTTCAGACGGTTGATCTCATCCTGTAGAAATTGATTTTTGACATCAGGATCAACTTCGTCTTTATTTGGGATGTAGAGACATTTTTGTGGCTGAGGTGGCTGCTAGGTTCTATACATAGCATCGTAATTGGTCAGTTTGTCCAGCAACTCCCATGCAGCGGTGGAGTCCATCTCAATAAAACCGCAAGCAATGTGCATGTTGATGCGGTTCTTCGTTTCAGCATTAATCCCCTGAAAGAAAATTTCTTGGAGCACATATGGTGGTTGCCCATGAGTAGGGCACTGTCTGAGCATCTCCTTGAATATCTCCCACGTCTCTACAAAGGTCTCATTAGGCAGCTGGTGATAGGAGGTGATGCGCTTTCTCAATTACGTTGTCTTAGCAGGAGGGAAGAACTTTGTCAAAAATTGATCATACAAAGCCTTCCAAGTCCTGATAGACTTAGGAGGTAAGCTCTCCAACCAGCTCAGTGCCTTTCCTGTAAGAGACCACCTGAAAGCTTTTAAACAGAACATATTCTAGAGAGACACCTTCAGCAGCAATAGTGTCACATAAATCAAGAAATTTTTAAATATGTTCCATATGACACTCAATAGGTTTCCCTTCAAACTGAGCCCGTTTGATTAAGGATATAAATTGAGACTTAATCTCAAAAGTGTTCTCTATCTCCGGAAGCACGATTGCAGACTCTGGCACCCTCAGTTCTGGATGCATATACTGTTTGGCATTCATCGGATAGGCATCGAGTCGCTCCTTTAGGGCGGTTTTCTCAATCTGTGTGGCTTCGAGCTAGCTCTGGAGTGCAGTCATTTGCTGAGCCATCTCTTCAAGAGTCATTTCCATGGCTTGGTTTTCTCTTCTTCTGCGGTGAAGGGTGCGTTCAGGTTCAGAACAATAACCAGTGTTATCAAACTCGAGCCTGCGACGCCCTGCTGGCATAAGCTAAGAAAACAGACAAAAGAAAATAAAATTAAAAATAAAAACGGGGCCGGGCTATTCCCCGACCCAAAGGTAATCAAACAAGCACTGTTGCTTCCCCGACAACGACGCCAATTTGTTGAAAGGGATTTACTTAACAACAAATAAAATTTGTAGTCAAGACCCCGCTGAGTATAGCAAAGTCAGGAACGTCCACGGGAAGCAAGGTGGTTTGATTACTTAAACTATGAAAGAAAGAAAACAAGGCAAACAGAAACAAACAAGGCTACGACAGCCCTCGGTACCGACCTTGTCAAGGTCGGTAACGCCGTTGGGTTTCAACTAAAATTAAACAAACAAGACGAATCAACTGCAGGCTCGGTACCGACCTGTGTGCCTCGGTAACGAGTCTATACGTGAGTGAAAACTAAGGTAATTTAAATGATAAAAAGATCTAGGAGAAGGGTTACCACGACATAATCATGCATACGAACTAGTGTGAAGGATAAATATCATGCGTAGAAGATAAAGCTATCAACTTTAGTTGACTAAACAAGCAAATCAATTAATTTTCATAAATCAATTCACTTTCTACTTATTTTTGGATCCAAAGCTCGAAACTTTCGTTATCGAACAATATCAACATTCAAGATTACAACTTTCTCTTTCGATCAAGCGATAAACTCAAATTACTTCGACTTTCGTCTAAGTATAAGCACAAAACAAGTAGTTAAAAGCATAGAAGTCAATCAAAACATTCAACACTCACATTCAATCATGCATAACTATGTCGGGTTTCAACCCCGATCCTAGAAAAATAAACTACTCACTCATGATTGAAACAAAACAAACAACTAGATTGAATGAAAACATTGAAATAAAAACTTACTTGAATTATAAAAATCTTGTCTTTCAAACACAATCACGTTCGAACTCGAAAGGAACAAAGCAAGAAATCGATCACAATTCTCTCTCTTGATCGACTCGGACTGAATCCCCCTAAAATTTCTCTCCAAATTCGAGCAAACCTAAAAACTAACTAGTTCTTCTCCTTAACTTGAATTAAAACAAGGTATTTATACTAAGAGAAACCATCTAACAAGGGTCCTAAAAGATAGAAACTTTCCTAACTAAAAAGATTACGAGATAAAACATAGATTTTCTGAAAGTCGGTGCCGCCTACCGACATAGGTCACCTCGGTAACGACCTGCACAGGGTCGGTAGACTCTTGCTGAATTCATCGGATAAAACTCTGTCGCACAGCTCGGTACCGACCCTCACATGTCGGTAACGAGCTCTCTGTTTTGAGTTTTTGTACACTCTTCATAGCTTTTCTTTTGATTTCAACGGGATCTTCAAGGCGTATTCGTACTTCTCTTTCCTCTTTTCATTTCACCATCAACCACCGGACTCTCGCTCCTCTCAAAAATGCTCCTTTCCGCTTCAAAAACCTATGGAAAACAAAAAAACGGAGTAGCTTCCATACTTTTCACAAAATATGCAAAATTATCCAAAAACACACAAAACTAATACTAAAACTTACCAAAACTAAACTAAACAACCTAAGAAAAACACCTAAAACTATACTAAAAACATGAACATCAGCTTGATTCATAACCCACTGGTCTTTCCAGAATCTCATCGCCTTCCCATCCCCTATTTGCCAAATTAATCCTTTTTGAAATTCTGATTTTAAATTCATCAACTTATTCCACGACCATGAGACATTGCGAGTAGGTGCGTATTCTAGTAAGTTCTCATTCTTTAAATTTTTTTCTGATACAATATGGACCCAGATGTTATTTGGTTCAGCTAAAATTTTCCACAGTAGTTTCATCTGCAGGGCTTTGTTCACATGGATCGATTTTCTAAGTCCAAGGCCCCCTTTGTTCTTTGATTGACATATCTTGTCCCAACCTATTAGAGGGACATACCCATTCGACTTATTCCAAAAGAATTCCCTGTTTACCGCATATAACTTATGTAGTGTTCTTGTTGGTAACATAAAGTTCTGCATTCTATTAGACGGCTTCGTGGCCAAAACCGATTTAATTAGCGTTGTTCTTCGTGCCTGAGACAAAGAATTTGCTTTCCATCTGGAAAGTTGTTTCTCTACCGATCTGATGACAGGTTCAAATGTAGTTCTTGTGACCCTTGAATTTATTATGGGGCACCCCAAATATTTTTCTAAAGAAGTAGTATACGGTATACCTATTTCTTCTTGCAAAAGTCTTCTTGTCGATGCTATCACACCTTTAGTAGTTTGGAAAGCTGATTTATGGAAATTAATCTTTTGTCCTGAAATATCACAATAATCCTCTAGAATATTCTTAATACTTTGGAATGTCACCTTAGTTGACGGGCTAAAAATAATTATATCATCAGCAAAGGATAAGAACGAAATCCTTATTCCCCCCTCTAGTCATCTGAAATCCAACATTTTTAGGATGGTTCGTGCTTTCATTCTGCAATCTACGAGCTAAGATTTCATTACCTAATATAAATAGTAACGGAGATAGTGGGTCTTCCTATCGTATTCTCTCTCTGGGTAGAATATTTCCGTTAGTTCATTTTAAACTAGTACGAAAAACGAAACCGTAGTTACACACTGCATTATCCAGTTTACAAATTTCGAATGAAACCCATATGCGTATAATGCTCGTTGTAGAAACTCCCAGTCAACCCGATCATATGCTTTTTCCATATATAACTTAATAGTTGCCCAGCCTGTCTTTCCTTTTCGTTGTCGAAATGTGTGGAATATTTCATGGGCTATAAGAACATTATCTTGTATGGCTCGATTCGTAACAAACGTTCCCTGAAGAGGGTGGATTACATTTGGTAGAATCTTCTTTAGTCTTTCAGCTAATATCTTTGCAATTATCTTGTATATAGTGGAGCACAAACTAATCGGTCTGTACTGATTGATCGCCGTCGGATTATCACACTTTGGAAGTAAGGATAGAAATATATGGTTGATTTCCTTTAATATAAAGCCTGATGTAAAAAATGCCTTAATTGCTTTAATAACTAACATACCTATTAAATTCTAGTATTTCTAATAAAACTTTGCAATCATTCCATCTGGACCTGGTGATTTATTCTTACCAAGACTAAAGACTTCATTTCGAATTTCTGAATTTGTTATCTCCTTTATAAGCTCCATATTTTCTCTTTCTGTGATTTCGCTTCTAACCAAGTTTAAATGATTTTCCAACTTTCTAGAATTAATTTGTTGTTTCTTGAACCTATTACTAAATTCCTGTCTTATTCCTTGTCTGACATTGTCCTCCCCTATCAACAGAGTTTCATCATTTGCTCGGATAGATTTAGTATGTGTATGATTTTGTTGTCCTATTGCACATCTATGAAAATATGCACTATTCGAGTCGCTATATTTTATGTGCTTTACCTTCGCTCTTTGTGCCCAATATGTTTTGTGAAACTGTATTAATTGCTCTTTCTTTTTAATTAACCTGGATTGTCGTAAGCATCTACTATTTCATGTGGTATGTGTTGGATTGCTCTATAGATGAATCAGGTGTATATCAATCTCCTCAAGTTGTCTAAATTTTTTTCCAAACGTATACTTATTCCAAATTTTGATTTTTGACTTAAGTAATCTGGTCTTTTGGATTAATTTGAACATATGAGATCCTGGGCAATTATGTCTCCATGCTTGTCTGACTAAATTTCCAAAATCTTGTCTATGCATCCAAATTTTCTCAAATTTAAACGGTCTTCCCTTATATGTATGTGATCCATTTAAATCAATTGAAATTGGGCAATGATCGGAGAATGAAAAAGCATGATTCATTGTAATCAAATCTGGGTACCATTGTGTTATATTATACGATACCATTACTCTATCCAATTTTTCATATGTGTTATCATTATCCGTGTTTCGTTTTCTCCATGTAAAGTTGTTTCCCGTGGATTTAACATCTGTCAAGTCGCACTGTTGTACAAATTCTTTTAATCGGTTGAATCTTGATGGACAAGGATCCGCACCTCCATATTTATCTGATGAGTCTAAAATATCATTAAAGTCACCCATTATAATACATGGTAAAGATGAATTAACTATATATTGCTTTAGGTCGTCCTAGAATGCATTCTTTTCATTCTCTCGCGGTGGGGCGTATATGAAAATGATCACGATATCATATTTCTTGCATGGGTCCGTATACAAAAAAGTGATGAATCTGTCATACTGGCCTATTAATCTGAATGTTTCATTATTTTGTAACTGGTATTCTTTCCATACAACACAAATTCCTCCTTTTCGACCTTGTGCCGGTGACATTACCATATTATCAAATCCTGCTTTTCGCCAATATGTTTCATGTGGTATTTGCTCCGTTTTAGTTTCTATTATTGTCATTACTTTAATATGATTAATTTTGGTAAAAGTTTCAATATGTGTCCAAATTTTTTTCCTACACATTCCACGAACGTTCCAGATTGCTAATTTCATAAGACATTTTGATTAATTATTAGGGATCGTCTCCCACGGTCTATCGTGCTTTGAATCTGGTCATTATTTCTTTGTAATCATGAGTTACTAACATTCCCTGAAATGTTCAAGAAAGTCATGTGCTTGAATTTTATAAAAATTATCTTATTAGTACTTAGAATATTACATCTATATAATGAAAACATCATCTAGTTCATGTAATTGGTTCTAATACTCTGGCCAAGCCCATTATTTTAAAAGCTATGGCAAGCCCATTGTAATTGACTAGGCTCACCCATGTTTCTGCTGATTATTTTAACATAGTCGCGATTGCAATCTTCTTGATTAGTAGGATTCTGTTGATCATTCCAATTATCAAGTGTATTTAAACTAGTGAGATCTTTTTTTTATCAGAAAGCAAAACCAATTGTTTATTAACTTGAAAAATCAGTGTCTTCCCCTAAAGGGGTTACATCAGCAGAAATAGAATGCAGAACATTAGGAGGAGGATTAACAAGGTATAAAAATTCAGTAGTAATGTTAAAAGAGAGCTGGGCTATTTCATGGGAAGTCTTGTTGGCTTCACGTCAGATATGCTTGACCTGTATTTCCTAACTTGGTTCATCAAGCAGCCACCAGCATCTTTAGATTAAGAAGAAGTCTGGATGGGTCTGCAGCGAGCGAACCGTGAGGAGCTTCATTGCCACGAGAGAATCAGTCTCGACTATAAGTTTACTTAAGCATAAAGATGTCGCCAGTTGCAAGCCATGAAATAAGGCCTAAAGTTCAGCCGTGAGCGCGGAACAAACACCGCACTAGAAAACATACGCTTTAAACATGGCACCTGAATGTGTTCGAACAATACCACCGCCCCCTAAAACCCCCAGGTTGCCTCGGGAAGCACCATCAGATTTAAGTTTGAAAACCCCCGACGGCGGAGGTAGCCAAGTGTAGGTTGGATTTGGTAATGTCGCAGGAGCATGAGTCATTGTCTTCCGCTCTAATTCTTTGGCAGCCAAAAAGGTAGTCACCTAAGATGCAACCCAAGATGAAAGTCTAGTTATAGAGTTTTCACCATTAAAAACCAAATCATTGCGGCATTTCCAAGTTAGCCAAACCATATATGCAAAAGTTGTTCCCCAATAGTCTTCTTTGCATAGGTTGTCTTTAAGCCAGCTCTTCAAATCAGTAGTAGAGAAGAACGTCATTGGAAGGTTATTACCTGTAATGGCCTCCCAAACTTTCCTGATCTCCTGACAATCAGAAGGACATGAAATGCCATTTCATCCTGATTGCAACGAGGACAAGCAGGATCTGAGGCGAGATGACGTTTCACTCGGTTGGCATTGCACATGAATTTATTATGAACAACTAAATACAGAAATTGTCTCACTCTTTCATGTGCATTAGTGTGCCAAATATGACGCCACAAAGGGCCGTCTTGGAAAGTAGTAGCGCTTCGCAGTAAGCTCATAGCTGAGGAAGTAGAGAATTGACCAGCAGATGTTAAAGCCCAAAAGAACTTGTCATTCACTTCGTCCATTCTAACAATTCGAATAGTCGCCAGCTTTAGACACACATCAGGGAGTAAGAGACTGGAGAGAATGTCCCAATTCCATCCCAAATCAGTCCAAAGTTCAAAGACCGTGGCTCCTTCAATCTCAAGAGTTAAAGCTGCACTAGTTAAGTTGATCAAAGGTTGGTCCATAAGCCACGCGTGATGCCAAAAGAGAGTTCGGGTGCCATTTCCCACCACAGTACGTAAGCCTTTGGAGAGGAGAGTAGCCCCCTCTGTTATTCCCTTCCAGGTTCTTAGACGCCCGAGGATAAGACTTGAACATGTCGATACCAACACGCCCAGCACAATACTTGGATCGGATTACCCGAGCCCATAAAGAGGAAGGTTCTTGGATAATACGCCAACTTAACTTGGCCATGGTCGCCTTGTTAACATGTCTCATCTGACGAAGACCTAAACCGCCCTCTTTCCGCGGTCTAACAATGGACTCCCAGCTAGCAAGATGCACCTTTCGAATTTCAGCCGTGGAACCCCAAACGAAATTCCTCACAGTTTGATCAATTTCATCACACAAAGAATTAGGAAGACTCGTCGATTGCATGATGTAAACCGGGAGACTCGTAAGAACCAAATTTGACAAGGTAACTCTACCAGCTAAGGAAAGTGACTTTTCTTGCCAACCCCGAAGACGGCTCTTAATCTTGTCAAGAAGAAATGAGTAGCGTTCTGAAGACATCCGGCCTCAAGTAGTTGGTACACCAAGATAGTTACCAAACTCTGTGGATGTCGGAATATTGGTAAGTGTTAAAATATCCTCTTTTAGTCCTGCGGAGACATATTTCGAATACATGATACTACTCTTCGAGAAGTTAACACGTTGACCAGAAATAGAGCAGAACTTGTCAATGCAGGCTTTGATGACCGATGCTTGATGAGTGTTAGCCTCAGAAAACAAGATTAAGTCGTCCGCAAAAAATAAATGTGAGAGTTCAACATCACCCACTTTAATCGGCTTCCACATTCCCATTCCAACAACTTCCTGTATAATGTGAGATAAACGCTCCATACAAAGAACGAAGAGATACGACGATAATGGATCGCCTTGACGGATTCCCCTAGATGGCATGAAATTTCCCGCTTTCCCACCTTTCCAAAGAATGCTCATGTTTCCTTGGGTTTGACACAACATCACGATATCAACCAACCTGGTAGGCAAACTCGAAGCAAGTAAAGTCTCCCAGAGGAAGTCCCAACGGATTCGGTCATAAGCCTTTGCCAAATCGATTTTCCAAATCATCCATTTATTCGTCCGGGTTGAGTTCATTGAATGAAGAACCTCCTGGACGATGACAACATTATCAATTATTTGTCTTCCTGGAATAAAGCTGGCCTGGGATGGGGAGACCAAAGACGCCAAAACTGGTTTAATCCTGTTGACAATCACCTTTGTTGCAATCTTGAAGCTTACATTCAAGAGAGAGATTGGCCGAAAATGTGTTGGAGAAGAAGGGCTCTCAGTTTTTGGCAGTAAAACCATTAAAGCGTCTCCAAGACCTTTCTGAAAAACACCATTGTTCAACAAGTTTAAAACCAGGTCTGGCACTTGATTACCCACCTTCGACCAATTTTTTTTGATAGAAGAAGGTCGGGAAACCATATGGGCCCGGTGATTTGAATGGATGCATCATGAAGAGCGCCTCCTTAACTTCTGCTGAAACAAAATGATCCGCAATGCGTTCCAAGGAATTATCACCCATCGGAGGAAAGTTAACAGTTCCATCGTAAGGAGTCAAAGTCTGATTAGGTTCGGCGGTATAGAGATCAGCAAAAAAAGACCAAACGAGTTCCTGCAACCCATTCTCATCAGAAATCCAAACACCATCCCCATTCTGAAGCATGTCAATATTATTTCTAGTTCTTCGAATAACTGTGGAAAGGTGGTGGAAACGGGTGTTCCGATCACCATCCAATAAGAAGCTCGATCTTGACTTTTGGAACCATAGAAGTTTCTCTTGGTGGAGAACATTGTCCAATTCCAGGCGCAATTGAGATTCAAGATTGATATGAAAGGGAGTTGGTTGGTGAGCGAGTCTAGCTCGGACCCCCTCAAGCCTTGCCCAAGATGACGTTTCCTACGGAAAATATTACCAAAGACTTCGCGATTCCACGAATTTAGTTTCACAACAAACTCGCTGAGGCAATCAAGCAACGGGCCATTGGTTTTCCACTGAGATTCTAAGAAAGGCACAAACTCCTCATGAGTCTGCCAGGCAATTTGGAACTTGAAAGGCTTGGTAATTGGGCGAGCTGCATTACAGGGTTGCAATCTAATAAGAAGGGACAGGTGGTCCGAGTGAGGAGCAGAAAGGTGCCTTACAGACGCCTCTGGGAACCTTAGTTTCTAGTCAGCGGAGCAAATTGCACGATCAAGTCTGGCTGCCGAATAAGTTTTGATGGAGCGTCCCATCGACCAGGTAAATTTGGGTCCAGAAAAACCTAGATCGATCAACCCTAAGGCTTCAAACCAGTCCCTGAATTTTTGCATAGACTCATTCGAACTCGATGACGAAGACGATCTCTCATCACTAGTAAGCGTGGCGTTGAAGTCACCAGCTATTAGCCATGGGAGATTGTTTGTTGCAGCAAAAATGTCAAGATCTTCCCATAGATGCTCATTTCGTGCACATTTCACAAGATTACATAAACAACTAAACAACTGAATCATAACAGCATTACATTTTAGCAAATACAACATCCATTGCATCATATATTTACATATCCCCATCATTGACATTACAAACCCTACTTCATGCCTTCAGCAAAATGACATGAGACATTAATACTGCATCTATAAACACACATCAGATTATATTTTCTAGCTATCTTAACCAAAAGGATCCCTAGTTTCAAGACCAAGTGTCGACAACATTGCATACTTGAACTTATACTAGTCCTTATTCTAGCTAAACACACCAACAAAATAAGCCTAGATAAGGCCCACTTCGGCCAAAAACTAAGGATCTTGAAACACTTACTAATCATGGGTTCTCCTAGCGAGGCCTCTTCAAACCCGAAGAGGCCGTGTCATCATCACCATCTTCTCCTTTGCGCTTTCCGGAATCTGTCATAGACTGGTCTCCTTTTTGCACCTTCATATTCCCCAACCTTTGTATCATAGAGGACCTAGAGTGCGTACTCTTGAATGAGTTGTCGGTGTCGTCATCAACCTGGATAACTTGAGATTCTCGAGCCCTCATACCATGATCACCTTGAAAGGTTGAAAGCCGATCTACTCTAATCCAAATTAAAATAAATCATTTCTACCAAAAAAATTAAATTAAATCATTCATGAGTTAAGTGAGTTTCAATAATTCTAGATCTAGACTTCTTTTTTTCGGTCCAAGGTTAGAAATTCAAGTAGGGCTGGGCAAATTCCGGTCCGGATCGGACCGACCGAACCGAGGGTATACCGGTCCGGTTCTCGATCCATGAATTTTAAAATTCCGGTCCCGATCCGGACTAAGTTTTTAAAAAATAAAAATATAAATTTGTATACATAAATAATATTTCTTATCTTATAAAATTTATTTTTTATTATTTAAGTTTTACTTTTACGTACATACTTCATAATATTATATTTTTTCATAAATAATACATAACTTTTCTCAATAAAAACATAATTTTTTCTTTAACAAATATTATTTTAAAAAAAAATAATATTCTTGTCCAAAACCGGTCCGAAAGTGGACCGGACCTGACCGGGAAATTCCAATCTGGTCTTCGGTCCAAAGTTTTAGGAACTCGGTCCCGGTCCAGTCCGGTCTGGTTTTGGACCGTTGCTCACCCCTAAATTCAAGTGTCCTCTAATTTATATATATAGAGATCCAGGTCTCCCTCAATTAGTCAATTTATACGGATTAAAAACTAATTCATGTTCGCTGTTTATGGTTGTCGTTGGTCCAAAAAATTTTAACACGGGGAAATCGAACACAGAACCTTTCAATAAATAGATCATTTTCCACTCATTAACCATTGTAGGGCCTTCCACCACAATGTCAACCCGTTAGATTTAGGGCTCATTCAACAAGCTAGCTAGTTGATCTATTTGATTTGTGTTTATGTTGAAATCTGTCTGTCAACTACGGAACGAGTGTTCATTAAAATTAGTTCAAAGTTGTTAATTGTTGTTGAAATTTAGCCAAGAAATTAAGTTGGGGGAGGATTGTTTTGATTTGGAAGTAATTGATATTACTTTTTCTTTTTTGCCTCTTTTATTTAAAATATTTCACCCACATATTGTACCTCTTTCATATGTGACCGATTTTTTGTTCTTAATAATTATGTCACAATAAAATTCTACTACTATCAACTACTCTTTACTGAATACATACTAATTTGTTTTAAAAACAAACATATAATTTTTTTTGTCATTGCCACCCTAGTTCAGCGGAGAGCTTTGCTCCATCAAACGCCTACGTCTAGAGTTCGAGTCTCGCGAGGGCCCCTTTATTTTTGGGTGGGATCTGCTCTCCCAACAAGTTCATTTCTTCTCCATTGAGAATCGAACACTCGACCTCAACAAAGGGAAGCGAAACAAACATATAATTTTAACTGTTAATTCCAGTATCAACATCAACACCATCAATATTAACACCATAAAACATCATCATTATTTGAAAATTATATTGGGTTAAATGTTTTGATTTTGAGAGGTGATTTGTATCGTGTATGCATATTCAATGTATTAGTTGTATAAAGAGATACATAAAGCAAAGGTAAATTAAAAGTGGGTTATAAGCCTATATACAGTATTTACTACCTTTCCATATATAAATTATGTACACGTGATAAACATATCATTACGTGAATGTATTATTGGTAAGAAAAGGCCTCGACTGAATCCACCAGCGACAGTGGATTTTTCGCCCCATGAAGTGAGAAGACATAGAACCGGCCCCGCAGACCGGTTCTATGAGAACCGGCTTTGAAAGCCGGTTTTATCCCTTTACCATAATTACTTTTAATAATATGTAGTTAAATTAATTTATTCTAATAATATTTCTTATATACAAATAAATTAGTTTAATTTAAATATTTTGTATAGTTAATATATAATTTAATATGGATAAAAACTAAAATGTTATAAAATGGTTAAACAAACAAAGTCAAGACAAGTTGATTGATTACGGAAATACATCGAAATAAAAACTAAAAAGCATACATTGGAATAAATCTAGAAAAAGCTACGATCTTGACTCGAATATCCGTGTGGATAACTTCCACCAAAATGCATGCTCTGACGGTGAGGTTGAGGATCTTGACTTGAGCCTTCGTCGAGTGGATAGAAACGACTATGATAACTGTTGTGACGGTGAGGCTCGGGAGAAGGCTGCCATGGAGGGGGAACTTGCCTAGGAGGGGGCACTTGAGGAGGAGGTGGAATAGGAGTTTGTGTCAAAGCATCATAAATGTGTGTCCACATTGCCCTCAATTCGGGGTACCGGTCCAAGACATGCATATTATCCGTTATGTAACATTTCACGTAGTTGTGGGCCTATATATTATTTAAACCATATAAGATTTATAAGATTAGAGAATAAATACTATACAATCAATCGTGGGGTATTGAATACTTACATATAGTAGAACGAGACAACCAGCCACACCCTTTGTTTCGGCTCGAGTTGCCTTCCCCATTTGGTTGTACAAGTGTGCAAGAGTCCACACACCCCATGCATAACTCGACATTTCATTCCATCTGAGGGCCATAACAACCAAATGATAGTTGACTCTTGTGGTTGTCTTGTCTGTCAGGAGGCCCAATGCTATCAAAAGGCCCAAAATTGTGGCAGAGATGTTTTCGGGTTGTACTGCATTGAAGTTGCCCTCTAACAACCAATTTACCATTGTACTTGAATTTATCCCTCCCTTCTCTATTTGCTTTTTCTTGAAGTCTAACCAATCTTGCTCGTACAATAGAGAGAAATATTCCACAACAGCATCCTTATCATATATAGGGAGATTCTCATTACCTTCAATGGAGATCCCTAAAATGAATTTGACATCATGGAGGGTGATTGTCATTTCACCCCAAGGGAAGTGGAAACTGTTGGTTTCCGGATATCATCTCTCCAAAAATGCATTAATGAGGGCGTGATCTACACCAGTCCATGGGATTTCGGTTAAATGCATCAAACCCGACTCTAATATCATATTGTACCACGGTGTGTTGACGTTGCTCCTTAGTAATGATGGTAATAATTCTAGACTCTTGCCATGGGTGTGAATTTTGGACTCTTTCACATGCTAAAATTAGAACATATAAATATAAAGAAATAATCAAATGTGTATGAGTATAACATTATAACATATAAATGTGTATGAATATTCTAACAAATAAAATAATAATCTAAAATATATGAATATAATAATCTAACCATATAAATAATTTAATTTAACAATCTAACATCCGAGTAGTGGGGTCGAGTCCATGGTTCACCCGAAGTTGAGCCCATAAAGCCATCCTCTCGCTAAAGTAAGAGTCCCATCCATCAACACTAGCATCATGGTTGTTTTTCCACATCCATGTTGGAGGTGGCATCGGTGAATTTGGTTTCAACCACACCTAATATTGGAAATTATAAATTGGTTGTTTTTCCACATCCATGTATCCACTGACCTTGAATAAAACACGCCGATACATTGCCTAGCAAAAGTTGTAGCTCTTTTTTCGTCAATTTTAAGGCTTAGCGCTTTTGCTTTGCAATTGTTCTTGATGTGCACCCAACACAACAAATGATGGGCGATTGCAAATTATGTCTTCAAGGCTTTAATCAAAGATAGCTCACGGTCAGTCACAATAACTTTTGGCCTCTTACCCGCAACAACACAAAGGTCGATCAGTTCGTTCAATACCCATTCATAGTGGGTGGTGTTCTCTCGCGCCATGAATGCAAATCCAATGTTGAAGGTATGGCCAGTGCAAGTGAAGCCCACCAACTCAAATAGAGGCATTTTGTAGCTATAAGATAATAAGATTTATACATGGTAATTGTTTTGGGCAGATTTAACACGTAAACGCGTTATCTGCTATAATGAGGGAACTCTAGTCAAAAACAAGTTTAAACACGTTAATTTGCAAGTAGTAAGGGATTCACGAAGGGAAATAGCAAATGAACTTGTAAACAAGTAGAGAAAGAGATATGTATTCAAAATAATGAAATAAGATTGTAATTGCACTGCTACGAGTTACTCCTTATGATTCAGGATACCAAAGATAAGTAGTAGACACGTTAATTGGTAAAATAATAGATATCGAAATAAATAGGCAAAAATATAGAATAACGAGGGTAAACTTCACTATGATTCCATTCAGATGTAGAAGAACAATTGATAAGTACGCTAGAGAGAAGATGAATAGCAAAATAGCTTTTGAGATCGTAGATGAATAATCGAAGAATAAAAATATAATTGTATATAGATCGCTTTGTTGTAGAGAGAGCGTATGAGAGTGAGTCCGAGAGAGAATGTCCTTGAGCTGATGTTCTTCCTCCCCTTTTATAGGCTTATATTCTGGTCATTTATGAGTCAATCCCTAGAATCTCGCCTTGTTATTAATGTCTCCAACGGCTAGTTTTGACCAGTTTACCACTTCTGCTAAATCATCAACGCGTTAGCATTTAAGGCGTCCGTGATTTTCGCCCATGTAGTTAATGTGTTCCAACAACTCCTTTAATGCTCCTTGATTTCCTCCATGCAGTTTAATGCTCCATTAATGGTGAATATTGCCTTTAATTCATTCCGATCTCTTCATATCTTCGTGGTCCCACCTCATAAATTAGCCCGATATTTTAGGGCCCAACAATACCCCCCAAACCCGCTCAAAATTTCTCTCGTATATTTTGGTGCGGGTTTGAACTTGCTTTGGGAACCATTGCCTGAAGTCGTCATACTAATGATCTCCTCATGTTGTCTTCGTCGGTTTGTGAAACTAGATGTTTAATCAAGATGTCGTGTTGTGTATGCTTCATTTGAACGAAGGCTTTCGCAGGACGAGTTGCTAATGAAGATGACGCGTTGGTCATAACGTGTACCCGGGGTTTAATGTTGGCTACAGAGGCCGATGTTGTATGTGTTGGCTACAGAGGCCGATGTTGTAACTGTTGGCTACAAAGGCCGATGTTGTAAGTACTGGCGACAGAGGCCAACGTTGTAATTGTTGTAGCGCGCGTGTGTAAGACTGTACTAAGGGAGTTTTTTGTATATGTAGTGTGATGACACAAATGACAAATGTAATATGCACGTACATTGTTACATGTCATCTGCGCTTAAGGGCTCCCCTTGCTCTAGAGCGCCTTAAGTGTGTACTCCACCTTAGCATCTTTGACCGGTCATGTGTGCACAGCGTTCGCCTGATTATAAGGCAGGGGCCCATGTTTTGGCCTGTAACGTCACAAGGCGTCCCTTGCTAGTTTTTATTTGATGTATACTGGCGACTAAGGCCGATGTTTCGTGTGCTGGCGACTAAGTCCAGTGTTGGCTACAAAGGCCGATGTTTCGTGTTGGCTACAGAGGCCGATGTGTAGTATGTAAAGAATGTATTGACATGTGTAAAAGTGAATGGTAAAGTATCTTTGACCTAAAGTTTATGTTGCTAGCTCTTAATGCGTTCATGATGATGAATCTTTGTGTGTTACATCTTGACTTTGCTGAAGATAAGTGACTCGTGTTTCCACATTCGTTGTTTCGTTTGAAAGTACGTCGCACGACTTGGACTACCCCCTAGTGGTGAGCTCAATGCCACCCCCAATCTTATGACTCCTTGATTTGATGCGCCATTTGTATGTAGTAACCATTTTCCTGTTTGTAACTTGTTGTCTACTTGCATTGTTTCTTGTAAGGTGTCATCAGTTTGGATAGGAACGAAGTCAACCATAAAATTATTTTGTAAGGCGTCCTGATTATTCTGGTATTGACACTACACTCTTCATAGAAAAGTTAGTGCACACTTTATGAAATGACTTTCAAAGTAAAGATGTAACGTGATAGAATTCATAACTAGTACACATACCAAATTTTTGATAGAAGAATACATAGTTCTAGCATGAAGTAAAGTTTTGCTTACATGGTAGATTGATATCTTGTTTGTATTTTACTTCCTTACGAGTTCAATGATGAAAAACACCTTTGTAACGCGTTACCGAGCTCTATGTCTTGTCCTTTTCAAGGGTACGGACGGTACCTTGAGTCGCGCTCCCCATGCCTCCGATCAGATCGTAGTACTTCCCTCGTGTCAACGACAAAGAGTTCATCCTCTTCTAGTCGAATGTGTGCTAACGCCTTTGCCTGTACTTCATCAAAGTTGGAGCAAGGATACTTAGTTAATTCATCATAAAGTTCGGGGTTACCTGTGGATATCCCTCTTCGAAATGCTTCTACCGAAGTTGCGGCATCACATTCCTCAATGGCGACGAGTTCCTCATTGTACCTATTTAGAAATGTCTTCAAAGATTCTCCAGATTTTTGCACCAAACGATATAAGTCGCTTGAACGTTTCTTGGTGCGTCGATTACTTGCAAACCTGAGTCTAAACTTGTCAACCAATTCAGCAAATGATGAAATACTTCCAAGTGGTAAGTGAGAATGCCAATTTAATGCTGGTCCAGATAATGTGTTACCGAACCAGCGACACATTACTACTTCCTTCATTTCGAATGGGACAGTGCTAATGTTCATCGCTTGTTTAAAAGCCGTAACATGTTGGTCTGGATCAGTCATTCCTTCGTACTTTGGTATATCGGGAACGTGATACTTTTTCGAAATATCAACTCTCGCAATAGCCGGGATAAAAGGGGAGTCGGTATAACCATCTCGCCTTTCCATGACTATTGGTTGAGGTGCCCCTGGGACCAGACTGAACCGGTCCTCAAGGGTTTTAAGCCACTCTTTTAGAGCTACGACTTCAGCATCCTCTTGGACAGCGTGAAGCGTGTTACCACTTACCTGATAACGTGTTACTTGTCTTTCGTTAATCGGTGTGACATGATTAGGTTCATCAAGATTCGATTGTCGCGCAACTCCACGATCCATTACTCCCGAAACCCTTGGTCGACTTGGACCTGATTGTTCATGTGATTGAACCTGAGATTGAAGCAAATTTCTTTCACGAGTTAGAGATTCAATTTGTTTTTCATAAACTTCTGTAAATCGGTTGTGTGCCTCCTTTTGCTTTTCTAGATCCTTTTGCAAGGCAAGCATAGAGGCCCTGAGTTCGGCTATGACAACCGAGTCGGATGCGACCCCTAGTTCTGGTAACGCGTTAGGGTCATTTGGCTTGAAAGTTTGGTCGGTGGATGTGTCGATGGGAATAGTACGATGTATAATTTGTGGCTGATTGAAAGTGACGAGGTTAGCTTCTCGATTTCCATGTTCACTAGTGGGACTAGTGTTGGAAGTTTGGTCATTGGCCATTTTGGTAGCGGGGTGGTGGTAACGTGTTTAGCAAGATAGTAACGTGTTTGATGGGATTTTTGGCTAAAGGCCCCACGGTGGGCGCCAATTGTTTTGGGCAGATTTAACACGTAAACGCGTTATCTGCTATAATGAGGGAACTCTAGTCAAAAACAAGTTTAAACACGTTAATTTGCAAGTAGTAAGGGATTCACGAAGGAAAATAGCAAATGAACTTGTAAACAAGTAGAGAAAGAGATATGTATTCAAAATAATGAAATAAGATTGTAATTGCACTGCTACGAGTTACTCCTTATGATTCAGGATACCAAAGATAAGTAGTAGACACGTTAATTGGTAAAATAATAGATATCGAAATAAATAGGCAAAAATATAGAATAACGAGGGTAAACTTCACTATGATTCCATTCAGATGTAGAAGAACAATTGATGAGTACGCCAGAGAGAAGATGAATAGCAAAATAGCTTTTGAGATCGTAGATGAATAATCGAAGAATAAAAATATAATTGTATATAGATCGCTTTGTTGTAGAGAGAGCGTATGAGAGTGAGTCCGAGAGAGAATGTCCTTGAGCTGATGTTCTTCCTCCCCTTTTATAGGCTTATATTCTGGTCATTTATGAGTCAATCCCTAGAATCTCGCCTTGTTATTAATGTCTCCAACGGCTAGTTTTTACCAGTTTACCACTTCTGCTAAATCATCAACACGTTAGCATTTAAGGCGTCTGTGATTTTCGCCCATGTAGTTAATGTGTTCCAACAACTCCTTTAATGCTCCTTGATTTCCTCCATGCAGTTTAATGCTCCATTAATGGTGAATATTGCCTTTAATTCATTCCGATCTCTTCATATCTTCGTGGTCCCACCTCATAAATTAGCCCGATATTTTAGGGCCCAACAGTAATTAGAATCAATATATATACACAATCATAAATAAAATAAAGAATTGAGATTAGTAGCCAAATCTTACACATTCGTCTTGTACGTGGTGTCCATGATGATGACATATGGAAACATTTTCATCAATTGCCTCGAAAGTGGATGAGCAAAGAACAAATCTTGTATCTCGTCAGTTCCATCTACCCTTCTATGTGCCACAAAATAACCCTTTTCATCCAAGAAACTCAATGTCGTTTGGGTTACCGTCTTCTCCCCAATCTCTTGACCCCAAATTCTAGACCGGTAGTTGTATATTTGTTTCTGAATGACCGTACAACCTGGGTATTTTTCTTGTATGAACGCCCATATCTGCTTGGGAAGCACGTATGCCAATGTTAGAGTTCTAACATCCTCCTTCATCTCATCCGTCATTCTTCCAGCATATGCATGGCCCAATAAGGTCGTGCCAACATCGTGATTGTGCTTTGCACATTTGACCGTCAACTTCCATGTTTCATTTGGTTGAAGGAGCCCGTGCAACTCAAATGGACAATTGCACTTCTTTGACACATATTTTGGATCTGTTTTTCTAGGTTTTTCTGGAATCAACTTCTTTTTTTCCTTGTATACACCCGCATTCCCACAAGCTAATATAACCTTTTTGGGCCATGAATTTTTTATGGTCAAGACCATCTTCAATAACTTTCCGACAGTACGCGCCCATTCCAACATAGATTCACGATTATACCACTAGTCATCACACGCGAAGAATCGAGTTTAATCATCCTTATCCTATGACATTTAATAAAATTTAAACACGTTTCGTAAATTAAAGAATAAATATAGCTATAAACTAATAGTAATGAATATTAGGAAAATATAAAAAAACAAATATAAAACTTATTATAGTAACAACTCACTAATACTAATCTTAAGTACATTTTACTAATATTATGAACTATGATAATATATCAAGTCAACTATTTTAACTAACATAATTATCTAATCTTAATTTTAAGAATATTATAATAACTTAAATTCTACAATAAATCTATATAAAACTTATTATAATAACAACTCGATAATATTAATCTTAAGTATAATTTACTAATGTTATGAACTATGACAATATATCAAAGTCAACTCTTTTAACTAACATAATTATCTAATATTAATTTTAAGAATATTATAATACATTAAATTCTACAAAATCTATATAAAACTTATTATACTAACAACTCACTAATATTAATCTTAAGTACATTTTACTAATGTTATGACTATGACAATATATCAAAGTCAACTCTTTTAACTAACATAATTATCTAATATTAATATTAAGAATATAATAATAAATTAAAATCTACAATAAATCTATAAACTAATACTAATGACCAATAATAGATAATTATAAAAATGACAATATAACATGTCAACTATTTTAACTCGCTAATATTAATCTTAAGTACATTTAAATAATATTAAGAATATTTATGTACATACCTCTTCCGTAAATGCATAATGAGGGTATGCTTGATCCGGAGGAAAGCACGGGAAACCTTGATCCGATGGATAAGTCGTGTGACCTTTCTCCGACGGATAAAAAGGATAGCATTGCTCCGATTGATAAGGAAGCTCCGGTGGTAGAAAGAAGTTTGGATTTTGAAAAAAATTACTTCCCAACAAATTTGAGAAATAACCATGATTTCGACCCGGATTTGGGATTTCATTTTGAGGAAGCTCGGGTGGTGGAAGATAATATTGCTCGTTTGGATTTTAAAAAGGAGTAATGTCCAACAAATTTGAGAAATTCATTGGAGCATTATTCCAATTCGAATTTGGGACTTCATTTTGAGATTCTTCGGGTGGTTGAGGATTATTGAAAATATTAGGGAACCAAAACATGTTGAGAAAATCACAAGAAGAAAATGAAGGAGGACTGAACAAGGTAAAAATGAGATGTGAATGGGTTTATATAGGCAAAAAAATTAATATCCCGAAATTTACTATCCCGAAATTTACCCTTCCGGATTGCCAACTTGGCAATCCGCGTTTTTTCTTCCCGGATTGCTACGCTGGCAATCCAGGACAATTTTTTGTGCGGTGGAGATCCGGCTTTGAAAGCCGGATCCCCATATAACCGTTCTACAAGACCGGTCCTCTTCTGACACACGCGTCAAATTTTGGGGCGAAAAAGCCTCTGCGCGTGGTAGATAAAGCAACAAGCTAAGAAAAGGAGGAATAGACAAAGCATGTGACGTGTACTAATTGCGCTGTTTAAATTCATGAATACGCCCCCAAAGCCCAAAGGGGTGAGGATGAAGAGTCGCCTCTTGATCATTTTTCTTGTATACATTTGATTTTGTAATGCAAATTGCAGGTTTTCCTAGCGTGTGTAGATTATTCTATGGGGGATATAAATGCTTATTAATTCTTAAGTTCCTTTCATGACTAATCTATCTATCTATTTATATATCTATTTTAAATGTAAAGTTATGTTTTAATCATATTTAATAAAAGGTGGAAGATTATTTTATGGAATAAGGAAATAGTTGAACATATCATCGTACTTACTCTAATAGTTTTATATATATATATATGGAGGTTCTGGTAGAAAGGTTTTTAAGGTAGAAAGTGTGGGTAAATGGTGTACGTTGGATTAGAAATGATTAACTGACAGATTTAATTTTCGTAGGTAGTTAATATAGAATGAATAACACTAGATAAGCTTTCATTCTCCATACAAATTTACACGTTCCATAAAAATAGCTATCAATTTATTTTGAAATTATTAATAAGGAATGAATTTGTATAAAACTGAAATCAAATTAAAACAGATCAGAAAATCACGTACAAATCAATAGATAAGATTTCATCTTCCATAAAAAAATCACACGTTCCATAAAAGTAGCCACCAATTTATTTTAAAATTATTAATAAGGAATGAATTAATATAAAGCTGAAATCAAATAAAAAACAAATTAGAAAAATCACGTACAAATTATTGGATAAGATTTCATTCTCCATAAAAAAAATCCACACTTTCCATAAAAGTAGCCATCAATATTTTTGGGGGCAAACGATATTAATTTAGCTTTATGGATTCAAGTATTCGTTCAAAAATTCTTCATGTTCATTTATATCAAGTGAATACCGTTGTATGTACAATGAATATATAAGCTTAACTTAGTGAATAGGCGTAGTCTTATTGATGAATATCGTTTTGCATATAAAGAATTATTGTTTTACAATAACATAAGTGAATATCGTTGTTTGAGATAATGAATATTTATAATTTATTAAGTGAATATGATAAAAATAAACTCATATGAATATTGATGAGTGAATGGATGAATATTAAAATATTTTACAAAGAACATATGTAGTATGTACAATGAATATTCTAAAACATATAAAACGTAGTAGTATGTGCATCACTAAGTTGTCTTTCTCTTTTTAAGCTCCTCTTCTTCCTCTATTTCTAGTAAAATATATCTTCTAATATTTGCATTTGAGCTTCTCAATCTTGAACCAACACTTTGAGGAATGTAGTATCTTCTCCTACCAATACCAAGGCTAGAGAATCTGATTTCTCTTCTTCAAAAATCTTCTTGGTATGAGCTGTTTAAATGTATAAAATAATGAATATCAACTTTGACAAAAATGAATATCAATGTCATAGATAATGAATATCATTGACTACTTGATACTTATTCACAAAATTCACATCATCATTTTCTATCCGTGAATATAATCACATTATTCAGTGAATTTTGGTGAAAGATATAAGTAGAGAATATCATATAACACTTGTGTGAATATGGCGACACCATATATTGAACGTATATAAATTATATCATGCAAAAACAAATCCTTGAAATCGAATTTGGATTCATGATTCAGTAATCTACAAATGGCTAATTAAAACAATAAAATACATTCATACCTTACAAATCTTTAAAACACGTAGAACATACCTTTCACAAGATTTCTTCTTTTAGGACCCTTCCCCTTTTTTTTCAACATCTGGTTCAAAATCAAACAACAAGCATGAGAAGTTTCTTCAATGAAGATTGACACAAACCCCAAATTAACATAAAAAACCCATAAACCCCTAAAATCGAAACTGAATGAATTGGATCCGGAATCAATTTACATACTTTTCAAATGTCGATACGGAACTTTAACAAATTGGATCCATAATCAACAATGGCAACTAGATGTGTCGAAACCCTAAAATCAAGAAGAACAAAATTGATTTCTATGTATTTCAAGTATAAATCACAACCTAAAAAGATTAAAAAATGAACGAATATATTGTAATGAAGGAATAAAGAGTGGATTATTCAATGGAAATCATAAACCTGGATAGAAATCCAGAATCGTCCAAGCAGTTTAGAGAGAGAGATGAGATAAATGAGTGAGATAGGAAAGAGAAAGAAAATCTCCATTTTTATTGAACAGTAAAGACGTAGAAAAAAATAAAATAATAATTAAATTTGTATACCCTAAAACGCGCCTACCATTCTATCATGCAACTTTTTAGCTTAAATCTGGAACGTTAATTGCTATCCATCTAATGATCCATAATCACCCTCACTTTCTACTCTAAAACCCTTTCTACCAGATCCTTATAGTATATATAACTATCTACTCTAGTCTAGCTTACATGTAAAATTATGTTTTTTGAACAATAAATAGTCCGATTAAATAGAAGATGGAATGACATTTTTATGAAATTATGAAAATGTTTATACGTTTTCATATTTACATTTTTCTTAATAAACTTTTCTTAACAAATGAAATATAATATGGTTACGACAACAACAATAACAATATGGTTCCATGATTTTCTTTTACCTTTTTTCATTGACGTCTTTTCTATTTTTTTGTGACGCTCCGCATACAATATGCACCTCATGTAGGGGTGTTCAAAAATATCCGATCCGATCCGATCCGGTGATCCGACCCGCGAAAATCCGAATCCGTTGGAAAATTATCCGAATCCGATCCGATCCGAGAAAATTAGCCGGATCACCGGATCGGATACGGATCGGGCTGTCAAACTCCCGGATATCCGAGGGTATAATACTATACATATATATTTTGTGCAATAACAAAAAGTTTAATAGTCCAAGTAGTTTTATGTGTTTCGACTTCCTAGTGCTACCCCTTTTTTGTTTGTTTTTCTAATTATTTTTAATATATTTTACCCCACAAATAAAATTAATGATAAATAAAACCTAAATCTATATTTAACACCCCATTTTTATTTTAATTTAAATTATTTTTTCTCTTTCTTTTATGCGGATGATTATTTGGATCATGATTTTTGGGTGAAATTTACCGACTGAATAAATTATTTGGAACTTAAATACAAAAAAAAATAAACATATGAATATTCGGATATTCGGATATCCGCCACAAATATCCGATCCGATCCGAGATATACGGATCGGATATCCGGGTATACCCGGATCGGATACGAATATGGTTTTAGAGAAAATTTTATTGTGGATATCCGATCCGGCTAATATCCGATTAGCCGGATCGGATCGGATATCCGGTTATGAACACCCCTAACCTCATGTACTTGTTTCTTTAGGCTCAGTTCGACAACACTTATCTAGATGTTTATAAATACCCATTTACTTATATAGAAGAAATAATTATCGTTTTACGTGTTCGGCAAAATTTGCTTATTTAAAATAAGTTAATTATTTTCTATACTTATCTGCTGAAAAAAATAATCAGCACCTCTACCTTATTTCAAATAAGCTAACTTTTGTATCAAAATATAAGTAAGCGGGACCCACTAAAAAAACAATTTATTAATTTTATACCTCTTGCTTAAAATATCAGTAATTCAATTTACCGAACACATCCCGAGTTATTTGGAAAATAAACAACTCATATCAGTATCTCATATCAGCATCCAAGATCAGCATCAACAACCATAAGTATCAGCATCAACATCAACATCAGCACCGATAAATACGAATTTACCGAACGAAGCCTTAGTTCTAAATTAAACAACGATCAACACACTTTGGTTTTTGGTTATTTGTTTTGTATGTTTGCTCAAATCAGTTTCCTCGGCTATTGATTTTTTTCAATCTCTTGATTTACCAAGTTTATCATGTACATCGAATTCTTTCCTTATAGAAAAAAAACAATACTATCATTTAGTAGAGTTCCAATATTTTAGGATTGGGGTCGTCTCAAAATATAATAACTATAACCTTACTAAAAAAAATTGAAAAGGTTTTTCTAATAGATCTAAGAAGACAAAATAAATCAGAGGAGCAAAAAATAAAGAGAGTACCAAACTAACCAAGTACCTCTTGGTCTAGTAGTAATTGATACTAGGTCGCTTAAGTATTTGTCCAGAGAGCCTCGAACTGCAGTAGAGAGGCTTGGGATGAGCAACACCTCTAACGGAATACAACCTAACTCCGGTCCGGACGTAGGCACAAAGTACCGAACCGGGCAAGACCCTAACCCATTAAAAAAAAAGAGAGTACCAAACTAAGAATACACATCACACCAAACACAAGGACAAACACAAAACATACAAATGCGCAAAACAATCTAACGACCATCTACTCTAATTTTTTCCCTCCCAAATATTCTATATTGAATCATACTGTATCTTCCTGCATGACAATTTAATAATATTGTCTAATCAACTTTTTCCAACTCATTTTGGATCTATCCCTCGCATTTTAAATCCAGATATTTCGGTATTCCAATTTCAAAATTTCAAAAACAACTTAATAATTAGCGGTTTGGCTTGACGTCGGTGACGGACAGCCAACTTAGCGGTTTGGAAATTCGATGTCGACTAAGTCAATGCCCAAAACTGAAATGCAGACGTGGCCTCTTTCATACCTTTTTCATGTTTTTCTGGTTGTAGTTTTGGGCTTGGCCTTTGTTTGCTTTTATGTGTTGTGGGCTTTCATCATGGGCTGCATTTCTTTGTTTTTTATTTGTGTGTTTGTCTTTTTGCCTCTTTGGCAGGTCTACTCGTGTTTAATAATAAGTACATCTTAAAAGAGTTTAAGACTTGTGTTTTGTTCTATATAAAAAAAGACTTGTGTTTTGTTCTATATAAAAAAAGACTTGTGTTTTGGGTTTTTGATCCAGTCGTTTGGGACTAAGTTGTTTTTTGTGCTTCGTGGCTTCTAAAGATCATCCATTTCGGTGGAGAGAACGTGAACAATTTTTTTTCACATATCCCTAATAAATTGACCTACTTGTCGGGCACTTTTTTAGTGCTTACACACCTTGACTCTAAACACTTTTACGGTCTTTCTATTTGCTTGGTTGTACTTTTTAGTGATCATATTGTTTGTAAGCGCCTCTTCTAGCCGGTTGTGACTTGTGACTACCGTTGTTTATACGACCTCTCAGTATGTCGGCATATCTAATATACCGAATTTTTACCTTCTTCAAAAAAATGTAGATTACAATAAAAAAAATTTTAATACTCACTCCGATCAACATTATAGGATGTTCTAGTCTCTAAAATCTGATCAGGTTTATATGTCGTTCTATACATTTTACAACTTCCAAGGTGGTTATTCAAGTACTTTATTTGATGTCTATACGGTATTGTGTGCCAAATTAAATGCTTTCAATGAAAATCTTTTCCATCCTAATCACTTATACCCTAAAAATATTTTTTCACCCAAAAATCCCTTTTCATCAACAAGTGAAACACACCCTAGCATTATTGGAAGAAGTATAATTTTCCAATTTTCAGAGTACATTTATAGCTAGTCTATGTGCAGGCATGAGTAGACGTGTTTCATTATTTACTGATGTTTCCAATATCCTTAATTCCTGTGCAATTGGGTAAAACGTCTATTAATATTGATCGGAGGGAGTGCTATACAAGAATGAAACAAGATTTTATTTTATTTTTGATCTGAAAGAGGCTAGGCCTAAAATTTTTAAAAAGCAAGCTTAGTTAACATTTCCCAACCGGGATAAATCATTAGCCAAAGGCTCGACAATACAATCAAAAGGGCTATTAAATTCAACAAAGGGAGAATCATAAACCAGAGCATAATTTGCTAAGTTATCAGCCACACCATTTATGGTCCGAGGTATGTGCTGAATAGTAGACCTGTCAAAACTTGACCCAACCTAAAAAATCGACCCGACCCGTCCGAAGTTTTTTGGGTTGAAACCCGACCCGAAAATCAATGGGTCAAGAGTAACCCGAACCCGATCGACTCGGAAAAAACTGAGTTGGGTCACCAACCCATTAGGTTGACCCGACCAACCCGATAAAGTATTATTTCAATTAAAAATTAAATATTTTATTATAAATTTTATATAAAATTATTATTTTATTATTATTAAATAATATTTAATATAATATAATAGTATTAATTATTTTAATAAACAGAAAAATAAAGGTTAAAAAAATTGACGATCTTGACCCGTTGGATCAACCCGAACCCGTACCAAACCCATAACAACCCGGTCCATATGAACACGTAAATTTAACGACCCGAGACCCGTTTTGACCCAAACCCGAACCCGACCCGCCCGACCCATTTGACAAGTCTACTGAATAGAGATCTCCCAAGCGTTACCACGAAGCAAGCGATGGCATTGATCAAGAATATGGAAATCAGCATGAGCAGTTGGCATTGTATTAATATGCAACTTGCAAACCTTTAAGGAATCAGACTCAATTTCGATTTTGTTAAAGCCAAGCTGGAGCGCCACACGCAAGACCATGGAAACATCCCAAATCTCAATTGTTCTTGGAGTACATACCCCATAGTTGAATGTGTAAGCATGGACGAAATTACCTTTGTCATTATCTTATATGTCACCCTACTCGCAGGCCCAGGGTTGCCTTTGGAAACCGCGTCAATATTGAGCTTCATTGCACCAGCCGCTGGTGGAAGCCACTTTACACGCTGCTGTCTTGGGAAGCTAGGCAATTTGGGCATCAGACGAGCACGCCCGGCTGCAATATCATTATAAAATCGCACCCCATGTTGCACAATTAAAAGAATTTAGGCAATTTTGTCTTCTCCATCAAAGACCAATTTGTTTCGGTTTTTTCAGATTTGCCATACCATTTTGACAAAGATCGAGTTATCTTCTGTACTATTACTGATGTTATTGAGCACCTACTGTTGAATAAAGCCTTTAGCAAAGAAACTAGCGTTAACAAAGGGGCGATGACATTGGAGCCACATATTCTTGATGCTCTCACAATCGTGAAGGAGATGAAGTCCAGATTCTGGTAAGTTACAGCGAGGGCAATCCGGAGAATTAGAGAGATGTAGCCTAACACGATTGACATTGCAAAGAATTGCATCATGACACACGAGAAACAAGAACTGGCGAATTCTTTGTCGAGCAAGGCATTGCCAAATTTTCAACCAAACCTGCGATCTTGGTAACAGAAACAAGATTTTATGGTAGAAATAAAATGTTTGCATGGATGCTCCTTGAAGAGTTGTCATTCGCCTTCTAGCTTGCTCGTTTACTTCCATGGCTTATTCAGTTTCGTCACATATTTCATGAGTTAAATTCTATTGATGTTTTTCTTTACTTTTGTGTTTGCTTTTTCTATTAGTTTTAATGTTTTGTCAGACCTAACTAAGAGGGTTTCTCTTTTTCTTATGGGTAGGGCAATTTCCTGCTTGATTCATACTTAACCCATTTTTTTTTGGGTAAAATAGGAGGGTTATACCCACTTTATTGATAAGGAAAACGAACTTACATGTACTCTGTTGAGAGTTGTCCCACATCTGAAATTGGAAATTACAATTACCTAGTATATAACCTAATGAGTCATATGGTTTTGGGTTGGAACCTCGTTGGGCTTGTATGTTAGACCTGTTACACGCACGACCCCCATATCATCGGCCCACCGGACATTATCATACTCACTCATCCAAGTATCCACGTCCAACACGACCTCTAAATCGTTAGAAGGGTTTATACTTAGCCCGTTTATGTTTATTTTGTATGTTTGTTTTAATTAAAGTTTCTAAAATATGTCGTCTCCTTCTACCAAAAAAATTACGGTAGAAATTTTTTCATAGCATTTTAAGTCATATTTTTAAAAATAACTTAGTAATTGAGTGTTCATATTCTATTTTTTGAACAATCAATGTTAATAGATTAAACTGTTACCAAAATTTCAATGTATTAATATTTTGGTAAATTTTAATCTTGTAAATCTAGTCAAACATCTTAATAACCGTATAAACTTCAAATCTATACACCTCATTAAACAATCAAATTCACAAAATTAAAAGAAATAACTAAGTGCATAGCACGAGTATCTATTACTAATAACTAAAGCCGAAGCAATTTCTGCCACCACGTTGCGCCACATCACCCCTTTATTAAAATAATAATTTTAAATAGTTAATTATGCAAAAAAAAGTTATCTCCAACTAAACATAAAGATAAAATAATATTTGTAAAAATTTATCCCCAAATAAACATAGAGATAAAATAATATTAGTAGATTTGACCAAAATAGATAAAAAAATATATTATATTTATTATATTTGTAAAAGATACATTAAAAAATGATAAGAAAAAATATGTACACGTGATCACGTATATATCTTTGAAATAAAAACAACCATATCTATCTATAAGTATATATTAAAGTTGTAACTTTTCTAGCCACCACAATAATTTTGGCCCCATCTTATATTAAAAAAATTATTTATATATTTTTTCCAATTAAACTCCTTTCTATTTATTCATGTGGAAAAAATTAATTCGAATTTTAATTAAAAATAACGAATTTTTTTATCTTTATCTTTTTATCGATTTATAAAAAATATTTATCTTAAATCAAATTTTGATAAAAAAAAATTTAAAAATTTCAAATATCCATATGATTACTTGCCTAATTTAAATTTTTATAAAAAATTATATTATATTTTCCTTAATTTCCTTTTTGGATTTTTATGTAAATATAGAAGATTTTTTATCTTTAAAAAATCTATATTTTTATGTATTTTTTTATCTTTTCTTATTTACTATTTTTTTAACTTTTTATTGAAAATATTTTTAGAGAATTGAATTTGATTAATTTATTAAAGAATTTACATTATTTTTAAATTTTTATTTATTTTTGTATATTTACTTTATTAATATCATATTTATAATATATCTAAAAATTGATGAGTCGTAGTCGTGCATGGTACGACGGGTACAACTAGTAATTAACTAATTTTGGTGTAAACTTATGGCAGCTTGAAATATTGGAATTTAAAATAATTGAAATAAATAATCAATCAAATTTCAATTATTGGTCGTGTAGTTTTTTTTTTTTTTTGTTTTTTGGTCTAGTAAGCCATTACAATCGGAAGAAGATTCAACTGCTAACCTATCTGGGCTAGTAAGATTTAACTGGACCGTGTAGTAAACATACGACCAATATTGATCCATCATATTTTTTTATGTCAATGAGAATTTGGTATAAAGTGGGCTTGTTCATAATTTACACACATCTGGGCCTCCATAATTTACAAAGTGGGCTTCATTGAAAATTCAAATCTTGGCCTGGAAAATTTGCATAAAATTTATTTGCAAAAACTAATGGGGAATATGCGTCTGTTCGGCAACAATGTAATTATATGAGTTGATGTTGATGTAATTGATGCTGATATAGTTGATGCAGAAATTATATTAAGGCTTCGTTCGGCAATGTCAAAAAAATTTCAACTACCCCCAAATCAACTACATCAACTACATAATGTACCTCCCCCAACCTTATATTTTTTGCAAAATATCAACTACTATCAACTCCATCAACTAGTAGTTAAAATGAGATGTTTATTTTTTTATATAAGTTACATAGTGTTTGGGAAAATAGTAGTTTACGAGAGTTGAAAAAGAGGGTAAGAAGATTGAATTAAACTTCAACTAGTTAAAATAAATACATTTCAACTCCATAAGGTCTTCCCCCTCACCTTATTTTTTCCCAAAATTTCAACTAGTAACAACTACTATAAACACATTTAAACTACCACACCCGAACACCCATGTAGAGTTCAACTCTAACGAACGAACCCTTTAGCTTATATTTTGGACAAAATTTTAACTACAACTCTGTTAAATTTCGATAAGCTTTCATCAACTAGGTGTCGCGAACACTTGCACAATAACTTATTTATTTGCATAAACTTTGATAAGCTTCCTTAAGTTCAATTTAAATTGTGTTGAATGCTTAAGCTTACAATTCAACAGTTCTCCATTTTAGAGAATCTCTGCTTTAATTGGAGAATTTCCTATATTTAGGGAAGCTCATCTTTTTTCCTCTTCTTTCTCTATTTTGGAGAATGAGTTGTTGGACTAAACAACACCCTAAATGTCTTGAAAATCTATTTTGGAGAATCTGTTGAAGATGCTCTAACTAAATGGAGGGAAAATAGCTTATCTCAGGTAGGAAGGACAACACTAATTTGTACAAACCTTGCGGCAAAACCAAATTACATAATGCAAAGTTTTATGTTACCTGAATCGACTCTACTTGAACTAAATAACATCAATAGATGCTTTTTTTTAATAAAGGCAATAATTATTTTCCACTAATTGGATGGGATAAGATATGCAAATAAAAAAGGAAAGGAGGTCTGGATATTAGAAAATCAAAACTGATGAACCAAGCTTTGCAGATGAAGTTACTTTGAAAAATATTAGCCGAACCAAATAATATTTGTGTTAGGATTATCACAAGCAAATACCTTTGTAACAAAAAGTTTTTTAGAGTACAAATGTAAGAAAAATGTTTCTTGGTAGTGGCGAAACATTTTGACCCCGAGAGAATAATATAAGGCGGGTATACTTTGGCAAGTAAGGAATGAAAACTCTAATAGCTTATGGAAATATCCGTGGTTAATCTGTCACCTTCTGATCGAAGAATGTACACCTCTAGGCGAAGTTAATATGAACGAGAGGGTATCTGAATTCTTTACTTCGGAATTACTTGGGTTGACCACATTTTAGCAATTCATATACCGAAAATCGGATTCTTGACATACTATATTGACATCCTAGTAAAAATGGCTCATTCTCCATTCACTCAACCATAGTCGACTTTCTAACGACTCTAGCCAACAGTCATGTGACTTCCAATGGATTTGGGATTTATACATTTATCCTAAGATTAATCTTTTTGTGGATCTTATCATAATAGAATCCCAACTAAGGACCAATTAGTAGACAACCATATCCCCATTGATGTGATCTTGTCGAGTCTCGGACCCGATCTCGTCTAGCTCGAGACGCCCTAGGCCATAGCGATCCCTTTGGCGTAAGACTTAGTCTTTATTATGTAATTTCTATATTTATGTTATTTCAATTTCCGTCATTTCTATTTTAGGCATGTGTTCCATTCTTGTAGAATGGGCTAGCCTTTGTTCTTGTTTAAGCCCAAGCCTATTAGGGTTTTGCTACTAGGGTTGGTGCCCCATATGCCTTTAAATAGGCTTCATTGTAACCTTATTATTCATGCATAAAATGAATTCCAAGTTCCAAAGTCGATTTGCTTCTTGTCCTTGATTTGTGCATCACCCCTTCCGTCAATCCCCTTCCCTCTCATTCGATCCTCCCTTGGATCGGACAACTCTTATTTCTAGCTAGCCTCGCTCCCCCTCATTAACACGAGCATTAGAGGCCCGCGAGACCATAACGTTGGTCTCGTTCTATCCCGTTGCGATCTTTCAGAGAAGATCCGAGCATTTTAAGCTTAGATCAGCCCTTAGCGATATGAACATGAGTAGGATCACATCACCCGTTACCCAGGAATAGGGGTAAGAAAACGGATATATCCTATCCGATCAAATATACAAGATATCCAATAATTTTCTTAAAAAATCCCGATCAATACCCTATCCGTTATTAGATAGATATCCGTTTAATGATATCTAATTGGGTTGGATTTCTAGTCTTAGATATCCCAACTATCCGTTTAAAATAATCTTTGTTACTATTGTTAGATTTAAGTCCAATTTTTAACTAGATCGGCGGATGTTCGATTTCGAATATCTGCAAATCTGAACCAAGAACTATCTTAAACATATAAATTAAAGTTAAACGTTTAATTTATTACCTTAAAACTTGCAAACACACTCCCAACACAGTCGATTCTATGAAGTCTTTGTGTGCTCATTTCAAAAGCATATATATTATATATAATACCGGATATACTAGATATTCATTTATCACAAAATCTCGATGCATATATGATCCAAGTATCTCAAAAGCATATGAATATTTTTTAAATAGATAATTTTTTACGGATAATTACAAATCAGATTGACATTTGTTTTGGATTGGATCGACCGATCAGGTTATTTTGCTCACCTCTATTGAAAAGTGTGTATTTATTAACCACTCAATAGAGAATGCCCACCACATCTTCTGAGATGCCTGCCTAGCATCATCAAAATAAAACTATATTCCAATAAGATTTGAGTTATGGCTCGAAAAACTTACATGACTATGTTCAATTTCCGAATTGGAAAGTAAGTAAACTAACAAACAACTTAGATGTCCCCACAAATAATGTGCATATAGCTCAGGAAAAAAGACAAACAGAAATGGTGACATCCTGATCGCCATGTCAAAATAAACTTTGATGTATCCAAACAAACAAGGAATACAACCGCATGATATATTATTCGAAATTGGTACGGGAAGAAAGTTAAATAGATGCAAACTCATGTGAATTTCGAAGTCCTTTACAAGCAGAACTGAATGACATGTACATGGCAGTCAGGGAGGCGATTAGAAGGAATTTCAGAAAAATTGTTATTGAAGAAGACAATTTGCAGGTTATTAATGCTCTAAGGGGAAGTAGATCCTTTTCCTGACAAATTGAGATGTTGATTACAGATACACTTGTAATCCTTCGTGGCCGTTAAAATTATCCATGTGCCTCGTTCTTGTAACGTGGTTGCTGATTTCATTGTTAAAACGAGTCATTCTTTCTCTCTAGACCAACTCATGTCCCACCCAAAGCTTAATACTCACATCCATAAGGATGACCTAGGTTAAAACTTCTCTAGTTTTTTTGCCTATTTTTTTCCAAAAAAAACATTATATATGTTTTTTTTGGTAAAGGACACTGCAAAGTCAGAGGTACTATTCTTTTTTTGGAAAGGATAACTGTATTCCAAAGGTAAAGGGTTTACAAAAATTCATCCGGCATCACCCGGGAAATATGCAATCACTTCAGTACAGTAAGACTCGAGCAAACCAGAATCAGAGAAACCATAGTCCAACCACAAGGCTTTCACAAAAACAAGTGGTTACAACAAATTACAACCGATTATAGGACCCCAAGGTTCCATAGCCATCTCCTCTCTCTTGGAGTCCTCACTCTGATCCTTCCTTTGGCTCTAATTTTAACAAGGTGCTTGACCTGTCGTATCGACTCTTGGGTGGAGGGCTCAACATTGTCAAAACAAAAGTGGTTCCGAGATTGCCATACCGTATAAAAAGCAGCCTGGAAAGCCAAGAACCGAATTTTGAACACCACCAAGCCCTTCTTATCGTTGTTGGAGAACCAAAATGTCCAGTCAGGGAAGGAGAAGCTGTGCATCGCTCTGGGAATGATACCAGTCTATTCCATCACATGTGTAAGGACGTCCCGTGAAAAGGGGCACTCGAACCAAACCTGGTCTCTCGTCTCCATGGGCGTGTTACACACTTTGCAAGAGGTGTCAAAATCATTGAGGAATCGGGACAAACGTTGTTTCGTTGGAGCTCTATCCCGAGACGCCAACCAGAGAATAAAGGAATGTCGCGGCAAGCAAGTACTTCTCCAAATGAGTTCTTTCCAATCACTAGGGATGCCCCGATTACGCCAGGCATCATAAAACATGAACACAGCTTTCTTAGCATCGCACTCACACCAAGAATGGTTCCAATCGGCCAAAGTCACGAAATTTTTTGCCTGAAGAACACGATCCCTCGTTTGGAGGATAGCCCTCCAAACCCAACTATCTCCTTGTTTGAGAGGGATTTCCCAGATATTGGAATCATGGAGGAGCGCCGAATTGGCCCACCTCGCCCAAATATTAGGATTTCCCATATCAACTTCATGCACATACCTCACAACCTGTGCTCGATTCCATGCGAGGAGCTCTTTGAACCCAAGGCCCCCTCCCGTCTAGGTCTAGAAACCTCCTTCCAGGCAACCAGGCATCTTTTGGACTCAGGGATGCCGACCCAAAGGTAGCTGCGTATTCTGCGTTGGATCTCTTTTAGGATAGCCTTGGGGAAGATGTAACATCTGAGCTAGAAATTGGAAATGCCCTCCAAAACAGATTTGATGAGAATAATTCTGCCCGCATACGATAGTGTCTTGAAGGCCCATGATTGGATGCGAGAGTAGATTTTATCCAAGAGGGGGGAAAGTCATATCTGTGTAGGCCTCGGGAATGGACTGGGATACCAAGATAGGTAAAGGGAAAGGAACCCACTTCCATATTCAGAGCAGAACTGATTTGATCCCTTGTAGCAGGTTCGATGCCGACATAAAAGACTTAGACTTGGATGGGTTACACTCCAAGCCAGAGCACAAGGAGAATTTGTCAATAGTGTCTTTCAAGCATAGGATAGAGTCCAAATTACCCTTACAAAAGAGGAGGAGATCGTCCGCAAAGGCAAGATGGATAAGCCCAAGTTCCTTGCATCCGGGGTGGAACGAGAATGAGGAAGCCGCTGCCATTGAAATGAGACATAGATTGAGATATTTCAAGCTGAAATTGAACACGTACGAGGCCATGGGGTCACCTTGTCGGAGACCCCTCTTCCCCCTGAAATAACCAGCAAGGCTTCCGTTGACATTGGTGGAGAAGGAGGTTGTTGTGATGCATGCTTGAAGGAGTTGTATGAATTTAGACGAGAAGCTCAAACCCCTAAAAACTTGAAGGATGAACTCCCACTCAATGGTATCATAAGCTTTCCGTAAATCAATTTTCAGCATGTTTTGAGGGGAAATATGCTTTCTGTTGTAATGCTTGACAAGATCTTGGCATACAAGGATGTTCTGACCAATACCTCTACCGGCGAAGAAGGCTCCCTGCTTCGGGTCAATAATTCTTTCAGCCACAACTTTCATTCTTTCATCCATGATCTTAGAAATTATCTTGTAAAGCATAGAGCAACACGAGATCGGCTTGTAATCTTTCAGCCCCTGAGGAGAGTTGTTCTTTTGGATAAGGTGGATCACAGCAACATTTATTTCTCGGAGAATCTTCCCATTATCAAAGAAATCTTAGACAACCTGAGTCACTTCCCTGCCAATGATCCCCCAGGACTTCTTAATGAAGTAACTGTTAAACCCATCGGGCCGTGGAGCTTTAAAATCTGACGTAGAGAAAACAACCCTTCTAACTTCCTCCTGAGTGACACGCGCCAGCAAGTCCTCAGCCTCACCAATAGTCACACAAGGCCCAAGGCGACAAATGTCTGGGTCGATGTCCCACACTTCCCTACTATTGCCGAGGAGTTGGGTGTAATGATGAACAATGTAATTCTCAATCTCCATCTCATCAGTGAGGCGCGCCCCATCCTCGGTCTGTAGCGAGAGGATAGTACTATTGCTTCTCCTCTGCTTAAAGGTCGAGTGAAAGTACATGTTGCTCTCGTCACCCAAGTTGATCCAATTGGTCTTCCCCCTTTGCCTTAAATCGATGTTAACCTGCTTTTGTAAGAGCTGCACTTCTTGGTACAAGAGCCTCTTGCTTTGAATGATCGTTGCATTGAAAGGATCAGTGCCAAGCTGATGATGGACAGTGGTAAGCTGGTCGTGCTTCAGCTGAAGCTTACTCTCCAAGCCTTGGTAGCCCGAGGAGTCCAAGGACTTGAGTTTGCCCTTAAGAATTTTGAGGCGTTGTACGACTTTGAACACGTAACAGCCAATGCTTGAGTATTCCAGGCCTCCTCCACGATCTGAGAAAAATTGTCGTTCAGGCCCCATACATTTCTGAATCTGAAATTGACTTTCCTCCGCTGTTGTGTCTTGAAGTGGATGATACATGGGGAGTGATCAGAGGCGTCTTTGTTGGCAAAAGTGGCAAAAGAGTCAGGGAAGCGATTGAGCCAAGGCACATTGTGAAGCACCCGATCAAGTTTTCTATAGGTTCTAGCCCCTCCATCTTGGTTATTTGTCCAAGTACAGAAATGCCCATCAACTCTCATATCCCCTAAATCGATAGTCTCAGAAGGTCCCTCATCTTGGCACATAGACGGGAACGAGACATATCACCATTAATGTGCATTAAAATCTCCAGCAACAACCCATGGTTCCCGAATGGTGTTATGCAAGGCTGTAACCTCATCCCAAAGAACGGCCCTTCTTCTGTCCTCATCATTATGTGCATAAATAAAAGAGCATAAGAACTCCACTCCATTGCCAACAACCTTTACTCTACAGTGTAGGATCTGATCAGTCTTGGATGATTACCCGCTTGACTGGAAACCTCTAGCTATTATTCTTGGAGGCACCTCTAGCTATTATTCTTTGAGGCTTAATCGCTTGACTAGCTAGATGTCCGAAGACATACTGTTTTGAACTTTATGATGCGAGACTGAACACTGGTTTTCGTTCGGTTGCACCCTTTGTAAATCCTTTTTTACATATTAGAAAATTTATCTTTTTCCAAAAAAATAAAAAAATCTCATTAGTACTTTTTGTTTCTTTGTATTAGATTGCATGGTCGTCGAAGATCATGAAATATGCATCGATTTTTTTTGAATTTGCTCCAGTACTAATCACGTGGGTCTTGATGATGTATTGTTTAAAGTTCCATCTCAGCAGTCTTCGATCAGTTAAAGAAGGCGAAGGCTATGATTAGAGGGTTGTGAATTGGGATGTTATTAACACGTACTAGCTAGTAGCTAGTGCACGTACCCTCACGCTTCCAACACCCCATCTTTCACTATGGGTTCATCGATCAACGAATAGAAGAATTTCTAATATGCAAACATGTATTCTCGATCAGACTTGATTAGCAACACCAAAAATTAGCGTTTGTCAGCCTCTTCAGCATTGATTAAGACTAACTGGCTTTAAACTACATTCATATATAGAGAGCATCAACAATGATCATGAAAAATACCATATAGATGACCAATAGACTTCCCTACAATTAAAAGTTCAAAGATATTATAGAACCTATAGTTCAGCATTAATTGGAGTGGTATATCATATAGACATAAAATCAAAACAAACTAATTCGATCTCTGAATCAAAAAGCTCTGGAGAAACCTCACTTGAATTCAAATTTCGGCATAGGCGTAGGGCTATCAACGAAGCTCTCTAGAACATTCGGCTCGGCGCTGTCGTCCCTCTTCCGCTCCTCCTTTTTCAGACCTAATTTCTCACGCCACCTCCCAAAAACAGACTCCTCCGATTTCGAGATCTGCGTCTCGTTGGCCGCCGTCTGTTGACCAGATCTCATCGTCTCCTCCCTATCCTGCGCCGGCGGAGGCATAAAATTACTCGGATCTTGCATCATCATGATCTGTTTCTGCTGAGATATTTCCATCATTACCATGACGCCTTCAATAAGAGCCATTAGAGCGGCGCCGCCGAGAGCGTGTCCAGCGGCAGGGAAGAGACCGCGGCGGAGCGCGAGGATGCCGCTGGTGTTGGCGCAGGCAAGGATTGAGTTCCAGGGATCCTCCTTCTGGCGGAGGTAGACCATGGCGCAATCGCTAGCCGAGAACAGGGCGCCGAAGGCCGCGAATCTGCCTGCTGTAATGGGGCCGTTCATCCGAGCGAATTGGGCGCCGCCTGCGAGGCGGTAGCCGTTGGGGGAGGACATGGCACCCTTGGCGAAGTTAAAGAGAGATCCGCCGATTAGGCCCATGGCGAAGGCGCCGCCGGAATCGTCGACCATTCTGTACGGACAGGGCTCGCGATCCATGGCGGTGAAATTGTAGGCGTAGGCGGGGAAGAGAGGGAAGGCAAGGGTGCGATCGACTAGGGCGTATAAAAGCAGGGTTGGGCTTGGTTGTACAGACGATGTCTTGGAGGAAAAGAAATCAATTTCAATTTCCTAGTTTACCCTTCTCTTAATTCTTTAATTTCATTCCTATCTTTTTCCTGAGATAAAGTCAATATCTTTAATTTCCTATTCTTTAATTTTAAAAAATCAATAGGAAGAACCTTTTTAAATAAAAAAAATCTTTACCTATTTCTCTCCATCTAAACTTTCTCTTTTCGCTAATATTGAAGTCCCATAAAAATTGTACAAGATAAATTTACTAAAAAATATAAAATTTTATTTTATGATATTAATATAGAATATAAAATATATTTATATAATATCTTCATTAAAAATACATAAGCTATAAAAAATATTTTTTAGCTGGTGTGTTATTAAGTCTCATGTTGATAGTATGATATGTTGGGAAAATTTGATCACCTACTAGCAATAATAACGACAACACGGATCGACAAGAAAAAACAGAAATAAACAATAAAGGAAGACAAGAGATTTGTTGACCCAGTTCGTCAGAATGACTACGTTTGAGGGCACTACCAAGCCAGAGACTTCTACTAGATCTGAGACTTACAAGGATTACAAGACATGTCAGTCTAACCTAATCTCTCTAGCGCTCTGATTTTTCCCTCTCTCTGCTCTCTGGTTTTCAGCGCACCAATTACAATAGCAAGGATAGAATATTCCAATATCCTCTAGATATAATTGTCTCCTAATATCTAATATATATTACTTCATCCGTTCACAAATATGATGTTTTAGGTTTTGTCTCTAAAATTAAAAAATGATGTGATTTGACTTAAATACCCAAAATCTTGTGAAGATCTTTCCTTTTCTATTTTATATGGTTATTATTCTTTTTAATTAATGGGGGTAATATTGGAAAAAATATGGTAAATTATGTCAAACATCAAGTATTATTGAACAATAAAATCGAGCTAAAACATCATGTATTTATGAACGGTGGGAGTACCCATTAATTATAGAAAATCCCATCTACCAAAAATAGAAGACATAATCTATCCAAAAGAAGATCCCATCAAGCTTGCCAAGCAAGTACCTGACTCCTTTTTTCGCCTAATCCCGAATCAGGCTCCAAAATCCCAACATGATAGGCCTTGATGGTGATAAAAAAATGTGGCCCAACTTTGATATCTTTGATCCATTTTTGAAGACGCACTCCTCTGTTAGCGAAACGATGCGTTTGGAGGCACGTTGACAACCCTAGCTTTACAAGCTAGCTCTTCTCCTTGCTGGCTCATTTAGTTAAAGTAGCGCATCTATAGAGAGAGAGAGAGAGAGAGAGAGAGAGAGAGAGAGAAGTTTGGCAAGTGAAAGTCTGGAAGCCTAACGATGGAGTTTGTGGAAGGCGATCGTTCCTTTACCTCCTCGTGGTCCAAATCGAGCGAAGTTCTATCTCAGAACTTCGTCAGCCTTAGGGGGCCGAAAACCTAGATTTTTTTCTTCTTCATCTACCTTTTTTTGTTTCTCCGTTCTTGTTGTCTGAACTTGATCGATATTCTTTGGTTGTTTTTGCTCTTCTGTTGTGTGTTTTGTAATCGACTTTGTAAACGTTGTGAGATATAGAGGATTCGAGACGGGCTTCCTCTCTGAGGCTCTACAGATGTAGGCTTTGCCGAACTGCATCACCAATCTCTCGTATTCACTCCTTTTCATACTTGTTCTTACTTTTTCGCTTCTCAATCTATCTTGGTTTTGTGGAGCAACTCGGGTACATTGTAACGCTGATGTGGAATTTGTCAAAGCTAGTGCTATTCTGTGGACAATGCAATGTTGTTTTAAACACGGATTGACACACGTTATATTTGAGTCTCATTGTTTGGCGGTTATTTCAAACCTTTGAGCCAAGAAGCCATGGAAAGGAGCCTTGAGGGTTTTTCTGAGCAAAATTAGACAGTTACAAGGTCTTTTGAAGTGTGCTCGACTGCTCGTGGTCCCACACCAAAAGGGAGTGTAATCGGGTAGCTCACGACCTGGCTCGCTAGAACATCACTAAAGATAATGATGAAAACTGATAAGTAATCAATTTTAAAAATGATTGGGCAAACTACCAGGGATTTGAAATGGTGACCTTAGAGCTTAGCTAAGTTAATTAGTAATAGTACTTGCATGCAATTCCAACCAAAATTTAGAAGATTTAATTAATGCGACTAAAACGACTACATATAGATTAATTATTAAGAAAAGCCTAATATTGCAATTCAAAACCCAAATAATCGTCTCAAATATCCCAATCCTCACTCAGATACGTCCAATTTGGAGCTTCGATTGTTTTTTCCATCACGTGCTTCTCCGCTACAAACAGTAAGCCTTCGCCAAAAGTATACAAAGCGGCGGTGCAGATAGCGTAACGGAAGGCAGGGCGCAGACCCTGGCGAATATCGAGAAACGCGGAGGCGAATCCACTGGCCATGATTCTGTTCCAGGGATCCTCCTTCTTCCGGAGATAGATCAAGGCGCAATCGAAGGAAAGATTTTATAGTACAATTTTTTAACCTCTCGAATTCCTAAAATTTACCGTAGCAAATTAAAAGGCAGCAATTTCTCAACAAATCCGTCACTTTAAATTTTTTACCATAAAAAACAATAAATAGGTAGCAAGATGCCATCTTTTGTAATTCACCAGATCTGAATAGTGGCGGATCACATCCAATCCTTGATTCTCTTGATGGAGCGTTCAACGACGTCATCGGGAATAACAGTCCAAACAGCCGCGGTGAGGAGAGCGGAGTAGGAGGCGACGCCGAGACCCTGGCGAGGACTTCTGTAATCCGGAGGCGAGGCCAGCGGCGATGACTGGGGTCCAGCGATCCTCCTTCGGGCGGAGGTAGACCACCGCGCAGCCGCAGGTCTGGTAGAGGGCGAAAAACACGCCCATATTGCTGGCCAATTTGCCCGAGTTCATCCTGGCGGCTTGGATGCCGCTGGTGAAACGCTTGCCCGAGGGGGAGGATATGATTCCCTTCGTGAAATGGAATAATGCTCCGGAGGCGCCGCCAAAGGCGTAGCCACCAACCGCATCGTAGATTATATACTTTGGATGGAACTCACCAGGAGTACGTGTTGTTGGCCATGGCGGTGTGAAAAGAGTAGGTTTTGAAACGCAGGAAGATTTTGGCTATGAGACGGAAAAACTGTGACAGATCGAATGTTTATAATGTAGGGATGATTTCTCGACGTAAAAGAAAGATATTACGGAGTATAATTGGTTAATGTGTGTCCTGAGCCTTTTTAAAATAAATTAGTTGATGACCCGGCCTTGATCTATCGGAATTTTTTTTAAATAAAAATTATAATATGTTAATTTAAATATAATAGATATTATAATTCTAATAAAAGAATACTAATAATTATAATAATTTAAATATGTTAATTTACATTGATTGTAATTTATGTTAATTATAATAATTGTTTTGTTTAAAACTATCTTATTCAAAGATATGAGATAAGCAAAATATTTCTTAGGGGAATTCTTCGTATTGAGAAAGGTAATATTCCTTGTCAAATAAAATGCATTCAAGAAATTGTGAATGATTGTGGGATAAATGATGCTAAGCATGTTGGGTTTCCTCTTCCTATAATGGTTTGAAGTTGAGTACTAAAACTCTTGATGTTTTTCATATGAAAAGTACTTCATCTTTTTCATAAAACTTGTCATATTAGTCTTATATTTTTGTTTTATAATTTAAACTTATCCTTTTAATATTTTGTACATTTCATTCCAAATTTAGTCCTATGTAGGTCTTTTTTTTATATATAAACGTACTATTTTTTTAGTTTTTGTACTCTAATTTGTTAAGCCTGTGAATCAAGGACATTTTAGTTAAAAAAAGTTTCTTAATATATATATAACAAAGTCTAAAAAGAAAAATTTTATGAATATAGAAAGGTTGATTGATAGACTACTGCATTAGAATGCAAAGGTGCCTGCCTCATTAGAATGCAACTTTGCATTTATTGAGATATTTGAAAGAGACTTCTTGACTTGATTATTTTAGCCGGTACATGATCAACTCAAGGTTATTAGGTTTATTGATGTAGATTGTTTTGTGTCTTTCTTGAAAGGAAAAATTGTTTAAAATAGCCTAACCTTTTAGGATGGTTGCGGTAATTAGCCTAACGTTTTAAAATTGCACATAAAAGCCTAACCTTTTTAAATGGTTGTGGTTTTTAGCCTCGATTTGTCATGTGGCAAAAGTCTCATGAAATTAGATGGCATGGCATTAATCAAAGTCAAAGTGTGATGATGAGTAGGAAATTCATGAATTTTAATTAAAACTAAACTTTTTGCCTGACTAATTATTTTGAAAATGGAAAGCACATTCCTTTCAAAGTTAACCGTGTTCTTTTCTGCTCTGGATATTCCATGTTATTCTCCATCGTCATTCATATTTGCAAGCTTGGAGCTTCCATAGTTTCACACTATCCCAACCAAATTGCCCTATCTTCATGAGGAAATCTTCAATTCTTCCACTCTTATTACCACAACATGTCTACATTTCATCTAGTCTCTTCCCGTAGCCAAATTAGTTGAGAAAATGCCTCCGTATTGGATCTAGCCCTTTCAATTTGAAGGCTTTCTTCTCTATTTCCTTCTTTTGTAAATTTGTGCGAATTTGCAAACAACGAGGGTGCTGAGCAATCCCTAGTGCTTTTGCAATGGCAGTCGAAAGCCCGATCGTCTCAAGGCCAACATTTTCTCCACCAAGAGCACCGCCATGGTTCGAATCATCCTCCGTCGCTTCCTCCAAGTTCTCCTTAGACGTCGAAAACGGTGGAGGAGGAGGAGGAGAAAGTACCGGCGGTGGTTTTTTTTAATCCACCGAAATCTGCTCCTCACGAAACATGTCAATCTCCCCTCCGCTTCCGTCGCCGAATCCGCTGAGATCCGCCTCCAAAACACCGCCCTTGCCACCCTCGTCCCTCACAGGTTAATCAGAATCCTATTCCTTTTTCGTATCTCTCTTATTTCGTTGGTATTTGGCATTGGGATATTCTTTCTGATACGCTGGATTTTATACAGCGTAATTAGGTATTTTTATATGTTTTCTGAGTGTTTTAGGCTAGATCAGAGCATTTAATTGTAAAATCAGTAATGCCTATAGAAGAAGAGTTTTGAAGACAGAAATCTAAGTTTGAGCTGAAGACCGCCTCTCATCATATTGCGGCAGGGACATTGGGCATATTAGCGGGATTATTCAACTACACAACGGTTGCGAGGAAGTGCAAGGAAGAAGACCCGCGAGCCCAGATTCATACCGAGACCGCGATGATGTCCAAATCCACGAGGCTGGGTAGCCGCTGTACCCGTGGCCTAGTACCCGCGCTCGCGGTTGGCTGTGTTCCGCAACGCCATCGTTTTCCTTTATTTTATGTTTTATTATATTTTTATATTTAGTTTTATTCGGTTGTTTTAGTATTTATAAGATCTAGTTTCGTAAGAGTTAAAGGGGAGAGCCTCCTTTTAGTTTTAACCTAGAGTTTATTTCAGTTTATGGAGAACTAAACCTTCTGAGTTCGTTCATACTTCTGAGTTCGTTCATACTTTGAAGCTTAATAATCTGATTAAGAAATTCAACTTGTTTTCATACTTGTTTTTGTTTGCTTAGTTTCATAGCTTAATTTAAAAACTCCATACTTTTATTACTTTCGGTTGGTAAAAGCATTAATTTAGGAGCACGAATTTCCTTGGTTCGACCCCGACTTATCAACTATACTAAGTTGTTAACTAGGATTTTATCTTTGACTTGGCACAACGACTTTAGCTCGGTCACTTTCGTTGCCAATTCATTAGTGTTCAATTTTGCCCTAGAATTTGTGTTCACTTTGGCTTTCTTGTAACATAATTGTGGCCTCTGGCTGTGTGTGAGATTGATGTAAAAGATGATGCCAAATCATGTACGTTAGTATTTGTTCACTAGCTATTTCATCTATTGTGTCATGCCTTACTCTATTGCAATTGTACTTAACAACAGCCTATTTCCTCTCAAAAAAAAACAACAGCGTATTTTCATTTCTTGGATGCTATCTGGATTCAATTTGTCTTAGCTGAACTTAGTGACTGAGTTCATGTCTTTTTGTGATTGGTTGAACCAGCACTGGGAAGGTAGTTTGATGAACACAACAAACCCAAACTTCCATTGATGAGTTTGGTCTCTGTAGGTCACAAGAGCGACCACCGTTGTGCTTCTTTCACAAAGAGGCAAATTTTCAAACCAAACCTGCCCTGAAACTCATCAAGCGCTGAACAATCGGGCTATTTTAACTCTTTTTTCTTATAACTTTTTTAAATGGAATTTTTACTTATCTTAAAAGATGGATAAATTTCCTAATCATCATCACACCTAGGCTTTGATTTCATGCCATGTCATAGATGAATATTTCACATGGAGGAGATTCATGCCATGTCATAGTTGAATATTTCACATGGAGGAGTGTGCATCTGTATGTGACTTTTGCCACATGCCACATGACAAATCGAGGCTAAAAACTGCAAAATTTAAAAAAGTTAGGCTTTTATATGCAATTTTGAAACGTTAGTCTAATTACCGCAACCACTCTAAAAGGGTAGGCTACCGCAATCACTCTAAAAGGGTAGGCTATTTTAAGCAATATTTCCTTCTTGAAATCTATCTTGTTGCTTGGAAAACACAACCAAAAAACAAATTTTCAAGGTCATCTGCAAAGGTTGAATGCATGAAAATGGCTTGGATTTTCTTCTTACAGATACCAAAACGTATTTTCCCTATCATGCAGACACCACTATATTGCACTGGGTACTTATGACTCGAATTGAGCCTCTTGTCCCAAAACAAGATCTGTTTCTATCTACATTGTTCTTGAAGGATCACCTCACCTTGAGCAGAGTTACAACAAAACTAGCATGGTTAAGCACGGTTCTTCATGGATTAGATGTTGATATGTTCCAAACCTACATTATATATGTATCCAGATACCTAATCTAGCTATGCATCCATAATAAGGCTACTAAATTTGTCTAACATGTCGCTCAATAGAAACATATATATATATATACGATTTTTAGCATAGGTTAAGAGACTAAAAATGGCAAATATATCTTAAAATTGTATTTATTTAGGTTTAATTATTTTTCCAATAGGGTTTATTAATTTCCTTTTAGGGTTTTAGTTACCATTATTAGTATTCTTAACCTATGTCCTGACATAGGATAGAAAAACCGATATATATATATATACAAAGCATACTCTAAACCTAGTTAAAGCTATATAGTTTCACAGGGAGAAATCAATACTCGATTAACGAATTTCACGCAGTGCAGAGTTTCCCGGAGATCGAATCTCACTTGAACTCACCCCTCGGATCCGTGTTGCCGTCGCCGCTCCTCTCTTCTCCGAATCGGGAACCGGCGATTCACCGGATCTCATCAGCGGAACATCCAGGGGCATCGGATCTTCGATCTTCTTTGACTTCCTCTTTCTCACAAACTCGACAATGCCTTCAAGAAGACCCCAAACAGCACCGCAAAGGAGAGCGATGCAGGAGGCGTCAACGAGACCGTGGCGGGACTCGAGTATTCCGACGGCGATGATTAAGGTCCAGCGATCCTCCTTCCGGCGGAGGTAGACCAAGGCGCAGCCGAAGATTTGGTAGAGGCATAAAAACAAGCTCATGAGTCTGGCCAACTTGCCTGCCTTCATCCTGGCTGCTTCCATTCCCTCCGCGAGGTAATAGAACAATGTTTCCATGGCGCCGCAAATAACGTAGCCAGTAGCAGGAAGGGAGATTATTCTGTGTGGACGGAACTCGGGACGAGGGTTGGCCATGGCGGCGGAAAGAGGGGGGGTTTGAAGAAAAGGGATTTTGCTCTGAGACGGAATGTTTATAACTGAGATATTGGGCCTCTTCCTCTTTCGCTTAGGTTATTGGGCTACTTTTTTTTTTTTGAGAAGAAAGTTATTGGGCTACTTATTCTCTTCGCTTTAAGGCAGATAGATGGTATAAAGCTATATATATTTGGAAGATGTAATGGATGCTAGTAGAATTTTTACATCAACTAGATATTGGTGCATCACCTTTTTTTAATCAATATTGTAATTTTGATTTTTTTTATTTTTTATTTGTAATTATAAAGTTTTTGTTTGTATTTTAGTTAATTTTGTTACATATTTAGTTTTGATGCACGTGCATAAATAAGATGTACTTTTTGATTATTTTTATGCACATTCGAAAAGTTTTGATGTGCACATTTTTTTGTTGGATTTTGACGCACATACAAGTGATTTTGATGCAAAACATATATCAATATGAACAGTTTATATGCACAATCTGTCAGTTTTGACACATGTTAAGTTAGTTTTGATACACAAACAAACATAATGCACTTTTGAGTTGTTTTGATGCACACTTAGCTCGTTTAAATGCACATATGAAGGTTAGTTTTGATGAACATATGACTAATTTTGATATGAAAACAGATATCTTAGATGCCAGTTATGATGCACATTCGACCATTTTTTATGCACTTACAACTAGTTTTGATCCACCAAAAATCAACTTCATATTTTTCCCTTGTTTCTTGTATCCATTTTTCAAAAAAAATATTTGAATAATTCGCCAAAAATTTTCCAATGCCGTATTTTTTCCATTTCTAAGTGAAACTATTCACGTCCTTGGTATCTTTCCATCCAACGCCTCAAAGTTATTCTTAATTTGCATTGGAGCATCCATTTGCACGGGATCTCAACCCTAAAACTAATACACTAGTATAATTAAAGGTAATTTATTGCAATTTAAAAATGATAATGCCTTTTTAAAAGAGGTTTTACATCTTTATTAATATTAATGTAAAATGAGGTTTCCAAAATAATGATATAATATATTTAGGCGATTTTGCAAGTATACACTAAATATTTTCTATATTTTTTCATTGTACACGTATTTAGCATTGCCTATACATTTGGACATTCTTGCTATAAAATCAAGATAAAAATATTTTTTGATTGAAAAAAAATCGAAAATGATTTATGGGTAGTTAAAAAAAGACAATAACAAAGGAAGGAAATATCAATTCCTATGATTTATGGGTGGTTTAAAACCGTAGGAAGTAGAATTTACTTATGTACGGTAAGTAGATCTGTCAATCGGGTCGGGTTGGACGAGTTCGGGTTCGATCATTTCGGGTTAGAGCTAAATCGGGTTCCGGGTCGTTATGGGTCACCGGTCAATCGGGCCGGGTTGTAGCGGGTTTTCGGTTGGGTCGGGTTGACCAGCGAGTTTAAAATATCCTTTTTCTAATGGTTATTAAAATCAAATTTTAATTAAATAATAATATTTAATTATAATATATTATTTTCATTTATTTTAATAATAAAATATATTATAAGTTTTAAAATAAATTTAAAATTTTTATAAATATGCTAAATCGGTCAACCCATCGGATTTCGGGTTTCAACCCAACGGGTTCGGGTTCTATCGGGTTCGGTTTATTTCGGGTTTCGGGTTTAACTTTTCGGGTCTTAACCCTAAAATTATCGGGCGGGTCGGATCGGGTTAGCGGGTTAGGTCAGTTTTTGACAGGTCTAACGGTAAGTGTAATTTCTATAATTTGTGGGAATTGTAACTTTTTGGGAAATAAATTTTCACAATGTCAATCAAACACATGAAATAAGGTGACTTTCTAAAAAAGTTGTACTTCCTAAGAAATTAAAGGGTGAACTAAACAAGGCTAAGTTTGATGTTTGATGAATCCACTAATCCTTTTTCATCTAGCTCCATCGCGTAATTAATGGTGTATCGTGAGATTAATGTGGGCTGAATATGTCTATTTTTTTTAGGCTTAAAACATATACAGCCCCCTAAACTTGTGTCAATTTGTCATATAGACACCCTACCTTTGGTTTGATGCCACATAAACTAATTAATTCCACATAGATGCCACATAGATATACAACTAGTTTTAGTTTTTATTTTATTTAAAAAAAGAATAAAAAATTGAGCAGATCTGAATCTAAAAAACTCGTCTTCTTGGGGGTGACAGATCTGAACAGATCTGGGGAAATAGTTAGGGGGGACGGATCGATTTCAGAAGATGCTTATGGTGGTGGATGTAGATGTGAAAAATGGAACTCAAATTAGATTGAAATGGCTCAGATTCGATCAACTTGGAGAATGAAGGGGTATGGCTTCAAATGGCTCGTGGCGGCTCGTTGGAGGTCGATATGGCTTCACACTAATTTCGGCCAAAGTAATTGAGGGAGCAAAGAAGAAAGGGGATGGTGCCATCTGGTGACGGGATGGTGCCGAGTGCCGACGACCATGCCTGACCATCCGCCCAGATTCACTTGGAGAAGAAAGGGGTGCCATCTGTAATTAAAAAATAGGAATTAGATTTTGTCCTATTTTACAGAAAGAAGAAAATAAAAAGGAATAGTGAGTTAGATTTTTATTTTTTCACTTCATAGCTTCATTTAGAGTTGTTGTAAGATTAATTAGGGAGGAAGATGAATGGAGTGCTATAGAACAAAACAGATACCATATCGAGCAAGTAAAGGAGGTTTTATTTATTTTTTATTTTTTTATATTAAATATATGCCATGTCAGCTTCTATTTAATGGGATTAGAATGTTCACATTGCCACGGTCAGCACTTAGGTATTTAATAGACCACAATTGCTAAGTTTAAATATTCAATAGGTTCGAACCAAAGGTGGAGTGTGTATATGACAAATTGACACACGTCTAGGGGGCTGTATATGTTTTAAGCCTTTTTTTTATCTCTCGCTCGGTTCGATTAGCCGGGGCCAATCTACGTCCGAAACGGGTACTGTAGAGGCCCATTGCTGGGGGCGACCCTCCCAATTCAATTTTTTCCATACACGCCGTCAGGAAGATTCGAACTTCGAGGCCCATTGATGGGGGCGACCCTCCCAATTCAATTTTTTCCATACACGCCGTCAGGAAGATTCGAACTTCGAACCTCGAACCTCCTAAACAAACGCTTAAGGAACCTAGCACCTCATCCCACTAGATCAATTGGTTATTGGTTGTTAATTATGTCTATGGCCATCAATCAATTTTAAAAACTAAAGATGAAACCAAGATTCTACAATGGCGGGTTAAAACTTACATTTATTTTTCGATTTAGTAAAAGATATTTTGCATCATTTCGTACTGAAAATTCTACGCCCCAAAATTTACTTCTCTAGAGATCCTCCAATCGTACATAACTGCCTCCGTAATACATCATTGATATAATAGAAACGGAATACGGACAAATTAAAGCATGAGGTCAATAAAAAATAATTTGATATATCGTAGTTACTTTTTGCCTTATAAAAAGGTCATGATGAATGACAAATCACAAACTCAATCAATAATAGAACAAGAACGAGTTATAGCATACATAAAGGAATGCAAATTTGCAATGCCCACAAGTTGGCATAACTAATGAGACTAAAAGCGCCCGCCCAAAAATGTGCGTTAAAAACGTCAGAGCACGAGCTTGCAATTCAAAACCCTAGCTCTATACGAGTTCGACGGTAACGATTTTCCAAGAGAAATTTCACTTGAATTCAAGGTTAGGCATAGGCGTAGGGTTATGGAAACTCTCTGGAGGCGTCGATTGACCAGATCCGGAAGTTTCCGGAGGCATCCGATTCGGATCTTCGATTATTGTATTGGGCATGTACTTTCCGAGCACGATCCCGAAGCCTTCCATCAGGGCAAAGAGAGCGGCGGCACCGAGAGCGGAACCGGAGGCGCGGCGGAGGCCCTGGCGGATCGAGAGAAGTCCGGCGCTGGTGGCGCCGGCGATGATTGAGTTCCAGGGATCCTCCTTCTGCCAGAGGTAGACCAGGGCGCAGTCGGAGACGGAGAAGACGCTGCACCACGCGCCGAATCTTCCGGCCATCTTTCCGGCGTTCATCCTGGTGGATTGGAGGCCGCCTGCAAAGAGCTCGCCCCGGGGAGAGGATTTGATTCCCTTCGTGAAATAGAGCAATGTTCCGATGACGGCGCCAATGGCGAAGCCGTTACCTGCATCGTCGATGATTCTGTCTGGACAGGGCTCGCGATGAGAGGAGTACGCTGCCATGGCGGATTTTGATTGCAAGAAGAGATGATGCGATTTGAGGCAGAGGACGATCTCGGCCAAGCGACACAATATTTATGTTTTTTCTTTGGTTCGAAGAGAAAATATTTATGAAGGAGACGCACGATTTCTTGTAGAAAAAGAAACATAAATACAATCAATATATCTATCCTAATATACGTCATCACTTTCATAAATTAACTTTAACAAAATTATTTTAATAAATTATATTATACTTACTACAAATCCTATTTTTATTATCTTTAATTTCTATTCCTATATTATATTGAGTTTGGTTTAAATAAAACAAATTATCTAATCATATCATCATAATCATAACTATAACCTAAAGCGAGGTTAAAAAAATTACTAACACATGTCACTTTTAGATTTCATCACACCACTCTTACTCTTTTTTTTTAAAAAAACTAATCTTTAGCAAAATAATCATTAATTTTAGTTTATAAATATAAATTCTTATCCATATTTTTAGAATATAGGATAGAAAATCTCATTATTAGAAAATATGAAAATTGCAATCCGAAAAAGGGCACTATAAAAAGTACGAAAAGTGCACTACAAAATACGAAAAGTGTAAATCTGAAAAAGTGCAACCCAAAATAAAAAAAGTGCACTACGAACTAGAAAAAAGTGCATTCGTTTCGAGATGAGAATTTGAACCAAACTCATACTCCCTCCATTCAGAAATACATGATGTTATGGGATTTGTCTCTAAAATTAAGAAGATATGTGAGTTTACTTGAATACCCATAAATCTTGTGAAAATCTTTCCTTTTCTATTTATTATTTTTATTATTTTTTTAATTAATGAGGGTAATATTGGAAAACAGATGATAAATTATGTAAAACATCAAGAATTATTGAACAAGAAAATCAAGGTAAAACATCATGTATTTTTGAACGGAGGGAGTATTATAGATGTTATATCTGTATTTTCTTGTTAGAAAATATTTGATTTTCTTCAATTTTTTACCCATCTTGTGCCAACTTTACCCAGTTGGGCACCTAAACCTCCTTCCTCTTCTTCCCAAGCCTAATAAGCCTCCTATTCGCCCACAAAACCAACTCCAACAAACTACTCAACTCCCTGACATGTCTCCAATTATCCCTCTTAATCCCTCCCCCTCACAACAACTCTCTGCTTTTGATCTTACTTCCACTGACTCCGCGGCCAAACCTAATCTCTCTAGGCCCTCTCATCTTCATGAGACTCCCCCTCCTATCCTCAACACTAATAACAACCCCTCCTAAACTCTTCAAACCATGCCTGAGGACAAGACTCCTCCAACCAACAACCCTCCCTCCCATGATTGAGGCCGCTCTAGCCGCCTCGAACATTCGTGGTCTCAACACGGATGTCAAGCAAGATGTTGTGTGCAATTTCGTTAGTAAGCACAAAATTGATGTTATAGGAATCTTGGAAACTCGTCTCCGTAGAAACAATGAGAGCCGCATTCGAAAAAGTCTCCTTCCGGGTTGGTCAAACTTTTCTAATAGCCATCAATCAAGGAACTTCAGAATATGGATCTGGTGGAACCCGCAAAAACTCAACCTCCAAATCCTATCTTCAACCTCTCAACTCGTCCACTGCCTCCTCTCCTTTCCTAGCCAACCCTCCATTCCACCCCTGCCCTTCACGCCACCTATATCTATGGTCATAACGAGGCCCAAAATCGCCTTACTCTTTGGCATGATATCTCCAACATCAGCCGCAACACATCTGGCCCATGGACCCTTATGGGTGACTTTAACGCCATTCTCAACCCCTCTAAACGTCTCCATGAAAACACCTCCTCTCTTACCCCTTTCTCCTCTAAACTCTTTGATTGTTTTGATGATGCTAATTTGGAGGACCTCCCCTCCTCGGGCTGCTTCTACACCTGGGATAATCACCACTCCAGTGGCACAAGAGTGAGGTCCAAGCTGGACCGCATTGCAGTCAACCATCTTCGGGGCCAATCCTTCCCTCTCTCCCAAGCCTCTTTCCCACTCCCTGATGTAGACTTGGGTCCGGTTCCGAATGAACGAGTGGGAACTGCCGGATCTGGTTCCCGACACAGTTCCGGTTCCTCCACCCCCAGAACCAGAGAACCGGCGGTTTCGGAACCAGGAACCAACGGTTCAAAACCGGGTGGAACCTCCGGTTCCATGGTTCCGAGGAACCGGAACCGGACCCAAGTCTACCCTGATGTCTCTGATCACTCATTGGGGCTTCTTCTCCTCCACCTCCGCATCCCTAAACCTCCACGATAGTTTTGCTTCAATAATGCGTGTGATGATGCGCAAAATAGCGGAACATAAAGTGGGGCCGGGGTACGAGGAATAACGGGATTCGGCGGGATTCCCGAGATTAAACTCGAAGGCCTTTTTCCATACCCAAGACTTCGATCGCGAGGTCTAAACCTCGTTTTTCAAAAGTTGACAGACTCGCCCCATTCAACCACTCAGCAACCGCCATATTCTCAACCAATGACCAACTGCCTCACTCTCGACCAATCAAAGGGCCTGATCTCAGGCGTCCCACATCGAGCAAACATCAAAACCTTGTTCCTCAAACCTCTATAAATAGAGGAGAACCTCGAAGGTAGCCAGGGTTCGAAAAACATCTTGAACTCAAGAACTATCTTGCTCGTTGAAGATCGACGTGTTGAATCATCGTTAAAGACCGCGTTACAACCAAGTGAAGGTCCACAAAAAGACTTCAAGTCATCCAAAGAGTCCTCGTCCCGATCAAAGATCTCGTTGTATCATCTCGCAGGCCACAATCTCTTCGACTTTGCTACAAGAGCTCGCTAATAGTTTGTTGGTGATAGAACCCCGTTGTAACTAGGAGATCTCGAACCTTGTTAGATTGAGATCTCGAATCCTCTAAAAAGAGATCTGGGGCGTAATCTCATCGTTCATACTCTCGTTATTCGTAATCTCGCAGTCTGTAACCTCGTTCTAAAGATATAAATGAAAAGCAAGTGTTTGCACAGTCAAATAAAAGTAATTTCGTTTCTTGTCTTCTAGCGCTGGTTTATTTCGGGTTTCATCAGCGTGGACCCATGCTGATTCTTTCCTTCACATGGTCCAATCTGTGAAGGAATTCAAAAGTCCAAGGCTACCCCATGTACAAATTGGCAAGCATGCTAAAAGGCCTCAAAAGTTGCATGAGAACTCTTAAGAGCTCGCCCTTTGAAAAGCTTCAATCCGACGTCCTCTTAGCTCGCCACACCCTCTCTAATATCCAACTGGCTATTGACCTCGATCCTCTTGACCCACATCTCCTCCCCCTCCAACACGCAGCCATGGAAGAGGTTACAACCTTTTCTCTCGGCTGCGATCCACCACTAAACAAACTGCTAAAATCAGATGGATCCGATTTGGAGACCATTACAACTCCTATTTCTATAAATCTATTCATGGACGTCATGCATCCTCCAAACTTCTTGGTTTGCTGGACAATCAAGGCCGACCCTTTGATGATTACAAAAGTCTGGAAAGCTTTCTCATCAACCACTACTCTTCTTTCTTGGACCATCAACCCAGCCCTCCTTCCCCTCCCGCTCACATTACAACCTCTGGAACTTGCCTTTCCACTGATGACCACAACCCCTTCTCCGCCCTGTCACCTCCGTTGAGATCAAGGAGATCGTCTTCTCATTCGGCAATGACCGCTCCCCGGGCGCCGATGGCTTCAATGCCCTCTTCTTCAAAGCCTCCTGGAACATTATCAATCATGATGTTTGTGATGCCTTCCTAAATTTCTTTGAAACCGGCAACTTGCTTAAAGAGATTAACCACACCTCCATCTCCCTCATACCTAAATGCCCCAACCCTTCTTCGATCAATGACCTTCGGCCAATCTCTTATTGTTCCATGATCTACAAAATCATAATCAAGCTCCTTGCGAATCGGCTTAAAAGTGTCATGAACAAGCTCGTGGGGCTTCACCAAGGAGCGTTCATACCGGCCGATCTATAAGACACAATATTCAGCTTACTCAAGAACTTATGAGAGGCTACGGGAAAACTCACATTTCCCCCCATAGTGCGATCAAAGTTGATCTTAGCAAAGCTTTTGATTGCCTTGAGCACCAATTCATTCTCACATGCCACAAAGACCTCGGTGTGCCAATTCATTCTCACATGCCACAAAGACCTCGGTGTGCCACTGTCAAAAGAACAAGTACGTCATATTGGTGGCTTTCCTGCTACGGATGAATTAGGAAAATACCTCGGTGTGCCAATGTCAAAAGAACTGGTCATGAATGGCACATACAAACACATCCTTGAGTGGATGTTGTCCAAAATGGTGAGTTGGAAATCCATGCTTCTTTCTATGGCGGGGAGGGTTACTTTGGCACAATCAAATCGTGTTAGCATCCCATATTATTCAATGCAGACCGTTGAACTTCCAAGATATATCTGTGATGAAGTTGAGAAGCGAACGAGGAACTTTATATGGAGTTTAACAGACAAGAAACGGAAAATTCATTTGCTCAATCGGGATATCGTGAAGAATTCCAAAATTGATGGTGGAAGAGGTATGAATAGTATGCGGCAAGTGAATACGACTTTTATGACTAAGATGGGGTATAAAGCTTTGAAGGAACCGAATACGTCGCGGTCTCGCATTCTAAGGGGCAAATACTGTCAAAGTCGGTGCGATCGTGACATGTTCTCACATCGTCAGAGTGCATCAAACCTATTGAATGGGATAATAAAAGCTAAATCTCCGCTTATGAACGAGCTAAGAACAGAGGTAGGGGATGGTACCAAAACACTTTTTTGGATCCATACATGGATCGCTGACAGACCGCTTGAATTGTATTCTATTGACGTGGTTGATGAGGAAAAGCTTGGAAATATGGTTGTTGAATATTAGGAAGGAGGTTCTTGGAGATGGCATGAATTTGAACATCGTCAGTCGCAGGAGATGATAAAATTTCGGCTATCACTCTTACCGAAGAAGGAGTTGGAGACAACTTTGTGTGGAGTGGGAATACTTTGGGGAAGTTTACTATGAAATCATTGCTACAGAATTTACGGGGAGCTGCTCCTGTGAATGAGGATAATATATGGAAACTTGAAGTTGCTGAGAGAATTCAGAATTTTGTTTGGCTTGTCGCGCACGATGCAATTCTGAGCAATGTCAATCGGGTGCGCCAACATATTAGCACTAATCCGAAATGTGAGGAATGCAATGCCGATGATCTACGCTGCATATCTTGGTGATTGCATCCGAGCAAGTGAGGTGTGGAGGGAGTTTCTTATTGATGCAAGAATGCAAGAATTTCTGACTGGTCATCTAAGAGATTGGCTCTGGACAAATTTGAGCAGGGAAGGTTCTTGGCCTTCAACCTTCGCCTACACAATTTCGTGGCTCTGGCGCTGGAGGAGCGCAAGAATTTTTGGCGATGCTGCTGAACTACACGGGTCTAGAGCCCAATTCATCTTGGACAGGGCTCGTGACTATCGCTCCTCTCTCTCGTGGAGAAATCCACAAATACCAGTAGGGCAATGGATCACTAGAGAAGACCGACTGAAGGCTGGATTAAAATCAATTCCGTCGGGTCGTATAAGGCGGGTGAGGGTTGGATAGGTGCTGGAGAAATCATAAGAGGCCCAACGTGATATGGGCCAACAGGCCCACCTTCAGTTATAAAGTATAATCCCACCCGCTGAAAATTGTGAAAGTCACCTCCCAGAGATCCAACGATGGCGGAACAGGTAAAGCATTGAATTCCATTCAGAGAAATACAAGTAAGCTTTTTTTGTATAACCGCCGTGTAGACTGAATTCAAATGTGATTTTTTTTTTGTTTGAGACAATAGTTGTGATGAATGCAAATGTTCGTTCGAAGCAAACCCGTGAGGGCTGAGGGGAAGCAAGACTCCCAGAGAAGCCATTGAAGGTCATCTTCAGTTCTTCACTCTCTCTGGTTCTCCTCCTCTGTACCATTTTCTAGCTTGTCTGGAGTATGATCACATTATACCATACTCTTAAAAGTATATTTAATTGCACAGATTTTTTCAATTTTAAAACTAATTGGATCATTATTGAATCCTTCTTGCCTTACATCGACCTTCCAATTTTTGTAAAAGTGATAATGCACCAAAACCATTTATTTTCTTGAACAAATGTGCTTTCATACATCTTACAAGAACATCAAGTAATAGCATTATATTAATCGCCCATTTAAGACTCTTGCAAAAGTGCTACTTGACATCATACTTATGCAGCAATCAGGGGCCATAACACGGTCCATTATGAACTAATGATTTTTGAATAATCAATATTTACATAAGAAGGTACATGTAAAAATCAGAATGAATCCAAGCAGGCGAGTTTGAAGGTTTGTACTCTGGTTCAGGGCTTCTGCCCAGAAAACATGATGAAAGATTGCTGAACCTTGACCGAATAGTTTATCAAACCACAGGACAAGCACAAGTCCTTGATCTCCTCCTCTGTTAAGTAATTATAGTTTTGTGCAAACCTCTGCATAAATTCACCAAATGAAATTTCCAGATTAAAGCATTCGTGCAACATCATCAACGTGGAAAATAGCATTTAGACTCCGTTTCATCAAGTAGAAATATATAGTGCACACTCAACAATCAGATTACACAGAAGAATAGACCAAATAAAATCTTTATATATTCAACAAAATGAAAAGGGGTAACAAAATGAGAGCATATGTTACCTCTCTCAAGGGTCTTATTATTGCAGGTGTTGAAGATGTGTACCGAAGAAATGTGGTTCCAACAAAAACACCTCCACTTCGCAAGACGCGAGTGATTTCAGCAACCTGCCGAATATGAGCAATTCTTTCCTTTAGATAACAGACTTGGGGGCCGTTTGGTAGCAATTTGTGGAAACGTAAATGGAATGGATATGAATCTAGTCGCCCATTTTTGTTGTCATAATACATTGACAAATAAAAATATCTTGTCTTTGTCTAACTCACTTGCCTATAGGAGAAATGACTTTTTCCCCTCCTCAATCATTCTTCCAAAATAGGGGTCGGTTTTAAAAGGGTGGAGTCACTCCCTTCTACAGTTCTACCCTCTTCCATGCACATAAATTTTAGAGCCATAAAATTTTCCTTTAATGTATGATGACAAAAATGGACTAGATTCATTTCCATTTTGGTTACATTTCCATTGATGACAACCAAACGGGCCCTATATATAAACAAATAAGAAATGTTTATTTCAACAACAAAAATTCAGACTAAACTAGTCTTCTCTAAATAAGAAAATGTGGCTTACAGCATTTGAAGGAGATGGCCAGCAGTGCAATGCAGCACCAGCATGAACAGCGTCAACTGAGGCAGATGGGAAGGGGAGCCTAGAAACGTCAGCACGAACAAGAGCAAGATTTCTGCAGAATTTTTAATACCCAGATAAGAAAATGCATTTCATCCTTAAATTTGTCAGTACAATATATAAGGACGGTATATCACAAGGGATGAGAAAACTTACTTAGATAACATGACATCTTCTTTTTTGATGATGTCATAACATTGACGAAGCATATTTTCGGAGAAATCAAGAGCTACTACTCCGGAATAGGCACCAGAGTTTGCAAATTTACGGGAAAACAGACCACTCCCGCAGCTAACATCTACAAGAAGTCCTCCTTCAACGGGTTTAAAGTAGTCTTGTGCCATCTTGAACTGCATTTTGTGTAGAGTAGGGAGGTCAAAACAATTACAATTTGCTCAAGGCTTTATAAACTAGTTATTTTACGTAGAAGACCGAAGAATGATTTCACTAGGCTGAAAAATCATAACAAAGATGAATACCACTAGTCTACTAACCTACCTCTTCTTCCAGACCAGGAAAACCACTTCGGTTAAAGTTTTGCCTCCAACCTCTTTCATACAAAAAAGATACAAGTGGACTCCTGTTCCAAATATACATCCTTTAGAATGAATTTTTTGTTATACTTAACAGCATCATCAAAGAAAAATTCTGTATAAATCAATTGCTTCTTCCCTCATTGACAATAACATTAGAAGATGAATCAAATATTAAAGAAAACATGGACACAACAAGCAATTTTTGCAATTTCATGATACTGAACTAGAACCTGATAAATTAAAGTTAAGAACACATGAAAAACAGGAAAACATACCTAAACAATTCTGTACTAGTAGGCTTATTTTCAGTATATTCCTCTGATCCAGCAGTAACAGTAAGATCAAGGTAGATGTTTTTGCTCGAGTACGACTTGTTACATCTTCTACAGCTAAAACCAGACCTATAAATCGCTTCCCTGACAAGCATCACAAACTGTAAATCAGATAAACGATTAGGAATAACAATTGCGCTTTGCTTGCACCCATATATCTCAGCTTACAAGTTCAATCCTGGGGTGCCCTTTCTCACCAGAGGCTCATAGCAAATCGGGCATGCCAATTTTTCTGTTTGTTCAGAATCAATCTCCAAAGAGGTCGTCTTTTGAACCTGAAATTTCAACATCATCATCATGCACCTCAATTTAAAATCAATTTCCAAAGAGCTCCTTCCTACTGTTCTACAACAGCATCCCCACTACCATTGGGGAAAACCTAATTTCATTCAATTATACAATCATCCATGATCCATTGCATTGATCAAGCTACAAATTCAACGTTTGAAACAGCCAATTCACATCTCAAAATATAAAAGCACGGTACCTCAATTGCAGCAGTGGAGCTCGCGCGGATTTTGGTGGGGAAAGAATAATACACAGGGAGCCGAAATCGATGACAAGAATTGGGGTTTATACTAGAAGGAGATCGGAAAAGAAGCGATGGAGAAGAGTGATTGGGCAATTGAAGCGAAACTGGATGCGCCATCTTCATGGTCCAGATTAATTTTCGCAGCAATTAAACCAGAAGCTACTCTTCTTCTTCTTCTTCCTTCTATCTACTCCAGCATGTTCAGGTTACAAAAATGGAGGGAATTAGGTAAGGTTCTTTTTATTTTTATTTTTTGTAGAAATAATTCAATCAACGTATGCAACTCCAAGTCCTCAAATTTTCTTTAAAAATATCATTTATTTGTTTTTATCACATTAAAGTTCAGACCAACAAAAAAATCTATAAAATATTTGAATAAATGCCCAACTTCAACGTAGGAAAATTAAAGATTTCAAAGTTTGATGGTTGATCCTTTCTGAAGGCAAGTTACATAAGAGGATAAAGTGACCATAACAGGACAAATCAATCTACCATACACTTTAAACCACACAATAACAAAAATCACCACAAACACTTCACACCTCTCTCCACGACTCCACTTTATCACAAACACTAAAAAACTTCATCAATGGCTTCCACCACAAACCCCATATCTCCACTTCTACCTCCATCCCTTACACAAAGCAACAACAGCCCCTCTTCCTTTGCTCTTCCTCCAATTTGGCTTCCTTGCAAGCCAGCCATCACTTTAAACCGCTTCTCAAATCGACCACTACGAGAATTTGCTGCTTCTGTTGCATTCAACCCTTCAGGAAACTATGACCTGTCCTTACTTGATCAAGATGAAGGTATATATACTATATAGCATTATAAATTCCCTTGGATCCTGTTCATTATGTGTTTTCATCATGACAAAACCTCACTTTCTGTTGGTTATTTTTTCGGCATTAAGAACCGGCAAGGGTTGCACCGCCAATGCCGCCAACAGAAGGGCGGTTTGAGGTTGTGATTGATAACGACACAGTTCGTCGCCTTGACCTAACCCCATTTCAGGCTGCAACTGGGATTTCCTCCCCTTCATCAAGTAAGCATTTTAATGTCACTACTTGAAAGGCAAGATTTGGAGGATTGATTTTGATTTTGAATCTTCATAATGCAGTTGAACCCAAGGAGTATCTTGACCGTACAATTGGGTTCACTATCAACTACACAAGGGAGGAGGATGATCTAAGAGAATTATCAGAAATCCCTGACATAAGGCTTTGGTTTCTCAGGCTTGATGCTGCCTATCCATGGCTGCCAGTGTTGCTTGATTGGCGTGCTGGTGAGCTGGCGCGTTATGCAGCCATGTTGGTTCCTCACCAGGTAATAATGAATTGATGTATTGTACCATGGCATTATAAGAGCATTATACTGCATTAGATATGAGAAACTTATATCATGTATTGTACCATGGCAGATGAGTATGAGAATGGGAGTAGTCTTCAACCCAGAAGCTCTGGAGTTGTTCATCATGAAGAAGGTGTTCGTCGTCTACTCTTGGTTGAAGCAGCACGACGTTCCAAAGCCCAGGCTGAAGACGGGTGACATGGCCAGGATGCTAGGGTTTGGAATTGGAGATGAGTTGTTTGATTTAATAGACCAGCAACACATCTCTCCGTCCTCTTAAGCATATCATTATCTTCAGACACAGCAAAGAAATACCAACAAACAGCTAGATAGTTTTGAGTGTGCTATAGAATCCATGTACACAAGAAAGAGGGAAAAAGAATAATGTTCTTTACTATTGTTCATTCTGTTATTCAAAATTTTGAGAGTTTTATAGCATCCTGCATCCATGAGCACACAAAAAAAAAGGCAACCTAGGTGTAGTGTTTCAGAAGAAGCATAACTACGCAGAATTTAATCTCACCTTCATGCAAACAATAAAGCAAGAGATGATTAGAACCTGAGAGTGATATTCAAAAACCAGCTGACATTATACTAAAAGCATCTAACATTACCAGTTTAACAAAGAAAACTGAAATACTAAACACGTCAAAACCTGAGAGTGATGAAATGGTACAAGAAGCTATATCAGAAATTCTTCTTCACTTCATCTTTCTCTTCTTTTGCTTAGAGTGAGAATCATTGTTATTGAATCCTCTAAGATCACTCGTAGTTTCAGAAGTATTCTGCTTCTTCATTCCTTTCTTGCCTCCATATCCAAATCTAGAGTCTCTTTTCTCCCTATTATTCATCCTTTTCTTATCACCAACAGGCTTCCTTCCTTTCCCACCAGACCTATCCCCAGGAGCAGCCCCGAGTTTCTTTCTTCCCGGCCTCTCAAACACATTCCCGTCTTTAAAGGGCAAATTCATTTCATCCTTATCAGTCTGATCAAACCCGCTTTGTTTCCTCTGTTTCTTAATGGCTTCAATCTGTTGTTTCTTATCCTTTACCCTTTCCATTTGCTTCTCAGCTTGAACCTCCTTTGAAATTCTTTTAGCCTCCCTAGATTTCCGCCTACTGCTTCTTCTCAAACAACAGCTTGCCCTTCACTTTAACCATGTGTTTGTCAGTTTTCACCATCTCAGCATAGTAATCAGGAGGCCTCAAGAAAGGAATGTTCATGGATTGGCTTCCCAAAAGCCTGTCTTGTTCCTTCTAGAGCTTGGGTGTAGAATGCAAGTTCACGAGCAAGATCATCGTTTATATCCACCTCTTTATCTGCTGCATTGATGTTAATAGAGAGCTTGTGGATCCAATCCACATTGTCTGGCCACCTTATATCAGCAAGCTTGTCCAAAAGACCATCACGGTTGTATATGGCAGTCTTGGACGGTTCAGCTAGCTTGATGTCTCCCTCTCCCTCTGATTCTGATTCGAGTTCAGAATCTGAAAGCTCGTAATCTTCTTCCGTTTCAAGTCTGCAGATGGAGACAACGAATTAGAAAAATTAAGGGATGAGGAAAAGACATGCACCCCCTAAATTCCCCCTTGTTCAAAAAACTTGTTTGTGCCACAGGGTTTAGGTGAACAATTCTTATCAAGATTTCCTTGTTTCGGTAATCCTTCTATAAGCAAAAAAGTTTAACATTATCTTTTTCAAACCATTGCATTTCAATATTTCATTACACTCAATATTTCTACTGAACAATTATTGCTATGGAAGAACCAAGTATAACTAAATTATGACCCCTTCCCTTCCGGAATCTCTCCCACTACAATTTGCTGTCACTTATGCTATCAACTCGTCTTTCCATCGAAAGTTTCAAACTTTATCCCAGAGCATTACAGATGTACATTGGACTAAACAAAAAGAGGTATACATACCATTACACAGAACTAAACAAATAGCAGCTTAGTCTTAAAATTGGAATCAGCAATAACTTACAATTTAAGCTACAAACTCAAAAGCAGCAATTGCACCCAAAAAGAACTAGAAAACGGCATAGCCAATCTTACCAAATTAACCGCAAATAAAGATGAACCTAGACACATTGATAATACCTGTTGTAGAACGAGAGTCCGACTCAGTGCCTTTGCTATCAAGCTGCCAAGGAGACGGAGAAGAAAAAACCTCAATTTATGTTGGAGAAGAATGTTGCAGCAGCTGGAAATCGGAAGCGCACCACTTCCGTTGTAACTTTCTCGGATTGGGCTCTAATTTATTATTTTCTATGGTTTTAACGGGTTAGATTATTCTTGGGCCAGTGGATTGGGTTGCCATTTGGCCCAATTCTCTAACACGACGTAACAAAATGTACTCCCTAAAAGCTTCTGTTTGAACTAAATTCTATTATCGTAAATTCGGGTTGGGGATATAAACAAGAACAATATGTAAATTTACGTAGATCCAAACCCGGCCTAAATTTCAACTCGAGTTTGGCCCAAATCCGGCCGGGTCCGCTTTTACCCGTTCTACCGGATTTTGCATTTACTTTCGTTCGTGATTGTGTTAACTTTGCACCGTTTCCATATCTTTTTTTTTTAATCATACTGTCTCTAGCTGTATTGCGTAGATTGTTTAGATAAGAGTTTGGAAAAGATAAAAAAGAAGTTTCCTTGGAGTGGAAAACCATACATTGCTTGACTGACTCTTAATTGGTGGTGAAGTGGCAATTTCAATGCAGGGCTGGATTAGAATCTTTACCAAATGTAGAGAGTTTTCCAATCTTATCAACCGTTCTTAGGTACCTATTCTATTTACTGTAGTAAAATGATTCATTTGATACATAGAACTAAAGTAGCTTCAACTTTGGAACAAGTATCTGATTTTAAAAAACATCTTTGATGTCTACTACTAATATAACATGAATTGTGGTGGGTATGGCTATGTTGTCAAGTCTAATATGGTAAAATAATTGTCACAAAGGGCTTATCTTGTTTTGTCTCATCTTCTGTAGAATTATACACATTACTTAGTCTAAAGCATTATTTAATATTTAGGATAAATAAAGCTAAAACGCCTTTTAGGTTGCCTTCTTTCTTACCTAAGCATTTGCCTATGATTTCACTGATTAAACAGAAGTGATCATGTTGTAATCGGACAATGCAGTTCAAAAACTCCTTTCATTCTCCTTGATGCATACTAATTAACTTTTTTCCTAGGAAATATTGCTTGTTAATCGTCTTCTTTTGTAGTGTGTTTCTTTTTCCATTCTGAATTGAAATAGAATCATCCTACTCCACATTTGTATCTTTGTATCTTGTTTTCAAAATAGTTGCCTTGTTTTCTTCTACTTATGCTTAGATCTTTTGGTTCTACTTTGACCTTGATGTTCTTTGGTCTATCTAAAATACCCTCTCGATTCGGTCAAGGGTGGTGCGTACATTCAAACCACACAAACCTCACTACAGGGGATAGGGTTGTTGTCGTTGTTGCTATTGTCGTTGTCGTCGTCGTCTAACGTTGTAGTACATTTGATCATGACCTAGTTAAATAAATGGGTTGGGGTTGGTCAATTGGATTCAAATCAAATGATATAATATATGTGGAATAATGAATTGGATCAATTCAGTTGATTGTTCGACCTAACCAAATGGAATTCGAGTTTTGGGCCTTTTGGCATGTCTATGTTGAGATTGCTTTTTTTGTTAATGGTAAGTTGAGTGAGCCTTTAGACCCGAGCGAAAGCGAACCCAGAGCTCAACTCAAAATTTAAGCCTATGAACATAAATAATTACTCCTTGGGATGTGTAATTAGTAGCCTTCTTCTTCTGTATAGATTCTGAACTCATCCGAACATATTTATGGGTATGGCCACTCATCTCCCAAAAACTGGGCATCAAATACCATCTTACCAGAATTTGATACTCCATAGGAGCATTTCATACCAATAAATATAATTCCAAGACATACAATTGATACCCAATTGATTCTTGATAACCGACCGAATTAAATGGGTTAGTTCCTAAAATAACTGATCTGTTTGAATCGGTCATTCAATTCAGGTGGGAAAAGACATTTTTGGGTATTAACTTAAATCGAGTAGGAAAATGAGCACTTACTTTGCCCTTTTTCGTGTAACACATGATCTAGAGGTACCCTTTCCAATATGCATGGCTGACAATGAATGGTAATGGTAGCTAGTGCACTTGCCTTTCTTTGTACACACACAATTTCTTGTACGTTCAAAGATGCCCCTCTTTTAGAGTCTTGGAAAAAAGTAGACTGCCCAATTGCATGGATCCGTTATCTTTTAATTTCATGTTGCGATATGAGAGTTAGATCGACTTTAATTAGTCTTAACATTTTTTAGGTTGGTTTAGGTTTAGGGTTATGAATAAAATATGTTTTACTCAATATGAATGCAATTTATTACAGTAATTAATTTCTACACGGGTTATTATTATTATTATTTATCAATTTATCAAAAGTTGGTATTTTCTTACTGTGTCAAGACAAATTTTTAGATAAAAGTCTATACGAAACTTGCAAGCAAAGCAAGTGGGGGAGACTAGCTACTAGCTAAAATAGGTTACATCAATTGAAAAGTTAGTTACAAGTAATTGAAGTAAATAATTATTAAAGTACAACTACTACTACATATTCTGGATGGGTTAGCCTTCCATTTAGTGGGAACATTTTGACCATAAACATATTATATGCTCTTTTCTTATGCCCCTAAAAGTAGATGGGATAATAATGTCGTTAGCTGGCAATTTTAGGTTGTTGCTTGGAGTCTGGCTGTTTCAAAATATTTCTTCCAAAATTATATAATTAACATTAATGGTAAATGCTTGTTCCACTACCTTCTTTGCAAATTAAGAACTCTTACTTATATAATTATATCTAAATTTTAAGACCTTTTAATGGCTTGGTACGATATTTGGTATTGTCGAAATAAAAATGTATTCAATCAATTCATAGACGGACCAACGCAAGCATAGAAAATTTTATAGGAGAGACTCTCCTTTCAAAGAATTGTCGAGAAACGAAAGTACGTAACTAGTTTTATATTTAAAAGTTGAGTATTTGTCCTCCTTACTTGTACAAAGTGTTACATACCCATCCATTATTTGATGAGGAAGGTACTTGATATTTTTTACATCTCAATGTATATATCTTTGAGAGTTTGAGCTGAGAATAAGGATCCAATTGTCGATCTGTGCATCAATCATCAATGTGTTTGAAAAAGAAAATCCCCTTCAGTTACAAAACAAAGCCTGAGAGATATGATGATATACAATTTGACTCGCTGTGGATATATAACTCTGTAGTGAAAAAAAGATTCTTTTGGAAATAACACGCTAATATCATTTCTTCTTTTGTTTATAAACTTAAGTGCACCTTTATTAATTGTTGATCTTAGCAGGAAAGTTTGGTATCATGAATGTGCTTCTAATATTAATGAAAATCTACCAATTTGGTCAAGCAAGCATAAGTAGATGACTCGTGAACCTCGTGTTCGAATTTTTATATTAGTATATTACAAATATCATATATCAATCATTGACTCTGATATTGTGTACTATTTGAAACACTCACTTTGAATTTTTCAATTGTATATTTCAAGCATAAGAGAAATATTTATGTTATAATTTCATTGTGGTCTGTGTGTGTTAAAGGTTAAAACCATGCCATTTGGTGTGATTAAAATATAAAATGTCAATATCGATCGTGATGGATCCATATTAGTTAATGAAATTAAAACATATGAGCTACTACTCCTGTAACACCTCACCTTTTTAATATGCAATTTACAATTTTCTTTTTATTATAAAATAAGTCTAAATTAAAATTTCATATTAAGGAAGCGCATCTCCGTTCAAAATTCATCTTTCAATGTTCAAACTTCTCCTCGCGCACTTGCTATAGATGAATGAAGATTGCATAACTTTATTAATGAAATAAGGTAGGTATTTATACATACAATAATAAGATAATAAGGCAAAGATAATTCTAGAATATCACAAGATAATCCTAGAATATCACAAAAGATATTATGAGCCTATATACAAAATACTAGCATAATATAGAATATCTTATTTGATCTCAATATCCCCCCGCAAGCTGGACGGTCGAGCAACAAGGCCAAGCTTGTGAAGAAGCACCATGAACTGAGGTCGAAGAAGCGATTTAGTAAGAACATTCGTGAGTTGATCTTTTGTAGAAATATGAGCAACTCGAAGAGCACCAGCTTGAACCTGTTCACGAACAAAGTGATAAGCTAATGCAATGTGCTTCATTCTCGAGTGAAACACCGGATTGGAACTAAGAAAAGTCGCACCAACATTGTCACAATACATAACCGGTTGATGTGGCAGCTGAACATTCATTTCATGCAGCAAAAACATGACCCAAAGCAACTCAGAGCAAGCATCAGCAAGCACCTTATACTCCGATTCAGTTGAAGAGCGAGACACGAATTTCTGTTTTCTAGAACTCCAAGAAATCGGTGTAGAACCAAAGTAAATCAGATAACCCGTAGTAGAGATATAATCATCTTTATCACCGGCCCAATCCGCATCAGAAAAACCATGTAAACCGAGAGAGGAATTCGCCGAAATATGAATGCCGAGCTCAACAGTACCATGTAAATAGCGAAGCAGACGCTTCAAGGCGTCCCAGTGCAACGTTGTAGGAGCTTGCATAAACTGTGATAACTTATTCACAGCAAAAGCGACATCAGGCCTTGTGAGGCCAAGATATTGAAGGCTTCCGATCACCATTCTGTAATCCGAGGGGCTCGGCAAAGGAGAACCCGAATGCCGAGAAAGAGGGAGGTTTGCATCAATGGGTGTGGCGGTTGGTTTAGAGTGCTCCATGCCCGTTTTGAGAAGAAGATCTTGTATGTATTTCCGCTGAGATAGAAATAAACCTGTAGATGAACGAGTAACCTCAACACCAAGGAAGTAGGAGAGCTCTCCTAGATCTTTGAGTGAAAATTTTTGAGCAAGTGTACTCAGTAGCCGATTGACAAGAGAGACATCATTTCCGGTGACGATTATGTCGTCAACATACACGAGGAGATACATTATGAAGCCATCTCGACAATAGATAAATAGAGAGGCGTCGGACAGGGACGAACGAAACCCAAGCCGTAGAAGAAAGGCTTTAAGTTCATTGTACCAAGCCTGAGGGGCTTGCTTAAGACCTTAAATAGCTTTCCGAAGGCAACACACATGAGTAGGCGCCATAGGATCAGTGAAGCCAGGAGGTTGGCTCATAAAAACTTGTTCATGAAGGGTGCCTTGTAAGAATGCATTATTGACATCTAGTTGTCGAAGTGACCAGCCTTTGGAGACCGCTAAAGAGAGGACAACACACACAGTAACAGGCTTCAGCACAAGACTAAAGGTTTCGGAAAAGTCCCAGCCCGGGCATTGATGAAATCCTTTGGCAACAAGCTGTGCCTTGTATTTATCAGTCAAGCCATCCGGTTTATATTTAATGCGAAACACCCATTTGCAACCCACGAGATTTTGAGAGGGATCCGAAGGCACAAGGGACCAAGTATTGTTTGCTTGAAGAGCATCAAATTCCGCTTGCATGGCAGCCCGCCAAAGAGGATCTTTCAAGGCTTGGGTTATGGTTTTTGGTTCCGTGGGAGAAGGAGACATGGGAGAGGAGATTGAGTTTTTGAATGGGTTTGAAAATATTGTTTTTGGACCGAGTGATCACACCACGATCTGGGGAGGGGGCTGGATCAATCGGGTTTGAGCTAGGGTTTGGGGTAGGGTTTGGTTCCGAAAAATTAAGGCTAGGCGGAGAATTAGGGTTTAGGTGGGAATTAGGGTTTCCGCGAGAGGGAGAGGCGAGTGAGGGCGTGTGAGGCTCCGGATTGGGGAGGGCATCCGCAATATTGGAAGGGGGTGGGCTCAAGGGATGTGTGGATGAGGCAGTTGGGGAAACAGAATCTGCATTGGGGGAAAGTAAGGGTAGAGAAGATATCGGGTTATTTGTTGGAGATATGGAAAGATTGTCTCCAAAATTAGAGTGGGAAAAAGATTGAGGAGGAGATTGTGTGTGTGACGTGGACAGGGGAGGCGGCTCCATAGGCAGAAAAAATTTCGCCCACTCGTCATCCATTAGGGTTTCAGATGAAGCTTGCGGAGAAAGTTTGGTATACGGGAATTCGGTTTCAATGAATCGAAAATGGCGGGACGTGTAAATCCGTCGGGTAACCGGATCAAGACACTGATACGCACTTTGAGAGGATGAATAGCCAATGAAGACACACGGGATGGAACGGGGCTCGAGTTTGTGAGTGGTGTATGGCCGAAGCCACGGGAAACAGAGGCAACCGAAACACCGATATTTGGCATAATTAGGCACGAAACCAGTGAGTTTTTTTATAAGGAGACACAAATTGGAGAGTGGGAGTGGGAAGTCGGTTTATAAGGTAAACTGCCATGATCAAGGCGTGAGGCCAATGATCAAGGGGAAGGCCGGAAAACGTGAGAAGAGAAAGGCCGGTTTCAATGATATGGCGATGGCGTCTTTCGGAGAAACCATTATGTTCGGGTGTATGAGGAGGAGAAGTGAGATGAGTAATCTCGTTCGTACTTAGAAAAGATCGAAGCGCGACATACTCACCACCATTATCCGAGTAGAGAATTTTGATTTTGTGTTTGAAAAAGTGCTCGACAAGTGCTCGAAATTTGATGAATACAGATTTAGTTTCCGATTTGCGTTTAAGAGGATAAAACCAAATATACTTAGTAAAGTGATCCACAAAAATGACATAATACTTGAATCCGCCATAAGATAAAACTGGAGAGGTCCAGACATCCGAATAAACGACTTCAAGTGGATAAGAAGAACAAATTGTAGAAGAATGAAAAGGAAGTTTATGAGTTTTATTGATTTGACAAGAACTACAATCTGATTGCGAAAATAAAGAACTGCCTAAGTTAACATTCTTGTGAAGAAACTTAAAAATTGTTGAAGATGAGTGTCCAAGTTTGTGATGCCAAGAAGTAGCGGGAAGTTGACGGTGAGCAGAAAACGACACTGGAGGAGTGGAAGGCCAAACATAGACGCCATCAATGCAAGGACCACTAAGAATTGTTGAACCCGTTTGGATATCCTTCACAAGAAAGCAATTATGTAAGAAAATCATAGCGTAACGGGTTTCAGAAGTGAATTTTGACACAGAAAGAATATTTTTAGAAATAGAAGGAACACATAAAACATTGGACAGTTGGAACGTTTGAGAAGGAGAAGAAAGATTAGATGAACCAGAGTGCGTAATATTCAGACCTTGACCGTTTCCGACAAACACTTCGTCATGGCCAGTGTAAGGTTGATGAAGGGCTAGATTGGCAAGATCGTGTGTTAAGTGATGAGAGGAGTCTGAGTCAACAAGCCAGTTTGCATGGTTGGAGGACGTTGATGCATGGTTGAATTTAGGTTGAGTTTGAGGGAAGCGATTGGAGGGCGGAAATTGGACTTGTGGGTATTGTTGGCGAAATTTAGGGCATTGAGAGATGACATGGCCAACTTCTTTGCAGAATTGGCAGCGGCCAAGGAAGGGTTTGGACGTGGTGGGAGGGGTCGGTAAAATAGGGTTGTGGTTAGACGCTGGAGGTGGGTTGTGTGGGGGTCGGAAAGGGTAATTAGGGTTAGGGTTTGGTTGAAAATTCGGTGGAGGGGTAGGGATCCAATTTTGAGGAGGCTGCGGAGGAGGGTTCGACGGTTGCCAAGGTAACGGATTAGGGTTGTGTTTGGCTCGTGGTTCGGTTTGTTTTTGGGCATTGAGGGTTGTGACTGGAGCGGAATCTAAAGACTCTTGTTTGAGCTCAATCTCTTTAAGAAGAAGCTTTTCATGTAGCTCCTCAAAAGAGATGCAAGTTTCCCTCATGTTGACAGCATCTATAACCGACTGAAAACTCGAGTCCAACCCTTTCAAGTGGTAATCAATGAAATCCTCCTGATAGAGCGGAGATTCCAGCGCAGTCAATAGATCTGCCGCAGACTTCATGGCTTGCATGTAATCCGATACCGAAGAGGAGCCTTTCTTAATGGCTCAAAGCTTTTGTTTAATTTGTTTCTTGTGACCACGCGAGGCGGTACCATACGTTTGTTTGAGAGAATCCCAAACTTCCTTGCAAGTTTTGGTTTGGGTAACAAGCATGGCAACCGAGGATGAGAGCGTACCAATCAGCGCCCCATAGAGTAGGCGATCTTGGCGCTTCCATGTGAAATAGGTCGGGTTTTTGATAGTAGCGTTTTCTTGAGCGGTTACTTCCTCATCAGGCAATGGATGATTACCATCCAAAAACTTGAAAAGGTCATAACCCTCTAAGGTGGCTTGGATTTGAGTCTTCCAAGTGAGGTAGTTTGTAGGAGTGAGCTTTATGATATTGGTAAAGTGGACTATTGTAAACGATTTTGTTTGTTCATGAGGATTAGCAAGAGAGGTGGCAAAATCATGTACCATGGCTAAAGAGAAGAAAAACGTGGGTCGTGTGGTAGAGGAAGAAGAGAAAGGTGAGGATCGTTAGGCGTATGATACCATATAGATGAATGAAGATTGCATAACTTTATTAATGAAATAAGGTAGGTATTTATACATACAATGATAAGATAATAAGGCAAAGATAATTCTAGAATATCACAAGATAATCTTAGAATATCACAAAAGATATTATAAGCCTAAATACAAAATACTAGCATAATATAGAATATCTTATTTGATCTCAATACTTGCTCGTTGATTCAGATCTTCGTCGGGCATTTACTCGGTTCATTCTTGTCTTTCGCAGACCGCGGTTCATTCTTATATGTTTTACAAGATTTTCAAATACATTGTTTTTGAATTTCCTATTTGTAGTAGACTTTATGGCTGATTTTTCATAAGGGTATTTATTTATCAACTGTTTTAATATCTCTTATTACACATAACTACATAATAAAGGACCACAATTGGCCACGATTTATGCTTCTGGATCATGAAAAAAAGAGTGATGTAGCTTCCCTAGTCCGATCTACGTTTTATTTGGCCTTGTCCATTGATATACCTCTTTGGAATTGATAGTTAAGAAACTTGTCTACATCCCTACCACACAAAAGAAGTTAAGAAACACACTTCCATATTTGTCATCATAGCAAGAAAATTAAATGTATTCCTTTTTATGTCATAACAAACATAGGTCCATCAAAAGATTACGTAACCCAATTTAATTTGCAAATGTTCGAATTTTTTTGACGATTAAATTTAACATTTACATATCTCAATTCAAAGTAATTAGGCTTTGTTCTCTTTATATATTATGAATACCTTTTTATATATCAAAGCTCTAAAATATGTGAAAATAGTTATTTTTACACATTGTAAAGCCTTTATATTAAATAATGTCATTAAAGTACATTAAGAGAACAAAACCGTATAGTTTAATCTTAAAGTTCTAGGGGAAGTCATTAGCACATTTTTTTAATGAGGAAAACATTCGAAAAACTAGACAAGTTCGACATTTGAGAGGCCGAATAAAACGAGAAGCCAAACCAGCTCGAGGGGACACAAGAAGGGTCACAAAAGAAACAACATGAGAAGAAAAAATATAGACATGAACGTACGAATCAAAAAACGAGTTTAGGTTCAAGGTAAGTAAAACACTAAAAAGTAGCGCTTGATAAACGGTCACAACGTGCGAAAAGGACCAATGATATTCCGTCTTAAAACACCTTTAAACTTAGCTTGTGCATACAAATGATCCTCATTTCACATAATCCAATTCATTTTAATTCCCACTTGAAACCATTCTTGGAAATTTCGTTAATTATCCACTATCAAAGGTAAACAAGATAATAGACTCCCTCCCCCATAAAATTCCAGTGCCTCCATATTTTTACAAAATATTTATTTAGACTATATCAGAATTTTCAATAATTAGAAAAGGCAAAAATATTTTTAATTGCCAATATGAAAGTATAATTAATTTAATAGTAGTAGCTCATAAAGTAGCATAAAGCATAGCAGAATTTAAAATACTCCTATGGGGTATTAAGGTCCCACCAAGCACACCCTTTGCGTTCTCTCTCGTCCACAATTTTCTTTCTCTCGTCTCTCTCCTGCCTGGCTTTGGGTTCGCCTTTTCCAGAACCCTAAACGCTCCCATTCGCCGCTGCCATGGACGACCTCAATGCTGATTGCTCCCTTGCCTGCCGCCCTCGTTTCTCCGCCGTAAGCTCTCTCTTCCTCCCTCTACTATCTGCATTTTCCGTTTGCTGGAATTCCTTCCACCGTTCGTGCCTTTGTAAGTTTGCAATTTGGATATCGATTTAGGTTTTCGCTTGACGTTTCGGTGTTCTTTCGATTGGAGATTGAGAATTTGGGAGGCAGAGCGAGGGTTTTTCCTGGGTTTTGCGTGCTAATTAGAAATTTGTTGGCAGGCCCGGTCTGGCCCGGTCCGGCTTAATATTGGGGTTGTTAGGAGTTTGATAGTTTTGATCTTCAAATATCTCAATGGAAAGGGCCCCCAAAGAGTACGATTTTTTCTCTGTTGTGGTTGATCTGTAATTTCCGAGAAGAAAGCACACGCAGAAAATAAGCGTGCTAGACCGACAACGCATTATAAAATTAAACAATTTGTTTATTTTTATTTTTATTTGTGAGCTCCGACCAACTCATTTCCAGCAAATATAAAAAAAAATTAAATTTAACGGCTCTCTTTCTCTCTTCTTGTCTTGTGTTCTCTCCATGACCATCCGAATTCTCAGATCTTTCAATTTCCCTTTGTCCTCTTGTAACAAAAGAGATCTCTTTTGTATACCCAGAATCTTCCCATCCATCCTCCAATATTACTTTGTTTTCTCCCACTTTTAACCCTCCCTCTCTTTATCTCTATAGGCCCCAGATTTTTTATGAACAATTTACTATCTCTACCCCTCTGCCTTGGGCATCATCAGAGCACAACTTGCTGAGGCGGCAACTGGGAGACCTAACAGAAATCTTCCTCAACGCGTCATGTGCGTTAAGGACGCTGAACAACTTGGAGAAGAAGTTCAAAGTTTGCAGTTTCAAGCAATAACATTCACAAAGACCAGTCTACAGCTTTTGAAACCCAGATTCTGAGTTCCCAGATGGAGAATTCTTCTCTTGCTTCTTCATTCCCTGTAAGATTCCATCATTTTCCTATCTGGGTTTCTTTTCTTTTATAGAAATGCCCATCAAAGCGCTTCATCTTTTGCTTCAATTAGTTTAATGCTGTTTGGGGTTGGTTTGGATTCGAAAATACCCAGTTTTGTGGATTTGGGGATCTTCCCTTTTTTGTTTGCGATAAATTGTGCGGTTACTTTTTTCATTTTCTTGTCATTGGGAAATTGGTATTTGTTTAGCTTGAAATTGAGGTATCGTGAACTTGCTTTATATGTTTGAGTTTTGTCTCAACTCTATCATGCAAATTCACTGTTTTGATATGCGAATTTTAGTCATTTGAGCTGCGCATTCTACATCCAAACTGTGCATCTTATTCCTGGGCTTGTGTTATTGCAAACATGATTCCGTGAATATAACTAGGACTTTCCATTATGCTTCCTCCATAAAACATAAAGGATCTTGCTAGTCATAGCATTATTGCTGCTCCCAGGTCCCATTAGATACATTTTTAATTTATTTCCCTTGTTTATAACCGTTGAGCAGTTTGATGTTGTCTTTTGTTAAATCATAATTCAGTTATGATTCAATGGAATTGGGTATGTGATAGCTTTGTTCTTCTAGATTCGTTACTTGATTTGGATATTCACCTTGTCCTGTGTTTCATTTTCTGTAATAATTAAGACGGTGGATCCAGCTGAAGGGTGAGTTTAAGTTCTAATTCCCTGTTAATTTTGTTAGATGGAAAGAATTTGTGAGGACAAGGTTGTGGTATTAGAAGAAAGAGAGAATATTTCTGCTGAATTTCTTCCCGCACTTCGATCAGGGGAGTGCTCTCATATTGGCAGACGCCCTTATATGGAGGATGCACACATTTGTATTTCAGATTTAGCCAAGAATTTTGGTTATGAAGTCATTGGCGATGAAGCTATCTCTTTTTATGGGGTGAGTGTTGCACACCATATAACTCTCTACTGTTACTGTCATATCAAAACATTCATAACTCTATTTATCTGCATACTTAAGTAACTGCTTTTCTTGTAACAATTAGAAGATGACCAAGGAATTAATGAGAATTCTTTGAAAGACTAAACAAAGGAGATCTATTAACAAAAGCTATCTATCATGAAACCGGATTTATGCAAGTAGCAACCTTTGATGTGTGATATATTTATTGCAACCATTCCTACTTAATATATGTTGTACCCGCTTTAAAAAAAATGTTGTACCTTTCAACTGAAAATCTGAAAGTCACAGAGCATTAGGGTTTGAGGGACTGGAATCTGTAAAAGAGAACCCTTGTACGTTGGCTTACTCTTCTCCATAAGTCTACTATACTAGTTGTTGGGTTTTGAACATCCTTCATAGCCACCAGGTTCATGAAATGCATCTAATAGCAACTGAATTCATTAAGTGCATCTCATTGTGTTCAGCAATTGATGTGAATACAGTTGTTAATCACAAGTTTTTAGCGTGCTTTTTCGCTCTCGTTTTCGACCCCTTTTAGCTTTTTCTTTCTTTTGGTTCTCGCCCTTCCCCCTTTCTTGCTTTGGGCACCCCTTAAATACCCTCCCGACTTTCGAGTCGGGGTAAGGGTGCGTACATCTCGACCCCCCAGATCTCGTTCATACCGGGTTCCAACTGGGTAGATGTTGCTGTTGTAATCACAAGTTTGGGAGGCTCATCATGATTTAATTAATAATAGGTATTTGATGGCCATGGAGGGAAAGCAGCTGCACAATTTGTCCGTGAACATTTGCCAAGAGTCATTGTGGAGGATGCTGATTTCCCTGTAGAACTTGAGAAAGTAGTTACAAGGTCATTTATTGAGACAGATGCTGCATTTGCCAAGTCATGCTCAATTGAGTCTTCTCTGTCTTCTGGAACAACTGCACTCACAGCAATGATCTTTGGGAGGTAAACTTTCTTTTTCCAGAAACACTGGCTTGGGTTTGACAAACTGAAGATTCTCTTTTGGCTAATAATCCGAACTCTGAAGATTGATGCTAATGGTGTATTTGTTTTACCTAGTTATCTGCAAGAATATGCTACAATACAAAAATTAATAAAAGTCTTGATTTGTTTTGTATAGGTTTTGGTATGTTAGGCCTTAGTTGTTGTGGTTCACCTGCATAAATTGATACTTTGAGGGTATATAAAAATAAAATTAAGAGATTTATTTAGCAAAATACAATTGGTTTCCTTTCCTTTTGGCTGATAAGTTCCTAGATTCTTCTAACTTTAGTGATGAGGTATCACAATTCTTCTTGACTTGGGAGCTTACAAAGACTAAAGTATCAAATCAAGGGCCATTTATCAATGGGCTTGGATTTAGTTGTCAGTCAAACTATGTTGCGTGATTGCCTAATTGATTGTATCAGGGGCATCGAGGGTCATAAGCTTGAACATGATTAGAGATGGGAAGGGATCAGATTTCTTGTCAGGTGGACCATCAATTGCACTCAATTCACCCTACTTGATCCACCTACCACCAACCAAATTGTAAACCCATACTCATCCAGCCATCATTCTGGTGGTCAATTATTCATGGCCAGAACTCAATCTAAATCAAAATTACAATACGTTACCTCAAGATTCTATTCCATCAGTTTGCTTACATTGCTTTGCTGTTAACCCATTCCCCATTTAAACTGATAGTATTGTTAAGTCAAGAGTTAATTTGTTTACATTGCAAGTTGCTCTCATCCTACCTTAATCACTACTGTATTATACCCGAAGCTTGTCTATAACTACTGGAACTTGGTATCTACTAGGTTTTTTTTTTCCCTTTAAAGGATTTGACCTAGGCCCCTGCTTGTCGAAAAACTGATACATGTAAACAAACAAACCAAAGAGGGGAGACTTATTGCTGTACAAAAAGAGAGATTGATATAGTGAAGTAGAAAGTATAAGGTGGCTGTAGAGGAAGGATAAAGATTTGTGGTCTCATTTGCAAATTTAGCTGCTCATTGGTGAATATATACTAGTGGGTTAAATCTATATACTAACGTAGCTGTCACTGTATATCCAGATATACCCTCCACCCAATTTCACTTGTACTTAGTATGATTCATCCATTTCAGTACACGTGACTCAAACCTAGGCTTTTGCATGTAAATTGCTTGAATACCAAGCATTTACCTATATATATGCTGTCTATCTGTTGCTGAAACAATGAAAAATCATTTTATCAGATCTTTACTAGTGGCAAACGCCGGGGACTGCCGAGCGGTTCTTTCCCGACAAGGCATCGCTATCGAGATGTCTGAAGACCACAGGCCTTGCTCGTTCAACGAACGGACCCGGGTCGAATCCCTTGGCGGATACGTTGAAGACGGATACTTGAATGGCCAGCTAGCTGTGACTCGTGCACTAGGCGATTGGCACATCGAAGGACTAAAGCAAATGGGCGGGCCCCTCAGCGCAGAGCCTGAGCTTAAATTGGTGAAACTAACAAAAGAAGACGAGTTCCTAATTATTGGGAGTGACGGGATTTGGGACGTCTTCAGCAGCCAAAATGCCATTGATTTTGCCAGAAGGCGGCTCCAAATGCACAACGACGCCAAGCTCTGCTGCAAGGAGATTGTTGATGAAGCAATAAAGCGTGGTGCTGCAGATAATTTGACGGTGGTTATGGTGTGCTTCCACGTTGAGCCCCCGCTTCCCATGACGGTACAAAGACCACGTGTAAGACGTAGCATATCAGCTGAAGGACTGCAAAATCTGAAGCTCCTGCTGGAAGGATAGATGCCCTTCCCCACTGGTAAGAGGTTTTTTCGGTTTTCAGATTTGTGATATCTGGCTTGACTAGATTTGGGTAGCTATTTTTCATGTACAAATGTATGATTCATAAAACAGTGTGTTAGGGATTAGTCTCTTTATGTGGCAATTCTGCTAGACTGTTGGCTGCCAAAATTGGTAGAGGGGATAAAGGTAAGGAGAGTTGAGTTTGCTGCGTATGATTCTGCGCGGTATTAAGTTATTGATAACGGACGATTTTTGAGGAATACTCAGGGCCTGGCAATGGCTTGTAGCTCTCTTGTTTGGTCTTGTTGAGAGCACAAATTAATGGAAAACCAGTTCAATTTATAATAAACTGCTGATTATTATTTGTTTTGCTTCATGATAAATTGTAACGGGAACAATAGAGTTTGTACTATAACTTCGGTTTGGTTTACCGTTTTATATTATATTAATTAATTTGAAATGTTTCTGGGTTCTTTTCTGATCTCTTCTAACACTATAATCTTCCACCTCTACCGAACTTTGTCAATGGAAACCAGATGTTATTAAGCAATCACTTGCTGAGTTGGTTCACATCACTAATCAGTTTCATTCGAGTTCTATGCCTAATATGGCTAATAGGGGCATCCACATATAGAATTACAACTATGGGGTACAAATTTGGAAAAATGCAGAACATAAAATACTTGGAAAATGGAATGCATCTACAAACTATATCAATTATAAGGTAAAGGGAAATAATAACCAGGTTTTGTTATATGCACTATATATATGCAAATGCAATATGCAACACTTCTTCCATGGTCCACTTGAATCCAATGAGTGTAAGAAAGTGAAGAAATCAAAACCCAACTGAGTTTCATCATCCTAGACATAAAAAGCGCAATTCGAAAGCCCCCCCATAAGCCTTACACATTTGTTCTTGTGTTCGACACTGTGGCTTGTCCTTTCGGTGGAATCTTGGCTGCCATTGAGCGAAGCGCATCAGTAATCTGAGTGAAGCTTGGGCGTTCAAATGGCTCAGCTGACCAGCATCGCTCCATCAACAATCTCCAGTCAGGGTCACAATTTTCTGGTACAGCTGGTCTTAGCGTGTTGCTCACTATCCCTCCTGAAGTTGTCAAAGTACAAGTATAAAAGTCTTGTGGTTTAAATCATCGGTTTTTTCCAACCTATTAAGATTCCTGATTTGGAAATGCTCTACTAGAAGGATTTTTCAACTTTTTATTTTTATAGGGTTTAGATTTTTTTTTGATATAGGGTTATAATTTCAAACAACATGAGAAAAAGAGATTACCAATAATAGCCCCGTAGTGAAGGTCAGAATACGGTTCATCGCCAGTGAGTAGTTCCCACATCACAATGCCAAATGAGAAGACATCAACCTAAAATATTTAAAGGTAATAAGAGATCAAATTTACCAAACCTATCAACCAAGATTTCTTAAAGACGAACGATGGTGCAAGGAGAAGAAAGGATAAAAACCTTCTCAGAGACAGGACTGCTGCTTCCATTGAGAAGTTCAGGGGCCATCCAGGGAAGAGTACCCCTTACACCACCAGATATTAGTGTCTGACATTTCACCTTCGACAAACCCAAATCTCCAACCTGGGAAGGACCATAATTAAATAGCAAAATTACAACTATATATGCTGCATTTTCAAAGAAGTCAAATGCAGATGTAAATGAGCAATGAAATTATACCGTCTTCTTTCCACGAAATGCCAAATAAAAATGTTGAAGCCAAAAATATAAACATAACTTTTAAAATGCAAAGATTGAATTAAACGAAAACACGAGCAAGATATTGCAAACGGAATATGGAATCTGCCACTAACCTTACAAATTGGTCGATGAGGATCACGAAGATTGACAAGTAAGTTATCACTCTTCAAATCAAAGTGGACAATATTTCTCGAGTGCAAGTACTCCATCCCAAAGGCGACATCCATTGCAATTATGAGACGTTTTCTCTTATCAAGAGATCTGCAAGTAATGATCAGCATGTCAACATTTTCTCACAAACAAGGACGAATGACAGACTTATTCGAAAAAAAAAAAGAAGACAAAGGTTCAGGAATTAGGAATGAACATAACACCTTTCATTCTTTTCCAATGCAGTTCTCAGAGAACCATTCACCATGTACTCTGTAACAGTAGCCACAGATCCTCCGGGGCCATCAAGAACAACGCCGTAAAAAGCTACGACATTTGGATGGTGTAAATCAGCAAGGTTACTTGCCTCATTCCAAAAATCATCTCTCTGATCCAAGATACTACTTAAGTCAGTTAAAAAATCCAGCAATTATGACCAAATACAGAATAACAACAACAACAACAACAACAACAACAAATACAGAATAACATGTAATTAAAAAGACAAACCATTTTCTCTTCTTCTGACGGCTTTCCAGCAAAGCACCTATCATTTATCCGTTTGATTGCAACATCAGTACCCCTCCATTTTCCATGATAAACAGTACCGAAGGTGCCAGAACCTAATTCACGCAACTCTTCAAGATCACTGTTCTTAATGATCTGCCAAAGAAAAATTCACTGTTTTGGTTAATAGGTCCCAGAAAAATCACGAGTACAACCAGTAAGAGCGTGAACAAATATAAACCTGCAAGCGGCCACGCTCATCAGAAAGTGGAAGCGCAGGATTTGGCTTTTCTGGTTTAGCTTGCATGCCCTAATTTCAAGTGAATCAACAAAAGAAGTAAGTGCAACAGAAGGATTAAACCATTTCAACTTCCTTTTCCATTTCATTCTGGCTCAATTTATGGGGTGCACTTAGTCAACTAATCCACAACCGAGAGAAAAAACAAAGAAAGAGCAAAGGGTTAATAATATTGACGCCATATATCGTATTCACCTCTAATTTAGACTGTATAATAGCATCACTGGTATTTTGGAGTTCCTTCTCACGGTTGGCATTGGAAGCAGAAACATTAGCATTAGGTGTCAGAGCAGGTTGGAGAAGAGAAGCTGCTACTCCTACAGCTGCCTGAAGTTCTGGCTTGATAAGATCATCAGATGAAACTATGTAAGAATTTAGTAAGGACATAGAGAAATTACCCGCAGTTAGTAATGATGAAAAAGCCCCTCAGAAACAGCATCATTTCATACCTTTGTTAGCCAGTGCTTGCTCTGAGCTGTGATCCAAATTCATATCAATCAATGGTTGATTAATTGGATCCATGATATATGCTTGTGTAGTTGATTCCATACAATTGCCCAGTAGATTGTCACGCAAAATATCCCTTGGTGCTGGCGCTTCTTGTCTTGTCATAATTTTACTGGGCTTGGGAGGAGGGAAGGGAGATTCTTGGAGGAAATTCCAGTTTGAAAATTCTTGGGTATTTCCAATCAAGTTGGAGGCAGCCATTGAGGATGGAACATTTTGGTTTGTAACAAAAGTATGGAGATCACTCAAAGCTGACACTGCATGCATTGCTTTTGCGTCTGGAATTACTGCAGGCTTACTAAAGCCGATGTTGACTAATTGTTCTTTTCCTGCCATTTGCTGTGATTGCTGATCAACAGGGGACCTAATTTGCTCAGTGCCAGACAAAATTTCAGGCTGGCTAAGTTGGAGATGCTCCATCAGATCATTTATTGGCTTTCCCCTATGAGGTAGAACCAAATGTTGCGCTGCATCGTCTTGGTGAGATTGAACAACATTACTAGTTGCTGCAACATAATTAGTCTGTACCTGACTTGCTAATCCAATGATTCCTTGAGGCGCTAGGGTTGTCCTAGGATGATCTGACACAATCCTGTCGCCTTCGGGCACAGCAACCTTGTTTACCTGACGAAACTTTGCAATGTCATCCACATGAAGACTATGATACATAGGATTTACATCAGGGGTTGGGGTTGAAACTTGTTGCACGACTGGATCTGAATGTGCATGAGGCAACTGTTGATGAGGCGACCAACCCTCAGAGAATGGGGCATGTTCCTGTGTGGGAAGGACCTGGTTCCAGCCATAACCTGCAACCCCTGCAGGGACCTGAGGAGCCTGATATGCATTATAACCATGATCAGCAGGAACAGCAACTAGCCGCTGGGATTGCATTGATGTAGGAAACATACTAGGATTCATACTTAAATTGGACGATGGAGGAGCCATAGTCATATGTGTAACAGGAATAAAATGCTGAGGTGCAACAGTAGTCACGTTGTCATGAAACTGGGGTTGAACTAGAACCGGTCTTGGAGTGGTAACAACCTTAGTTGGATTTGTATACATCAACTGAGAAGGAGGCTTTTGATATTCTAAAGCATTGATAGTATCTTGGTGAAAATCCATCAAGCCTTGCAAATGTGAAGAAGGAGCAGGGAATTTAACAGCAGCTGGTTGCTGTACAGGTAGAGGCATAGTTCTTTCCAACAAAGTCTCAGGCTGTGATGACACAAATTGAGAAGAGCCAGGTTCCATAGAAACAACCAACGGAGCTCCAGAAGCTTCAGGCGGATTTGGAAGGTCACTTCTAGGGGATACGACATTGGTGGATGGTGGCCCAGAGACTTCTTGACCAAGAGGAGAAGTATCAACTGCATCTGCAGTGCTTAAATCAGAATTCTGAGTAGATGCAACACTAGCAAAGCTTTCTTTTCTTGTCATAACTCCTTTGCTAACCTCCATAACCCCGTTCACTGCATCCACATATTTCTTACCACTATCTTGTAAATCCCCAAATTGCATCATCCCTGAAGAATCGACCTCTGAAGCAGAAAACAGAAACACCCGAAGTTTCACCGACCCATCTGGAGATCTCTCCAACAATCTCTCATACTCATCCATCATATTCTCAAGATCATCAGGGCAGGAAACTGTAACGAGGGCATCAAGATCCTCATCTGGGAGCTGATATTTCATGACCACGGGCTGTCCACAATCATCCATCATCTTCTGAGCCAATTCAGCAAAACTAACTTCTCTCCTAACCGTGATGATTCGAGTTTGCCCTCCAACATACCTCAACATCCCATCACTAGGCCTTGGCATTACCTTACCTCCAAAACTACACAAAAATTTCACTTTCCTACCCGATACTGAATCTTCCCCAACAGCATCACTGGACTGCACAGCAGAGCCCGGACTTTGAACATGCCCGGATGGGCTAATAATACTCGGGGGAGATGGAAGAGCAACTGATGTTGCAAGAACCATGGGAATTTGAGGACCAGATGAGCCTTGAGTAGGAACAGGACCCGGATTTGCTGAACTTAAACCTACATTTTTGCCATCAGATGTGCCCTGGACATAGTATAGAGGAGCTGATGGAGAACTAGTGATATCATTACGAGGCAGGTTGGCGTAAGGCCCCTCTGAGATCCGACCCGGATTCATAATGCGGGCGTCCTCAGCATTGATCCGGGCTATATTTATTGGTCTTAGATCCTTGGGTATGGAGTTCTGATCACAGGCCATATCTTTACATTACAGTCTCATGAGATTCACACAAACCAATCAATCCGAATCTAAAGCGAGAGGAAATTTTACAGGAAAGAACCGAATTAGGGTTCATAATATAGGGGATTTTGCAGCATCCAAATCAAACGAAATCAACACCTCCAGATCAAAATTGAAGTGACAGATATCTACAAGAAAAGGATTCAAAGGCAAATATTGAGATCAAAACTCTATATATGGAAGAGCATTTTTTTTTAAAAAAACGTAATATTCAGCAAATAGAAGAGGGAAAGAAGAAGGAGACTAGGAGAGTGGAGCTAACCAGAGACCACAGTGGCTCGTAAAGAATAAACGAACGGAAGTTTGGAAGTGGAAGCAGTTGAGAAGTCTGATTTCGTTGATCAATTCCTTTTTCTCTTCTTCATCCGTTGACTGACCATGAGAAATCTCTTCTTACTTTTCTGGATCAATGGCTGAATTTCTGGGTGCTGGTATTGTCTCGGGAAGGTGAAATGGAGAAGGAGATTGCAGAAATAGAGAGAAAGGCAACTCGTTTTTAGTTTTTACAGCTGTGTGAATCAGGAGAGAGGAACAGTTGTGAATGTGTTATGTGATCTTGTGCTTAGATTATGGATTCATAGGGAATGCTTATTTACTTATTTTTTTTAAAGAAGAAAAACAATATTACTAAAAAATGGATCAATTGATTTATTTTTTTGGGATGATCAATTAATTTAATATTCCAGTTGATAGTATAGTTAATAAAGTAAAAGTGACAAGAGGATGGGAAAGCACATGGAATTGAGGTCTCTAATTTATTATTTTATTTGACAAATCTAACCATTGCATTTGTATTTAATGCTTTAATTACATGTATAAAAAGGTAAACTTAATGAGTAGGTAGTATTCTCTCCTATTTAAAATAAGTGTCGTTTTAGTTCTTGACACAAGTTTTAAAAAAGTATTGTATTAATTAAATTCAAAATCTTAAACTCTTTTTCTTTCATCAATCGCCACCTTTTTGGATCAATGTATAGAATAGTTTTAGTCAATAAAAACACATTCCAATAAACATTCTCATAACTCACTTCTAATCAATTACCTAGAAAATTTAAAATGACACATAAAGTGAATAAAAAATAAAGTATTGAAACGACACTTATTTTGGATCGAAAAGAGTATGTTTTTTTTAAAAAAAGTGGCGTTATTGTGTCAAATATTCAAATGTGTATGCTTACGTTTAATTAATGTCGAAAATTAATATTTATGCCGAGTTGTTTTATATTGGAGTAAGTAGTTTGCTTAGATTTAAAAAGAATTAAGATTTATCTTTTCTTTTTTTGGTAGAAAAAGATTTATCTTTTCTTGTTTAGGGTTTTAAGGTTCATAATTTTTTACCCTATAAATTCTTGACATAGGATCAGTCTAGATCTAGGATTAACAAACCGTAAATATTTTTTTACGTCCAACACTAAAAAGTACATTCTCATCCAAATGTACAAATTATCGATATGTTTTTTATCCAAAGGGAGCTGAATTTATCTAATTAGAAGAAGTGTTATGACCATTAAATCTTAAATAATCAGCTTGAACCTTGACAAAAAAAAAATCAGCTTGAACAATACTTAAAATAGTAGGAGGGAGGACATTATAGGTAGTTAAAGGGGTCAAGGCCCAAAGGTGCGACATACACCTCCGTAGACCTTTATAACAGCCAAATTCCCCTGAATAGCCATGAGGATCAATCCTTATCATACCATCATAGCCAAGTTGACGACATACCTAATCCGCACGTACTCCACTGATCCTTGGCTCAACCAAAGCCACCATTGAAGGACTATGGCGACGTATCAACACTCGAAACGAAGCAAGAAAGTTCGGGCTCCCCGCCCCTCAAACGTTCCAAACAAGAATACTTAAAAGGATCATAATAGATAATGAGTTAATTAAACCCCAAGAAATTGGGAGCTGAGTAGTCATAGCGGACAAAGCATAAGCTATCACTTCAACCAAAAGACGGTGCAAAGCATCAATGATCTGTTGGGGGTATTGTTACCTTGCATAGAATTAGATTGGTTTCCGTTTAGATCGGTAGAAAGTTTACCACCATCCAGGACATTAATAGAGGTAACGTCAGGAGGAATGGGCCCTTTCGGTGGTTTGACGCCATCAAACTTTGGGAGGTTTCCACTAGGAGTATTAGTGGTTCCATCTTGGGTCTGTTGGTGAGGGACGATAGGGTTAGGATGGTGAACAGGAAGGGACACCTGTTGCAGGGGAATATGAGTGTTTGAATTAAGGCAAAGTTGGGGATGGCTTGTGCGTGAAGTAACCGCGGATTTGGACGCTTCTTGAGGATTTTTTGGGATGGAATTATTAGTTACCATATCTGCTATCAGGTAAGATCTTTTGATCTCAGAATCTTTGGTAACTACCATATTCCTAGCGGAGATTTTCCCTTTTGATTTCTTGTTAGCGACGAGAGCGTTTTCCTTGGGATCCTTTTCTCTTTCCTTTTGGTTTGACTAACATTGGATTGTGGACCCCTTGTAGCTGACGTGGATGCACCGTCATGGGCCCCTAGAATCGATGAACTCTACGGAGAACCACTGTAACCTGGTGGTTCCCAATCTTTTTCGGGAACGTGGTTAAGAAATGGACTTGCTTTATTTAACAAACGACGTTGTTCTCCATATCAACATCTGGTGCACCATCATCCGAAGCAAGGGTCATATAACGGGATTCACCCCTCAGAACTGCCTATTCTTTAGCAGTCGAACTCTTCTTAGACGCCCCATGTGAACTCCTTTACAGACCTATTAGTATCGAAGTTTGAGCATGCATTTGTGGCTTCAGCTTCCTCTTTGGTTTCACAACCATATTCCATGGCCTGAGCCTCAACAACTTTCTCTTCCTCCGACTAGACCTCGGGATTAGCGTAAACTTGCATCTCATGGAGATGCTTTGCCTTATTCTCTGCAATCTCCTGGTTTATAAGAGGACAAGCTGCCGCATTATGGCCCACTTTTCCACATTCATAACAATGCATTCAGATCCCCTCATATTGAATTTTTCATGTTCTACCTCGACATTGGAATTTGGATAGCAGAGGCTTTTCCAAGTCAATTTCCACACCTAATCTAACAAATTATCCCCGGTAAGCCTTTAGCGTAGTCCCGTCGATTCTCACTATCCGACCTATTTCCTGGCCCACCTTTCAGAGAAATTCCTCCCAGAAATATTCCATATTGAGCCCTGGTATACGAATCCAAGCAGTAAGGGCTTTTGCGACATCTTCATACGGGTTAAAATTTGGAGTCCATTGACGAATCATCAGATATTTATCGTCGATCTCCATGGTCCCTATGTGAGCACATAGTTATAGTCATCGTCGTTTGAAAACTTGACCACATAATATGCGTTTTCGATGTCCACCAGCGTAAATTCTCCTTTTAGCGACCATTTTTGCTCGAGCTTCTTGCGGATTAGCACATAACCAGGCCCTTGTCAAACATATGAATCATCAAGGATCTTGCTCAAAGGTGACGCATTGCTCTTTTTTCAGCGACCGTGAGCGTAAAAGTTGGACAAGCTGGATCATCATGCTCCGAAGGTTCATCATCATTTGTGTCGTATAAATCCGGCCTTTCCTTCCACACATCATTTGGTGTAGAAGGAGATTGTGCTTGTTGGGCTCCCTTCATAATCATGTCCTTGTATGATGCCTGCACCGACACATTTGTCCGAGGCACTGTTGGGACATTAAGGTTTACCTCCTGATGCGGGGGAGATGAACCATTTGTTGCTGGCATGGCCATTTCCCTAGAAACAGGCGCAACAACTGGAGCATCAGGAGGGGAATCGACTTCCATGGCCGAATTCTCATTGACATTCGGCCTTAGAGGAGGGATCCCCAAGTTGTCACTCGGAGACGACACCATTCCGGCGAGTGGCAAACTTGAATTTGAAAATTAGGGTTTGTCTTAAAAGAGAGTGTTTTTTAAGATTAACTCCTTTACTTTCTAATAATCAAATATTTATTCTGTACCAAAAATAAAAAAACACACACTTATGTAGAGGTTGATTATGATGGATATGGGCTTAAAACACATATAATAGGAAATTCTCACCTTGAATCCCTCATGAAAAAAAAGAAATATAAAATAAAATTATAAAATTGTGAGAGACGTTTTATATAGGCTTTTTTCCCTATATAGACTAATTAACTTCTTAGTCTTCTGTACTTCAATACTATGCATGTAAATTAAGAACAATTTGATACAAAAGAAAAGTTTCTTAATATGTGTGACAAAGTCTAAAAAGACAAGTTTTATGAAACAAAGGGAGTATTAAAGATTAGATCTAAAGACGAATTTAATTTCCAATATGTCAAACGAGAGACGATCAAAGCAGCTAGCTCATTAGCTTGCTAAAGCCACCTACACTCTTATTGAATGTTGCTTACAAACACTGTTTTAAAAACCCATCTAGGTCATGTCCGAACGCTGGACAATCTTAATATATTTAACTTTTCAACCCGCCTAGGCAAGTAGGCATCCATCTAGTCCACCTAAGCAGCCGTCTGTAAGAGGTCCCTTTTTGCCCAAAAACTGCTTCACGCTATTAACTATCTATTAATCCAATAATCTAAATAAACGGACTTTAGTCGTCCTATTTACCTCGCGTAAAAGTTGTAACTTTGACAAATCAAATACACACATTGACCATCAAAAACAATTTAGTACACCGTAATGCCACTAGATAATTTAGAAATAATAAATCACAAGGTATTAGTTTATGAGAAAGTATCATATGAGAATGAACGCTCATGTGAGAAATAAGAATAAATCTCGGTCGTTTCCTTCAAAAAATCGATGTCCTAGATTATACTTTCATTAAAAGGGGGGTCAGACGTATTTTTTCCGTATTATTCGCACATTTTTCAAAAAAATCCGTTTTGGGGGATGCGCACAGTTTCTACATCAAAACTACCTAATTGTGCATCCCACCCAATTGTTCATCAAAACTAGTTATTTGTGCATCAAGTTTTAAATGCACGTTGTTCAACGATTTCAGAATTTTTTATTTTATTTTTTAATCTCATTTATATGTATTAATACAATAGTTAACTAGTTATAAAAATATGTTGCACTTTGATGTTGTTTTGATGCACAAACGATTGGTTTTGATGCACCTGTATAAGTAAGATAAACTTTTGTGCATCTTTTTCACCTTGTTGTGCATCAAAACTAATAATTTGTGCATTGATTTTTATGCACATTATGCATCAATTTTAAACCTCTTCATTTTTTGATGTATATTTTGCCAATTTTAATGCACATTCGACCGATTTTGATATACTCACAAACAAGATGCACTTTTCAGTTGCTTTAATGCACATAAAGTTCATTTTGATGCACAAATATATATCCATTCACATAGATGAACATTTGACCTGTTTTGGTGCACACTCATACAAGATATATTTTTTAGTTATTTTGATGCACATACGACTTCTTTTAATCCAAAAAGATTTAGTTTTGGTGAACATAGGACTAATTTTGATGAATAAACATATATTTATGAACCTAATTTTGATGCACATTTGGCTAGTTTTGATGCACAAACGAACAATATTGGTGCACAAACAAACAATTTTGATGCACAAAAACACTGTTTTGATGTAAAAACCGTTCGCCTCATGTATCGTTTTTTGGAAAAATACGTGAATAATTTTCCAAAAATTCGTCCATATCGGTTTTTCTCCCCTTTTAAGTAAAATGATCAACACCTTGGTTTTTCTCCATCCAAAGACTCTTGTTTTTTCTTATTTCATAACTAAGTGCTCTTTCTCACTAGATTCAAACCTTTAGTTTATAGGACATTCTAAATAGCATAGCCAATTATAATTGTTAAAAAACGCTATGCATGGAACTTTTATACTATATAACATTTATTTTCATAGGTGTAAAAATTATAACCGTCAAGCTTTCATTGCAATTAAGAAATCTTAGAGAGAATAAATTAAAATAAAAAGGTGAAAAATCTCCATAGATTTTTAATGGATAGACAAGATCTTTCAAACTCTAGGTAAAGTCATTCTACTTAAGCAAAATCCAATAATAACTCTACCTAATTCAAAGCCATGCTAAAGTGGCTAGTAAACCTTGAATTGATCTTCATACTTTTGTAAGAACTGTTTTGCTTAGCTAAATAGGAGTAGTAAGATCGGTCTTTTAGGCCTCATTCGCATTTAAAAAAAAAAAGCTCTTGACTCTTTTCAATGAATATCCTATGTAGTTTATATTGATTCTCTCTTTTTTGGTTGAGAGTTTATATTGACTAGTTTTACCCGTCGTACCATGTACGACTACGATTCGATATTTGATAGACATTATAAATAGGATATTAATAAATAAAAATATAATATAAATTTTAATATAAGTAATTTATTGCTTGCAGAATGTATAATTTTTTTTATCAAATATTATATTCTTCATATTTTATTACTTTTTATTTATGTAAATTTAGGGCTTATAAATATTTTAATACATCTATTAAATATTTTATTATCTATTTTTATAAATTTTAAAATTAAAATATTTATCATTAATTTTATATAAAAGAAAATCACTATTTATATCAATAAGTAAATTCGTCAAAAGATATATGCTAAAAGATTTATATTTACTAGTTATACCCGTCGTGCCATGCACGACTACATGAATTTAATATTTAATTTATTTAATAAATATGATTTTAATTTAATATAAAAAACTTATTTATTAGAAAAAATTATATAAAATTTTACAATTAGTGTCATACTATCATGTGAAACGGGGCCAAAATTATTAAGGTGGATCTATTATAATTTTGATGACTTAACAATAATTTATTTATGCAAAAATATAAATAAAAATTATTTGAATTAGAATCATTCAATTTTAAAAATCTTTTACAAAAAAATATAAAAAGGTAAAAATAATCTAAATTCTTGTAATTTTTTTTATCAAATTCAATTCTTTAAAAAAAATTGAATTAAAATTAAAAATATACTTAATAGAAGCTATGAAAAAATATAAATAAAGAATGAATTTTTTAATGATAAGAAAATTATTTATATTTACATAAATAATTCAAAAAGAAAATTAAGGAAAAGATAACACAATTTTTTATAATCAAAAGTCAATTTAGGCAAGTAATTATCTAGATTGAAAGTTCTATTTTTATCAAAATTTTATTTAGGATAAATCTTTTACATAAATAGATAAAATAATAAAGATAAAATATTTTTTAATTTTAAATAAAATTCGAATTTAATTTTTTTCAAATAAATAGATAGAAATTTAATTGGAAAAACTAAATCAATATATCTATCTTAATATATAATATATTAATATCTAATGTTCTATAATTTATTTTAATTTTAGATAATATCTTTAAGATCTATCCTAATTCCTAATATATAATAGATAACATTTTTATTTTGGATAGAATCTCTCTTGGTATAATTTATCCTATTTCTATATTATCCTAAAATAATATCAATATATATAAATTCTCAAAATAAAAAATCCTATGTGGTGAAATCCTAGGTGGCTTAACGTGGAAACGACACGTAGGAAAATCCTAGGTGGCGCAACGTGGTGGCCTTATTCCTTGCGTCTTTTATATGTATACATATATTCTAAAATATTTTATCTTTAATCTTAAATACTTGTATAAGGAAGTTTTCAAAAGATATCGTTATACTAAATAGATATTTGTTTGATGTTAAAGATAGATTTAAATAGTTAAAGAAAAATTTAATAGAAAAAATTAAAATATTAGAAATAAAAATTAATTTTATAATTAAAAGGTGAGACCAGAATCGTTCTGATAGCTCGAAAAGGAACAACTTTAATATATAGTTATAGATTCTCTCTAAAAATACAAAGGAAGGATTACTTATTGACTATTTAGAATATGATAGTAATAATTTTGTTACGAAAAAGTAGTATAATAATATAGAAATTTGGACCTGGTGGACCCACGCGTATGGGATATTCGGGTAGCTTTTGAAATTTCCATGTTCAATATCGTTAATCACAACAGAAAAAGATATTTTAAAGATATTTTACTCCTAATTTCGTAACTAACAGTGCGAAAGCGACTACACTCTTTCGTAGTATATACTAACTGCTACTCGTGTCCCTACCACCATTTCTTTCCTTATACAAATAATCAAAATATAAAATGCCATTTTTCTGGATAAGGTAAAGCTTAGGCTAGGAAGTAGAGAAACTAGAAAGGGTTGATTCCTACTTCATCAATGAAATCGTATTAGGGAATGGCTAAGAGCTGTTATTAAATCAGTCACCCCATTCAAAGTACCTGACCCATGACTCCATGAGTAATTTATGAGTAATTTTAACATCAATAAACGAAAGAGTGTTGATCAATGATCATAGTATTTAGTACGGTCTTGTTCCGGTAAAGTTTATTAGAAAAGAGTTCTAAAACCCTAAATTAGTAAATTCTAGGGGGAAAATTAAAAAAGAAAAAAAAATCATTAATAGATTTAGAGAGAGAACAAATTAAATCTAACCGTTGAACTATATTTGGATGGCTCAGATTTAGCCAAATTCACCGATAGAGTTTTTTTAAAAAGAAAAAAATCAGTAATTATCACCTTTCATTTGTATTTTCAGAAATGTTCAAATTCTTTTTTTCCTTTTTTTTTGGTTGAAGAAATGTTCAAATTCTTTGTAGCTACTAGCTACTAGCTATGATCCCCAAACAACGCATAGTGAAGGCCTCTGCATATATAACTCATCTAATTCTACATCTAGTTGCCTAAATAAAACCCAAAGTAGATTGACCATCATTTAACTTAGATCCATCTGAATTTAATCTTACAATAAGCATATTAAGGTTTTATTTTCAGCCAAAATCTCTTTTCCATATACATATTGGACTAGAAGACATTTTCTTTGTCATGCTAGGTTCATTAAAGTCATCAACCCAAGGTCGTTTCCAGTTTGCAATGTGTTATTTGACAAATTGAGTAAGATCTATGATTATTCCATCATTTTGATCAACAAAAATAACCTTATTCCTCTGATATCATATACTCTACCAAATGCTTGCAACTTCTATAAAAACATCCTTAGTAACTAGGCCAGAGTACCCAATTCTATGATAATCCATTATTTACATGTCTTCTGTGAGCAGGTAAAAATTAACCATTATTATTATTTTTCTATCAATCGCCATAAAGGTATTTTTATTTATTACGCTTTTATTATCTTTTAGTATTTTCTTATAAAATTAAATATGGTGGTTATATGACATAATGTAAGATTTTGTCTTAATTAAAAAGACAAAATTTTAGCTTGGAGGAGGGAGCAAGATATCGCTGGCTTGGGCTTTAAGGCATCAGGCCGACCCTAGGAAAGGATTTTCGGCCTCCCTAGCCTTCTCCCTTCCATTATAAATACACGTTTTCGCCGTGTATGAAGAGCATATTGAAACAGACATTGAGAGCTTGAACAGGCTAATATTCTCTTAGCTTGACTGTTCAAGGAAACACATACTCGCTGAGTTTTCTAGCTTTTCTTGTCTTTCTTGTCTTTACCAATTCGACGCTCAATCGATAACTCTCTTTTGACTTAGTAATCGGAGGTGGATTAGGGGGTCCCCGCCCCCTTTGTCCATTGTTTTGCAGGTTAGAGGTTAAGAAGCAGTTGGAACGGAAGGTAAAGAAGGATCAATCAATTAGTGCATTAAAGGCAAAATTTTTGTGCACTAGCATCTTCCATGCATAATTCTGAAGTATTGGTTTTGTGTTTGCATTCGTAATGTATTCAAAATTGTAGGGCATTTGCAAATTAAGTGTTCACGATTTTCTTAATGATTATTGCATAAAGGGCCCGTAATTTTTTTTCACTTTTGGGTAAACATCTAAATTTCAAATCCAATCAAAACAAGAATCTGTTATTTCACTCGATTTTGTAATAAGTTCTAACGTTGAAGCCGTAGAAAATCGATTTTTTTTTTGAAATAGGCTCGCCAAATTTTTTATTTACGTATCTAGGTTGGGTCCGCTGGGATAGGCTGATTGTGTGGGTATGTAATAACTGTGGTTTTTAAGGATATTTTTGAATTTCTCTCGGATATCCTTTTAACATCTTTGTCCGTTTTAACACTTAATCCAATAATTTTTGTTGGAATTTAAATTCTAGAAAATTCTTGGTGATATCCTAAAATCATAAAGAAATGATTTTATGGATCGGTGTAAATTCTAGGATTTTTCAGTGGAAAAAGAATATTTATTGGATAAGCCGTCTTTTTAGTTATGTACTGTAAAGGTTTTAAAATACGAAACCGAAGCCTTAAAAATTAAAGGTAGCAAGATAAAATCATGAAAAATTGGTTTTATTGGTCTACATAATTTACGGGACGTTTTGTATGTAGTAAGTTTTTCCATCCGAGGTACATAATTTTACCGCTTTAACGCGAATCCCGTTCCGACACGGGTTTTGGTTTTAAAAGCCACCTTTTCCTTACCTTAATAAGGAAGGAACCAGAGAGATAGTTTGAGGATGGGGCTCGAACTTTTGGTAAAGAAACAGAGGGGAGTGCGAGAAAGGATAAGGACGATGACGGTCTTGGAGAACCGAAACCTTCACCGCCGACAATCTTCCCTGCCCCGTCCATCTCCTCATCGTCTCCTCCCCCTCTCCCTTTGTTTTTTTTCTGGGTTCTTGTTAAGCTGCAAAACAGAACCAGGAAGAGAATCGGGAAGAGCGACGTACTCGGGAGGAAAGAACTGAATTCTACACCGTCGGCTACCTTCTCTACCTCGCTGCGCCACGCCGCCGGCGATCACCCACTGCTTCGACCACCACCCACCACGAGGGCCACCACCGGGCAACAACCAGCCACCCTTGGGCTCGAGGATCGAGCCAAACGAGCCATGGGCTCAAGTGAAGGTAATTACGATCGAAATTAATTAGCGGGTTGGTTGCGGAGCCACCATAAGGACCTTTCGGTTCCGCTTTGCTTATTAAATTTATGGTTTTTATAATCTTGACATTGATACGGTCTCACAGGTTCAAACCGCTCGGGAAACGGACGTCCGGATCTTCAGTTATAGCGAATACAAGTTTTGACACCGATTGGGAGGTAAAGGACTTCGGATAATTACTCAGGATTCGTTGTTAATCAGTTTGACCCGAGATTTGGTCACCTTTAAGAACCGTTACTAGTGAACAATTTTTATTTAGAAAATTGTTTCAAAAGTGAAACGGTTAGTTAGTTATAAATTCGCCAAGATGGCTCCTTAAAGTATGATAACTAAGGATTATTTATGAATCGATATTCGGAAATCAAATCGTTTATCGATTAGAAAGTTGTAGGAGTTGAGAATACAACTAAGAAGTGTATCCATGAGCTCGTTGTTGAGAAATCTTTTGCTATATTTGACAAAAGGGTGATAAAGATTATTGTTGAATTGCTAAGGACGTTGAGCACGCCTTCTAAGGCAAGTGGACGATTCTCTCTTGCGTTATTGTTATCAATGAGGAATTGAATTCCATTTGATCTTCATGTTGGGAATAATTTGTGGGTTGAATAAAGTTTGATAGATTGTTATTCTGTTAGAAATAACGACCATGTCGTTATTTCAGTTTTTGCGCTAGAACTGAACTTAGGACCGTTGTGTGACCTTGTGTGTTTAGCTGTCTCATGCCGAGACATTGTTGCGAAGTAAGATAGTTATAGATGGGGAGTTTAGACCCCAAAACATCTCTTTAGTGGTTCTATGCTGAACACTGTTGTAAAATAGGTAGTCTAGGGGTAGGAGCCGAGTCTCCAAGGACCTCTTTATAACGAAGTCTGTATTGGGGGCGTAGCTTGCTAGCGGATCCCAATATTGGAGTCATAACTCATGTCTCGCTCCACGTTGGAGGAGGACAATGGTGCACTCTAGCTAAGTGCAAAAAGAAACTGATGTGGGTCAAGTGGTCATGGATGAAATAGGCCCTCTCACCCTGACGACATCAGTTACAAGGAATTTATCGGCATCAGTTGGGTAGATTAAAAGTTATTTAAATGAAGGTGTAATATGAAAATCATAATGTGAAGAGAGTGCGATAGGCACGGTAATGTATCTGAATGGTTAGTTCTTTTGATAACCATTCTTGCTTCTGATTAAGAATGATTGATTCTTAATCAAACTTTGATGAAGTTAAGCTGATTAGTCATTGAAGACGGTTGTGAATGTTGAGTGGTTAGTATAAGTTTCCATTAATCGTTTATGATTCTTAAAGGAACCACAAGCGGTGGTGTTCTCTCTCTTGATTATGCAAGTCTCCTTCTTATTCTCTATAAGACTGCTAACTGTTGGATCATAATCCGAGTCTAATCGGATTTGGATGCCAATATGTTTAGTTAAAACCATAAGAACCAAGTTAGTTTCTCCGCTTACTTAGTCTTTCATTAGACTAACCCGTCCATCTTCTTTTCTTTTATATGGTCGGCTGGTGTCCACCGTTGGTATACGACACACCAGGCTCTTCTTGGAAGTTGATTCAAGAGGCGGATTCAGAGGTTTGAAGCTCTAGAAGTTGAAGAAAGGTTTCCAATGGCTATACTTGAATGAAGTTCTTGGTTAAGTTGCTGCAAAGCGAAGTGAGAAAGAAGTTAAGAACCTACGGAAAGCTTTTTAAAGACTTTGTTCAAATAGAAGGTTGTTCTATTTATTTATTCTGTTTAAGTTAAGGTTTGTATAAGACCTTTTACTTGTTTTTCCGTTGTAATATTTAACTTATTTTTGTTAGGTTTTAAATGGTTTCTTTTACCTTGTTCTAGTATGTTTTATCAAGTTAAAGCCTTGGGTAACTCTGGTTTAGTCCTAATCGGGGTTACTAGCGGTAATACCTCCAGGGTAAGTAAGGGGGTGTTACAGAAGTGGTATTAGAGCTAAAAGTTCCTAAGTCTTGCTTAAGACTTTCATCTTCTATATAGAATTATGGAGAATTCTATATGGGTGTTATCATAGAACCATTATGGAAAATGGTTAAGTTTCAAGGGTAGACTCGAGAAGAGATAGAAAGAGAAAGAGGAATAAGTTGCTAATAACTTTTGAGAAAAAGGTCTTGTGATGGATGTTTAACCCAGAAGGCTATTCTGTTGGAATTTTGTAGCATTATGCCAGTTCAGGATAAAGATATGAGGCTTGAGATGTTTAATGAAGCAGTAAGAGAATCAATGCTAAAGACATATCTAAGTTGTCAATGGTATGGGCTTATGTTTCTTCAAGGATAGAAACAATGAGGTTCAAGATTTAAAGAATTACTCATGGAATGATTTTGGTATAATTATTTGTGTTTTGTAAACAGTTGAGAGGAAAATCTCAATCATACAATGTTATGATCAATAAGGTTTGGACCATAACCCTGGGAAGTAATTTTAGCTATGGTTGGGTTCTGAAGATTATATATTAGTCAAATCTAATGCCTAAGGTGGTACAGTGGAAATTGTTAAGTGTTAGGTGATCTCCTAACAATAAGTTCTTCCCTTGCAAAGTGAGTTGAAAGTAAGATAATAAAAAGGAATATTTCATCTCTGCATAGCTATGTGAGAAGAGAAGACAATAATGGAAGATTTTGATTTGTTTAACCAAGGTAGAATTTGGAAGGATCTCAAAAGGGTATGTGGAGCCATGTGCTTTCATATGTGATAAGGAATTGGAAATTGAAAGAATTTCCTTATGTAAGGATAAAAAGGTAGTAAATACTTTGGGATTGTTACAGAGTAAGTTTGTTTACCTTTGAATATAAGAGTTGAGATGACGAGTAAGCTCCAGAAGATTTATGGTTTTGGAGAGTAGATGAACTCAAGCTTTGAATTCTAGTGAGGAATCATTAATACCTCATCTTAAATGCAGTATGTCAAGATGATATACAAGTTGAGAATGATCTCAGGAGGATCTATGTTATAAGTATAAAGATGTTGAAATCTTTTCTTTAGTAAGGATTGCAAGTAAATGAGTTCAAGTAATCAACCTTTTTATTGGAACTTGTAAAGTTAAGATGAAATCTGACCAAGTTGTATCAAATGAGGATTGCTTCATACTATGGAGTACGGAAAAGTATGATAGTGTGTTGGTAGTGAGAAAAGGTCAAGCTATGTCACCACAAACTACCTTGAAGAAGAAAAGAAGTGTTATACTTCAAAAGGGAGGTGATGTGTTTAGAAACGAATTAGTTTGTCTTTGCTCCTTTGAGACTCATCTTTGATTTTGAGAAAAAAATTCAGATATGAATTTCAAGGCAATGTTAGTTGTTAAAACGATTTGAGAGTAAGTGTTTTTACGGTTTTCATAGTGGTGAGTAAGAATGTAATTTGTCTTCCATCTTGATCACATGGTAAGGCAAGATTACATGTCTTATTCCTATGAGAATGCAGTAAAGGATTATGTTTAATTTTATTTCCCCATCCTGATCACATGGTGGAATAAGATCACATAATTCCTTGGGTTTTAAAGAATGGTTTCTAGTATGAGTTGGTAATCATATAAGTTTTTCTCAAGTAAAGTTATTGAGATTCAAGGACGAGAGTTTTCTTGTATAGCAATTGCTTATCAGCTACCTTGTAAAAATCTCTTGAGTTAACTCAGTATTGGCATTGCCTACTATTTTAGTAGTATTGCCAATTTCTATATCTAATCTTGATAATTTTGTTGCTTAACAAGTCAGAATGTTAAGTGAAGTCTAAACAGTTCTTTGATGAAAAAAAGACTGAAAATTGTCAATGGACACAATTTTGTTGGAAATTATTGGACTAAAGGTATTACTGTTCAATATGTTGGTATAGTAATGCGTAAGAGTGTAGTTTGAAGTAGTTGATAGAGATAACTACTTTTGAATGTCAGTATGCCCAAGCTGAGTTTTGTTGATAAAAAGATGAAAAATATTGACAAGATAGGTTATTATCTTGTCATGTGTTGGACAAATCTCATATTCTTGGTTAAAGTAATACTGAGATTTTATCTCAAAAAGAAAATTGAGTAAGGATTTTAAGTAATCCTTGTAAAGAAAATAATTTGAGAAGGACTAAAGGTTTAGTTTGGATGACAACAAGGTTATGTGAATACCCTAGGATTTTATTCAAAATCTGTTGACCAGATCAAGGAAAAGTAGTATGGGAAAGTAATATTATGTAAGATCAATGGAGGAGATCAAGAAGGTAAGACACCGGGATTTGTTATTCAAGATTATGGATTGCTTGGTTTTAAAACTGTTCATGTGTATCTGTTGTTGATGAGCTTTGAAAGCCTATTTGAAAGGAAGCATAGTTATTTGTTTAATTAGTTCATCTTGGAACAAGTAAATGTATAAGGATTTAAGATAAAGCTTTTGATGGACTGACATGAAGCGAAATGTCACCGAGTTCGTTTTGATATGTTTAATTTGTCTGGGAGTCATGTTTGAGCATAGAAGACCAGATAGAATGTTATACTCTCTTCCTGTTTCAGGATGAAAATGGGAAGATGTTACAATGGATTCTTGTCATTAGTTGTTCAAGACTTAATGAAAGAAAAATGCAATATGGAGGTTGTTAAGAAACTCACCTAGAGTGTTCTTTTTAATGCATTTAAGATGACTTAAAGAGTACAGAAGTTAGTTGAGGTGGCATGTTCATGCATGAAGTTTTTATCTTCATAAAAACTCCAAAGACTATTATCTCTGATTGAGATGGATGGTTCATGTCAAAGTTTTGAAAAGAGTGACATCAAGCTTTACGGAGTGAATTGAATTTTAGCGCTGACTTCCCTCATCAAACTGATGAATAATGCAAAGAAACAAATTCAAACGCCCGAGGATATGTATTCTGGATTCCACACAAGTTGGAATGGTAGCTTGAGTTTGAGTGACTTCACATACAAGAATTTTGATCACACAATAAAGAAAATGACTCTTTTTGAGGCTTGGTAAGGCTGGAAGTGTTGGTTGTCAATTTGTTGGAATGACAATGCTGACAAGGTTCTTCATGGGCCAGATTTGGCCAAGAGAACAACAACTGATATCGCACTAACACGATCAAGGGTGCTAACTGCTCAAAAGCAACAACAGTCGTGTGTTGTTTTAAAGCGAGAACATGTTAAGTTCATTATAAAGAACGACGTTTTTGTTCTGGTATCCGCCTTGAAAGGCGTATTCCGCTGGGGAAAGCGAGACAACGTAAATGCTCGCTATGTTGGACCTTTCGAGATACTGGAAATAACTAGTAAGCTTGTTATCGGTTGGCATTGCCACCTCCAGTGCATTCTATTTGTAATGTTTTCCTTGATAGTATGCGTTCAATATATCTCTTGTACTCAACAATAATAAGATGGATATTCAACCAAATGACCCCTATGAAGAAAGGCCAGTTTGAATCGTGAATAAGAAAAATACCTTTGGTTAGGTTACCTTAGCCTAAAATGGAGGTGAAGAAAGGACTTGAGAAACTAGACAGGAAATGCTGAGCCATTTTTCAAAGTTAATGAACGTTGTAAAGAAGAAGTTTGGTAACTAAACAGTGGTTGTTTTGTGCTTTGTGCAGAAGTAACATCATGTTTTTTTTAAGGGGGTATTACAAACTTCTGTATAGGTTTGTAGTAGTTGTGTGTGTGCTTGTGCTATCCTTCCTTGTGATCCGAGTTCTCCTTGGTTTCGAGGACGAAACCATTTTTAAGGGGGTACTAATGTAATAACTGTTGAATTGCTAAGGACGTTGAGCACGCCTTCTAAGGCAAGTGGAGGATTCTCTCTTGCATTATTGTTATCAATGAGGAATTGAATTCCATTTGATCTTCATGTTGGGACTAATCTGTGGGTTGAATAAAGTTTGATAGATTGTTATTCTGTTAGAAATAACGACCATGTCGTTATTTCAGTTTTTGCGCTAGAACTGAACTTAGGACCGTTGTGTTTAGCTGTCTCATGGTGAGACATTGTTGTGAAGTAAGATAGTTAGAGATGGGGAGTTTAGACCCCAAAACATCTCTTTAGTGGTTCTATGCTGAACACTGTTGTAAAATAGGCAGTCCAGGGGTAGGAGCCGAGTCTCCAATGACCTCTTTATAACAAAGTTTGTATTGGGGGCGTAGCTTGCTAGCGGATCCCAATATTGGAGTCATGACTCATGTCTCGCTCCACGTTGGAGGAGGACAATGGTGCACTCTAGCTAAGTGCAAAAAGGAACTGATGTGGGTCAAGTGGTCATGGATGAAATAGGCCCTCTCACCCTGACGACATCAGTTACAAGGAATTTATCGGCATCAGTTGGGTCGATTAAAAGTTATTTAAATGAAGGTGTAATATGAAAATCATAATGTGAAGAGAGTGCGATAGGCACGGTAATGTATCTGAATGGTTAGTTCTTTTGATAACCATTCTTGCTTCTGATTAAGAATGATTGATTCTTAATCAAACTTTGATGAAGTTAAGCTGATTAGTCATTGAAGACGGTTGTGAATGTTGAGTGGTTAGTATAAGTTTCCATTAATCGTTTATGATTCTTAAAGGAACCACAAGCGGTGGTGTTCTCTCTCTTGATTATGCAAGTCTCCTTCTTATTCTCTATAAGACTGCTAACTGTTGGATCATAATCCGAGTCTAATCGGATTTGGATGCCAATATGTTTAGTTAAAACCATAAGAACCAAGTTAGTTTCTCCGCTTACTTAGTCTTTCATTAGACTAACCCGTCCATCTTCTTTTCTTTTATATGGTCGGCTGGTGTCCACCGTTGGTATACGACACACCAGGCTCTTCTTGGAAGTTGATTCAAGAGGCGGATTCAGAGGTTTGAAGCTCTAGAAGTTGAAGAAAGGTTTCCAATGGCTATACTTGAATGAAGTTCTTGGTTAAGTTGCTGCAAAGCGAAGTGAGAAAGAAGTTAAGAACCTACGGAAAGCTTTTTAAAGACTTTGTTCAAATAGAAGGTTGTTCTATTTATTTATTCTGTTTAAGTTAAGGTTTGTATAAGACCTTTTACTTGTTTTTCCGTTTTAATATTTAACTTAATTTTGTTAGGTTTTAAATGGTTTCTTTTACCTTGTTCTAGTATGTTCTATCAGGTTAAAGCCTTGGGTAACTCTGGTTTAGTCCTAATCGGGGTTACTGGCGGTAATACCTCCAGGGTAAGTAAGGGGGTGTTACAGGGTAAGAGCAACGTTGTTGTTCAAAGCAGCGACTCTCCTAAAAAAATTGTCGCATGATTCATCACTAGGAAGAAATCAAATATGCAAGAACTAAGTCAACGAATCTACCTAATATGCAAATGTTGTTTTGATCCAAGCAATAATTAAAAGTTAGGAAGAAATCAAATATTCGGTAAATGCATGCATTATAACAGGCTTTGGCAACAATAAAAACCGATAGATAGCTTAGGCATTTATCTTAAGCCTCACTAGAAGACACAAATATCATTGTCACTCATGTGTTTATAGGTAAGTGTTTCAATCAATCTCAAATTTGAATAGTAAACTACCATGTGCTTGCATTAGCATCCTAAATCTTCACCACAAGAAACCAACTACATGACATAAATCAAGAGGCCTTTCATCGGGTTATAATGAGGCTAAGGTAAAGGGAAGAAGGTAGGAAAATATTTTGGTCATGTGGTGCTAAATTCGGCAAATAGAAATGAACCAAATTGACAACCAATCTTAAGATATTCTTTCCAAACCACTTCTTTCAACTTAACTCCATTCTTTTCATCCCTTTACCTCTTTTTCTTTTTATTATACTTTCTTTCCAGCACTATTTTTTCAACTATATCTTTCTCTTCACTTCATTTACAAATATTTGCTCTAACTTCTTTGTCTTTTTTTTTCATTCTTCTTTCTTTTTGAAAAGCCACACCAAAACTTTCAACACACCAAACATGTATCTCTCACAAGCTTGAATTGGCTCACATCCACACAATAAATCAATTATAATTCCTAATTCTTGGATGGGTAAAAGGCTAGATATTAGGATCAAATTTTCTTTTTTGGATCTTCCAAAGATTAGGGCTACAAAAGGCTCACAAGGGCTACGAATAGAGGAATAACATGCAAGGTAGTCAGGGAATTGAATAATAGGCTAATGAAAACAATGCCTCAATCTTTTTTTTTTCATGCACAAGAGGTATAAATGTGGCCTTGAAAAAGGTTCTAAACACAAGTTCTAGAGTTAGTAAACAAATGGAGAAACTGATGACTTGCATTTAGATCATGTTTAGGATACATTTTTAGATCATGTTTAGTTATATTTTTGGCTTGCATTTTGAGTTTCTAGGTAGTTTTTTAGTTGTTTTGTTTATTTTTATGGTTCAGTATCTATGCTTTGCCTTTTCGGCATTTCAAGTCTAAATAGAAGAAAACCGAGTCATACTAGGAGCACAAAGAAGTCAAGGATCTCGAAAGAAAGTCAAGTTGAGGAATCCAAGGTCAAACAAGAAGAAGACGGGAAGAACCTAGGTCACAAAGCCGGGTCCTTGCTCGAATAGTTTACCCTATCAGGGTAAATCCAACTAAAGACCACCAGGTCTGGTAGTTGGTCGGGTTCTTGTCGGGGTAAATTCTCGTTAGAGCTACCCAACTGGGTTCTTGCCAAGGTCGTTGCCAAGGTCGCGACTCATTCCGGAGTGAGAATCCTGAAGGACTACCCGACTGGGTAGTTGGCGGGGCAGTCTAGAAATGCACCGCATGTCCTATTTTATAATGTATATCTTATCTTTTCTTTTGGGGAACTATATAAACCCTTTGTAGGATTATTTTAATAAGTTCTAGGTTTTATTATTTCTTGGAAGACAAGTTTGAAGTTCTAGTTGGAGATTGAAGATTCTCTTGGATTTGGAGAATTTGTTGGATTTTAATCAAGTTTGTTGGTTTATGTAATCTCGTATGCTAATCTCTTTGTCAATTTTATTTCTTCCTTCTCCATGTCTACCTAAATTCTCAATCTAAGATTAGGGTGAATCCAATAATGTGTAGGTAGACAAATCTATTAAATTGCATGATCTGATGTTTGAAGCTTTGTTTGATTCAATCCTAGATGCTTATTGCCATAGTAACTTGAGTGAATTGGAACTTTTTAAAATTTGAGACTGAAAGGTAATAATTTTGATAAGTAGTTAGATAGGAAGTTGAGACTAAAGGGTACTATTTTTTATTAGAACCCTAGGATTTAGACCTGAGTTTTCTTTATTGCAAAAGTGTCCTGATTTCTCTTGTGGAACAACAATTTTCATAGAAATATTAAGATTAGATTGGGTTTGCAAGTCGTTAAAGAAGATGTTGAGTCAAGTTGATCTTAAATACTAAGTGCTCAAAGGTCTAGATTTTAATTTACAACTCACAAAAATGGATGTTTAATTAAGTCTAGATACGTTTGCTAACATTCGAAAGAATTTAATGATTACATTAGACAATCGCCTTCAAACAAAGTCAAAAATAAGATTGTGCATTCATCCTTTAAAGTCTACTGAAACATTATTGTGGAGATCCTTAATCTTAAAAGCTTTTCCCCTATTGATTCTCTTCATTTTTTACGTGCTTATTCGCTTATAATTAGTTTGATAGCTAAAATCATTCTTCCATATTTTCTTATTTTACGACTTAGTCTACTAATAGTTATGATCTATACTACTTAGTCCCAGAGTTCGACACCTTGGTATTACAATCGATCTCGTACACTTGCGGTGTAGGATTTGACCTATTAGAAACACACATGAAAAGAGAGGAAACTTTGAACCTAAGGCCAATACAAATATCTCAACAAGGTAAAAAAATGTCTAGAATTTTTGTAATCAACTTAGCCACAAAAATAGATACAACCTCAATCGTCCTGCCAAACAAGTAAGTCCAAAGTCTTGTCAATTTTTCTAAATTAAGGTATCCACAATTCATGCACACTAAGAGGATAGAATTATGTGTAAAATCAGTTAGAGGGCAAGGGTCTTACTTAAAGGAAAATGAACAACTATAAAATGCACAAAGACAAAAAAAAAAAAACTAAGAACAAACAAAACATGCAAAACCATCTAAGAAGAGAAACATACCTAAATGCAACTATATGTAAACATGCAAAAACAAAAAAAAAACACAAGTTTTCCCATCCCCAAGCTTAAAAACTACATTGTCCCCAATGCACAAAATAAAAGAGGGAGAAGAAAAGCGACTCACTTTGGGTTGCCTCTCAATTAGAACTTGTTTAATGTCATTAGCTTGACCTTTTATCGTCTTTTAAGCACTTGGGTCAGGAGGGTCTTTGGTAACCACCTTGACTAGCTAGATCAGGCTTAACTACAAGCTTTAGCCTATGTCTTTATACTTTAAATTTCCTTGAGTTTTAATGTCATAACTTAGTTCATCATTCCTGTAAAACTCTAGTCGCTACCAATGTTATTCTCAATAATGCCCACATGATGGTTGACTGAATTATAAGCCATGATAAGATGCATCTTGGATGGAATAGGATCACCCAAATTCAGATTGTTGCAGATTGACAAGGACATGATGTTGACACTGGAATCAAAATCACAAAGGCAATCATATTGTAGAGAAACAAAACCAATAAGGATAACGAACTCACCTAGATGTTTCAACTTTCTTGGCATCTTGTAATTTTGATCCATTACCAATGCTATTGTCTCATAGTCTTGAATCCTCCTATTCTTGAACAACATATACTTCAAGAATTTTGCATATGTTGGCATTTGAGTGAGGACATCAACAAAAAAAAAATGTCAATGTGGACCTTCTTTACCATCTTCATGAATTTCCCAAATAGCTACTCCTACACCACCTGAACCTTTTTATGTAGGAAAGGTAATGGTGGTTTGTAGGCTAGGGGAGCAATATATTTAGGTTCTTCATTGTAAGATGGCTTCTCTGTTGTCTCTTCTACAACTCCTTTTTCACCGGTGGAAGCTCTTCAAGTTCTTTTCCACTCCTTAGAGTGACAACCCGACATTATTCCTTAAGATTGACTTCATATTGTCCAGACAATTGTCTAGTTGGTCTAGGAACCTTCGAGGCTTGTTGAGCTAACTATTGCGAAAACATTTTCTATTGCTTCTTCATCTCTTATAGCTTAGATATCACATTTTGTTGAAAAGACTGGCTAGGTTTTTGCCCTGCCACAAGCTGTTCAAGAAAAAGTTCCATTGTTGATTTTTGAGGTGGTGGTACAGGAGAAGTTGTTTGGGGTTGAGAAGTTGTTGCTTGAAAACTAGGCAATTGTCTTTGTTGTGCTTGATTAATTCCATAGGAGAAGTTGGGGTGATTCCACCAATTGGGGTTGTAAGTATTAGAGTATGGATCATTGCTTGGCCCTCGATTGTAGTTATTCAAGTAGCTAACTTCTCCTTCTTGTGGCTCTCTTTGGTAAGCATACAAATGACAGGTTGATATTGTGTGATCACCTTTCCCACAAAACTGACAATTAACCTCAGAACTTGTTGGTTTAAGATTACTTGTCTTTTTTGCTTTGGCCAAGGCAACCTCCATTGCTTCATCTTTTGAGTGAGAGATTCAACTTGACCTCTCAAATGAGTGTTGGAATCTACTTCATACATCCCATCAGCTAATTTGACATTAGAAGTGGAGAAGGTGTTAGAATAGTTGTGAGAATGCAATGCGGCCCTTTCAATCAAATCCCATGCTTCATCTGTATGCAAATTAGACAACCCACCTCCGAATGAGGCATCAATTAGCAATCTAGTTGAACTATCAATTACATTGTAGAATATATCAAGGAGCGCCACCTTTACATTGCCCATGATCAGGGGATAACACAAGAAGATCCTTGAATCTCTCCCATGCTTCAAAGCAAGACTCTCTATCTTTCATCTTGAAGTTACTAATCTGTTGCCTCATTTCAAAAGTCTTCTTAGGTGGGAAGTATTTGTTTAAGAAAACTGAGGCTAACTCATTCCATAATCTAATGGAGTATTGTGAAGAGTTTTAAACCAAGTATTGGCCTTCTCCCTCAAAGAGAATGAGAAGGCTCTCATCCTGAGCTTATCATTAAGGACATCATGGATTTTGACAATATCCATCAGCTCAATAAAAGTACTAAGGTGTTGATGAGGATTTTTAGATGGAAGACATCCAAATTGATTTTGTTGCACCATGTTGATTAGGGAGGGCTTCAATTCAAAGTAACGAGCTTGACCTTAGGATAGACAACACCGGAAATGAGGCCTTGTTGTGCAAGCTTGATATACTCATCAAGTGACCACGAGCGTGGCTCCTAATTTTGAACCTCGAGGTTTTGATTTGTAGCGGCCAACTGGTTTCTAGCTTCTGCCAATCGAGCCTCAAGGTCACCCACATAGGTTGCTTGTATGGATTGGGCATCTTGCAAATGTCCTTCCATATCTTGTATTGCAACCTCATTTTGCTCTCGAAGTCTTCAACAAAAAGTATGCTCAATTTTAGGATCTACAATGTTGAGCGGTTGAGCGTTCAGGGCTCTTCGCATTAACATGAGAACAAACCTGAAATCACAAGCAAAAGAAAAAATTAAAAAGAAAGAAATACCTAGTCTACCGGTTGTGAGAAACAACCAATACTAGCTATAGTCCTTGGCAACATCGATAAAAACTTGATAGGCCAAATCCTACCCCACAAGTGTACGAGATCAATTGTAGTACCAAGGTGTCGAACTCAGGGTCCAAGTAGTATCAATTACTATCTAATTAGTAGACCAAGCCTTAAAATAAAGAATAAGATGAGAAGTGATTTTAAATGAGAAAGAAGATCAAACAAACTAGTTTATGTGATGTAAAATCAATAGAAAAAAGCTTATAGGGGTAAGGATCCCCACAACAATGATTCCGTAGACTTTAAAAAGAACAACACATGATCATCATTTGACTTTGTTGAAGGTAGTTATCTAATGTAACTACCAAGCCCTTTCGAATGATAACAACATGTCTAGACTCAACAAACATTCACTTTCGCGACTTGCTAATTGTAATCTAGACCCTTTAAGCACTTAGAAATTAAGATTTAACTGACCTGACATTTTCTTTCACTTGTACCCTACTCAATCTTAAAATTTCTATTACAACTATTAATCCACAAGAGAAATCAAAACACTTTCGCAACAATGAAATATCAGGTTCAAATCCTAGGGTTCCAATAGAAAATATTACCTTTTAGTCTCAACCTCTATCTATTTATCTATTAAAACTTTCACCTTTTGGTCTCAAATCCTAATAAAATTCTAATAATTTTTAACAAATTAGATTAAGCATACCAGGATTAAATCAAACAAAGTTGTAAACTCAAATCATGCATTAAACAAATAAGTCTATCTACGCATTGTTGGGGTCTCCCTAACCCTAGAATAGAAAAAATTAGCTAGACATAATTGAAAGAACAATCAAATAATCCATGAAAAGTATTAAATAGATTAAGAGAAACAAAACTTAGTCTCACATCCATAAGGACAATCTTATAGGGAACAATCTATGAAAGCTCTAACAACTAGGGTTCTAGCAAATCTCCCAAAAAACAACTCCTTAAACTAGAAGACAAAAGAAAGTATTTATACTAAGGGTAGGGGTTGGAAAAAGTGGCACGCAGACCGACATCATAAATGTGCACAACCACTATGTGCGTTGTGCGGTAGAGGCACACAGACTATAAAAGGGTGCATGACCTTGAACGTGCATGGCCCAAGGCTAGAAGTGGCACGATCGTGCACTAGCAAACTGATAGCTTGCATATAGGTGTAGTTTAGATGCATGTTTTATGTTGGTTTTGCATAAGTTTTAGTTGGTTTTAGTTTAGTTTCTAGGATCTTGTGTTTTTGGGTAGATTGCGCTTGTTTGCTCGGTTTTTGCGGGTTTCTAGGTTTATGAGCAAAAGCGGGATGGATTATGGTTGATCATGGTGGTGGTTAGAAGAGTTGAAGTGAGCTAGGAGGTGGTGCAAAAGGAGCATTGAGAGTCAAAGTGAACAACAAGGAAGAAGAAGAAAAACGTGGCTTACAAGTATATGCTAACCCGAGCTTTGAAGTATGGTGTAACCCGAGCAATTTCAACAGAATCGAATTACGCGAGTTAGAAGGATATTATGCGGCTGCGTAATTTTAAGTCAAGCCGCGCAATTTGCAATTTCACACGGAAGTAATTGGGCCGACTTGTGGGTTGAGTTTTGGGCCTTGTCTTGATATTTGTCCGAAGTGTGCTTGTTTGTAAGCTTAGGAGGATATGTTTCTTTGGATAATTTGAGTACTTTAAGACTCTTTTTAGTTTCTATCTTTTTCATAACTTGAATTATAATTTTGGAGGTTAGGGTTTTTCTCTCTAGAGACAACTCTTGAACCTTTGTAAGTTTTTCTTTAATTCCATTATGAATTGCTAAATTCCTTTGTGTTTCGCTAGTTAATTGAAGTCATGATTTGCATGAGTTGTGAGGTTTGATTGATTCTCAACAAACTTGAATAGAGTTTATTCCTTGTGCTTAATTGAATCTAAACTAGAGTTTTGTTAGATTAGCTACCTAATTGAATTTCTAGTTATAACTGAATCTTATTAATTACCGGTCGGAGTTAATTTGATCAAGAGTAGAAATTTAATCAATTTAGTACCGGTTGGACTAGTTGGTTAAAGAAGGGAATAAATCCACATGTCACTTAGATGTCTGGTTGCTCTAAGTGCTTGTTTCTATTAATAACTTGAATCGTTATGCTGTTGTCTAATTGAATCTTGAATGTCTTCTAGGTTGTTAGATAATTAGGGTTGTTAGACTGGTAGTTCAATCAACTAAATCTGAAGTTAGGGTCATAATCCTTAGTAGGGTCATAGTCCACGATAGATTATTCAAGTGAGTAGAGAATCAATGATCAATAAGCATATCTATGATGGATTTAACTAGTTGAACACGCTTTTCTCATATTTGTTTAACACAATCATATTTGCATTCGTATTTAGTTTCAATTTGCATCTAGTTTAGATAAATCATTCAAAAATCCCCCATCTTGGTAACTTGGCATCTAAGTAACAACACAAATACACACATCTTTGTGGGATCGACCCTTACTTACCATTCTACTAAGTTTGGTTAAGTTAGGATTCTTTGATAGGTATAACAACCACGAAAATACCTCATCACAAACACACGACCTTAGCCTTTATCTAAGAAATATCCCAAGAGTGTGTGTTTTATGCACGATCCGAATTCTTCATTAGCGCTTCACACAATCGTGCAATTTAGTGCACGACCTTGACCTGGATCATGTGGCTTCTTCACTTGGCTCCTGAATGGCTCATTTCTAGTCTCGTCGCCTTCCAACAAATTGAAGTCTTGATTCCTCCATGTCTTCAAACGTGTCCAAATGAAGCTCGAACTTCTCCAAAGTTCTTGAAAATCGTAAAGATACGCGTGTAAACATCTAATGCAGGGTGGGCATTCGGTCTAATTGACTATAGGTCTCAACATGGCTTCGCCATCTTTTATGGTGGCAATTTAGTCAGTTGGTCATCTCGAAAACAAAAGGTTGTTGCTCGATCTAGCACTAAGGTTGAATATTGAGCTATTATGTTTGCTTCTGTTGAGTCAATATGGATTGAAGAGCTACTTAAAGAGACGTTTGTTCCACTAGATGCGCCTCCTATCTTGTTGTGTGATAATTTAAGTGCTACTTTTCTAATTGTTAATCATGTGTTTCATCAGCAGTCCAAACATATCAAGCTCGATTATCATTTTGTTTGAGAGCAAGTACAACAAGCGGGAGAACTTGTAGTCCATCATGTATGCTCATTGGATCAAGTTGCCAACATTTTCACAAAGGCAGTTGGGTGACCCAACTTGAGTCTGATCCGACCCAACTTGGGTCGGATCGGTTCCAACCACTACGCCATAGTTGGGTCGGATCGGTTCCAAACACTACGCCACAAGTTTCATGTTATAACTTGTCCGTGAGATTGAAGGGCGTGTTAAGATATAATTTTGATATGGAGGAATATCTAATTTTTAACAAATTAGATTAAGCATACCAGGATTAATATCTTTTGTATATGAAAGAAGATATTTCTATAATTTTGTTTACCTTGTTTTTATTTTAGTAGATATTGTAATCAATGTTCTAAAAAATGCTAGGCGGACCGTAGGTGGAGAGGGGCCGTCTAGTGCCTACACGGCCTGAACGGTTGCCTAGGCAGTCCTAGATGAGTGCCTAAGCGGTCCTACGCGGTCTGGACGGCTAGGCGGTCTGGACGGTTAGGCGGGCTAGGACCTTCCAGCGCCTAAACGGGGCCTTAAAGAGATTTTTAGAACAGTGATTGTAATTACTTGGCTTCCAAGTACTAGGGTTTTGAAATCTTTCTTGTACAATTCTATTTAAAGAGATTGTTACATCTGACAGGAAAAAACGCCTAGGGTTTGGGAGTTTTCGCTCTCAACTTTCTCTCCGGTGATAGACTGTGAGAGCTAGGGTTTCCTCGCCGACACCGTGCAAGATTCACCACTTCTGGCGACAATCCTAGTTTTTTTGATCAGAGTTTGGCTGGATTTTTCAATAGCAACATGGAGAAGGGGAAGGATTTACACCTAACTGAAGAGGAATGTGCTATAGCGGTTTCCACGGAGACATCACAAGAGAATACGCTAATCACATTAACGCTTGTAGGAACATTGCTGACAAGCAGGCATTTCAATTTCTACGCTCTGAAAACCACCATGAAAGGAGCGTGGAAAACCAAGAAAGGGCATTTGTTTAGGGAAATTCGGAGTAACCTATTCACAATACAGTTTGCTGATGAAATGGTTAAGATCAGGGTTCTCCGGAGCGGTCCATGGTCTTTTGACCGTTCACTGTTATTGCTCTGTGAGGCGGGCAACAAGCAACCGTCAAAGATGATCTTCTCTCATGCTGATTTCTGGATCCGAGTGTATGATGCTCCGATTGCTGCAATGAATAGGGCGTTCGTCTCGGGAATAGGTAATAATCTAGGAGTATTAAAAGAGATAGATGAACCTGAGATGTTGCTTGGAGGGCGATTCTTCTGAATAAGGGTCTCCATCGATATCACCAAACCGTTACTTGATGATAATCTTTGGAGGGAAGAAGATGTGACTAGAGGTAAAATATGAAAGATTACCTAATTTCTGCTATACTTGTGGAAGGATTGGTCATGTTGAACTTGATTGTGAGATTGAGGAAGCCAAAGCTTTACAAAATGAGTATGGTGAATGGCTTAGAGCTTCTCCAATGAAGAATCTGAATGACCGATTGGCTGGGGAAAGAGCAAGAGAACTAGATCTGATACGCGAGATAATTGAGAACAAGAAAGCTGATGGTGAGATGAATAATCAAGGGGAAAAGGGGAAGTGTATCCGGCGTTCTTTGTTGGAATTGCTGTCAGATGATACTAATGCAGATGTTGACACTTCCCAGCATCAGATGTCAAAGGTAGATGATGTAACTGAGGTCGTTCCTGTTGGAAACCTCAGGATACATGATAATGAGGAGGATGATGGGAAAAGGCAAGAACAACAGACTAGTGTTTTTGGGAAGAAAAGGGGGGGGGGGGGGGGTGAGAGAAATACAAGAGAGAATGAAAAGAGTGAGGAAAGGGTCTTAGAGGAGTTGGTGCATGGAACTGTTCACGTGAGCATTTCTAGTGAGCAAATAAAAAAAGACAAAAAAGGTGGGGACAAGGAAGGAGGGTCAAAGGAAAATGAAATATTGGGAAATGAGGGGGAGGGAGTAAATGAGAAAGGGGTGGGGACTCCTGAGGATAGGGGTTTATTGGTGAGTGGAAAAATGAGTGTGGAGGGGAAAAAGAAATGGAAAAGAATAGCCAGGGAATCAAAAGAGCAAAAAGGGGAGGCGTTAGCTGAAAGTGGAAAAAGAAAGAGTACTGATGTTGAGATGGTGGATGCTAATGTCTTTGTACCTGAGACTCCAGTAGATGAGAAGAAATGAAGAACTGATGATGCTTCGCTTTGCGTTGAGATATCGGCACGGAAGGGGGATACCCTTCCCTGCCGGAAGCCATGAGTATCATTAGCTATAACTTCGGGGATTGCGGAAGGCCCATGCAGTTGACCGTCTCACGGAATGGTGAGAAGGGAGACCCCACAAATTTTGTTTCTTATGGAGACAAAATGTGATAAGAAGAAATTGGAGAATGTTCGAAGACGAATAGGGCTACAAAATTGCTTTGGTTTGGATAGTATTGGAAGTGCAGGGGGAATTTGCTTGATGTGGGATGAAGGGGTGGATGTTCAAATCTCAACTTATACAATGCACCACTTGGACGCCATAATCAAATGGGGGCAAAGTGTGGAATGGAGACTCACATGTATCTATGGTTGGCCAAAAAGAGAAGATAAAAATCACACCTTAGAGCTCTTGAAGAAGCTGAATGAGGATGTTCATGATGCATGCGTGTGCATGGGTGACTACAATCAACTTCTGAATTTTGACGATAAGGAGGGGGGACAAGAACCGGATATGACACAGATAATCAATCTTCATAACACGCTGGATTTGTGTGGTTTTAAGAGACTTTCCGTTCTTGAGTTCCCGTTTTACATGGGATAATGGAAGGGAAGGTGCTGATTTCATTCAAGAAAGGATTGATTTTGTGGTCGGGACAGAGAGTTGGAATGACATCTTTCCGGATGCTAGGGTCGTACATTTAGAGAGGTGTGGATCGGATCACGTCCCGATTGCTCTCAAACTGTGGGAAGGTGAGATTGAGGAGATAGGAGTGAGGATACCTCGACCGTTTCGATTTGAGGCTATGTGGTTAGAAGATGAGGGGTGTGGGGAAGTTGTTCGAAATGCTTGGTGTAATCCTTGTCTAAGGGATGATTTGAGGGGAGTAGAAGGACAGATTGAGCGTACCATGGAGGGTATAAAAGATTGGGATCGGTCTTCCTTCGGGAATGTGAGGAAAGAATTGGGCAAAGTTAGAGAGGAGCTGCGTCTTATGGGGAAAAGGGGAATGCATGGGAGTCTTGTGGCAAAACATAAATCCTTGGAAAAAAAGAAAATGAACTTATGAAGAAAGAGGAAATTATATGGTGTCAAAGAGCTCGATCCAATGAGCTGAGGTGGGGCGATCAGAATTCTCGTTATTTTCATCGAAAAGCATCCGGGAGGAAGAAATGCAATCATATAAGAAAGCTATTTAATGAAGATAGTAGAGTTTGGAGATCTTTTGAGGGTAAATACAATGTTGCTATTGAATATTTCCAGTCCGTTTTCAAGTCGGATACTAGGGCTCCTCCAGAAGAGGCTTCTCAAGGAATTGAGCCTATCGTGTTTGACGAGGATAATGCCGAACTCTGGCAGGCTTTCTCACCGAATGAGGTTAGATGTGCTTTATTCTCAATGCATCCTACAAAAGCTCCGGGTCCGGATGGTACGTCGGCAATCTTTTTCCAAAGATTGTGGCATATTATTGGGGCCGATGTTTCCAAGTTTGTTCTTTTTATACTTAATGGTGCTGATTTTCCCTCACATTTAAACCACACTTATATTTCCTTGATTCCAAAAGTTAGAGAACCTTGCAGGATGAAGGATCTTAGACCGATAAGCCTGTTCAATGTCGTGTATAAGATTATTTCTAAGGTTCTTACAAACAAGTTGAAGAAATGTTTGCACAAGGTGATTGATCAAAGGCAGAGTGCTTTCGTCCCGGGTCGTCTCATAATGGATAATGTTCTTGCGACTTTTGAATTGTTTCATCACATGAAGACTAGAAAGGGTCGTAAAGGATATTTAGCTCTAAAGCTGGATATGGAGAAGGCTTATGATCGTGTGGAATTGAGTTTTCTTGAGCATAGCATGAAGAAATTCGATTTTGCTGAAAATTGGGTTAAACTGATCATGAAATGTGTCAATATATTTTCTTTCTCGGTTCTCATGGATGGTAGTCCTACAAAGACATTCACTCCGTCTAGAGGATTACGCCAAGGGGATCCATTATCGCCTTATTTATTTCTCATGTGTGCGGAAGGTCTATCTAGTATGCTTCGAACTAGTGAAATGAGCGGACGTCTCCAAGGAATCTCTATTGCTAGAGGTGCGCTATTTCTCATCTTTTCTTTGCTGATGATTGTGTTCTCTTTGCAAAAGCAACTTGTCAACAGAGTGCTGAAATTGTTGATATCCTCCGTGTTTATGGAGCTGCTTCGGGTCAACAAGTAAATTTTGCAAAGTCCGAGCTTTCGTTTAGCAAAAATGTCGATATTAATAGACGCTCTGAGATTCAGCAGATCCTTGGTGTGAGGGAGGTTGATAAGCACAAGAGATACCTTGGACTTCCCACCATGATTGGAAGATCCAAGAAGGTGATATTCAGTCAAGTTAAAGAAAGAATATGGAAGAAGATTGGGGGTTGGAAAGAAAAAAGAGGTGCTTCTAAAGTCAATTGCACAAGCAATTCCAACTTACACCATGTTATGTTTTGCTTTCCCTGCTGGTCTTTGTAGAGAAATTGAACATATGTTGTGCAATTACTGGTGGGGCTCAAACGGGTCAAAAAGTTCAGTTCACTGGTGCAAATGGAAGAGATTATGCTTGTCAAAAAGTGAAGGAGGAATGGGATTCCGGGATATGGAACACTTTAACATCGCCTTGCTTGCTAGACAAGGGTGGCGAATCCTGGAGAATCCGGATTCTTTGATAGCTAGACTGCTAAAGGCAAAGTATTTTGCACGAAGGAGTTTCTTGGATGCCCAACTTGGATTCAATCCAAGTTACACTTGGAGATCGATTCTGAAAGGCATGAAAGCTCTGGAATTGGGATGCTACTGGGGGATCGGTGATGACACAACAATTAATGTGTGGAATGAGAAATGGATCCCTAGACCACATTGTTTTAAAGTATTGGGAAATTTCAAAGGGGGAGAGCAGTCTCTTAGAGTTTGTGACCTGATCGATTGGAGTACAACTACATGGAGATTACAATTACTTTGGGACCTCTTTCTGGAGCCTGATGTGGAGCAAATTTTGAAGATACGACTTTGTGAACAGCCGGGAATTGATGAGATCTTGTGGCATCATACAAAGGATGGCTTCTTCACTGTTCGATCGGCATATCAACAACTGCTTCACAATGATCCAGAGATTATGAAAGTCGGAAATTCATCCTCACCAGGTATAATGACTTCTCTTTGGAAGAAAATATGGAAGATCAAAGCTATTCCTAAGGTGAAATCGCTTGTTTGGAGAGCTTGCAGAGGGCTACTACCTGTGAAAGCTAACTTATTCAGGCGATCAATTGTACAAGATGATCTGTGTGGTTTTTGCGGAAGATCAGAATCAATTTCTCATGCCTTATTCTGGTGTCCATCCGCTCAAAAGGTGTGGAAGTTGGTTCCTGAATTTAATCAGTTTCGGATTTCAGCGGGAAGAGTGACAGAAATCATGGACAAAATGTTTGCCAGTTTATCAGGGGATAAAATTGCTCTTTGGGCAACTATTCTGTGGGGCATATGGAGAGGACGGAACCAGTTTGTTTTCGAAGGGCAGGGGCTGATTCCAGAGGATATCATCTCCACTGCTAAGGATCTTACAGAAAGCAAATGCTCTTCCTCTGTTTTTACGTCTTTTCCTGTCCTTAATGAAGCGCAAACAGACAACAAGTGGCAAAAACCGGCAAATGGCTTGATCAAGCTTAACACGGATGCGTCTATCTCAACGGAAGGGTGTGGAATTGGGTTCATTGCAAGAGATGACAGTGGAGGAGTTGTTGCTTTAGGCTCCTAGCGAATCCATGCTACACATGACACCACAATTGCTGAAGCTGAGGCTTTATTATGGGCGCTGAGGGTCTGCTCGGAGCAAAATATAACTCACATCACTGTTGAATCGGATTGTCTCTCACTCATCTCAAAGATCCGGAAGAGGATTCAATGGAGGGGTTATCTTGGAGGGTTGATGTACAAGATTAAAGAAGCAGGTGCAGGCTTTGATGTGTGTGAATTGTTCTCTATTAGAAGATCAGCAAATAGAGCTGCTGATTTAATAGCTAAATCTTATCTGGATGTTCTTTGTTTTTCATCTTTTCCATTCGGTTGGTTTGCTGGTTTGGACAATGTTTTGTTGGAGGATTCTTCTAATTAATGAAGTTCTGGTTTTTCCGCTCAAAAAAAAAGAAAGAGAATTAGCTTTCCCTTCAATATTCAAGTGTTTACACCCTACTTGTCAATAGTATCATACATTTGCTAAAATAACACTATCATGATGAAGGATCATCTAGTCAGCCACCTCCAAGTGCCCCTACACTCTTTGATGGGCCAATCACTCGATCCCGAGCCAAGAAGCTACAAAGTGGAATGCATGTTTTTGTGTGTTACATTTGTGCTAAGGAGGCTAAGGAAGCAGGAGCATGCATGGAATCCAAGGCTAGGGCGGTGTGTGTTGTGAGCGCCGGGGAATCATCGAGCCTTGGCTGTAGCGACGCGCCCTAGCAGGCCAGCGATGCGGCGACGCGCCCCAGCTTAGCGACGCAGCGACGCACCTAGTCCAGCGCCGCGATGCAACGGCGCGCCCTTGCGCAAGCTTGTCCGAGAGTGCGCGCGCGCCTTGCTTGTCCAAACCAGCATGTGTTGATTTTATTGGACTTGTTCTCTTTTGGGCCAGCCTCTATATTGGGCCTTTATTTATCTTAGTTAATTAGACATTTATTTTCTTTATTTCAGAAATTGTTGGACATATAAATAGTTTAGGATTGTTATTTTAAGAATTAGACAACTCAGAATTTGTATTTGCTTTCTCATTGAATAGAGAGAAAACGAGAGCCTTTGGCTTTCAACGAGTGTGTGAATCCGCAGCTTGGTTTGTTTGAATTGTGTCAATACTCGTCGAAGATTGGTGCCTTTCAACGATCACGAGCCCCCTTCTTGTGCTTCAAGGTCTCGATCCTTGTTGTGTAAGATTGTATAAAGGTTGGTTCTTCGTCCATTCTATTAGGATCTTGGTTGAAATACATACCAAGGGTTTAATAGTTGTCTCGAAGGGTTATCCTTCTTTAGTCTGCGTCGGTTTCTTCCATTGAGTCTTCATTTTTGTTTGTTTTCCATTGCTGCGTCATTTCCTTTGATTGAGTCGTGTCTTTCATTTCGAGTTTCATCTTCATTTGTTCTGACCATTGCTTCATTTGTATTTCTCGTCGAGTTGTGAACGTCGAAGATCGGATACCATACGGCTAACCCCGTATCAAATTGGTATCAGAGCTTCGTTGACGACGTTCTTTTCGTTACCACCAAAAAGAGTCTGCAAAAACACCAAAAAGAGTCATCCGGAGATTAGGTTCGATTAATCTAATCTCTTTGAATTGCACTTGAAAGTACTAAATCAGTTTGTTCTTGTGCAGTGGTTTGTTTTTGCCTAGCCAAACACATCCTTAGGCCAAGAAAACCGCCACCCTCAGCCACCACAACCACCAACGCCCACCACTTCCACAAAAATCCGCCCACCACCATTATTTAAGTCAGCCACAAAATTTTTAATTAAGTAGGAGTAAATCTAATTTAATTAAGTCAGGTTCAAAGCTCCTAAGTCCACTCCTACATTAAAGGTTGACCAAATCTTCTCCATATCACCAGCCACCAAATCCACGCCCACCTCCTATTCTTAAGGGAGAACCATTCAACCCACTTTGAATTCAAACCCACGCCCAACTACCCATCCTTCAGCCTATTCCTTCTTCATAAATCAAGGGATTTCGTCCACCTTCATTTCAAACTCAATCCGCCACCTTCTATAACAACTTGCACATTATTTTCGCATTTTAGATAACATTTTATTTTCTATTTTCATTTTCGAAATTATTTGTATTAATTCTAATTATTTCTGATTAAAAAAAAAGAAGAAAAAGAAAATCAAAAAAGAAAAAAAAAGAAAGAAAAGAAAATTAAAAAAAAAGAGAAATCAGAAATCAGATTGTTGTTTCGTTCTTTTATTTCATTCATCTGAAAGTATAGTATTGCATTTCATTTCATTGCATAGTTGTGATTAAATTAGTGCAAGCATATCATCTTCTTCTCTTCTCTTCTTCTTCTCTGAGTTGGACGCCACCATTGGAGTTGATTTCAAACCTTCCATTTTCGAGCCATACCCTCACCCGAACAAACCACTCCAAGTTCATACTTGGTTAAGGAAATCAAGGTGAGAGCAGCTTAATCGAGGTTTGATCTCTTTCTCTTTTCATCTCCATTCTTAAACACGTTTGAGTCTTCTTTTCTTAGACGTTTCTTCCCCAACCTTCATCTTCTCGTGTTTTGTTGCCTACTAATCTTTGACTTGAGTTTGATCATTTCAAGCAGATTGAAACAACGAGCTCGATCACACGCCGAGAGTGAGTGTGAGTGAAACACTTGAGAGGTTGATTTGGATTAAACTAACTTAACAAGTTTGCATTGTAGTGTGTTGTGTTGTTTGTTGCAGAATCATGTCTAACGATAGTGGAGAAGTACGCCACACCCAGAGTCCGGAGCCTATCCATCCCGATGTGTTCAACTTGTTGAACTCACTCAACCAGAACATATCTCGCCTTAATACAAGGATGGCGGCTTTGGAGTCATTGGCAACGCCTACGCCAGGCACCGCGCCGGGCGTAGCCCCGGGTGCCGTTCCAGCGGCGCACCAACAGGACGCGGATGCTGGCCACGAGCAAAGCGCCATCAACACGGGCAAACTACCCCAAGTTGATCCTCTTGTGGCTTCCACATCCCAACACCATGGTTTCCAAAACCAGAATAGGGAAGATCCTCTCAACTCTGCTCATTTACATAATCCCACGGGCAATTTCGCGCGAAGGGTCCCTATTATTGCTCAGCCCACTCCCCTTCGGGATGGGTTCCCTCGTACTAATGATTATCAAGGATTTCAGGGGCAAGGTAGAGCACCTAGTGACATGGAGACGTCCTTTGATGACTATGATGCCGAGGACGATGATTGGGAGAACTATTCTAGGAGGCCAGGGAGGGAGCGCCGAGATGGTAGAGAAAGGCGCCCTAGAAGGTCAAGGGAGCCGGAGCAAGATGGAGTTGGCAAGATCAAGGTGAAGATCCCTTCCTTTGAAGGCACGTGTGACCCGGACACTTACATGGAATGGGAGACAAAAATCGAGCAAGTGTGGAACTGCCACAACTTCGCCGAGTCCAAAAAGGTACAACTCGCAACCCTTGAATTCTCCGGTTATGCACTAATATGGTGGGATAATTTGGTGAAAGAAAGGAGGCACAACTTGGATGCACCCATAGCGAGTTGGGATCAAATGAAGGCGTTGATGAGAGGGCGTTTTATACCACAACATTACGCCCGGGAGCTAAGGCAGCGGCTGGAAAACTTGAAGCAAGGCTCCATGAGCGCCGAGGAGGCCTACAACGCCATGCAAGTGGCGATGGTAAGGGCTAATGTGGTTGAGGATGACGAAACCACAATGGCCAGGTTTCTTCGTGTTCTAAATTCCTCATTATCTCAAGAAGTTGATCTTTTTCCTTATTCTACAATGACTGATCTTTTGCATTTAGCTATGAAGATAGAAAGGAAAAACAAGTTTAGGTACCAAGGAGGGAGGAGCACAAGCAACCAGCCCCATTCATGGAAGGGAAGCCGTGGCCAGCAAGGAAGCTCCTAGGGGAAGGAGGCCACGCATCATAAGGAAAGGAGTCACACAACCGGCGGCCAAAGTGACCAAGCTGGCCGAGCCAAACAGCCTTCAAGCTTTACGCCATCATCATACAACAAGAGCAATTCTAGTGGAGTTTCAACAGCTCAAAAGGGGAGTAATCCTAACTCTAACTCTTCTACTAGAACTAGGGACATTGTGTGTTTTAAGTGCCAAGGTAGAGGACACATGATGAAAGACTGTCCTAACAAGAAAACACTCTTAATCAATCATTTAGGCCAATATGAATCTGAAAGTGAGCATGAACATGATGAACCTAATGATGATTTGCATGATGACAATAATGTTGATGATGAGATTGAGTATGAATCTGGTGAATCTTTGATTGCTAGGAGAACTTTGCATATTAAACCACAAGCATGTGATGATAATCAAAGAGAAAACTTGTTTCACACTAGATGCTTGATCAAAGGGAAAGTTTGTAACATGATCATAGATAGCGGTAGTTGTTGCAATATTGCTAGCTTAGAAATGGTTAATAAACTGCAATTATCTATGACTCATCACCCTAGACCCTATAAGCTGCATTGGATGAATGATTGTGGTGAATTGAAAGTGCATAAGCAAGTAAAGGTTTCTATTAAGCTAGGACATTATGAGGATAATGTTCTTTGTGATGTAGTACCTATGCAAGCTTGCCACATCTTATTAGGACGTCCATGGCAGTACGATAGGAGGGTTGTGCACGATGGATTCACCAACCGAACCACTTTCACCCACAACGGCCAGACCATTGTCCTTAAGCCGATGACGCCTACACAGGTTTCAGAGGAGTGGGAAAGGAAGCATCAAGGTAAGGAGGTAAGTTCTAACCTTGAGGAGGAGAATGGGAAGAAAGGGAAAGCTCGGGGTAAGACGAGCCAACCTCTCAGCCCTACGCCCTCCTCCGCTCTTTTGGTTTCCAAGAGGGAGCTAAAGGACGAGTTTTTGGATGGGGAAACAACGCTTATGCTCTTGTGCAAGGAGCTGAGTTTGTTGAATGCGGAGCTTAAGGCTTCACTACCCCCACGCATTTTGGGGCTCATTGAGGAGTACAAGGACGTATTTCCCGATGAGATACCGGCTGGCTTACCCCAATTAGAGGAATAGAACATCAAATCGATCTCATTCCCGGGGCGTCATTGCCAAATAGGCCAGCCTATCGTATGAACCCCAAGGAGACCCAAGAGGTCCAATCCCAAGTCCAAGAGCTTTTGGATAAGGGATACATTAGGGAGAGTATGAGCCCTTGTGTTGTACCGGTGTTATTAGTACCCAAGAAAGACAACACATGGAGAATGTGTGTCGATTGTAGGGCCATTAATAATATAACGGTAAAGTATAGGCACCCCATTCCTCGTCTTGATGACATGTTAGACGAATTGCATGGAGCCACAATGTTTTCCAAAGTCGATTTAAAAAGTGGCTACCACCAGATCGTATGAAGGAAGGGGACGAGTGGAAAACGGCCTTCAAGACCAAGTTTGGTCTCTATGAGTGGCTCGTTATGCCATTCGGGCTCACAAATGCCCCTAGCACATTCATGCGCTTAATGAACCATGTATTGAGACATTATATAGGGAAATTTGTAGTGGTTTACTTTGACGATATTTTAGTGTATAGCAAATCCCTAGAAGAGCATGAATGTCATTTGAGAGATGTGCTTACCACTTTGCGTCTTGAACACTTGTTTGCTAATTTGAAAAAGTGTGAGTTGTGCACTACTTCTGTCACCTTTCTTGGTTTTGTAGTTAGCTCACATGGATTGCAAGTGGACGAGGCCAAGATCAAGGCCATCAATGAGTGGCCCATGCCTACTTCTGTTGGCCAAGTGAGGAGTTTCCATGGGTTGGCGAGTTTCTATAGAAGGTTCGTAAAGGACTTTAGCACTATTGCAGCCCCATTGACGGAGGTCACAAAGAAGAGGAGTGAGTTTACATGGGGACGTGCCCAGGAGAGAGCCTTCAACACCTTGAAGCTCAAGTTGACGCAAGCTCCCTTGTTAGTGTTACCAGATTTCACACGTCCTTTTGAGGTGGAGTGTGATGCAAGTGGAGTCGGCATTGGAGGCGTGCTCATGCAAGAAGGTAAGCCTATTGCCTTCTTTTCTGAAAAGTTAAAAGGTGCATGTTTAAACTACTCGACCTATGATAAAGAGTTGTATGCTTTGTATCGAGTGCTTAAAACATGGCAACATTATCTTTGGCCTAGGGAATTTGTGCTTAAAACTGACCATGAATCCTTGAAACACTTTAAAAGTCAAGATAAAATGGATAGGAGGCATGGTAGATGGATGGAATTCATTGAAACATTTCCCTATGTGATTAAGTTTAAAAGAGGAAAAGATAATGTTGTAGCTCATGCCTTGTCTAGACGCCACACCTTACTTGTTTCATTAGACTCTAGAGTATTAGGATTCACTTATATTCGTGAGTTATATGAAACTGATCTTGATTTTGGTGATGCGTTTAAAAACTGTCATGAAAAAGGTTGTGATGAAAAATACTATATTCATGATGGTTTTCTTTTTAGAGTTGATAAAGTATGTATACCTCGCTATTCATTACGTTTGTTGCTTGTTGAGGAAGCTCATAAGGGCGGCCTCATGGGACATTTTGGGAGGGACAAAACTTATCATACTCTTAGGGCTCATTTCTATTGGCCACATATGCTTAGGGATGTTGAGAATGTTGTTAAGAGATGCATTGATTGTCTTAGAGCTAAATCTAAACTTATGCCACATGGACTTTACACACCTTTGCCAACGCCTACAGCCCCTTGGGAGGACCTTTCTATGGATTTTATAGTTGGGTTACCTAGAACTAAGAAGGGTAGAGATTCAATCATGGTGGTAGTGGATAGGTTTAGCAAGATGGCGCATTTTGTAGCATGTCATAAGACCGATGATGCTACTAATGTGGCTGGATTGTTCTTTAGGGAGATAGTCAGATTGCATGGGATTCCTAAGACCATAGTTAGTGATAGAGACACTAAGTTCCTTAGCCATTTTTGGAGAACTTTATGGAACAAACTGGGGACTAAGTTGCTGTTTTCTACCTCTAGTCACCCTCAAACCGATGGCCAAACCGAGGTGACCAATAGGACATTAGCGACGGTTCTTAGGGCTATCATTAGGAAGAATTTGAAGCTGTGGGAAGAGGCATTACCTCACGTGGAGTTTGCATATAACAGGATTGTCCATTCTTCTACTAAATTGACTCCATTTGAATGTGTTTATGGTACTAACCCTCTAACCCCACTAGATCTTACCCCATTGCCAATGAGGGAGAATGAGCACTTAGATGCAGGGAAACATGTGGAGTTCATTAAGGAATTGCATGCTCGAACCAGGCTGAAATTGGAGCAAAAGGCCGAGTACAATGCAAGGAGAGCTAATCATGGAAGGCGTCACATTGTTTTCCAGCCCGGAGACTTGGTGTGGGCGCATTTGAGGAAGGAGAGATTTCCGGAGCGAAGGAAGAGCAAGCTGTCCCCTCGAGGAGATGGACCTTTCAAGGTGCTTCAACGAATCGGGGACAATGCATACAAGTTGGAGCTGCCCGGAGAATATGGAGTAAGCGCCACCTTCAACGTCGCTGATCTCACGCCATACCTTGCCATTGATGAAGACTTGGATTCGGGGTCGAATCCTTTTCAAGAAGGGGAGGTTGATGAAGGATCATCTAGTCAGCCACCTCCAAGTGCCCCTACACTCTTTGATGGGCCAATCACTCAATCCCGAGCCAAGAAGCTACAAAGTGGAATGCATGTTTTTGTGTGTTACATTTGTGCTAAGGAGGCTAAGGAAGCAGGAACATGCATGGAATCCAAGGCTAGGGCGGTGTGTGTTGTGAGCGCCGGGGAATCATCGAGCCTTGGCTGCAGCAACGCGCCCCAGCAGGCCAGCGATGCGGCGACGCGCCCCAGCTCAGCGACGCAGCGACGCACCTAGTCCAGCGCCGCGATGCAACGGCGCGCCCTTGCGCAAGCTTGTCCGAGAGTGCGCGCGCGCCTTGCTTGTCCAAACCAGCATGTGTTGATTTTATTGGACTTGTTCTCTTTTGGGCCAGCCTCTATATTGGGCCTTTATTTATCTTAGTTAATTAGACATTTATTTTCTTTATTTCAGAAATTGTTGGACATATAAATAGTTTAGGATTGTTATTTTCAGAATTAGACAACTCAGAATTTGTATTTGCTTTCTCATTGAATAGAGAGAAAACGAGAGCTTTTGGCTTTCAACGAGTGTGTGAATCCGCAGCTTGGTTTGTTTGAATTGTGTCAATACTCGTCGAAGATTGGTGCCTTTCAACGATCACGAACCCCCTTCTTGTGCTTCAAGGTCTCGATCCTTGTTGTGTAAGATTGTATAAAGGTTGGTTCTTCGTCCATTCTATTAGGATCTTGGTTGAAATACATACCAAGGGTTTAATAGTTGTCTCGAAGGGTTATCCTTCTTTAGTCTGCGTCGGTTTCTTCCATTGAGTCTTCATTTCTGTTTGTTTTCCATTGCTGCGTCATTTCCTTTGATTGAGTCGTGTCTTTCATTTCGAGTTTCATCTTCATTTGTTCTGACCATTGCTTCATTTGTATTTCTCGTCGAGTTGTGAACGTCGAAGATCGGACACCATACGGCTAACCCCGTATCATATCATCAATAAAAAAAAATGCTACACAACCAGAGAACTCCCGGATGCCCTACAATCGGCTCCGTCAATTCACTCAACCTAATCAAGACCGACAGTTCTTCAACACACAACAAATATAGATATGGAATAATGGATCTCTCTTTCTGAGGCCCAGATAAAGAGACAATGGTGATGCATCTTATCTTATAATCAACACCACCCAGACATCACAAAAACACAACTGCACTAGCTGAATTCGCATGATTTGCTTTGATGGGTAAACAAACTTAAGTTGGGCAGGTAAGAATGGGTAACGGCTACATCTATGTACAAGATAAACATTAACCTTTTTATTTTATTTTATGGCATACACCAAAAGTCCGTGAATTTACTTCGATTTTTTTACATAACTAAAAGAATTTTCCGTGGGTGGAGAACTGGAGATCGATTGGGCTCCAATTCTCCTTAAGATGAGGCAATGTGCAAACAAACTCGTCATTTTATGTATCTTTTACTTTTTACAAGTAGCTTTTTATTTTCTTCCAATTTTAGTAAATTTGATGCTTTTTTTTTGTTTGAGTAAATTTGATGCTGATAAAGTAGGGTTAGGACTTAGGATTAGGTTGAGCATCTAAAAATTTTCTATCATTACTATATACTAAAACGAAGATTAAAATAATATATAAAACAGTCTCATATTAAATCACATCACCCATTTTTTTAAATCAAAATTGGTTACGATTTAATTAGATTATTTTTAATTAGTTATATTTATATATTAAACAAAACAATCAATTAATATATTAGTTTTATTTTTGGATAAGATAGTTTTTTAGATAAGATACTTATACTATTTTAAAAATATCTTTCCTTGTATAAATTTTAAATAATTTTTTAAAATGATATATTTTTGTAACAAGATACGTATAATTTATTAGAAATATCCTTAGATACATCAATTTAATCAAAATTTAACAAATACAATTAAATAATACAATAATTTTATAAAATCTAGTACAACGCAGGGGAATTAAAACTAGTTTATAATGCTAAATGTGTAAATCTTCTTTTCACATTGTTATCCAATTTTTTTTTAACTTAAATAAATATTATCTAACAAGTTATATATCTGGGTGTGTTATTTAGAGCGGTGCAATATTAGACCGGACCGTAAATTTATGCTCCAGACTAAATTGGAAAGTAATATATATTTTTAAAAATTGTATATAAAAAGTTAATCTATTATTTATATTTGGCATAAAATCTCAATTTTTACGGTTCATTTAATTTTACCATTTTTAACATAAAAATACTAAAGTTTTATAATAAGATATACAAACCCGGCCCTTACGGTCCAAAATCGGACTGGACCATAATCAGTCCCAACCATATTAATCCGTTCTGATCCATGATTCAAATGTTACAAAATTTACGGCTCATTGGTCCAAACCGGGACCACATATTTCGGTCTGTTGTTACAAGAACGATACATTCACGGGCAAAAAAACATATTTTTTATTATGGAGGCTGAAAGAACTTATTACAATTAGAGGCCTTTTAAGAGTGTACTTATAGGAGGCTACGTCCCTGAAACCTCATGTCTGTCGGAGGTTTTGCCCCTAAACCACTTGTGAATACCGGTTAGCAACATATTCAAGACACATACATTAACATAGTCCGGTCTAAACCAGATGAACACCCTGAAGCAAGATAATTTGCTCAACAAAATAAAAAAGATTTGGAGGATAGGGATGTTGTTTCGTTTAATTTCGAATTTCCGATGTGCTTTTGTTGGATACATTTGATGGACCTTTGGACGTACTGCTTTTTGTTGGGTTTGAAGAAAATAGTAATTGGCCCAAATTTGAGGCCCAATAGTAGTGTTTGGGCGAACACTTGCATTTCCCATAGAGAAGACCCAAATGATCCAATGGAATGAATGGATCCACTGGCTAACTCTTAAGATTACTTTGAAGCCGAAGTAGAACCAGCAATGTAAAGTAGAATATGCTTCAATTCTAATGGAGATTTAAATCATATATTTGAAAATTTTAAGAATTGCAACAATCCCAATTGGTTCTAGAGTGCATGAAATTTTGTGGTAAGACGTTCAAATTTTTTAGTTAAGAATATTGTTTTTTTTTTGTGAGGGCACTGCCCATGAGAGTCGAACCCTTGAGATTTAACCGTTTGACTAGATATCCGAAGATGTTAAGAATATTGTTTATGAGAATCGTGGTACTACCCTGAAATTCTAGCCGTAGATACTAGGAGGTAAGATGTTCAAATTAAAAATGTAAAGCTTAGAACTCAGTTTTTTTCCCTTTTGATTGGAATTTGGAATCATTAGTTGTTGAGACCGATCTAATATTCTAATCATTCAAAACGAGATTTTATTGAATTAAGAAATGGTCACGGAGATAGGACTGGTTCAATCATTTGAAAAGGAGGGACCTTAAGTAGAATTTTCTTCTTTAAATTGACATGTTTATCGCTTTCATGTGTGTAATTAATACTTTTATGGATCTTCGAGGCATTTTATTAAAAGGCAGAAAAAGGGAGTTAAGTAGTTATCAAACGAAGGATAGTCCGACCTCTTATAGTATCAAACAGTAATAAATAATTTCCTCCGGCGGGGCAAGTAATACATGGAAACCTATAGGAAAACAAAAAGCAATAGAAGCGAGGCGATCGACAACAATATTCGCCTCTTGATACACATGACAGAATTGTACAGTCTAATCCCTACTAATAAAGCCTTGACATTGCTTAAACAGGCTGAACAAAGGATTACTCTTATTTATTCTAGAATTTAAAAGACCAATAGCTAAGCTCGAATCAGACTCCAAGATCACCTGTCTAAAGCCCATATCCCAAACAAGCTGGAGGCCATCACAAACCCATGCAACATTTGCCCATTATGGTCCCTAAGAACGCCACCAGCCGACACCTTGCAGCCCTCCTTAACGGCTCCGTCCGTGTTTAATTTAATCCCGGCCACATCCGGTTTATTCCAAGACATACCCTGCATAATAGCACTAGACGAACTACTAGAACAAAGAGATGTACCTGGTTTAAAAATTATATATACCAAGACACATCCGGTTTATTCCAAGTTTGTTTCAACCGAAAAAAAAATATACCAAGTTCCATCCATAAAAATAAAATAATCAGTAAAATTTATGAGGAAACACTAGATCATTCATGAAATAAGGATATCACTGGTTTAAACATTATATATGATTTTTTTGGCCGAAGTATATATAATAAGAATATAAGATTGATGTGAAGTGAATCATGGGATTCATGGCATGCATGTGCTCAGCTCAAAGCAAATATCAAAAAAATAAAATAATAATATGATATTTCGTAGTACAAAAATGATCTTCCTTTTAATTTCTTATGGGTTTGGAATTATTTTGCTAATCAAATTACGAGGGTCCTCGCCAGTTAGTTGGGCACATCATGGTAGGGATCCGACAGCGATTCAATTGATTCGAATAGTGCGACAAATATATGGAATCACAATGAAATAGATTGAACTAATTAATAATCGTTTTTTTTTAATCTTTGTCCTAAAAACATAAGTTAATTAAAACATATTCCCTCCGATTCAAAATAAGTGTCGTTTTAGGTTTTGATACAAATTTTAAGAAAAGTATTAATTAAATTCAAAATCTTAAATTTTTTCTCAATCTTATCAATCACCACCTTTTTGAACCAATGAATACATAGTTTTAGTCAATAAAAACACATTCCAATAAGCATTCTCATAACTCACTCCTAATCAATTGCCTAGAAAATTTAAAACGACACATAAAATGGATCAAAAATAAAGTTTTAAAATGACACTTATTTTGAATCGGAGGGAGTATTATTTAAAAAAAATTAAAATCCTATTAGAAAATTAATAAACTTAACTAATTATTCATAAATAAATACAAACTTACAAAATATTACTATTTTAAGAAGCTTAACCTATGTCCTTTGTGCCCTCCCGTTAAATCGAGATACTATATTTTCTATTACTAGGCTTATCGTGTTCTGTTTTGGGGCCTTTGGTCCATAATTTGTTTAGCTTTTCTTAAGTCGCTATATATACTTAAACGCCTCTCATTCTAATTAGTTCTTTCAATCTCCGTAATTAAGAATTTTGTTTCTCTGCCCATAGTTGAAAACAATAATTATAAAATTTTAATTAAATTTTAGTACATAACAAACATAGGCTAACGAATCACACAAAATCAAGTATTCTAATTGAGAATCCTAAAAGTATAGGACATCTTTTCGGATGATGTTCCTAAAATCCGAATCAAATGCAAGTGTGAGAGAGAGAAGACACGACGAAACGATCCAACAATGTAGTCTATCAAGAAATTGTATTGCCCAAAAAACATGAGAAACGTTCCAAATTTGAAAACGAGCAAGGAAGCAAATGATGTCACGCCTATCAACTCAATCTCTCCTAGACAGCGCCGGTCACCAAGAACGACATTGACTAGCAACAAATTATCGCCCTTGACCTGGATATGAGAAATGTCACATCAGGTGGCCTCAAGAATTTCCTAGCATAGAGCGATGACCTCGTAATCAGAACAAACTAGTGGCTTATCAGTTTATTGTCAAAATGGATTGGTGAGCCAAAGTGGTCGTGGAGAATGAATCCAAAAGAGGAGACGCCATCTAAGCCAACTGCACTATCAAAATTAAGCTTAATGTGGTTAAATTTTATTTTTTTCCCACTTTGTCTTTGTTCATCCATTTCTACCTTTTGGGCATCTCGAACCATTTCAAAGACCAACTGGTTTTCCCACATTTTCCCAATCATTAATTTGGGAACGAAAAAAGTCGTAGATATTACTCTGGGTGTTTGAGTTTCAAAGACCACTTTCTTGTTCCTGAAGTACCAAATGCAACACCAAACACTTGTTATATTTCCTATTTTGTCTTTGGATGACATGGATTGGATTTCATCAAGCAGTTGGTGCGGGTTTTTTGATTTCAAGGTCAACCTAATCAATAAACCGCACTATCTTTGGGTTAATCGAATTTAGTGTTGTTTTAGGGAAAGAGCATTTTAGTAGGATGTGCGTTATATCTTCATTAGGGTTATCATATACTACACAACCTTGTGAAACAAGGATGTGGTTCGTCGCAAGCCTAATTTTCCTAGCAACTTTCAACATGAAGTTTTCATTTTCGGTGGAATATCTAGTTTCCTAATCCAATCTAGGTTGATCTAGGGCTCTCCTTTGTTATCATAGATCCATTGCATTGTGAAATGTGTAGAGTACCACCCATTTTTGCTTGGCTGCCAATAAACCGTGTCCGAAATTTTATTGATGGGCGTAATAATTTGGGAGAGACGGATAACATCCTCGAGGTTTAAGACCTAGTGTAATTTTCCAAAATCCTAGGTATTGTCCTCACGAAGGTATTCATTAACATGTTCCTTTCGATTTATGTTGTTTGTGGTATTTGTCTTTGGTTGTAAATCGCTTTTATCGGTCCAATTATTTTTTCAAAAATGGATTGTTTTACCATCATCGACTTGCCAGAGAAGTCCCTTGAGGAAGAGTAAGTCTCATCAGTTTAGACCATTGTCATGATGTTATTTGTTTTTTGGTATCACTATAGAGTCCCACAATTTTGAGTTATTTTTCAGTAACGATTTTAACCTAGGTATTATTTAGTTCCACGAGAATTTTCCACAAGAGTTTCATTTGGAGAACTTAATTGATTTATCACGTCGGCATTTGCGATCCCCACACCCTCATGAGTTGGGGACCGACATATCGAATTTCAGTTAATCAGAGGTTTATAGTTACTTTCCTTATTCTAAATTTTGTTTATTTATTTTATCTAAATCTTTTAGGGTCGACTTGGGTAGTAAAAATGATTGCATAAGGTAGTTCGGTTGTGTTGAGAGATTTTCTTTAATCAAAGCTTTTGGGCCTTCCTAAGATAAGGTGTTAGCTTTACATTTAGACAGTTGGGCATCGGTTCTCAAGGTTAAGGGTTTGAATGCGTTCTTTGTCATTCCACCATTGATAATAGGACACTCGAGATATTTATCCAAACCGTCCACATTTACAATCCGAAAGATTTGTTTGATTTGATCTTATTTGGCAAGTGGGTGACAGACATACAATTAATTTCTAGACTGATGCATAGGTAACACACATACCACTATTTAATTTTCTACAACCACCAGATGGTGCGGATGTTGAGAATTGTAGAGTGGCTTAATTCATCACTACAAGAAAAAATAAAACCTCATAGGATTATCCAAATATGTATTAGAGGACACGTTGGACGCCATTAAAACTAATATAATACCACAAAACCACATTCAAGATAGATTGTACTGGCGGCCAAGCAAAAACGGATGGTTCTCCACAACATCAACTATAGAACTAATATCAAAACAGCACAACCAGACAGACAGTGAAATAAGCTAGATTATGCATCGCGCAAAATTAAAATATTTTTATGAAAATTGCGTAATAATGAATTACCCACAAAAGAGCGATTAGTTCAAAAACACGTTGATGTAACCCTTAACTGCTCTGCCCTTAGTGCAACTACCATCTAAAAGATAGTACACACCTATTTCTTGAATGTCCATATTCCAAAGAGAATTTGAAACGGGTTAATAAACAAATACAACCACAAATACACAACATAGAAACAAATCAAAGAAATATCCTAGGCATCCTAAACCGGCTTAGTAGGGCTGAGCATGGGTCGGTTCAAACCGAAATTTTAAGCCGAACCGAACCGAACGGAAACCGATCTTATTCGGTTCAGTTTTTGGTTTAGGAATTTTCCGAAATTCGGTTTCGGTTTCGGTTAAATTTCGGTTTGGTTTGAATTTTCCAAAGAATAACCTTCTATTAATTTAAAACCGAAACCGAACCGAACCAATTCGGTTCGATTTTCGGTTCACCTTAAATGAAATTTCGGTTTTCGGTTCAGTTGGTTTTTGGCGGTTCGGTTCGGTTTTGAACCGATGCTCAACACTACAGCTTAGAATGAAGTTAACAAAGGAACAACTAGTTGAACTTTTTACCACTTGGTGTTGTTTATGGAAAATTCGAAACCAAACTATTTTCAACCAACATGGAAGCAACATCATCACTAAACTAGAAGAATACATCAAACAAAAAAATTCAAAATTGGCATAAAGCCAAGAAATTAGACATCAAGGGGAATATAATAATGCTATTAGCAAATATAGGAAACGATGATTCGACCAAAAAAATATAGAAAACGATGATAAATAAACAGAATACCAAGAAAAGACCACCGCAAGCTGTTGTCACAATTAAATTTTGACGGATAAAAAAAAGAAACTGGTATGACTACGACAGAGTATGTCATAAAAAGCCATTTTGGGGATGTAATCCACCTCGATGCACATACCAAATTACCAATAAAAATTAGAATGCATTACAAGTTTAAGCAATGGGCCTATACTTTGCGATAAAAGAAGCTAGGAAACGAAATTTACTAAAATCGAATTTGAAGGAGACAATATCATTGTAATAAAGACCGTACTAGGAGATAAATCATGTCCTTGACATATTGATTAAACTTTAATTGTTATTTTTCCACTTGATTAAATTTTGTCATTTTTCACTTAAGATTAAATTAGACTTAACATAGAGCTCCGTGCTCTCATATGAAAGCATGAAACCTCGTTTCCTCCTAATCTTTATGTTGTTAAAAAAAAGTAGTCCAAACAATTACCGGAACTCAGAATTCTGACCCAACTTGTTCAATAATTACAAAATCCAAGCCTAATCAAAATTGATTACCAAATGTGGTCCGTGCGGAGTGGAAAGTCACGTGGACGGACAAGGAGTTTACTCTTTATCTACGTGTTTAATAAGCTTTGTTGTGGTTGTGTGTGAGTGAACCACTTTCTTCTGTCTCTTTCCCATCCCCTCCCAAATTCCACAATCTTTCAATTTATTTCCCTGCAATAATAAGATCACAATCTTCAGACCCTATCATTATCTCTTTTAAAATAAAGGATCATATCCAGAAGCAGTTGCCATCTCTCTGTCTCTGTACTCTGATCAATTCTTTCTCTGAAATAGAGAGATTCTTTTAAAAGCTCTTCAGATGGTTCGGTTGAAAATCTCCCTGGTTTCCTCTGATTCGAAACCCCAGTTTCTGTTAAGCATCTGAAAATCAAGAAACAGAAATTTGGGGGTTATTTTTTTGTGGGATTGAAAACAGGCGAATTCAAAATGGCCGGGATGATTCCTGGTGTTAAAGCTGCTCGGAGGAGAAGAATCCACCAGAGTGGCGCCGGCGCCGGCACCGGTGGGTGGTCGGATTTCAGTACTGGTGGTTCAGTGGGCGTCCATGGCTTCACTAGGCGCTCTGTTTTTTGTCTTTTTGCTAGCAGCTTTGAAGCCAATCCTATCTCTGCAATCTCTACTATGGTAATAAAATCCTGTCTTTGAATTTCTGTAAAATCAGACTGATTATTATTTCTTCTTATTTTCTTATAATAAAAATTGTGTGATACAGGATAGAAGTGGGGTGAACAGGACATGCCAAGATGAGATGCTTGGACGTCTGGCTAGAGAAGCCAAAGTGAGGTTGGATGAGAGGCTCAGATCACAGAGGACATCACTCATCAAAAGGTAAAATATCTCAGATTGAATCCGATTTCTGTACAATCCTGATTTTTGAATTTTCTAGTTACAGGTTTGGCCGATCTTATTTCTTGTGCATTGAATGAGTTAGGCTGATTTGAAATTATTCATAAATATTAACAATTATGTGTGCCAATGATAGCAACAGTGATCTAAGTGAAGAGAGAGTAAGAATGATGGCGAGGGAGCTGAAAACCGAGGTGTTTGGGTCAAACAAGAAGAAGCTAAAGCTGTTGAGATGGGCAAGCAGATTTGGCGGGAAAAAGTCAGCAGAGGAGGAGGAGGAAGAAGAAGAGTGTGCAGTTTGTTTAGAGCATTACAAGGTGGGTCAAACCTTGGTCAACCTTCCATGTGCACACAGGTTTCACTCTACTTGCCTTTTACCTTGGCTTCAAGACCATGCTCTTTGCCCTTGTTGTAGAACTCCCATTTTGCCCTAAAAAATATTAAACCTCTCTTGGATTTACCGGCTTTGAATACGGGTGGATAGATCTATTTTATTGTCTTGGATCAACTTCATCTGTCAATAGTACAGGCAAATTATTGTATTGTACATGTGAAAAAATAATTTGAATATCTTGTGGATCCACCTTTGTCTGTTGTTAACAATCAGTCACCGTAGACAGCCTTGAAATTGTGCACAAGAGTGTTTGATGTGTTCACTTGTGGTTGGCAAACCCACCCTTAGACCTTAGTGTGTGGATGGAAATTTTCCATCTGGAAATAGACAAAGTATCAATGGAAGAAACGTATTGAAGAGAATGAAGTGCTATGGAGAGCGTCTATCATGCATCAAGTTAATGATTAATAAAAGTGATGTAATATTAGTTGAGATGATGATGTGTAATGAGGCATAGTATAAATAGTGCTCAGCTGTCATTTTTGTAAGCTGAAAAACACATTTCCAGAAATTCAATAATAATAACTCTCTTCTCCCTGTGTTTTCTCTCTCGAATCCTCTTGATCAAAGTATAACATGGTATCAGACTTCGTTCTTCGATCCTGATTTTCTTCGATTTCTCCTTGAATCAAATCAAAGCAATTTCATTCTTCAATTGCTCGATTCATGGATAATCAAAATCAATTTCCTCCGCTGCAAACTTCGCCGACGAACAACGCGTGGAATCGCCGGTTCACTTCCGACAATCTCGATCCGTGGGATGAGCTGTATCTTCACCATTCTGATCATCCAGCCTACGTGCTATCTACAGCTCCTCTTGATGAGCACAATTATGCACAGTGGCGTCGATCGGTTGAGGTATCGCTTTTAGCTAAAAACAAGTTAGGTTTTGTTACTGGAGCTTGCCGAAAACCTAATCTTGATTCTCCTCTTCATGCTCACTGGGAAAGATGCAATAATATGATCATTTCCTGGCTCTTACATTCTGTCAACAAAGAAATTGCTCAATCAATCTTGTTTTGCAAATCTGCTGCTCAAATCTGGTCTGAATTAGAATCGAGATTTGGAAAATCTAATCGCACAAGATTGTATCAGATCCAACGCGAACTGAATTCTCTTTCTCAAGGTACATCCTCTGTTACTGCTTACTTTACAAAGTGTAAAGTGCTTTGGGATGAATATATGATGCTGATTGAACACACGCCTTGTACTTGTGGATCAACTGCGGTTGCTAGTTCAATTTTGCAAGATCATCAGGTTCTTCAGTTCCTAATGGGACTCAATGATGCTTTCTCTGTTACTAGAGGCAATATATTGTTCCTTAATCCGCCACCTACTCTAAGCTCAGTTTATCGGATGGTGCTTGAAGATGAATCTCAGAGGGCTATTAAAATTCACACATCGAATCTTGATGAATGTACTGCTTTGGCATCACAGAAAGATGCTAGGGGATCTAATTCTTCCAAAGATTCTTCCAAGGAAAAGGATAATCGTGGTCAAAGAACAGGCAAACGACCTTACTGTGACCATTGCAAAAAGCCATATCATGTTAAAGAGAAATGTTGGAAGTTGCATGGATATCCAACTAACAATGATTCTAAAGTGGCAGCTACTGCTGGATCTTCGAGCTCATCAACAAATTCTGCCTCTGTGGGTCAACAATTCACTCCTGAACAGTTTGATAAGCTTCTCAGTTTGCTCAACCAACAGCCTTCAGCTTCTTCCTCTCATGACACTTGTGCTTTCTTGGCTGGTAAATCATACTGTTTCCTTTCAGATTCTTATCAGTCTTCATGGATTCTTGATAGTGGAGCCACAGACCATATTACACCTAATCTGTCCTTCTTACATAATTCTAGTTTTGTGCCTAAATCTTCCTCTATCATCATGCCTAATGGCCATAAATCTTTAGTGCACAATTCTGGCCAGATATCCTTGACATCTGATATTCACTTGTCTCATGCATTACATGTTCCTGATTTTTGTTTTAATTTGTTATCAATTAGCAAATTAACAAAGGAACTCAATGCCAATGTCATTTTTACTCCTACTTCATGCTTTCTTCAGGCCCCTTTGATGAAGAGGCCTCTGTTGATTGGTAAAGAAGATAAAGGTCTTTATGTGGCCAACACTTCCTCTTCACCACAAAAAGCTGTTTCTCCTCCAGACTCCACATGTTTGTCCTCTTCCGCTTTCAATAAAAGCCTAGAGCTATGGCATTGTCGCATTGGTCATTGTGCCTTTGACCAACTCAAATTTCTACCTTTTGTTTCTAGTAATGCTACAAAGCATCCCTTCTTGTGTAAGATTTGTCCAAAAGCTAAACAGCATAAAAAGCCTTTTCATACTTCTCTTAGCAAAGCTGATCATCCTTTTGCTTTGTTACATATAGATACCTGGGGACCATATAAATGCCCCACATACAATGGCTTTCGTTTCTTTCTTACCATTGTTGATGATTGTACTCGTTGTACTTGGACTTTTCTGATGACAAATAAAAGTGATGCCCTATCTGTCCTAAAAACCTTTGCTTCAATGGTTCATACCCAATTCAATACAAAAATAAAAGCCATTCGAACTGATAATGCTCCTGAATTTCTTGACTCAAATGCCAATTCTTTCTTCAATTCTCTTGGCATTTTACACCAGACTTCATGTGTTGAATCCCCTTTCAACAAAATGGCATTGTTGAGAGGAAACACAAGCACTTACTTGAAGTAGCTCGTGCTTTATTCTTTCAGTCCAATGCTCCTTTAAAATACTGGGGTTTATGTGTTTTGACAACTACATTCCTCATTAATAGAACTCCCTTACCCTCCTTACAAAACAAATCCCCTTATCAACTCCTTTTTTCCAAACCACCAGATTACTCTTTCTTAAGAGTGTTTGGCTGTCTTGCCTTTGTCAATACCTTGAAAAGAGCTAGAGATAAATTTCAACCACGAGCCACCCCATGTGTTTTTCTTGGCTATTCTTATAATAAGAAAGCCTATACTGTCCTTGACCTTCATACACAAAAAGTTTTCCATTCCAGAGATCTTACATTTCATGAAGGTCACTTTCCTTTTCATCACAATAATCAATTGCATTCTTCAACTATTTTACCCCCTGTGCAATCTGATTTTCCATCCCATATTTTTACTCCTATACATACAAATATTTCACCTGATTCTCCAGATTTTCCAGATCCTTCTCCTTCACATTCTGTTTCTTCATCATCTTTACCCTCTCAAAATCCTTCTCCTCAGAATTTTGTTCCAAGGAGATCCTCTAGAATTCCTCATCAGCCTGCTTATCTTACTGATTACATTTGTAACCTAGCTCCAAATTCAAAATTTCATATTAAATTGCTTAATCCTTCTCAACTACCCACATCCCATCTTGCTTTAATCTCACACCTTACTTCATATTCTGAGCCATCCTCTTATCATGAAGCCTCCAAAGACTCTAATTGGGTTATTGCCATGGACAAGGAAATAAAGGCTCTTCAATCCAATGAGACCTGGGATCTTGTTCCATTGCCAAAAGGGAAGAAAGTTGTGGGCTGTAAATGGGTGTTTAAAGTCAAACTCAAGGCTGATGGAAGTCTGGAACGCTATAAAGCAAGGTTAGTAGCAAAAGGGTTTACACAAAAGGCTGGTATTGACTATCATGAAACTTTTTCTCCAGTTGTAAAAATGTCAACAATAAGAACTATCATTTCAGTGGCTGCATCAAAGAAGTGGTTTTTACATCAATTAGATGTAAATAATGCCTTCTTGCATGGAACTATACAAGAAGAGGTTTATATGAGAGTTCCTGAAGGCATGGCTAATCCTGAAAATCTGGTGTGTTGACTAAGGAAATCATTATATGGGTTAAAGCAGGCTTCCAGACAGTGGTTTCATCGGTTGACATCATTTTTGCAAGCTACTGGTTATATACAATCAAAGAATGACTATTCTTTATTCACCAAAAGAGTAGGTCTTCATATTACCATAATAGCTGTGTATGTTGATGACTTGTTGATTACTGGATCTGATGAATCTGAAATTGTCAATCTCAAAAGCTCTCTGGATAATGAGTTCAGCATTAAAGACTTGGGACTACTTCATTATTTTCTGGGGTTAGAAGTGTCCTATCTGCCTCAGGGAATTGCTTTGACACAAAAGAAGTTCACCAAGGAATTATTGGAAGAGGTTGATTTATCTTCTCTGAAATCAGTATGTTCACCTTTACCTCTCAACTGCAAGTTAATGCCTACTACAGGTTCTCCTCTAACAGATCCTTCCAAGTATAGAATGCTTATTGGAAAATTAAATTTTCTTACTCATACAAGGCCAGATCTCTGCTTTGCTGTTCAGACTTTAAGTCAATTTATGCAGAATCCTTATTCAGGACATTATGATGCTTTACTTCATACTCTTCGATATGTCAAAGGCACCAGTGGATGTGGCATTCTTCTTAATGGTTGTGACAAACCTGTTTTAACTGCATACTCTGACAGTGATTGGGCATCATGTCCTATTAGTAGACGATCAGTTACTGGATATGTGTTGCTTCTTGGAGAGTCACCTGTCAGTTGGAAGTCTAAAAAACAGGGTGTTGTGTCCAGAAGTTCAGCTGAAGCCGAATATCGTGCAATGGCACAAGCAGCTACAGAAGTCACATGGCTCATAAGGTTGCATAAAGATCTAGGTATGGGTACTTTACATCCTGTGCAGCTTCATTGTGACAACAGCTCGGCTCTACAAATTGCTAAGAACCCGGTGTTCCATGAGCGAACAAAGCATATCGAAATTGACTGCCATTTTACAAGGGACAAGGTTATGGAAGGTCTGTTGCAATTATCTTATGTTCCTACTGCACAACAGTTGGCAGATGTATTCACTAAAATTTTGCCTTCATCACAACAAAATCTTATTCTCTCCAAGCTTGGAATGTTCTTCTCAGAGTCAAACATGCCCAGCTTGCGGGGGGGTGAAGAGTGATGTAATATTAGTTGAGATGATGATGTGTAATGAGGCATAGTATAAATAGTGCTCAGCTGTCATTTTTGTAAGCTGAAAAACACATTTCCAGAAATTCAATAATAATAACTCTCTTCTCCCTGTGTTTTCTCTCTCGAATCCTCTTGATCAAAGTATAACAGTATTGTTATCCATCTTAAGGAAATAAAGAAAATTGATACTTCCGGGTCTCTTCAAATGGAGGCAATCATTGCAAAATTGCCTTCTCCTTCATACTACTAAAGAGTTGTTCCTAGAACGTACAACTTTAGAAAAGTTTGTGGATCGAGACCACTTGCTAGTTTATGACCCGGACTCAAGCTAAATCGGATCGTGACTTCCCTGGGCTTTGGCCCGGGTTGGAGGTAGCAAGCTCGTGTTAACTCCAAGTGAATGTGCTTATTAATGCTGGTGTGATGATCCATTTGAAGAGTTGGTCCAATTCTGAAGATGTAGGGCCACTTCACTTCTTTGATGAAGCGTTTAAGTGAAACACGTCGTTCAAGTCGAAACAAAGCGTTGTATTGCGTGCCGCCTCCGACCTAGCTACACAACCAACTTGTGCAAAGTTGCCCCCTCCCATCCGAAGATCCTGGATCCGCCACTGATTGCTATTATGGTTTAAGATCAACATATTGGCAGAATTATTGAATTGAATATGACTGACGTTGAACAAACAATCATTAAGGGTTGTTGGGGGAACGATTCAGACGCCATTTGTGCAATGATTTATCTCAGTGATCTTATCAACCCTATCGAAACATTAATGTCTGGATTTGTTAGTCTAGCATTCAATTTTATACGCAATCTTCTTTGGCCGTACTTATTTAAAATTTACACCACAAGATTTCATAAGCATATATTTTTGGTACAAGATTTCATAAGCATATATGTATACACAAAAAAGATAGTATTGAAAGTAGATTGTTGATCAAGCTCATTCAGACATCAATATGTATAATTGGTAACCTAACATTTAATTTCATTTTTATATATGCTTCGAACCACACCCTTCAAGAACCGAACAATGGTTAGTAGAATCGTTGGCTCGCCTATGACCTATGGGCGTATTCATTCATGGTACCCAGATTCCTTAAATAACCAGATTTCTTTCAATATCAAAAATCCTTGAATTAATGTCTTGATTCTTTGAATAATTACATGCCTTGAATATCCAAAGCCCTACTTACACTTGATTTTTTGTTTAGTTCTATTTGTCCTCCAGATATTTTATCCAAAATTATCCAATATTACCTTTGTATTACCCAATCAAAAGCAAAACAAATTTAATATATTTATCATTCACCTTTTTCCAATATGAAATTAATAGGGGTAATTTAGTAAGATTAGAACATGTCTTAATATATGTGCATTACACAATAAGGATAAGTACAACTAAACGGAGAGAGTATTAGCATTCATATACATGTAGGGAGAGCAGCATCATTAATGTCGTCAAAGTCCCTACATAATTTACCTTCGAGCATTTGGTCGAGCGATCAAAACCTAACCTTAGGATAGTAGTAACCCGAGGCCTTTATTTCGATCTCAAGTAAAATTGTTAGAGCATATTGAACCTTACCTAATAAAAAAAGTTCTACATACTTTAGAATATAGTAACTAAAGCCGCAAACCAAAATTATTTTGGGATCCCAATTGCGAGTTTGCGACGTTACAACTAAACAAAATAACCACAACTCTCATTCTTTACAATCAAAAAATATACTTTTATTGTTTCAATTAGGGCTTTTTGGCCCTAAAAGAAAGGAGATCTCACCGGAATCCCTTTTCGGTTTCGTTTCTTGATCCTTGAATTCATTTTCATTTCAGACTCTTTTTTCATTTTGTTTCTTCGTTGCTGATCAGAATCCACACCCATGCTCGCCTGTTCATCACTACTTTTCTCATCTTCCTTAGATTGTTTCTGCTTCCCTTTGTTGTGAATCTTCTTCTCTGAATTGCTCATGTTCGATAATGCCATCATCTTCAATTTGAAAATCAAATAGTAGTAAATTAATTTTACGTATAATTTTCTTACAACCAAATGGACATTCCAGACTAATAAAATTTTCTTCCCAAAAAAAATTATAAAATGCCGATATCGAATTAACATTCACATTGGCTGTGGAGTAGAAAAAATAGTTACAAATGAATCGAAAAAATTCAGCCTCTCACTGTACACATGTATTCTCGATCGCCAGGATCGGAAAAATGATAAATGCAACAAATTACAATTAAAACTGCGCAATTCTTGAGGATCTATATGTAATCAGAAAGTCTCAAACAAATACATCGAATTTTACGAAAATTTGGAAAAAGAGATGGGTATGGATCAATCGTTGAAGAATAAAGAGAGTTTGAGGAAGAAGATCAATCGAAGGTACCTTTGTAAAATTGACCGAAGATTGGAAAGAAAATGCGATCGACCAATGAGATTGAGAGAGTTAGGCTGAAATCAATCTCACTGCACTATGCACGTATAAATGTGAAATTCTCTCCAGTCTCTACCAATTAGTTCAAATCTGGTTCAAATTTTAATTCTCCTTTTTTGTTACGTTTTGATTCCATCGTTTTACTTCTTTTTTTTTTTTTTGTTTTTTTTTGTTTTGTGATAACACATCGTTTTACTTTTTGTTACAGAGTAATATTCGGCCATATGAATTTCAATGTAATACCGACCGGGTCTAGTTATACTTCTACTTTTTATAATTTACGGTTCAATAGCTAGGCTATAAGCCCCGTTGTAATTCCCTTGCAAACAATCAATGAATGAATCAAACACTTTCTCCAATCCTCAAACTCTGAATCTATCTCCCTTCTCAATCTCTTTGTGATTCACTCTTCGGTGGAAATTCTCAAATCCTTTCTACCCTCGGTGATTCATCGATTGATTCTCGAGCTCATCGCTCCTAATCGATCGCTTATCCCGGTTACACCGCATCAATGGTATCAGAGCTTGTGCTCCTCCGACCTGCTTCGGGGCCTACCGATGAAGGGTTCTACGTTAGAGTTGGTAAGGGCCGCAAGAAAGAAAGCTTGATCTCAGATCTGAAAAATTACATCAATCTACGATTCAACTATCCTCGCCCGCAAGTCACCCTCGGTGAAGATGGAGGTGTGATCATCACCGGGGTATATGACAGAATACCTGATGGTGTACAAAACCAAGACCACGAGGCATTTGATCACATACTTGAGCTGGTAGGTTGGATCGAAGGATGTGTCGAACTCCCGATTTGCTCAGATTCGGTTGCCTCCCAAGCGCTCGAAGAAATGCCCAAGTCACCTTGCAAGGTTGAAACTGAGGCAATTAACATGGCACTGATGGATGACAGTGAGGAGGAGCGGAATCAAGAGTCTGCAAAGGATTCCAAGGATTTGGTAGCCTGCCAACTGTTCGACAAAATGTCTGATCCACAAAACTGCCTTCAACTTGAGCCATGTGTTGAATTGTCAAAGGGTACTAACGTAGTCAGTCAATATGCACTCAATCCTAATGCCCCAACACAGATTATGCTCAATACACAAGCTGATTCCAAGGTCCTAGAGGTTAGTGAAATGATAAATTCATTCAAATCTCATTCATTTGGTGTATCTGGATGAATGTGATTATTGGAGGTATAAGCTTGATTATATGGAAGTGTTTGCTTTTGATCTTGGGGGAGCAGATCATGCATCACTAAATAGGGAATTTACTCATCCAAGAAAGGAGAGTAATATGTGGTGTATTGATAAAGAATTGGCTGAATTCACTGAAGGGAACCAGTCAAACGAAGAGAATGGGAAATATAATATACTCCTTGGGTTCTTAGCTTCCTCGATCAATCATGTTCGTAGTCACTCGACTCCTTTGGATCAATGGGTGAAGCACATTGCTCTAAGTAGTAGACAATCTAAGATTAAAGAGTTGATTCTTCAGCTGGGAATGAAGTTTGATCCAGGTGGAACATGTTTAAGATTTTTTGAAGAACAAGAGCTGAAACAAGCTAAAATGAAGACCTTAGAGGTGCTAGGTGAGTTACTTGCACAAGATGATGTGAGTTTTGATCCAGGTGGAGAACCTAATGCTACATTAGCTTGGAATTCTGATGTGATCATATCAAACTCGTTGTTTACTCATGGTGAAAATAATGCAACAGCTGAGAAACTCAATGAGTTGAATGGCATGACAAGCGCTCGAGGAAACACCTACCAACTGCTCAAGGAAACACTAGAGTCAGCTAACACTGTTGAGACTGAGATTGAAGACAAGTCTCAAAGGGTGAAAAGGATACTTAAACTCGATTATGTGAGAGAATACGCTTTTGATCCTGGAGGAGGATCTTTGCTCCTAATTAACTCACTTGAACTGAAACCGACATCAATGGAACGAATGATTTCTGATCTTACTTGTTTGCTAGCTGGAATACGTGATTTCTGCTGTCATTTTGGAGCTCTTACTGATGTTGGGAATTATGCATTAGTATTCATGATGATTTTTGTTGACAAAACAGAATTTTGCTTGGTTGATTCTCCTGATTTTAGTAAGAATGTTGCTACCCTTGCTTATGAACTCAGAATTAACACTCACCATTCTGAAACTGATTTGCTAATGACCGAGTCATTGATTGTTGTGAATGAGAATGGTGAAATCGTGATTTTTGACCCTGGAATAGAAGAGTTTATGCTTGGTGACCTTAATCTTTCAATGGAGAAATTGAAGTTGAAAGCATATATGTTGATTCGAATTTCAGTTGCAAGTAAGGAGATTTGGAATTTCTCTTGTAAGAGATATTATGAGTTGCACCTTGTTGCTATCTTGTTTCGCTTGGTCACTCAATATTTGAGAAATCTTCAACAAAGTACTTTGATTTATAATGAGATGCGAGATATCAATACTGGGTAGGCTTCTAAGGCAATGTATGATTCGTTGCAAACTTTCGATCGAGGTGTTGCCAACTGTGAGTTGTTCAGGCTTATGGAAGAGAAGAGGGGGTTGATTTCTAGATTTTTGGAGGAGATAATTTCAGTCCTTGACCAGCATGCTATTAACTGCGCCTCGACCTTCTTTAGCTCAAATTTGGTAAGGAAGAATGCTCTAAGTCATAGTCGCCCTAGAATTGAGGTACTTAATTCATTGTTGCACATGAATTTTGATCCAGGTGGTGCTTTTATTGAGAATGTTGATGCTTTCTTTAAAGCTTATGATCATGGAGGCGATACTTACAGCGTTGAAACTCCTCTTTTAAGTTCGGGTGATAGTGTCAAGATATTTGTGGTAATGATTCAGCTGAAATTAGTTGTGCCTCTTGAAACATCGTGTCTTCTGCTGTATTGGTTAGATAAAACTAAGAAATTGATTGAGGCATCGGATAGCTTTGTGACATTTGACCCGGGTGGAAAAGATATTCTGTGTGGTGACTTGTTGCTTTACCTGTCAAATAAGAATGAGCTTTGTCATTCTTTTTTGTCAATGCTTAAGAATATTTCAAATTATGGAAATAAAGCACAGATATTTGAAATAAAGAATGTGGTAGGGGTTGTTATTGTCGTCACTAATATGGGGACTATCAAGCTGTCTGGCAACAAGCTACACTTCAATTGCAGGAAAAATGTTGCAGAAATGGAGTTCTTCAAGGATTGTGGAACAAAACACAACTTACAATCTTTGGGCTACCTAGCAAGGGATTTGGATTTAGGATTACTTGAGGAGTTGCATTCTCATTTTTCAGCAGCTGAATTTGCCCATTTTACAGCAATTTCCTATGCTCTTTTTGTGCCTAAAATAGAAAGGTTACGTGAAGATCATGAAGGATACTTATCATTCTCAAGTGCAAGGTTCTACCCCTTTGTTTTAGATATTGGGGATCTCATCAACCAAGGGGCACCAAGCAATGTTACTCTGAATCAGATAACCGATGTGGTACTTATTTTCGATCCGAGTGGAGAATGTGCAAAGCTCACTGGTCAAGCTCAGATTGCAAGGTCACCGGTGATTATGAGCTTCATGAAATTCTTCCTAGTGCTAGCCATGCTACTAAATCAGCTTTGAGGATATCCATGGAGCAATGTTCTTTGATCCTTGAGGATAAGGATCTCTTCCAGCGGAGAGTATTGTTACAGAGTAATATTCGGCCATATGAATTTCAATGTAATACCGACCGGGTCTAGTTATACTTCTACTTTTTATAATTTACGGTTCAATAGCTAGGCTATAAGCCCCGTTGTAATTCCCTTGCAAACAATCAATGAATGAATCAAACACTTTCTCCAATCCTCAAACTCTGAATCTATCTCCCCTCTCAATCTCTTTGTGATTCACTCTTCGGTGGAAATTCTCAAATCCTTTCTACCCTCGGTGATTCATCGATTGATTCTCGAGCTCATCGCTCCTAATCGATCGCTTATCCCGGTTACACCGCATCACTTTTTCCCCCTATTTTAACTAAAATATATCTGAATTTTCAATTATTGCTTGAAATAAATATATAAAAATGATGTACTAAACTATTAGCAAATAACTTTAGTGTGGTGTGGCTATTCACTTTTTTTCCGCTTGAGCTTCATTCGATCTGGCTATAGTCCGTCCGGACCGAATACTTGTGATTGGAAATTGGTTAGTATGGTGGTTATTCTGGTTTAATATAAATCCCCATTGATTTAGATCTTCGCTCAATTGATAGCCGTTCGTATTGTTGGGCCCAAGCCCAATAATAATGTCCAGCCCAAAAGTGTTGTCTTGTTAGGGTTTATAGACAATAAATATGTGTGAGCTATGAGAGGTGCCTCACTTTCCAAGAGCCACCAAAAATTGAGAGCCCCCATTTCCTTGAGAGTGAAATTGGAGCACAAAAGTGAGAAGGGAGAAAGGAGAAGAGAGAGGAGAAAATTGGGTGAAGAAGAAGAGTTCTTTCTTGCTAAGCCCGGGATTATTTCGACTCTAGCTTCGGGATCCAACAACTAGTTGTTTGTTGGTAGGTTTTCTCTCCCATTGGAAACCTAATCTCTAGTTACAAGTGTTTGCCTTCATTTAGGAGTTCTAGAGTTGATTCTCCTTGTATTGAAGTTCTCCGGGTGTGAGATTTGAGAACACTTGTATCCGTTTGTTGATTAGTGGAATTTTTGCTTTGTTGGGCGCCAGTGGGTTTTTTCCCCTCTAGTTTGAGGGTTTTCCCACTTAAATCTTGGTGTTGATTTGTGCTTTGCTTTTGCTTATTTATGCTTGCTTGCTTGTGGTTGGTTTGGTTCCCACATTGTTGTTGTTTGTTTGCCGGATTGCTTGGCTTTGTTGTCTTGGTTATGTTTGTTGTTCTACAGAATATTGTTTGCTTCCACTAAGATTGTCTGTGGGATTAGGAGCTATTGATCGATCCATTTTTCCCCAACAAGTGTTATCAGAGCCCAGGTTGAGCTCCGTCTGAGTTTGGGTGAGATATGGCAGCTAAGACAGATGAGTTTGCGGGTACTATGATCAAGCTGACATCCTCCAACTATTCGATCTGGAAGTCGAAGATGGAGGATATTCTGTTCTGCAAGGATTTGTATGACCCTGTTGAGTTGGGATCAAAGAAGCCAGACAAAGTTGATGACAACGACTGGAAGAAAACGCACAGAAAGGCAGTGCATGGGAACCATAAGACAATGGGTAGACAACAGTGTCTATCACCATATAAGCAATGAGACAGATGCACAGGTTTTGTGGAAGAAACTTCAGTCTATGTACGAGAGGAAGTCAGCTCAGAGTAAAGCTTTTGTGATCAGAAAGCTTGTTAATCTGAAGTACAAGGATGGAAAGCCTATTGCCGAGTATCTAAGTGAGTTTCAGGAGCTTGTAAATCAGTTGAGCACTATGAAGTTGCCTCTAGACGATGAGTTACAGGCATTGATGCTATTGAGTTCTTTGCCCGATACTTGGGAGACTTTGGTAGTTTCCATCAACAATTCTGCTCCTAATGATGTTGTGTCCTTGAGTACCGTCATTGACAGTCTCTACAATGGGGAGACTAGGAGGAAAGACATGGGTACTAGCACTTCACAGACTCTGGCGACGACATCAGGTGATAAGTCCAGAGGGAAAAGTAGAGAGCGGAATGGACGTGGCAAGTCCAGAGGGAAGTCATAGAACAGGGGAACTTCTCAGGGAAAAGGAAACTATACTTGCTTTCATTGTGGCGAAGAAGGGCATATGAAGAGAAACTGCAATGCTTGGAAGAAGATCAAGAATGAAAAGAAAAATCAGAAAGAGGATGATAAGAACACCACAACTGCTGTGTGTGGTGACGAAGAAGGTCTGGTTGTTCTGTCTTGTGTGGATGATCATAACGACGAGCTTGATTCTCGTGTAGAGTGGGTAGTCGACTCAGCTGCATCCTACCACGCTACACCGAGGAAGGATATTTTCACTAGTTACAAAGCTGGAGACTTTGGAAAAGTGAAGATGGGGAACACCAGCTATGCAGAGATTGTCGGTATGGGTGACATTTGTGTTTAGACAAATGCGGGTTGCACGATGACATTGAAGAATGTGCGACATGTACCTGATCTGCGTATGAATTTGATTTCTCTTCATGCTTTGGATATAGAGGGCTACCACAGTTTCTTTGGTGATAAGAGGTGGAAGCTTTCGAAAGGCTCAATGGTGATTGCTAGAGGGAGTCTTAGCTACACTTTGTACAAGACTTAGATGAAGGTCACACGAGATGGCCTAAATGCAGTTGAGGATGAGGCATCACCAGATTTATGGCATAAGCGGTTGGCGCATATGAGTGAAAAAGGACTGCAAATTTTGGCGAAGAAGACCCTCATTCCTTCAGCCAAAGGTATGTCTTTGAGCCCTTGTGATAATTGTTTATTTGGGAAACAAACTAGGGTGTCATTTAGCAAATCTTCTGAGAGAAAAAAGAATTTGCTTGAGTTGGTGTATTCTGATGTTTGTGGTCCCATTGATGTGCCCACACTTGGTGGTCGTAGATATTTTCTGACTTTTATTGATGATGCTTCACGAAAGGTTTGGGTGTTTGTTTTGAAAACAAAAGACCAGGTTCTTGATTGCTTCAAGGAGTTCCATGCCAAGGTAGAGCGAGAGAAGGGTTGTTCCTTGAAGTGCCTTCAGAGTGATAATGGAGGCGAGTACACTTACAGGGAGTTTCAGAAATATTGTCTTGAGCACGACATCAGACATGAGAAGACGACTCCCGATACTCCTCAGCACAACGGTGTTGCTGAAACAGCCAACAGAACCATTCTGGAGAAGGTCAGATGTATGCTGAAAATGGCAAATCTTCCTAAGCCATTTTGGGGTGAAGCGGTGATGACTGCCTGCTATTTGATGAATAGATCTCCATCAGCAGCTTTGGACTTTGATGTTTCTGAGAGAGTCTGGTCTGGCAGAGATATCTCTTACTCTCATTTGCGGGTCTAAAAAGAATAAAAGAAAGCTAAGAAAGAATAATCAATATGGAAATACAAGCCCTAAAAAGAAAAGAAAAAGAGCATTCAACGTACTGGCCGGCTTGCTTTCCCTCTATCTTTCTTCTCTCCTTCTTCCTTTCTTTCTCTGCGGCCTCAGCTAGCTACCAGCTACCTCTCTCTGCTCCTTGTCTTCTCCAATCAATTACTGATTCTCCACCACCATATTTCCCAAGACCTAGCCCATCGAACTTTACAAAAGAAGCAAAACAAAAATAAAGCTAAGGGGGAAAAAAGGAGAAAAGAAAAAAGCAGCAAAGGAGGAAGAGAAATATAAAGGATCAGACGCTTTGTAATTAAGCTATGGTTTTTTCATCCGTTGCACTCTTTTTAGATCCTCCCAATTGGCACCAGGTATATATGTAATTGTAATTTCCATATCCTTGAGATTATTATTCCAAATTCCCTTAGCTTGCTAATTCCGATCCTCTCTCTATATATAAATCTTTACATATATAGTATAAATTTGCTTAGCATACTCCGATCCATAGTTATTGAGGATTCATTAGTTAGTTAATTTTTTGTGGCAGTCCCCGAATGATGAAACCCACAGGGCGGCCCAGCAAGCTATGCCGGCTGTGGCGGCGGCGGCAACGTCATCGATGACGGAGCGGGCAAGGGTGGCGAAGATCCCGGCGCCGGAGGGCCCGCTGAAATGCCCACGGTGCGATTCGAGCAACACCAAGTTCTGCTACTTCAACAACTACAGCCTCACGCAGCCCCGCCACTTCTGCAAGACCTGCCGCCGCTACTGGACACGTGGAGGCTCCCTCCGCAACGTCCCCGTCGGCGGCGGCTGCCGTCTCAACAAGCGCAAGAGGTCCTCCGCACGCCGCCCAAGGTCTCCCACGACTGCTCAGCAGCCGCCCCATCCAGCTCTGGCCGAGTTCATGGCGCCAACGACGAGTCGGCGGCTCAGTGCTAAGGGAATTTGGAATAATAATCTCAAGGATATGGAAATTACAATTACAATTATATATATACCTGGTGCCAATTGGGAGGATCTAAAAAGGGTGCAACGGATGAAAAAACCATAGCTTAATTACAAAGAGTCTGATCCTTTATATTTCTCTTCCTCCTTTGCTGCTTTTTTCTTTTCTCCTTTTTTTCCCCTTAGCTTTATTTTTGTTTTGCTTCTTTTGTAAATTTTGATGGGCTAGGTCTTGGGAAATATGGTGGTGGAGAATCAGTAATTGATTGGAGAAGACAAGGAGCAAAGAGAGGTAGCTGGTAGCTAGCTGAGGCCGCAGAGAAAGAAAGGAAGAAGGAGAGAAGAAAGATAGAGGGAAAGCAAGCCGGCTAGTACGTTGAATGCCCTTTTTCTTTTCTTTTTAGGGCTTGTATTTCCATATTGATAATTCTTTTTATTTTCTTAGTTCGGTTATCCAATTTTTCGGTTCGGTTTTCTCGGTTAGCTGATAACCATTTATGTATTTTTACCTTAAATAATTAAGACTAAAATGATAAAATTTGAATAAAAAAATGATCAAGCAAGGCTTTTATTTTAAATATGTACTTTTATCATATTGTTTTAGTTGTTGTAAACAAATATCGAGAGTATATACTATATTGTGTGAAATCAAACATTGTGTGTATTAATTTTTGTCCCATCAAATTTAATAAGCGACTCTTATATCATTATGAAGTGGAAAAATAGTGTGTATATTATTAAAATTGAAGATGGAAAGACTCAAACTAGATTAACGCCTTGAAGATTATAGACTTTAATCACTAAATAAATCAAAGATAACTGATAAATAATAATTGAATAAAATATTAATATATTTTTAATTTTTCAGTTAACCGTTATATGTAAAGTCGTGACCGAAACCGAACCGATAAACCGAAAATATTTTTGGTTCGGTTAACCAAACCGAAATTTCAAAAAAGTGGGCTTGGTTAACCTAAAAAATAATTGGTTTTTCGGTTCGGTTTTTCGGTTTCGGTTTTTTATGGACACCCCTAATTGTAATATTCAAATTAGAGAAACTATTTTTCTCCATTTTTATGGACACCCCTAATATAGTTATAGATAGGCATGGGATGCTTATTAATAACATAGCTTATTGAATTTTTTTATTTAATATGGTAAGTACTAATGATGAAGGGGATACGACTATTATAATATGTAAGGAATGTAAATTCTAAAGAAAATTAGGACAAGGAGCTAAATGAACAATTAAACATGTCTATGTGGCATAGTTAGATAGGTGACACATAAGAGAGAAGGATTTGACTTTAGTAATAGTAATATTGATTAGTCATTTGTGCTCTAGGTTTGTCCGAATAGTGAAACACTTGTGTTTTATTTCCTCTGAAAATAAATTTGGTATTTTAGTTAAATTTTTTTGTTCAATAAAACTTATCATTTAATATATTATACTTTATGAGATTGGTTCAAATGAAACAAACTCTTATCCTGAAACGTGGAACGGATACACTTTTCCTAGTTCGTAGTGCACTTTCCATACAAAAGTGCATTGAAAAATACAAAAAGTGCAATCCGAAAAAGCGCGCTCTAAAAAGTGTGAAAAGTGCACTGCAAAGTACGTACAAATAGTGTAAATCCGAAAAAGTGGACACCAAAATAGAAAAAGTATACTACGAACTAGGAAAAGTGCATTCGTTTCAGGATAAGAGTTCGTTTCAAGATAAGAATTTGTTTCATTCGTTTCATTTTCGTCGGTTTATGTCCTAACATGTAACTAAAAATAACTTGAGTTGGACCACTAAAAGTGAGCATGGGCCCATCCGGTCTCATGAGCGGGATCACGACCCTTTCTTTCGGCAAGCACCCCTTCTCCGAAATTATGGAGTCATTTTGCCGAGGTTCGTTGAATGAAGTGGAGGCCAAGGTCATCTAGTTAAAAAAAGAAAGATAAGGACATAACTTTGGTTTGTTACTTCCAGAACTAGGAAGTTGTACAGAAGAGCCAAACCATATGAAAATGTTGTTGGGTTTTAAGTGTAATTTTTTTTTGGAGATTTTAATTTCTATTTTATCATTGTAAAAAAAATAATTCTTAAAATGCATTAATACGTACTAACTAAAAAAACTTATAGATTCATGATATCATATCACAACTATAACCTAAAGCCGAGGTTAAAAAAATTATTAAACGACACATGTCACTTTTAGATTGGATCACACAACTTTTTTTTTTAAATAATCATTTGGCAAAACAACCCTTAATTTTAAAAAATAATCTTTTATTTTTGGATAAAATAAATAGGAAGATTATAGGATAGAAAATCTCATTGTGTTTTATTTTTGGATATGTTCGATAGGAAGATCATTAGAATATTTTTTATGCTATCATACAAATAATAGAATATTTATTTTATTTTTAGATAGAATCGTTTTTTAAAACCAATCTGATTGGTTGAAATTTAATTGGGTTTTTATTGGTTAAAAATAAGTTTAGATCCCACATATAATAAATTATTATTTATATCCATGTGAAATATTTTATAAGATTTGGATTTGGAAAAATAACCATTAAATAAAAAAATATCCAATCTTACAAATCTGTAATTTTCCACAAGATTATAAAAAAACATGTGAAATATTTTTTCCAAAATAACTATGAAATAGTTAAAAAATCTATGTATATATATAAAAGACGCAAGGAATAAGGCCACCATGTTGCGCCACCTAGGATTTTCCTACGTGTCGTTCCCATATTAAGCCACCTAGGATTTTGCCAAATAGGATTTTTTATTTTGGGAATTTATATATGTTGATATTATTTTAGGATAATATAGAAATAGGATAAATTAATCTAGAAAAGATTCTATCTAAAATAAAGATGTTATCTATTGTTAAATCTTAAGTATTAATGTTAAATATTTGATATGATAATTTATTTAACTTAAAAAGATATATCTAAAATAAAATAAACTATAAAAGCATTAAATATTTGGCCCCACCTTATATTTAAAAAATTAGTTTTTATCTATATTAATTTATCTTTTTCAATTAACTTCCTTTATATTTATTTATGTGAAATAAAAATTATAATTCGAATTTAATTAAAAATAAAGAAAATTATTTTATCTTTATCTTTTCATCTATATGTGTAAATGATTTATCTTAAATCAAAATTTGATAAAAAAAAATTAAAATTTTTCAATATCTAAGTAATTACTTGCCCAAATTGAATTTTGATAAAAAGAAAAACATTATCTTTTCATTAATTTCCTTTTTGACCTATTCATGTAAATATAGAATATTTTTTATTTTTAAAAAATTCAATCTTTACTCCTTTTTTTATTATCTTTTTTTAATTATCTTTTTATTTAAAATATTTTAAAGAATTGAATTTGATTAAAAAATTATAAGAATTTACATTATTTTTCTTTTCCTATCTATTTTAACTTTAAAGAATTGAATTATTCTTTTTAAAATAATTTTATTCATATGTTTTCATAAATAAATTATCATTAAGCCATCAAAATTATATTGGGCTCACCATATTGATTTTGGCTCCGACTCACATTTTAACAATTTTGAAATTTTATGTAAACTTTTCCTAATATATAAATTATTTTTATTTTTTTTACTAAATTAAAATCACATTCAATAAATAAATTAAGAATTAAATTCATGTAGTCGTGCAAGGCACGACGGATATAACTAGTATAATCTATTCCAATATACTAAAGCAAGAGTTTGGTTCAAATGAAACAAACTCTTATCCTGAAACAAACTCTTAACCTGAAACGAATGCATTTTTCCTAGTTCGTAGTGCACTTTTCCTATTTCGGACTGAACTTTTTCGGATTTGCACTTTTCATACTTTGCAATGCACTTTTCGTATTTTTTGTAGTGCACTTTTTCGATTGCATTTTTTTGTATTTTTCAATGCACTTTTGTAGGAAAAGTGCATTACAAACTAGGAAAAGTGCATTCGTTTCACGTTTTATGATAAGAGCTTGTTTCATTTGAACCAAATTCACTAAAGCGATGGCAAATTCTCTCACCATATTACGCCACATCACCCCTTTTGTTGATATAAGAATTCAATTTATTTTTCTACCATATTAAAATCCCCCAAAAAATAAGAAGTAGATAACATCTCCCCTACAAGATTAAAAAATATTCACATCACTTAATATTAAAATATATAATTAAAATAGAAAAAGTGGATATAATCAGTGATAGAAAATGATCTATCTATCAAATTTACATTATGTCTTACAAGATTGACAATGATCGATCTATTTATATAAAATTTCTTTTAAAAATCAAATTTTGATTTAAAAAAGATAGAAATTTATAGTATCTTTTAAAAGATTGCCCATTATCTATTTATGTTAAATTTCTTTTAAAACGAATTATGATTAACAAATTGATAAAAACTTTGCTTAAATCAAATTTTGATTTTGGTAAAATATTTATTTAAAAATTATGATAGAAATTTACATTATATCTTACAAGGTTGACAATTATATGATTAAATTAAAATTTGACAAAAACAATTAACTTTTACATTTTCTCATAAGAGATAGACAATTCATATTACAAACAAAATCCATTTAAATGATATTAGTTTTGACTCTATATTTTTCTAAGGAAAAAATCAATGATACAAAAATTTCTACTTTTTAACCATTTATTTATTTTATTTATGTTTAATAAAATTCGTACAAGGTACGGGTTCTTACACTAGTTTGTATAGTAAATAAAGGTATACTAGTTATATTTGTTGTGCCATGCATGATTACAACTTAGATTTTAAAATTATTTTTAGCCATATTTTAAATAAAATATAAATATATAAATTCATAATATAATTAGGTATGAGTATGTTTTTTCAATGTAATGATACAGATAGAAACTTTATACTCACATACATACTATAATTTTTTTAGTTTTAGAAACAAATTAATAAAAAATTTAAAAATTCCATATGATATAAAATCTCAAAAAATACCATGACTTATTTATAAATTTTTTTTAGAGTATGACATTCATATATTAGGAATAATGTTTGTTAAAATAATTTTTTACCTATAAAAAATTTAATGTATTTACTTTTGACATGTTATCAAATATCTATAACTATATATTCAAGCTCTACCTTTTTGAGCCACCAAAACAATTGTGGCCCCACCTCATATTTAAAAAATTAATATTTATTCTTATTATTATAACTTCTTTCTATTAAATTCTTTTTAAACTATTTTAACTATCTGTAACATCAAACAAATATCTATTTAGCGTAAAAATATCTTTTGAAAGCTTCCTTATACAAGTATTTAAAATTTAAGATAAAATATTTTAAAATAAATGTAAATCTTTTAGCATATATCTTTTGACGAATTTCTCATAGATATATATATATATATATTTTTATTTTTTATAATAAACAATTAATGATACATATTTATAATGTATAAAATTAATAAAAATAGAAAATAAAATATTTAATAGATACATTAAAATATTTGATGATCTCTAAATTTACATACATGGAAGGAAAATAATAAAATATGAATAATATAATATTAAAATTAATTAAATTTTATGTGTTTTATATAATTAAGTTATCTTTATCTTTCATGTTTTATCATATCTTATTTATTAAGTTAACTGTTATTTTTTAAATTCTTATCCCTTCCATATTTGAATACATAATTTTTTTCATTTATATTTTATCTTTTTTTTAATTATATATCTATGAAATGTCATCAAGGAAAAAGAGAAATATAATTATTTTATCTTAACAATATATCTTAATTCTTAACATTAAATTTAACTATTTATATTGATTACAAAAGTTATACATTTTTTGAGAAATAAAATTTCTTATATTAAATATTTTATTATATTTTTATTTATTAATATCCTATTTATAATGTCTACAAAATGATGAATCGTAGTCGTACATTGTACGATGGGTACAACTAGTTTATTTAGTTATAGAAGTCGTTTTTTAACAAAGAGATAAATAAAATGGAAAAAAGAAAGATATATATTATCTATATAAGGGACAAAATATAAAAAAAAACTAACGTAATAAATAAGATTTAATTTAATGTAAAATTAATGTTGTCCTTCAGTATAATATGCACGAATAAGAAAATCTTTTAACCTTAGACAAAGAAAAAAGAACAGTACATAAGGTTGTTTTTAAAATCTAAAATCTTGAATGACATTAAATAAATTTATAATAATATTAAATTAAACTCAATAAGTACAATATAATACTTTTTTTTAATTGTCAGATATGCCCAGTAGTGTGCTAGAAACTTTATGATACATTAAATGAGTACTGATAGCGAAACAAACTCTATACAATTAATTAATCGGTTCGGCTAACGTTCTTAATATGATCAGGCTTATGAGATCTAATTGGGATTCCTTTTCTACTTCGTTTCCTAAAGCTGATATTCATCACCGTTTTGGACTCCTCATTCCTCCTGAACTGTAGATATTACGTGGAAAAAGTATGAGAAATAATTTGTTGTCAAAAGCCAAGCATAAAATTCAAAAGAAGGAAAAAGATAATGAAAGGATAAATGTAATTTGTTACCTTGCAACCCAAGGAACAGTAGAGGCAAGTAGCAAAATTATCCGGCAGACGCCATGCGCATACAATGCAAGTTCCTTTAGAGGATCTTGATTCCTTTGAATTTTGATTACCACCTCCACTTTTCGCCGTTTTGGATTTCGCTCTAGAGTTCAGAAAGAAAATATACCCGGAATTGACTTTAAATTTTGCGATATCTTCACAATTTAGTTTTCCGATCACGTCCGAAACCCATACTCCAAAGTGATGGGAAGCCTTCACCGCCTACATTAAGTAATCATGTTGTTGTTTAGAAACTAATTAGAACCCTAAGAGAAAGAAAACAAACTCTATACAAAACCTTAATGTAAACAAAAAGTTGAGTTCATAAGCAATTGATCAAATAGTGTACGCATATATGTAAGAACTGAATTACCTGAAGGAATTCATGGCTGGGGTGTTCGACTTTATCGGCTTCACAAATAGCATGACCCATACAAGTCTTGCAAAAGAAGTTGCAATTGTTAAAGACGCGGTTGCTGGTTTGATAAGAGTAGAAATTTGCTTCTAAGAGAGGAAAAAGCCATTTTGGAGCCTGTATAGACGCCATCAATTGATCAATGAATTGAGTTTCTTGAATTCTTCTTGATGATATAATATATCGAGGATGATGATGAGCTTATCGATAATGAATGCCCTAACTTGAAGCGCGCCTTGTTCAGTTGAATCCTTATATAAAAAGAAAATTTCATACGGTAATTAAAGGCAACAATACTTTATATAGATGGAAATATGTAAAAGCCCATATCTGTACAGGTTTTCGATCTATCAATTGATTATAGATATATTCGTATTTGTAGGTTAATTATTATCTTTTATTAAAATTACTATTTCATTCTATCATACGGAGTATATTCTTAACGTAAGATTTAACGTTTTTTAAAAAGAACCGTGAAACAAAATATAAACCATATAAAATTAATTAACAAAAACCTAAATAATTTGAACATGATAGATTCTTTCCAAATAAGGGATCTAAAATTAAAAACAACCCGTTAATTACTAGAAATTCCATGCTAATATAGGAACCCTAGAAAAACTCTTTCGAAAAATATAACTGCCTACGGTTTCGCTTTCCTTAGACTGTGCAGCCTTGTTTGCACCTCTTCATGGCGTAGCCGGCCAATGGCACAACGTGGCCAAGTTCTCGAACACTGATGATGTCAACCATGCCCTAAACCAAGGTCCGATCGGTGATAACTATCTCATGATCTCACGATGGGTTCCTAACTTCAACATATATGAGGATGAGGCTAGGGTTCTAATGGCATGAATCCGCATCCTGGGTTTAAGATGAAATACTTTAAAGAGAAGTTCTTACGCCGCATTGCTAACCTAGATGGAAAGGTGCAGATCGAGGTCAATTTGCTAGGTTTAGAGTTGAGATTGATCTTAAGAATGCACTGTTGTCAAAATTCCGTTTTCAAGGCAAGGTTTGGTCAATTCAATATGAGGGCATCAGAGCGTTATCCTATGAATAATGAATGTGGAAAGATTGGTCAGAAAAAAGAAATTGTCTTTTGCTTGCACCACCCCAACCAGAGTTGTTGCAAATGCAAGGGATGGAAGATCAAAATGCTACTGGTTGCTAGGAATATATATAACAAGCTAGAAGACATATGTTGATCAGTTTGGGCGTTGGATGCATGTTACCCTTCCTCATCACTGGCTCTAAAGCTCGGAATCTAACGAACGAGAATGTCGCTCTACCGGCAACTCTGATCTACTGGTGGGTTGGAGAGGGATTCAATGATCGATGTCCGAATTCCACTTGAACAGGAAACCCCCAACTCCCATGTAGTAGACCTAGATTGCAAAGATCTAAATGCTACCATGAGCACTGAGGGGTACACAATTGAAGAAATTGGAGAAAAGATTTTGAAAGTCTTGAGAGAAAAGGGATTCATAGAGCCAGTGATAAGGAAGGGTAGGATATCTTGTTCACTCTTTCATCACCGCCTTAGCAATGAGGGCTGGTTTCTTTGATTTCAGGAAAGTTGATGGCACCCTCAGCACAAGCTTCACCCTCTCCCAAAGGGCTTGTCTGCTGAAAACACGGGGAGATTCCTTGTCCTCCTGCAGGCTGCAGGCGCTGGAAGCAAAATATTGATAACTGGACAGAGCTCAACAAGTTCACAACTGTCCGAACATTGTTTAATGTCAATGAGTCCACAATCGATATTAAACCTGAATGGTTCTCCAAGATGAAATACTTGTCCGTCCTGTATCTCGAGATTTGGCATTCTGAGATTGTTGAGCACATTCATGTTGTGGACCAAACGTTTATGGAGGATTTAAAAAACGTTTATGAAGCTTCCGGACTCAGTTTGTAAGCTCGGTAATCTCATGATACTCGATCTAAGAGCATGTCAATACATGGAAGAACTTCCTGCTGGAATTGGGTCTTTGAAAAATCTTACCCATCTGGATATTAGTAATTGTCATCTCCTTAATTACTAAGCTGCCCATTGGAATTAGCTTGTTGTCAAAGCTTGAGGTGCTCAAGCGGTTCATGGTCTATAATCAGGCCTGGTGGAAGAAGGCTAAGGGATGTGTGCCCCATGACTTTTTTCGGTCCAAGAACAAAGAATTTTGCACCCTTAGAGATTTGTTAAATCTAGTTAATTTGAGAGAGCTGAGCCTTGATGTAAACAGAGATGATTTTCCCAACCAATATGAAGTCAAATTATTCAGGAAAATGAGAGGGCTTCGCAGCCTAAAGATTACATGGACATATGATTTCCAGAAAGCTGAGCACGACCAATAATACGGACCTGGTGTGGATCGCGTATCAATTCTCCCCCGTTGAGAATCGACTTGTCCTCAAGTCGGAAATCAGGAAGAGACGTATGAAACGGATCTTGAAATTTAATCCGCCAGGGTCCCATGGCACATGCGTCAGCGCTTGATTCCGCAGCCTAAACGCAAAGTGTTGTGGACCCCCATGGAAACGAAGTAGACATGGCTTCAGATCGAACTCTACGACATAGGTCCTGGACAAGATACCGAGTCGATTCCGGTCTCCCTGTGGTGAATCAGACTCCGAAAAAGAAGTTTCCGAACCCAAAATTTCTGCAGTAGGCGCGAGGGATGGGCAGGCGATGGTCATGGACGAAAACGCGGGCACGGGTTTCGCCGGCGGGCGCGGATAGTCGCCCGCGGACGCGGGAGTCGCCCGGCGGGCGCAGAACGGGGGCCGCGGGCGCGGGCTTGGATGCCGCAGGCGCGGGATCTGATGCCGCAGGTGCCGGAACCTTGCCGCCGGGCGCGGGAGCTGTTGCCGGGACATGGTTTTGCGGCGGCTCGTTCACAACTGCGGAATGACGTTCCAATCTATCAAAAATCTGATGTATCAGACGACGACGATCCTCAGCTTCCATATCGATCTGACGGAGCTTCAACTCCAGATCTGACGGATCTGACGGGGCAGGGTTTGGCGGCGTCGTGGTCGCAACTGCGAGAGGAATTCCTAGGCTAGAAAAAAGTTGATCAATCTGATGACGGTGAACCGCTAGCGCCTGGCGAGTTGTACGGATTTCCAATGACAGGTTTTGGATGAGTTCGCGGAGATCGGGGCGAACTGCGTTCTTGCCTGTAACATCGGACATGATGATTGTAGAGTTCAAGAATGAAAGCACCAATTAATACGGACCCGGTGTGGATCGCGTATCAACCAAAGTGGTTCATTTGCCCACCAGTGTGGACGTTGTACCTACGACAAGGAAACAGAAGGGGATAACGCACAAGGAATAGGTGCTGCACAACCAGCACAGAATATTAATTGCAAGTCAGGCCAAAAGGAAATGAAGAACTTGGAGAAGTTGAAGCTGTGGTGTTTTCCATGTGAAATTGCACCAGATTGGCTCGTTCCAAATCAACTCAATAAACTGAAGAAGCTGCACATCAACGGAGGAAACCTTAAAAGCTTGAATAAAGCCGAGGCTGGTGACGCTATCAAGTGGGAGGTTGAGATGTTGCGTTTCAAGTATTTGAGCGAGCTTGAGTTCAGTTGGGGAGAATTGAATGAGATGTTTCCAAAAATGAAATACTTGGAGAAGGATAGATGTAGGAAGATGGGTTTGTTTCCTTGCGATCATGAGGGTGTCTGGAGAAGAAAGGAATAAAATTAGTGCCAAGAACTTAGGGATATAAGAATATGCCTGTCATGCTGTGTAAGGTGTATAATGGTTTGCAGTGACAGTTTGTGCTTGGTTTAATCTCAATTTACTTGTGCGATAGACTTTGTTTGTAATAATTGATTTCAGTTTTCGCCCAATTGCTCGAACGGTAATAATCAAATGCATTGCTTTTTTTTTTTCTCTTGAGCTGACAGAATCTGGAAATGACATTAATGTTTGAAAGCTCCACTGAAGAATTAAAAGGAAGTTAGCCATTGGAAAAGATAATTTTGTTTGGAACATCCATTGCAGAAGGAATTAAGCTATACAGTCTAAAATATGCGTTGCACTACAATGTTTTACGTTTCTCTGATGTTGCTTTCGAGTTTTCGTTGGGTTCGCCCAAAGTATATCTTGTTTTTCGTTAGTCTCTCAGAGACGACCTCAGTTTCGTCGCCGGTTTCGTTGGAGGCACTTGAAGGGCAACCTCGGTTTTGTCCAGTGATAGGCTAAACCGCTAAAGGCTGCTTTTATTTTTTTTGGTAGCGGAAACTGTTAGAAGATGAAGTTTGATAGAACAGTGAAGAACTAGAGAGAAAAGAGTTCATTCATTAGTAAAGTCGTAAGTATGTTACAGCTTGGTTTGGCTATTTATAGCCTGCCTTATTTACACAATAAACCAGCAACTACTATATTCTACACCCCCTCAAGCTTGGCATCTGAAGGAAGAAACATGCCAAGCTTGGATACAATATATGATGCTGTTGATTAGAGGGTAAAATCTTTGTAAAAATATCAGCTAATTGTTGTATAGTAGGTACATAGGAGAGCTGTAACAGACCTTCCATTACTTTGTCTCTAGTAAAATGAACATCTATTTCAATGTGTTTTGTTCGTTCATGCTGTACAGGGTTTTTAGCAATCTGAAGAGCTGAACTGTTGTCACAATACAGAGTAACAGGCTTGATAGAAGAAATGCCTAGATCATCAAGGATTCTGACCAGCCAAGTGACTTCAGTAGCAGCTTGAGCCATAGCTCTATACTCAGCTTCTGCAGAACTTCTAAAGACGACACTTTGCTTCTTGCTTTTCCAGCTAATAGGAGAATTTCCTAGCATTACGATATATCCTGTCACTGATCTTCTAGTAATCACACATGATGCCCAGTCTGAATCTGAATAAGCAGATAAAACATGATTATCACAACCATTTAGTAGTATGCCATAGTCTGATGCACCCTGAACATATCTCAATGTATGCAACAAAGCTGAATAATGAGATGTCCTAGGTTTTTTCATAAATTGAGAAAGTGTTTGAACTGTGAAACACAAATCTGGTCGAGTATGAGTCAAAAAATTGAGCTTGCCAATCAATGCTCTATAAACTGTAGGATCAAGTAATAAATCCCCTTCATCTGGAGTAAGCTTGCAGTTGAGAGGCAATGGTGTGCAAATAGAAGATGCAGTTCCAAGGTCAACAGATTGCAACAATTCTTTAGCAAATTTGCATTGTTGCAAAACAATACCACTGTCTAAATGTGTGGCTTCAAGACCGAGAAAAAAATGAAGCATTCCTAAGTCTTTGATACTGAAAACAGAATCCAGATAGTGCTTCAAAGCAGATATTTCAGTTGCATCAAATCCAAGCAAATCATCAACATAAATGGCAATCACTTTGATATGAATGCCTCTCTTCTTAGTGAATAAACTATAATCATTCTTGGATTGTAAAAAACCAAGAGATGCCAAAGCAGAAGTCAATCTCTGGAACCATTGCCTAGAGCCTGTTTTAGGCCATAAAGTGATTTTTTTAACTTGCAAACAAGTTTTTTAGGATTGGGAAGACCTTCTGGAACTGTCATAAAAACTTCCTCATCCAAAGTGCCATGTAAAAAGGCATTGTTTACATCAAGTTGATGTAAAGGCCATTTTCTTGAGGCTGCTACAGAGATAATGCTTCTAATAGTTGCCATTTTTACCACATGGGAGAAGGTTTCTTGGTAATCAATGCCCTCTTGTTGAGTAAAACCCTTAGCTACCAAGCGAGCCTTAAATATTTCTAAGGAACCATCAGCTTTTAGCTTTACTCTAAAGACCCATTTACACCCCACAACCTTTTTTCTTGGTGGTAATGGAACAAGGTCCCAAGTGTCATTTTTCTGTAATGCTTCAATTTCCTTATCCATAGCCAATACCCACCTAGGATCTTTGGAAGCATCTTTATAATTGGAAGGTTCATGATAGGATGAGATAGAAGAAAGGAAAGCATTATGAGAAGATGATAAAGAAACCATGTTGGCTTGAAACTGAGAAATAGAACAAACGTAGTCTTTGAGATAGGAAGGTTTATGGTGTTCTCGGTTACATTTCCTAGGAACAACAACATGTTGTAATGGAGGAGAGGAGGACTCAATAGAAGAAGAGTCAATAGAAGGAGAGGGTGAAACAAATGTTGGAGAATTTTCTGGCTGAGTTTGGGAAGAAGTTATGTCAGTTTGAGGAGGTAGAAAAATATGGCTAGGATAATCTGTGGCTAAGGAAGGCAGAACAGTATTGGAATCAAGTGAAGAAATGTAATGAAAAGGGTAATGATGTTCATGGAAGGATACATCTCGGGAATGAAAGATTTGATTTGTGGAAAGATCTAAAAGAGTGTAGGCTTTCTTGCCATTGGAATAGCCCAAAAATATACAAGGGGAAGCCTTGGATGAAAACTTATCCCTCCCTCTTTTAAGAGTGGTTGCAAAAGCTAATCAACCAAAAGCTTTAAGAAAACTATAATCTGGTGGCTTATGAAAAAGGAGTTCAAAATGAGACTTATTATTAAGAGAAGGTAAGGGGGTTCAATTGATTAAGAAGGTGGATGTTAGTAAGCAAAATCCCCAGTATTTGTGTGGAACATTGGACTGAAATTTCAATGATCGAGCTACTTCAAGAAGATGTTTATGCTTCCTCTCCACAACACCATTTTGTTGTGGAGATTCAACACAAGAGGTTTGATGGTTAATACCATAGGTAGAGTAAAAATTGAGGGCAGCTGGTTCAGAGAACTCTGGGGCATTATCAGTTCTAAATGCTTTAATAGAAGCATTAAACTGAGTTTTCACAAAGGCAACAAAAGATTGTAGAATTGATAGGGAACTGCTTTTGTAAGCCATGAGAAAGGTCCAAGTACACCGGGTATGGTCATCTACCAAGGTAAGAAAGTACCTAAACCCATTATGAGTAGGACGTCGATATGGACCCCATGTATCCACATGAACTAAATCAAAAGGTGCAACAGAAATGCTTTTAGAAGTATGGAAGGGCTTTCTATGTTGTTTAGCTTTAGGGCATATGGTGCAAATATTATGGGATTTAGCAACATTCATGAGAAAAGGTAAACATGCTAACTGATCATAAGAAGGATGTCCTAGCTTGCAATGCCATAGATCAAGACTGTTATGAAAAGCAATAGTAGTCAAGGCAGTAGGAACCTGATTAGAATTCGGTATAGAGATATAAAGCCCTTTTTCTTCTTTACCAAGCAAAATTGGCCTCTTCATCGAGGGGCCCTGAAGATAACAATGAGTAGGTGTGAAGACAACATTAGCACCTGTCTGTTTAACCAATTTGCTAATGGACAACAAGTTAAAACAGAAGTCAGGCACAAGAAGCACTTTTTCAAGAAAAATGTCCTCAGAGAGTTTAGCATTTCCAATACTAATGATTGATGCTTTGTGACCATTAGGCATAGTGATGGACAGAGGCAGAGAAACTGACTTTGTAGTATGAAGCAAATCAGGACTAGAAGACATATGATCAGTAGCCCCGCTGTCTAGTATCCAAGATGATGCAATAGATGATGATTGAAAACAAGATACAAAAGTCGTACCTGCTAAGAAAGCATGAGAATCAGAGGAAGAACCAGATGAATCTGACTGCTTGCTAAGAAGAGATAAGAGTTGTTTGTATTGATCTTGTGTGACAGAAGGAGAGTTGGCATCTGGTGTATCAGAATTGACATGATTTGCAGCTTTCTCAAACTTCTCATATTTCTTGTACTGAGGATGATTTGGAGGATATCCAATTAACTTCCAGCAACGATCTTTGGTATGAGTCGTGCGTTTATAGTGATCGCAGTAAAAACGGTTCTTGCCAGAGGTTTTGGAAGTAGAATTTCCTCCATGATTTGCCGCTAAAGCAGAATTGTCAAGATCAACTGGTGAAGAATTGACTCGAATAGCCTTTTGTGATTCTTCTTGAAGAACTAATTTGTAAATATTACTAAGAGATGGCGGTGGATGCATCATCAAGATAGTTGCACGAATGGCTGAATAAGAATCTCCAAGTCCCATCAAGAACTGGATGATTTTCTGATCTTTGAGAATATCTCGAGCAACAGAATTAGAACCACATGAACAGATCTTGGATTCCAGAAGTAAAGAATACTCGTCCCATAGACACTTGCATATAGTGAAGAAAGCAGTAATATAGAGATTACCTTGATTCAATGACGCAAGATCACGTTGAAGTTGATACAAGTGAGTGAGATCAACCTTGCTGAATCGTGATTCAAGTTCAAGCCAAACTTGGCGTGCCGATCGACAATAAAGGACTAATTCAGCAATATCTTTGCTTACAGAATGAAGAATCCAAGAAAACACCATGTTGTCGCAGCGATCCCAAAGTGCTTGTTGAGAAGCATTATTAGCAGGTCTGACACACGAGCCAGTGACAAACCCTAATTTATTCTTCGCGAGGAGCGAAACTTCAACCGATCGTTGCCAGGAAGCGTAATTACGATCATCCAATAGATTCGTAGATAAAACATAGCTTGGATGATCGCTATGGTGAAGATAGATTTCGTCCATGGAAACAAGAGAATCTCGAGATGAAATAGTGCCCCATGGATTTTCTGAATTGCGATCCCGATTTGCAGAAATTCCGACTGTCGGAGAAGGATTTGCAGAGTTCCGAACAATCGGAGAATGATTTATAGGTGGAAAATCATGGTTGAAGGCAGCCATGAATAAAAAAACGAGAGAATAGGTGCAGAAATCAGATCAAAATTAGGTCACTGATACCATGTTAGAAGATGAAGTTTGATAGAACAGTGAAGAACGAGAGAGAAAAGAGTTCATTCATTAGTAAAGTCGTAAGTCTGTTACAGTTTGGTTTGGCTATTTATAGCCTGCCTTATTTACACAATAAACCAGCAACTACTATATTCTACAGAAACTAACTTGTGGTGCGGAAAGTAGGTGGCGGCCGATCGTAAACATCGCCTGCAATGGCTAACAAAGCGGTGTTTTTGGTGTTTTCTGACTTAGGATCTTTTCTTCTTTGAGAAATAATTGTAAATGAGAGAAAATCTCCAATGGATTGCCTTGTATATTGATAGAGTATATATAGAGTTACATCAGTAAAGATATGAGCAATATTGCAGACATTCTGCAATCTTTGGGGGAGGTTCTCAAACACATAGACTGGATCTGAAGTCTTGAAAGAGAGGTGATGACAACCCTTTGGTTAATATATCCGCAAATTGCAATGTTAATGGAACACGAAGTGTCAATTCCTCTCTTAGTTTGCTATCAGGCGGAATTGACCTCTTAAAGGCAGTAATTGCAATCTACTCATCGCACCCCTCAATCTCAGCATAGCACTCCATAAAACGATTAGAAAAGCGACGCAAACTTTCGTTTTTCTTTCTTTTGAGGCCGAAGAGTGTATCAAGAAACGTTGCGTCCTGGTTATTGACTATGTAGCGCTTCATAAATTTTGTGGCCAATTGATCCCAAGATCGTATTGATCCTGGTTTTAGACTATGGAACCACTTTAGCGATCCCTTGGTGAGGCTACTTGGAAACATCTTGCACATTAGGGATTCTTCGGACACCCATAGCGCCATCTTTTGAGAGAAAGCAACTATTTGATTTACGAGGTCCGAATTCCCATCATAAAGAGTGAATGATGGTGGAGAGAACTTTGTTGGGGGGGGGGGGGGTTGGCTTGTTGAACATCATTATGGAATGGTGTCGATGTCACCATAGCCAATTTACGCTCCTCTTGCTCTTGAACCGATTGCAAGGTCCCACCTTGCACTCTTAAGAGATCAAGCAATCTCCTTTCAGTGCGTCTAAGAGCCCGACTCCTCCCATCATGTCTTTCTCTATTTTTACTCCGACGCTGACTCCGTTGTCTTTTCTTCTTTTTGCCCCAATCATGGTTTGACTCGGGATTCTTGTAGGGAACATAGCGATCATCGCGCTCGCCAGATAAATCGCGTTGATCGTGTTATCCGCGGTCACGGCTTTGTCCGCGGTGATCTCCGCGGTCGTTGGAGTCGCTTGAGCCGTCCGAGGTCGGTCCACTGGACTGAGGAGGGGTCCGCGGCTCGGGACCTCTTATGGAGGGGCGGCTCGGGATCTCCACGGTCTCTTCACTGGCTTCTAGGCGCCCTATGATCACTTTCGTAATCTACGTGCTTCTCTTCTTATTCGTCAGAGCTTATTGATTGAGCATTACGGCGGTATAGGCGAATTCAATAACACTAGCGAGCCGTCGATTAGTCATTTTGATTGCCGATTTGCCGACAGGGCGCTTACCTTGAACCATGTCCAAGGTATGCTTTAATCCGGCAATGTCTTCTAAGGTTTGGTGCAAGCGGGACTCAGCCTGAGCATACCTAGTTTGGATCTTCTCATTCTCTCTCAAAGTAGAAGACAAAGCATGGATGATTTCATCTTCTTCTTCATTCCTGGCGGTGGTTGATGCCCCATTCCCGTCGTTTGGCGTTGATGTCAAAGGTATGCAATTGTCACCACGAACGGGATTGGACCTGGCATGGCTTGATTGACCTTGTTCATAGCGAGGGCTGACCAAGCTAGGGTTTTGCTCATGGATGGGTGTCGCAGACTCGGAAATACGCAACCACGAGTCGCAATTTTCCGGATCGCAGGCGCAATTTGATTGGCCGCGATCGCGGCTCATCAGGTCGCGGTTCTTTTTTGCCATTGTGGTTGCTCGTTCCGATGGCTCGAGATCTTGAGTTCAACGAAACGCATCGCCGAGTCCCAAACTCGATCAAATCCAACATATTCAGACCGCAAAGTACCACCAATGTCGATTCCGTCGCTTTACTCGGATTCCTGACGGTCTGTGCGATGAACAGTCGTGTTTACGAGAGGGGTTGGGTCATAATTCAAGTCGTTTCCGGGCAAGACGCCTTGCTCGGATTGCGAAAAGGTCTGATCTTCCGAGCATATCGGCATTAGATTGATCAATACGCACTAGGGTTTGATCCTCCGAACGAACCTAGGAGTTTGCGCTTTCGACCCCCGTTCCGCGGGTGCGGGAGGTTGGTCCGCGGTCGAGGAGTATTGTTCCTCAATCACGGGTCTCGTTTCCGCGATCGCGGATCTGTTCGCTGGTGGCATCGCGCATTCGCAGTGCGCGGTTGCCCTAGTATTATTAAAAACCACTTCTTGATTTTCAGGGATCGATTCCAACACCATAATTGCATGGATCGAGTACTCGTTTCATATAGACGGCACCAAGTGTTAGTGCAAAAAACGTCGCTTTCAATGCACTAATTGATTGCTCCTTCTTCCCCTTCCGTTCCAACTGTTCTTCAACCTAGAACTTGCAAAATAATGGACAAAGGGGGCGGGGACACCTTAATCCACCTCCGATGCCCAAGTCAAAAGAGCAATCGTCGATCGAGCGTCAAGGTAAAGACAAGAAAAGCTAGAGAACTCAGCGAGTATGAGTATTTTTGAACACGTTAGCTAAGCGAATTGAATATTAGCATGTTCAATGTGTGAATGTGTGCTCTTCATACACGGCGATGACGCGTATTTATAATGAAAGAGAGAGGGCAGGGGGACCGAAAATCAACCCCGTAGGGTCGGCCCAATGTCTCAAGCAAGTGGTATTTTGCTCCCTACTCCAAGCGAAAGTTCAATCTCTCGATAAGATAAAATCTTCAATTACATCAAATAACTACCATATTAATTTTATCTAAAAAATACTTAAAAATATAAAAAATATAATAAATCAAATTACCTTTATAGCGATAGGTAGAGAAAATAAATCCCCCACACATCCTTAGACAAAAGAGATCAAAGAATATAATATAAAAATCTTTATTTTAAAAATTTTAGTTAAAGACTTCTAATTTTATTTGTCAAGTCGTCGTTGTGGAGTCGTGGCTCCTATCCACACAATATTGTGTGAAATATTAGAAATTAGAAATTTATGGGCATTGCATCAACAAATAGCTAGCTTAGTTGACCCAGCTTAATTATTGAGTAATACGAGTAATATAGATCTGAAAGATCTGAATAAATTTATAAAAAAAAAAGACCCGAGTCTGAAACACATTAATTTAACATGTAGTGGCCGGAGTACATGATCATAGGGTGTAGTTAATTTCCTATTCATTTTCAACAATTATTTCACATTTCCAGGGTATATAATTAGACCTATACGGCTATATTTTTTTTATTGGGTAAGGTTTAGGAGGCCCACCAATCAAGGTAGACGTCCTATAGCATCCTTACGGATGAGAACCATAAGTTCTGGATGGGTTCTAACTGCGTCAATAGGATAACTGTGGCCTAATTTGACAATTTTATCGGCCACAACATTACAACTCCTATTAACATGAGAAATGCGAACCCTCTGAAATTCTTGAAGCGAAACAAGAACATCAGACATAATAATCTCGATCTCCCACGGGCAGTTCGGGAGCCCCTGGGCTGCTTTAATTACTTGTAGGTTATCACCTTCGAATTCAACTTGTCTATATTTTCTTTCTTTTGCTTCTTGTACTCCATCTCTAAATGCTAGAGCTTCTGCCATAATTACTGAGATCTTGCCGTATTGTTTTACCACCATATCTACTACACTTCCTTCATGGTCTCTAATAACTATGCCCCCGGCCGAGCAACCATTAGCTAGTCTAGAGCCATCTATGTTGAGTTTGATAAAGCCTTATTGTGGTCTTCTCCACTTGTTCATATTTCTTTGTTTCTTTCTTTTATTGTCTCCCTTTTGTTTTACCTTTTCTTCATCTTCTACTCATGTTTTTGCTTTTTTTCCAATTTTGTATTTGAGTTCGAATGTAAAGGGGCAAATCTTGGATAAATTCATCAGGGGCTTGTTGAAATACTAGTTTGTTTCGTTGATGCCATATGCCCCACCATATTACTGCCAAGGTAGTGAAGTCTTTTTCTCCCATACTTTGATATATATCTCCTAGTAGTGTCTTTGGTGTTTTGTTATCAGGGTTATAGTTTCGAAACTTTGTTTCAATGTTCGGGTCAATCTGCTTTGTGACATGCAGAGTATGTGGGCATTGTACAAATAGGTGAGCAGTATCTTCCATAGTACAATTGCACATAATGCAACCTACCGGTGTCATGACATGTTTTTCCCTAAGTCTGGATTTAGTAGGTAAGCCGTTCATGTCAATTTTCCAAAGAAAAATTTTGACTTTCGGAAATGTGTCTAGTTTCCAAATCCAATTGTTGATATTCACGTGGCAGTTTTCTCTATTCGTTATTAGTTCAATGGCAGAGGCAGTAGAAAACCACCCATTTTTGCTTGGCGCCCAATACAATTTGTCTCTAATATCGTTATCGAGGATGCGGTTCAGTTCTATTTTATCCACAATATCTCCAGGGAGAATTTGTCTCAAATCATTCAGTTTCCATTTTCGGTTATCCGAGATGAAATTTCCTACTTTTTCCGTTTTATTTATTTCTAGTGGGTTAAGTGCATATCTGGTTAGCGGTTCTCCTATTACCCAGCTGTCTGTCCAGAAATTAATGGTTCGTCCGTCACCTACTTGCCATCGGAGTCCTTTCATAAACTCCTTTCTCAGATTTATTAATCTCTTCCATTGCCAAGACGTATTCGATTTGACTTGGTATGTGAAAAGGGTGTCCTCTCGAAGGTATTTTTCTTTTATGATTCTGACCCATATGTTGTTCGGTTCCGCCAAAATTTTCCATAGCAATTTCATTTGGAGCGCTTTATTCATATGTTCCATTTTCCTAATTCCCAAACCACCATGTGATTTAGGTTTACATATTTTATCCCACCTAACCAAAGGCTTGTAGTTTTGATCTTTATTCCAAAAAAAAACATCGATTAATTCTATCCATCTCATCATGCATCTTTTTGGGTAGCATAAAGCTTTGCATAGTATAGTTTGGTTTCGCAGTAAGGTTGGATCGTATTAACGTTGCTCGTCCTTCTTGAGACAAGGAGTTTGCTTTCCATTTAGTTAGTTGCTCTTGGGCTTTTCCAATGGAGTCCCTAAAAGTTTCTTCTGTCACAACTCCGTTAATAATGGGACAACCTAAATATTTTTCTAATTCCGTCATCAAGGTTATCCCAAGGGTTTGTTGCACTTGTTGTTTTTGCTGATTGTTTGTGTTTTTTTATGTTTGGAAGGCCGATTTATGATAGTTGACTTTTTGTCATGATATTTCGCAAAACTCTTCAATGATTTTCCGAACCTTAGCGCAGGCTTGTTGTGATGCCTTTGAAAAAATTATAATGTCATCTGCAAAAGCAAAGAAGGGGACACAGATGCCTCCTCGGGCAATGGGAAAACCAATGGAGTTCCGATTCTCCTCGCTAGTAGCTTGAAGCTTTCGTGCGAGGATTTCAGTACCGATTTCAAACAGAAAAGGTGAGAGTGGGTCTCCTTGTCTTAGACCTCTTTCCGGGAAGAAAGGGTCCGTTGGTTCATTGTTCACCAGAATCGAGAACGAAACAGTGCAAACACACTCTTGTACCCACTTAATGAATTTCTGGCAAAATCCAAACTTTTTTAGGACTTCGAAAAGGAATTCCTAATCTACCCGGTCATATACTTTTTCCATATCTAGTTTCACGGCTACCCATTGCTCTTTAGCCTTACTTTTTCTAAAGGAATGGAATATCTCGTGTGCAAGAGTGATTCGATCTTGACGTTCGTTTTTTAAGATTAAATTGTAGAAAGCGGAATTTTCTCCGGATATAAATATAAATGTAAGGATTGGAAACCCGGTCAGATAAATTAAATAAAAATAATTATGAGCTGAGCTGGGTCAACTAAGCTAGCTATTTGGCTATTTGGTATGCAATACCCATAAATTTCTGTATTTCATACATTATTGAGTGGGTAGGAGCCACGATTCGATCGACAACGACGATCTTGACAAATAAAATTAAAAGTAGAGGGACGTAAAAGCCCCCAATGGGATGCTGTAAGTACAATTTTATTCTTACACCATCCTTGAAAAAAAAAAGCCCAGCAGCGGGCACCCTTATGATCGATCAATGGATCACTCGATTCCAAACTAAAGAGAGATAACTATGAAACTGCCAGCCCCACCTATCATCCTAAGGGTGTTGCTATCCAAGCTAAAAGTGTTGTGGAGACAATGGGACGTCCAGACCATGGTTCTATCCAGCTTCGCATTCCAACTAATCCTTTTCTTGCTGGGGCCATTGCGGAGACAAAGCTCAAACCGCGTTATTATTGTGTGCGTCTGGCTGGCTTACCTACTGGCCGACTGGGTTGCGGCCCAGGCGATTGGCCTCATCGGAAAGGGATCCACAACCACCACGACATTGACCGCGGACGACGAGCTCTATGCCTTCTGGGCCCAGTTCCTGCTCCTCCACCTGGGTGGGCCCGACACGGTAACAGCCTTGGCAATCGAAGACAGCGAGCTGTGGCTCCGGACGGGCCTACATCTGGCCGTCCAGGTGTATGGCAGCTTGGGCGTCCTTGTCAGATCCTTTGTCCAGAGCCAGAGTAGCCTGTGGATCCCAACCCTGTTCATGTTCGTGGCAGGGATCGTCAAGTATCTGGAGCGAGTCTCGTCCCTATTCCACGGACGCTTGCTCAAATTCTCTAATCAGGACTCGGATGCTTGGGAATTGAGGTGGAAGCTAGATAAGTATGAGCCCGCTGAAGGTGTTGATGATAATGACGAAGAGTATAATTACAGGAGTCGGCTGACAAATGTTGAGTTGACAAAACACGCCTTTTACTTCTTTCACCGCTTCAAAAGGCTGTATAGCGCCAGCCAAGACTTTATGCTGGACCTGGAGTTAACTAGCTACTTCTATTTTTGCAATCGGACGCCCGAGGATGCGTTCAGAGTGATGGAAATTCAGTTCAACTTCGCATACGATGTCTTCTACACCAAAACGGGTGTCATCTGCAACACATTCTCATGGAAGGTACTTCGCCTTGCGGTCACGTTATTGGAGGCGGGGAGCCTCGTAATATGGCTGTTTCTCACCGATAAGCAGGGCTTCCGAGACTACAACATCAGGATAACCTACACTCTGCTCTTCGGTGCCATTGCGGTGGACGTGTTTGCATTCCTCAGGATCCAAATATGGTCGGACTGGACCATAGTTCAAGATAAAGATCCCTCGCGAATCAAAACCTGGCTCTACGACAGGCTACACTCTGCTCGGAAGCGCGTTTGGGCGGAGGGCGACGACCATGCACCACCCATCTGGGCACGCCTCAGGAGGGTATTGTTTCGGCGGTGGTCCGACTCCGTCTCGCAGTTGAGCCTGATAGACATGTCGTTGGACCACAAGTCCAGAAAGATGAAGGTGATACTGCTCTTGCGGTTGGACCAGACCGCCAGATACGTGACCCACAGATGGTTCTCGAACCGTGTGAGGGACTTCATCTTTGAAGACCTAATTCAGCATACGCGGACAAGTCGTGTCCGCCAGAATATATGCCAAGTCAAAGGCGGTGGGGCCTGCATGTGGCTATTGAACAAGTATGGAAGAGACACGATTGCTATTCCAAATCTTTGCAAGCTTTTCAAAATCTATGAGGATTATGACATGGTTGTGATACGTTGGCATATCATCACGGAACTCTGCTACAATCTCGACGGGGTCCCCGTCTCTAATCATGATCATGATAATGTCGACGCAGACCACAACTTGGATGAAGAAGCTGCTCAACCCGAGGCTACTAATATGGAGGAACATAATTTCCGGGAGATTTGCAAGGTGCTTTCCCAATACATGATGTATCTTCTTTGCAACCAGGAGGAGATGATGCCTACTGTTGAAGGTACGTACACATAACTAAATAACTAATGCAATGCAACATTTCTGTTGGGTCATAGTGCGTTAGTAAGAGCTTGGGAACAGGCCGGTGTTAGGCTGTTCCCAATGCAGCGGAAGTAAACAATCGCAAGTAACACAAATACTAAGAGAAATAGTTCCTTTATAGAGGATGGCTAAACCTCTACCTCCGTTTGGCGGATTTTGAACGATCTACTTGTTTTTATTAATTGTTCCTTAGTTACAACAGGCAAGACTTACACTTCTCTATTTCTAGCAGTCACCAAACTCTAGTAACACTAGTAAGTAGTAAGTCTTCTCAACCTAGTTCCTGAGCGAACAACTCAACTAAACACAAATAACCCGAACCTTACGCCTTGAGCTCACTATCACAGTTCCCTTACTCTTGGGAACCTGGATTCGCCGTCGCCGAGATCGAACACTCGTCGCAGGGGACTTCTCTTCAATGCTTCAAATTAACTTATTTCATGTTTCTTTGCTTGAGGCTTTTTGAGTTCTTGGAGTATTCATTGGCATATATAGTCGTTTGAGCTTGGACTGATATCTTCATTTTCATTGTTGTCCAAAATGCCCCTGTCTTGCAAGCCAAGTTTTACATTCTTCACATGTGACTTGATTTGAAACTAGTCAACTCTAGATGTCAATCGGACCGTTGGATCACTCGGCTCAGTCTGTTCCTCAGACTATATTGTGTCTCTACTTTGTCTGAGACAAAATCCCGCGATTTGCGTTGCACGGTCTTTCTTCACATGTGAGTTCTCATATGAGGGGAACTGCTCTCTCCTGAGTTCCTTTGATAGGAACTTGCTTTTATATAGTTCTGAGTTTCTTTTGTGTTCCTTTTAGAAGAGTCTTTGTTTGATCTGGAGTTCCCTTGAAATACTTGAGCAAAAACATTAGTTCCCATATGACATTTGTCATTAGCAAAACTGGAGATGATATCGTTGTTCGGATGTTGTGGAACAAGAGTTCCCAACACCGTCCCAACAATTTCACAACACAGTTTAGTTTTATTTCAACTTTAAGTAGGATTTAGCTGTATACTTGTATGAAATTATGTTCTTCATCTAGTATTATTTATGTAGTTGATTATATATAAAGAATATATATATAATTTCAATGCTTTTCGCAACAGATACTGACGAGAGGCTCTATACCGCGTACAACAGGCTGACTAAAGCCCTAGAGGATCAAGCATATGAGTCGATAGAGATGGGATCGGCTAAAAGGTACGTCAAAGGCAAGAATGATCACTAGAAAGATGTTTTTTTTAAAGAAATGAAGTACAAAAGTTTAGTTCATAGAGTTAGGGATGAAGAGATCAAGCCAATTGAATCTGTAACAATTGGATTCTAACACACGTATGAACTCTCACAGATTGATCAACACTGCAGTTTTGTATTGATCTCCTTAGAATATTACAGAACCAACAGTATTTCTGTTGTCACTGATTACATATTTATATGACATACACACGTCTGTTAATAACTACTACTAACTACTTTCTAGAGCAGTTAAAATGACAATTAACTTAACTTCCCTAATTGACAGTTAATCTCCTGTCTCACACGCCAACACTTAACATCTGTTGACTACTAACAGACTTGATATATAACATTAGAAGTACTACTAATTACATATATATAAATATAATCAAGCTTATACTTTCATTCTTCCCCTTAAGCTTGATTTTGTGCTTTCATGCCAATCTTGCTTCTAAATTCATTGAACTTCTGCCTGGTCAATGGCTTGGTTAGGATATCTGCCAGCTGTTCAATTGTCCTAACAAACTCCAATTCAATTTCTTCATTTTCAACACAATCTCTGATAAATTGCATCTTCACATCTATGTGTTTACTCTTGTCATGAAATATCGGGTTCTTGGCCAACACAATGGCTGACTTGTTGTCCATGTACAGAGTTGGTATACCACTTTTCTTCCCTTCTAGTGAATCCATAAGACTTTGTAACCACAGACCCTGGCACGTTCTTGTTGTTGCAGCCATATATTCTGCCTCACAAGAAGATAATGCAACAGTTTTTTGCTTCTTTGATGACCAGGTTATAGGATTCTTACCCAGAAAATATATAACTCCACTTGTGCTTTTTCGATCATCAATATCTCCTGCTAAATCTAAATCAGAATATCCTACTAACCTTGTGAAGGATGAGTTTTTCTGGTAAGCACAACCAAACTCTAATGTACCCTTCACATATCTTGCCACTTTCTTCAATTCTTCCATGTGTGACATCCTAGGAGAATCCATGAATCTATTTAGAACACCCACACTATAACAAAGATCTGGCCTTGTCTTGAGCAAATACCTCAAACTCCCAATCAGGCTTCTGTATTCAGTTCCATCAACCAAACCTTCATCCAGATTCTGCCTTGATAGTTTAATCCGAGGTTCCATAGGAATTGCACCAGAATTACACTCTTTTAATCCTAGTTTCTCCAGTATCTTCTTCGACAGCCCTTTCTGACTTATGAAGATCTCTTTCTTGGATTGCTTTACTTCAATTCCCAGATAATAACTCAACATACCCAAATCACTCATATCAAAGTTGTTCTTCATCTCAGTCTTGAAATTATCTATGGCATCTCTATTTGATCCAATCACAATCAAGTCATCAACATAGATCCCTAGAATCATTATCTCCTTATCACTGAATCTTGTGTAAATTGAATGTTCAGTTTGACACCTTATAAAACCAAGGTTCTTCAAACACTGATTCAACTTAAAATTCCATGCACGAGGGGCCTGCCTTAAACCATACAAAGCATTGTGAAGTCTTAACACTTTCTCAGGGAATTCTTTGTCTTCATACCCCTCAGGTTGCTTCACATACACTTCTTCCTTTAATTCACCATTTAGAAACGCTGTTTTAACATCCAAATGGTGAATTTCAAGGTTTCTAGCTGCTGCATAAGCCAACAACACCCTTATGGTCTCCATTCTTGCAACTGGTGCAAAAACTTCTTCAAAATCAATACCATGTTTCTGTATGTATCCCTTGGCGACCAACCTTGCCTTATACTTCTGAATTCTTCCATCCGGATCTCTTTTGATCTTGAAAATCCATCTAAGTCCAATTGCCTTGTGACTTGAAGGAAGATCTGCAAGTTGCCAAGTACCATTACTTGTGATTGACTCCATTTCAGCATCCATGGCTTTCTTCCAATGCTTGTCAGTGGCAGCCTCTTCATAAGTGCATGGTTCATCCTCTGCAATGAAACACAGCCCAACCTCTTCTTCAATTTCTTGTGTTGAGTCATATATTTCCTGCAGAGATCTCATCCTAATAGGAGTTAAAGACTGTTCTTCACTAGATGAAACCACATTGCTAGAACTTGCAGACTGTTGTAGTCGACTTCCTTCAGAATTTTCATCAGTTTCAGAACTTGATCCTCTTTGTGCAGTGTTGTTAGACCATCCACTTCCATCCAGACGTTCTTGTGAGTGAACTGTAGTATCTACATCACCAGAAATGCTCACCACAAATGTACCATTGTTCCCTTGATGATCATCTTCAGAGTTGTTCCACTCCCAACTCCCTTCTTCATCAAATACTGCATCTCTGCTTACTACAATCCTCTTTCTCCCTGGATCAAAGAACCTGTACGCCTTAGATCCATCTTCATAACCCACAAATACCATCTTGGAACTTCTATCACTTAGTTTTTGAAGGTGTGGTGTGGTGTCCTTGATGTAAGCCACACTTCCAAAAACTCTCAAGTGCTTCACAACTGGTTTTCTTTTGTTCCATGCCTCATAAGGAGTGACACCCTCCAGGCTACTTGTAGGTGCCCTATTTAGTACATAAACTGCTGTACTTACAGCTTCCCCCCAAAAACATGGTGGAACACTCTTGCAATTCAGCATGCACCTAGCTGTTTCCATAATAGACTGATTTCTTCTCTCTGCAACCCCATTTTGCTGAGGTGAGTAAGGTGCAGTGAGATGCCTTTTAATCCCTTCATTATCACAAAAATCCTTGAACTCCTTGGATGTAAACTCTCCTCCACGGTCAGTTCTAAAAACCTTGATTCTTACTCCTTTCTCAAGTTCAACTCTTGCGTTGAATTTATTAAAACCAGTAAATGCTTCATCCTTTCTTTTCAACAGAGTTATCCACATAAAACAAGAATAATCATCTACTAATAACAAGAAGTAGAGATTACCTCCCAAAGTTGGTGGTGTAATGGGACCACAGAGGTCTGCATACACCAATTCCAACGGTCCACTGGTTCTATAGGATGATGCCTTTGGAAATTAATGTCTAGGTGTTCTTGCCAACTAAGCATCCATCACACAACTTGTTGACCTGGTGAATTTTTGGCAAACCAACCACCATCTTATCATCAGAGAGCTTCCTCAGAGATTTGAAGTTTACATGCCCAAATCTGGCGTGCCGCAACCAGCCTGTCTCACTGAGCAATAACTTTAAACATTCTTGTTTGACAACTTTAAGATGAAGAGTATACAACTTAGTCAACTGACGCTTCACCCTAGCAATCAATCTGCCACTACTAGCATATATACTTAATTCTCCATCTTTTATCACACAATTATTTCCATTCAAGTCCAACTGTCCTATGCTGATTATGTTGGCCTTTAATTGTGGGATAAAATACACATCAGTCAGAGTAATGTGCTCACCATTTGAAGTAGAGAATATTATGTTACCTTTCCCTTGAATATCCACAGAAGAGGAATCTCCAAGTCTGATTGTTCCAACAACATCTCGATCCAGTGTTGCAAACATCTTGATGTCTCCAGTCATGTGGTTACTGGCTCCTGAATCCACATACCATTTATTGAAATCTGGTTTTGCTTCCTCTTGTACAGATTCTGGCGCTAGTAGACTCTTTTGAACATCTTTACCATCTTTAAGCACCAACAGGGCAGGTTCTTGATCATCCTTTCCCATTGTGAGATTCACTTTCTCTACTTTTTCTTTCTTCTCACAGTCAGACTTAAAGTGTCCAAACTATCCACATGATAAACATTTTATCTTGCTTTTATCAAAACGTTTCTTTGATCTAAATTCTCCATCATTACCCTGATTTTTCCCTTTTCCTTTGAACTGTGATCTCTCTTGTTTTTTATATCTCTCTTTAAACTTCCCTTTTTCTTTAGCTTTCCACTCATCACGAGTCAAGAGAGCACTTTCTAACCCTTTTTCAGAAAACTCATTCAGTCTTTCTTCATGGGCCTTTAGAGATCCAACAATTTCATCTACACTCTTTGTTTTTAAATCACAAAATTCCTCCATAGTGGTAGTGATTTGGACATATTTCGAAGATGTGGATCTTAGTAACTTCTTAACCACAATTTGTTCTTCTAAATTATGACCAAAACTCCTTAATTTGCTAACATTCATATTCAATCTTGTAGCAAATTCATCAACAGATTATGTTTCTTTCATCCTAAGGCTTTCATATTCTCTTAGAAGGGTTTGAATCTTTACCTCCTTGATTCGTTCAGCCCCTTCATTCATCATCTTGATCATATCCCACGCCTCCTTTGCTGACTTCTTTGCTCCAATTTGCAAGAGCACATCTTCACCAATTGCTTGGAAAATGGATGCCAACGCCATCTTATCTTTCTTGGAGTCGACTTCAGTGGATGCTTCCACGGCATCCCATAATCCTTGCGCTGTGAGGAACACTTCCATTTTAATCGCCCACACAGTGTAATTGGTCTTTGTCAACATTGGATATTGAAGAGATACAATCTTCCCTCCATTCACTTTTATGAACTCAGGATCATCTTCTGTGTTTAGTCCCTTATCTTTCGACATTTTAATCTCTCCCATTATGCTCTGATACCAATTGAAGAGATCAAGCCAATTGAATCTGTAACTATTGGATTCTAACACACGTATGAACTCTCACAGATTGATCAACACTGCAGTTTTGTATTGATCTCCTTAGAATATTACAGAACCAACAATATTTCTGTTGTCACTGATTACATATTTATATGACATACACACGTCTGTTAATAACTACTACTAACTACTTTCTAGAGCAGTTAAAACGACAATTAACTTAACTTCCCTAATTGACAGTTAATCCCCTGTCTCACACGCCAACACTTAGCATCTGTTGACTACTAACAGACTTGATATATAACATTAGAAGTACTACTAATTACATATATATAAATATAATCAAGCTTATACTTTCAAGGGATCCTATAAATTATTAAGACTCTTTTTGCTAAACAAAGATTTTACAGAGTTTTTAGTAGCTTTTAGCTTTAAATTAATAAAAAAAATTAATTAAATTAATTAAAAATAGTTTGTTAAATTTTCGAATTTTTAAAATAATTATTTTTTGTGTGGTTTTCCAGATGAACTACATTCGATTGTAGGAATTAGTAATGTCTTATATATATATATATATATATATAATGAATTGTGAATTTGTGATACATCATTTCCTTGTAATTTCAATAAAACTTTTCTTTCTACATTTTCCAACAGGAAGAACGCACGGTGTCAGATGGCTTACAGACTCATACGTGAAACCTTTACAGCAGAGGATGCCAAATCTAAAGATGTACATGGCTTCCCAATGGAGGAAATAATGGGTGAATTAAGAGAATTGGAGGAGAAGCAGCTTGGGAAGTGGGAGTTCATGGCTAAGGTTTGGGGGGAGCTTCTATATTATGCGGCCATTCGCTGCAAACCAAATCTCCATGCTGTGAAGCTCAAGGAAGGTGGGGAACTTGTCTCTTTTGTATGGTTGTTACTGCGTCAGCTGAGGTATAAATTAAACGCAAATGAATATGACATGGACAAGGATAATACAGAACCTGAGAGAGACCTATTAATGTATTACGACAAGGACGAGTGAAAGTACCAGCTAGATGGCAACTCGAAGTAACGGTAGCCAACTAGCTAGCTCTTGGATATAATCAACAAATACCTGAATTTCACACATATTTATAATTGTATATTATATATCATGACCATTCAATAAGAAACATTTTTTTAATGCAATGTGTCGTTATACGAAATTACTTTAATCTCGTACTGCTGATCGAACAATTTAACAAAGTAACCAAGGGGAATAGAGAATTGACAATTGAGCATTAGGAGGAGAGAGGCAGAGAGTTGATACGTGAATTGGAAGAGAAAGGAAGAAGGGAGAAGCAGATGAAGTGAACGGCCTAAGCCAAGGGAAGATAGACGAGACGAGATAAGAGGAGATTAGGGCAAATATGATTTCCTGATTGATTTCATAAAACACAATACATATGAGTATATATAAGAAAATCCTAACCCTAATCCTAACATTTAGCTAACAAGCTGAGATATTAAAAGATATTCTTACTAAAATAATAAAACTAACCTAAATAAAAGAAAACCACAATATTCTAAATAAGACTAATATAACTTAATTATGTAGTATAATTATTATAGCATATCATGTTGACACGCAATGGTATAAGTTCTTGCTATACTCACGCGAAATGGATAGACGATTTATTTAGCGGAAGGTCCCGCGTTTGATCTCCCGTGTGTAAAATTTTCTTGGATCATTAGCAACCACGGATCGTGCGCAGTGATTAGTCTTAGATCTTTATGGGTTGGTAGGTCTCTAATCTCGGACAAAAAACACTTTTCGATCGATTTTGGGCACATATTAGACAGCCCGATTATTAAAAGGTATAAATTTGGAAAATTTAATATAAGCTCGTATTCCAACAATTTTTTCTATACCATTTTCCATAATAGGGTGACAGAAGAAAAAATAGATCATCTTCTCTAAATTTGGGAAATTTTTCAAAGAAATTTGGAGAATGAATTTATGATACATGTAACTTTTAATTGGTTATATTAAATTTTATAATATTTGTGAGAATATTTTATACGCGCTTAGGAGAAACGGGGGAACAATTTCTATACGTCAGATTAATCTAGATCAATGGCTAATAGTGAGGGTGTACATTCTGATTTTTATGGGTAAAAATAGGGGGGAATCCACAGTTATTCCAAAAATAGAAGGGAATGAAATTATAGGTGATCATGGGAAAAATTGCCATATCTTATCCGAATCAGAAAATGAATTATACGTGTCAAATTATTCAACAATGCAAGCCATATTATTCGGAATTTAGTGTTATTCAACAATACAAGACATATTATTATGAATTTAGTATATTGTTATTCTACAAAGCAAGTCGTATTATTCTGAATTTAATACATTGTTATTCATAATTGCGTGTCCAATTTTTCTTATGTGTCTGTATTATTATTCGTATGTAGATCTTTTGAAATCATGCATACATCCACATTTATAATTTTTTATTCAAAAGTATTTGGAGTGATAAATGTGGGGGTAAAATTATGGTGAAAAGTCCACAATCTGCCAAAAAAGGAAGCAACACCGAAATTTAAGGAAATTATTGAAAAAGAATAACTACCCTATCTTCAAGAATTTCCATATCTTAAAATTAGAATATATCTCACATTACATCAAAAAGATTCTTCGTCATTGATAATATCCAAAAAAAAAGATGCTGAATATATTGCTTTGTTACCCCAAACAATTGGAGCAATTATGAACTATGGGTGGAAGATTATTCAACAATGTGTGAAAGATTATTCATACTAACTTGAAAATATCACATGTTTATGAGAATAAATGAACCTTTGAACAAGAATAAACATGAAACCTCATACAAACACCTACAACCTATCAATTACTACCAATGATATGAATAACACGACCTAAGACCTTTTTCACATTCTTCAATCTTTCTTTATCACCGTCTTGAATTATTCTCTATCTTATTCCACGCTTTCAAACTCCTTTATCTTCAACCTGATAGAATATAAATCATACATATATGAATAACAAGACAATCATAAATGAATAAAAAGGATTGCATATATGAATAACAAAGCATGCATATGTGAATAAAAAGGCACGCATACATGAATAACACAATACGCATATATAAAACAATTTACGCTGTTGGATATTGGTACCATGGGAACAGACATTGTTACCATGGGAACAATACTGATCGTTCTCTTGTGTTTTGATAATGACAAACTCTAAGAGATTTGATGGGTTGTATGTTTCCATAGTAATTTCAGGTAATACAGGTCAAATGAGAAGTATGGAAGCAGGAATGAGGTGATGCTGATGTGAGGGAACAATGTCTGTGCCAAAGGGAACATCAGTGTCTGCGCTTGGACAGATTCTAAATAAGGAAAGCGCGTCCTTTCAACTTTGGAAGATTTGATTCTCGAAGATTTGACAGCTGGAATAGTTGGTTATTAGAAGATAATCTCTAAAGATAAAATCGAAATCATATCTCACCAAATTGGGAGTAGCTTGTGAAGCAAGGAGAAGATTTCTAGGTTAAGGAAAGATCTCTTGGAATATTATATTCTGTAATCAGTTTGTAGAAGATATTTTTGGGTGAAAAAATATTATTTCGTGGCAAGGAAATAATATTATATCAGACCCAAGTCTCTTCTATAAATAAGAGTACCGTTTAGGTTTTCTATTGACCGATCTCCATTGCTATCGAGCAGCAGAGCATTCAAGTGCCATTGAAGCTTCATCAAGGTGTTAAGTAAGTTGTTACTAGGGTTTTTAGGTCTACTTAGATTATTATCTTTACGTTCTTAGGCTGAGAAGTTAGGGTTTGATAGATCTAGGGTCTAGAGATTAGACTAGATTATCTTAGAGTCCCTACTTGCCTTTGTAGCTCGTGAAAGAATTAATAATATAAGAAGTCATTTGAAATCCTCTAAGGAGGTAGTGGTTTTACTCGTTCAACTAGTTGGTTGATCGAGGTTTCCACTCTAAGAGGTCGTGTCAAACTGTTACCTGCATAACTGTATTTATTCCGCTGCCCAGTTCATTGTTCTCGTGGGAACAGTGTTTGTATTTCTAACACACTCGTTCCAACAATTGGTATCAGAGCAGGTTTGCTCTAGATAGTGTGTTCATTGCAGGTTAACAAGATGAGTTACAACACTCACTACGAAGTTGGTATCAACAACAACAAACCACCTTTGCTGAAGGCTGGAGAATACCAACACTGGAAGATTCTGTTCGCTTACTGGATTCGAAGCAATGATTATCAGGCATGGTGTACCATTGAAGATGGCGACTACGAGGTTCCTACTGCTAAGAAAGACAACAAGAAGGATTGGGGACCCACTGAATACCAAGGGATGGAGAAGAACTTCAAGGCAAGAATGTATCTGATGAATGCCCTTGGGAGTGAAGATATGTTGAAGGTCGTGAATGTAAAAGATGCCAAGAGCATGTGGGCTGCGATCGAGCAGATGCATGTGGGAAGTGACGATCTTCACAAAAGTCATCTTCATGACGCCAAACGTGATTTCTTCAACTTCGAGATGAAGGAGGATGAAACTGTTTCAGCCTATTAATCAAGGTTTGAGGTGTTGGTTAGTCGACTGAATGCTCTAGGAGTCGATGAGAAAGTCATTGACCACGAAGAGAGAGTTCTCAGGATCATCAATGTCCTTCACTCCAAATATGCCTATACCAGGGGTCTGCTCAAAGAAAATCCCCTAACAAAGACCTCAACCTTACATGAGGTGTTTGGGAAAATCAAAGACTACGAGAAGTATCATGTCAATGCTGAACCTGGCAATACTTCAAGCAAGGGAATAGCTCTAAAGATTGAGAAGGCATATGATAATGTCATAGCTGAGAAGCAAGAGTATGAAGATGACAATGATGAAGAAGCAAACATCATTACTCGAGCCATGCGAAATCTCTACAACAAAGGAAAGGCTCGAGGCAGTCGTGACTGTGGGAACAGTAGAGATAGACGAGACCTCAAGGATATAACATGCTACAAGTGTAACACCCCTATTTTACAACATTGGGTATTACCGCCAGTGACCTCGGATTTTACCGTCCAAAGTCATCCAAGGCTTTTAGAATGATATAGAACAATAAAAATGCGGAAATAAACATAATTCATAAATTAAAAAGGGTGCTCTCGAAAGAGACTTGGTTTGTACAAAACATCTTACAGTGCTTTAAACATAATGATGTTCGCAAATGAAACACAAACCAACTTGTACTTGAAACATAACAAAAGTAAAACAAAATGATATGAGAAGTACATCTTGAAAATCCTCGTCCTTCCTTCGTCTTCACTTCACGCCTTGGTGGGATTCCTAGATTCTGACATAATTCGCGAGGGGCGAGAGAATGTCAGGCAAACATGCGGAAAAGAAGAATTAGTCTAAGAGACTAAGCAAGCGGGAATGGAACTTCCCGAGGGTATTTCGGTAATTTCAATTATTGTCGAAATAGATAACAAGGTTGTGTTTACGATGGGCTATATGATAAGGCTTGTTTATGTGGAGCTTTAATGGTTCGAAGGAGAGTACATCTTAAGCGAAGATAACTCGATAAGCGATAGAAAAGCTACTAGATTGTAGACTTCTTTAGAATTTCGAAAGTATGTTGGGAACATTATTAATTCTTACAAGTAAAAACCTCTTGCGCCCTGAGCGGACCGAGAGCCGGATCGATCATTTGAGACCGGTTCGGTTTTGGTATCTTAAATGTGCATTGGGCACTTATCTTATATAGTGACGAAAGATATTCGACTTCGTTAATGATTTTAATAGAAAGTGGTGGGACACGGATAATCCGAGCCACCCGGGGGAAAAACCCAGTTTCCCGGCACTTAGCTAGAGTGCGCACATCCCTCCTTGCAATCGGAGCGGATGGGATCATGATCCCGAAAGTCGTAGGTACGTACGACTTAGTAAGGTTATATAGAGGCGTTGGCTATTCCACGCCCCTTACTAGTTCTTTCAAAATTGATCTCTGAGCGAGATCGCAAGCAATCAAGATAATAACCACACTAGCATATATAATCTTATTAAGAGAATATAAAGCGAACTATGCTAACAATGGGTCGTTATATCTAGCATTCGATATTTCCTAGGTTTATTTATATTTAAGCACACAAGTTGTTCCCAACATCGAGAATTTTCACGGTATGGAAAATAAAGATCGCAAGGGGAAATTCCACTTGCCTTAGCTTTTGCGAGTGCTAACAAACGAGCTTTGACGGACTTATGCGATTCCCGACTTCGAGCGAGAATTTCGACCTATCGACACGAAAATTTACGAGCGAGCTTAAATCATGATTTTCCTCCTAAAGTTTGGATTACCTCTTATAATATTTTATAAGAGAGTTGGAATTCTAAATTATTAAGATAATAATTTAGAAAATTATTTTAAAATAATAATATTCCTTTATTATTATTTTGGCTTTGTAATATCCTTTTTATCCCATAAAAATCTTTATTCAATATTATTAAAATAATCCTTTTTAACTTCACTTGCTAATTCCGTTAATATAATTTAAGCAAGCATAATTTCATAAAATATCATACTTTATCTAAAAGGTATTTTTCTTTTAAAATGTACAATTCTTATTAAACTTTAAGGAATCTACTTTAACCTTTTTACATACTTATCTTAATTAAAATATTACTTTTAATTTCCAATTATTCCTTAGTGAACTTAGAATATTATTTCTCTCACCAAGAATATTTAATTAATAATATTCTCTTAATAGAATCTTATTTAATTATATAAACCATATTAAATAAAGATAGAATAATTATAATCTACTTTCTTGGAAATTTCCATACTTAGGACTTTCTATTTACTTTATGAAGTAACTTCCTAAACTAACATATATTAAATTAATCTCATTTATTTTATCCCCATATTTCTTTTCATATCGTATAGTATATAAAATACATGATCATGGCTTATAAATATCTCACTTTACTTATGGATATAATATCTTAGGTTACAAAATAATATCTTTTCCATATCTTATAATATCTTTATGACTAAGCAATATAATAATATATTATATTTCCATTTAAAGTTACCATTATTATATTTATAATAATTCTTATGTCTTGTAGAGAAAATCTCTACACTTAGAGATATGTTAAACTAATATTTTATTAAATGATAACTTTAGTAATATAACCATCATTAATATAATTATATTCATATAGCTTTTGAAGACCAAGGTTTAACATTATTCAAATTATTAAATACTCATTAACTTGAATTTAATATCCCATTTAAATTAATTTATAATTCTTTTATCCACTTAAGGTCATAAACTTATAACCTTATCATTATTAGGGAATTCTTTTATTATTCAAAGCATGCAAGTTGATAAATTAAATACAACCTATTAAAAATATACTTTCCTTATTTATATTTCCAAATGATTATAAAACATTCTTATGATATAGAAAGTCCATAATGCCCTTATCATATTATATCTTTTATGACTAGTGTATATTATTTTATTATTATATTATTTTCATCTTATCATAAACTCTTTTTAAAGACTTGCAACTCCTTCTTATGATATAAAAGGTATTAAGATAATATATTAATATATTTATTCTAGTCATTTACTTACATAGTAAGTTCCAATATTATGTTAAAAGTAATTATATCATGCTTTCCATATAATATTATCAAGGGAAAATCCTTATCTTATTAAAAAGGGTTTTCCATGTCACATGATTTATAAATATTTTATATGTACAAATATTATAATATTGCTAGTATATCTTTTCTAACAACTTAGGTCTAGGTCTTTATTTATATTATAAACTTTAAGTAATGTACACATACTATTATAATATTCTTTCCAAGTATATAAAGTTAGTGATATTAACCCGTTATCTTATTTATAAGGATTTTCAAGTATTATTATAAACAAATGATCTCATACTTGTTCTTAATAACATAATTTATTCAAAATATCTTACTAATAATATTCCAAAGCATATTATAGGTTTAAAAGACATGCAAGACTAATTTCTTTTTAATAAAGTCTTTGTTTTATTTGAATTCCCTTATCTTATCCTATTTCTTTTATATTAGGATAAAAATATGACCAAGTTAATAATATTTTTAAAAATAGAATTATCAAGCTTAAAATTCACTTATATTAATCTTATAATTTGTTTTAATTTATTCTATGTCTTGCCATATTTATTCCTTTTTATAAAAACCATATGCATGTTATTATTCTTTTCAAATTATCAACATCCTAATATGCTTAAAATATCATTGTTATAAATATTAATATTCTAGGAATTCACATATGATTTATTGGAAATTATATTTCTCTTAGATAGGTATGTAGATTAATTTAATTATATAAATTTCTCCTTAATACCTACATGCAATATTTATTCAATTTAATTAAATAAATATTATATATGTGTGGAAAATATTTCATAAAGAAATATATAATAATATATGAGTCGGGAAATTATACCGATAGACAACGGGACGAGATTGGGCTCGGATTTTGAGATGGGCGAAATTGGGCTTTGCTTCTCCTCTTCTTCTTTTAAAAAAAATTATGATGGGCTATTTAAAATGCACATGGGCCAAATTTTCAGCCCAAATTTAACCCAAATAGCCCAACTCCTTTTCTTCTACTTCCTTCCTCCTCCTTCATCTCACGTGAGGAAACAAGAGCTGAAACACACCTGGACTGGCCACGAAACAAATCGACGAGCTTGCCTGGCCACGGAGGCGACGGCGGCTCGTGCGGTGGTGGCCGGCGTCAGGCCAAGCGCAAGGGTGGCCAAGGAGGTGGAAGAAAAGGGGTTTGGGGATTTTTTTCAAAAAAAATCAGATTTGGAACAAAATTTAATTTGGGATTTTTGGACTTGAATTTGGACGAATTTGAGATGGAAAAGGAGAGGAATTGGTTGTGTGAATTTTTCTATGGAGTTTTAGCCCCTTTTATAGTGAAATTTTTACCCTTCCATGGATCCAAACCTCCATGGATGAACCAATGGTGGAGGAGGAACTCAATGGGGATAGGTGGATAGTGTGTTTCTTGCTTGATGACATGGGGTGATGCAAATTGGGTGGACTTGCTAGCAAGAAGGTGGAAACAATGGGTGGAAACCATGTGCTAGAATTCATGTCAAATCAATCAGACATTGATTTGGGCAATTGGGGAAGAAGAAGAATTAGGAGGGTTTATAATTAAAAGAATTGTTATATGGGTAGTCAAATTACATTAGCGTAGCGGGAATGGGTGTTTGTTAGTTTATGAAGGGTGCAAGAGGTCTCGAGTTTGAGTCCCGGCTCTTGACCCTTTTTGGTTGCCTTCCTTTTATTTTTATTAGCTTTGTATTAATAATTTTAATTATAAATTCGAAATTAATATGGTTTATATTTATTCGAAATTTTATTTGTTACTTTGATAACCCTATATAACATTTTTATAACTTATTGTGAAAATTATAAAAATAATTAAACTCTATTTTTAAGAGAACCTATTTGAATAGTTATTCGACTTTTATAGTATATTTACTGAAACTCTTAATTGTCATTGTAGTAAACTTCTATAATCTCTTTATAATTTAATAAGAAATTATAAAGATTATTAAGTTCTCTATTTTAGAGAAAAAGAAAAAAAAATTATTGGGATAAATATCCGTTTTATTATTTTAAAATTTAGCGGATATTACAACAAGTGTCAAGGGAAGGGACATCATGCAAAGTACTGTTCCCAAGGTAACTATTCTGAAAATGACAAAAAGGAGGTTTGTGTTGCAACATGGGACAACGACTTTGAAGATGAACCTGAGTCTTGGACAACTTCAAACATGTGTGCCATGACCATTCAAACCAAGACAGTCGACCAAGAGGTAAACCATGAACAATTTCTTGATACTCTTGATTCTAGTAGTAGATCTGATCTTGTCAAACTTCTAAAAAGAATGTATGAATAAAATCTAGGTTTACAAGATGACTTGAATAATGCTGAGGAACAATGTTATAATCTGAAAAAGAAAATGACTGTTCCCACTAAAGGTGTTACTGTTCCCTGTAAGACTTGTGATCCCTTAAGAGAAGAAATTGACTCTCTTCGAGAGGTTAACAATTCTCTTAGATATGATTTAATGGAAATCGAGATAGAAAGAGATGAACTTTTAAAAGAAAAGGAGAAAAATGAAACGAAGTTTTGTTCCTCTAGACATGGAATAGGTTATGTCTCAGGAGATGATGAGCCTACACATGATGTTCCCATTCCTCAAATGCTAGAAAATAAGGATAGAGAGATTCAGAGTCTTAGGGATAAGAATACTCATCTAGAACAAAGGCTAAAAACTTTAGAGAGTGTAAACATTGGGAAAAAGGATTGGTACACTGGTCAAACTGCTCATAAAATCTTTATAAAGCAATCTTTAGGTAATGAACCAAAAGACTTGAATGTTGACCGTGTTAAGGAGAGAAGGCTTCAAAAACCTCATCCTAAGTACTACCTTGGTATGTACTATCAATTCTGTAGGCAGTGTGGTAAGAGAGGTCATGACCACACTCAGTGCAACAAGGCCAAAACCTATCAAAACTTTCAGAAAAATCAGAAGAACAAGGCTTACAACCAGAATGGTAACAGTGGTCAAAACAGGAAAAGAAATAATCGTCACCACTGGAAAGGGAACAGTAACCAATAGAAACAGAACTCATACTCTCCACATGTTCAAGATAATAACTTTGTTTCAAGAAGTGTTAAGAAAAATCATGGAAAACAAAGTGGAAGCAATGATGTTAATCTAAATGAATATTTTGTTGCTAGTCCTCAAGAACATAAACGTTTTTATCCTAACTGGCCCAAAAAGGCAATGCTTGCCTGGGTCGTGAAGCCTTGAATTGCTCTTTTGCAGGATGAAGTGAGGGGGAACGACCAATGGTATGTAGAGAACTTGTTTCCATACCACGTGACAGGAAACAACAAGAATCTATCCTCACTTCATAAAAAGCACTAGAGGAAGCATTTCCTTTGGTGAAAAACGACAAGGAGCAATCACAAGAAAAGCTAAACTAAGTGATCACATCAAGGTAAGAAAGGTAAGGCTGGTTAATAATCTTGGTTATAATCATATGAATATTGCATAGATCTGGTCCAAGGGTAACAATGAAAAATGTGTTCTCAAGAGAGTGTATTGTGAAGAATAAAAGGACCCAGAGGATAATATTGAGATGATGAGACCAGTAGACCATTGGATGCTTTTGGCACTGGGAACAGTGCTACAAACTTTGGATGTAACATGAGTAGTTCCCAGGGGAACAATGATGATATTGTTGATACCACAGAAGTTCTTGACAATGTTCGTGACATTTTAATTGATCCCACTTCAAATCCCGAAGAAGTGCTTGGTGCCACTCCAACAAAGGACTTCGTGACCTATGTTGGAGGGGAACCATGCGTTCGGAGGGAAGAAGCGGGATTAGAGTCAATTGATGTCACGAAAATTCAATTCAAGAACTAGCAACAAGAAGCAATGAAACCACCACAATTGAGGGCTATAAGGTGGAATGAAGCATTCAAAGGAAAGAACATGGAATGACAACCTGTGTCGTTACCTATGGAACAATCCCGGAAGGAACAATCTAGGTAAGTATTTCTGATCTTATTCTTGATTTCTATTGTGATTAGCTCTTTGTTCCATAGAATTGCATGCATCCATGAGAGTCTTTAGATGTATCTATGTTAGGTTGAAAACCAAACTGATGATATCCTTACCAAAGCATTGGACAGAAAACCCTATGAGTATTTGAGGATACTCATAGGAACAATCACCTTGAACTTGCAAGTCCCGGTCCATTATTCCTTCAATGATTGACTAAGATGATCAAAACTATATAGGGAACGATGATTTTAGTTGCTTACTTTTCTGATTATGATGTCTTATGGTGATATGCTTGGTGAAGTGCACATCCTTTCATGATTACATGCATGTAATTTCAAAAAATGTCATGGAACAGTAGCATAAGCATAAAAGCACTTCTTTTTAGCCCAAAACGACCAATTTGATCTATGTTATCCCTCATTATAAGCTGATATGATAATTGGTCGTATAGCCGTCCTAAGCCATGGTCCAAGTAAACGTTTCCTATGAGCTTGATTATTTTTATCCCCCCAATGGGACTCAATTACTTGGACTACTAAATGTTCCCTACCATGGTTTGTTTTTTTGGATATGCTATTTTTGTCTTCTGACCCCTTGCCATCCAAACCGGCCTTTTCATTCCATTCATGATGACGAGGAAGGGAATAGTGATTCTCAAAGTTTAAAACAAAAGAGAAAAGGGAATGTGGTTTGAAGGTGAAGTAAAAGAAGTTGAGTGGCTAAGCATGCACCAAAAGAAAGAAAAGAAAAGAAAAGAAAGAAAGAAAGAAAGAATAATGAAAGAAAAGTGATCTTCAAAATTCATGGTCAAAGAAGTTAAAGGGGATAAGGGAACAATACGAGAAAAGAGCCAAATGAAGTCATAGATGAATGAGACGTTGGATATGTTTTTGGAGGTGCAAATGAAAGATAGTGAGAATAAGAATCTTTGACTCAAAATCATGAATGGATCCCTCTTTCTCCCTTTAGCCTTCATTTCCTCCATTAGAAGATTTTCTTTTGATGTTTTTAGTGTTTTGCTTACTGTTCCCGTGACTACCTATGATCTTACTTTGCTATGTGTTTGTGATGGTTATGTAATCTTTGCCCAAATGTTACAATGACAACTTTATGATGATGAGTTTAAATTTTGTGCATTGTTCCATTAGTATGGATTTTTTTTATCATTTGATGATGCCAAAAGGGGGAAGTATGGAAAATTGCAGAGATGCGTTTGTTTATAGGTTCAGAATACAATTCCTTAGGGAACGGTTCAAAAGCTGAGGCACTTGGTTGTTCGTATGGTAAAGTCCTATTAAGGGGGCACATTTGTTTGTTTCATACACATGGTGTGTCTGTTTATCAACTTCATAGATGATAGGGCAATTTTGTGGTATTAGTTTGTCATCATCAAAAAGGGTGAAATTGTTGGATATTGGTACCATGGGAACAGACATTGTTACCATGGGAACAATACCGATCGTTCTCTTGTGTTTTGATAATGACAAACTCTAAGAGATTTGATGGGTTGTATGTTTCCATAGTAATTTCAGGTAATACAGGTCAAATGAGAAGTATGCAAGCAGGATTGAGTTGATGCTGTTGTGAGGGAACAATGTCTGTGCCAAAGGGAACATCAGTGTCTGCGCTTGGACAAATTCTAAATAAGGAAAGCGCGTCCTTTCAACTTTGGAAGATTTGATTCTCGAAGATTTGACAACTGGAATAGTTGGTTATTAGAAGATAATCTCTAAAGATAAAATCGAAATCATATCTCACCAAATTGGGAGTAGCTTGTGATGCAAGGAGAAGATTTCTAGGTTAAGGAAAGATCTCTTGGAATATTATATTCTGTAATCAGTTTGTAGAAGATATTTTTGGGTGAAAAAATATTATTTCGTGGCAAGGAAATAATATTATATCAGACCCAAGTCTCTTCTATAAATAAGAGTACCGTTTAGGTTTTCTATTGACCGATCTCGACCGATCTCCATTGCTATCGAGCAGCAGAGCATTCAAGTGCCATTGAAGCTTCGTCAAGGTGTTAAGTAAGTTGTTATTAGGGTTTTTAGGTCTACTTAGATTATTATCTTTACGTTCTTAGGCTGAGAAGTTAGGGTTTGATAGATCTAGGGTCTAGAGATTAGACTAGATTATCTTGGAGTCCCTACTTGCCTTTGTAGCTCGTGAAAGAATTAATAATATAAGAAGTCATTTGAAATCCTCTAAGGAGGTAGTGGTTTTACTCGTTCAACTAGTTGGTTGATCGAGGTTTCCACTCTAAGAGGTCGTGTCAAACTGTTACCTGCATAACTGTATTTATTCCGCTGCCCAGTTCATTGTTCCCGTGGGAACAGTGTCTGTATTTCTAACACACTCGTTCCAACACACACGTATATGAATAACATAACAAGTATATATGAATAATAAAATACGCATATATGAATAATCATACACGCATATTTCAATAACAAAAGACGCATATATAAAAGTCAATTCAACATGTTCAAAATCCAGTCAAAATATTCAAGGTTTACAATGCACTTGTTCAAATTATTAGAGTATAAATTTATTATTGTTCAATTCAACCCAGAATATCACAGTTATTCAAAACAACCATTAGATTATTTCACGTTTAACTGATTACTTTTTCAACTCAATATCGAGTCACATTCAAGTTTTATCAATTACATGACAACTTTTATAAACACCATTTGAACATGTTCAAAACAATAGGTCAAAATATTCAAGGTTTACCATGCATTTGTTCAAATTTTAGAGCATTTGCTATAGTTCAGTTCAACTAGCTCGAATATTCATACTACATTGTTTGATTATTCTCAACCTAACTAACATTATCTGCAAAAAAAATCAGCAAACAAGCAATAATGAAATCTAAACAAAAACATTAAAAAACCCTATGTGAATTGGAAATCAAAATCAGGAAACAAAAACATCATCATACTGTCTCTAGGGTTGATGCCGATGGCGATCGATGACGGTGATTGCACGTGAAAATCAACGATGGATCCAACGTCTCCGGCGTTCGAGAGGAAGGAACGTCACTTTTGTCAACGACGACAATTATGCACCCGAGGTGGCCGGTCATAGCAGCCATGGGAGGCTATCAAAATAATCGAGTAAGAGAGATCTGACGGGTCGAATATGGAGCATTTCAAAATTTGGAATGAATAAAAGATATGGAAAGAGGGTGTGATATGGGGAAAATATTTTAGGGTTTAGATATAATCTTGTATATTCACCCTCATAATAAGCATTTTGCACCTATTTTCATTAAATCTTAGCCCTTTATTATATTAGATCTAATGACCGTAGGTTTTCCCCCGTTTTTTCCTAAAAGAGTGTTTCTTTAGAGCGTAATTCTATTTAATATATATAATAAGAATAATAAATAAAATTTTATTTTAAAATAAAAAGGTTGTTAGAGTTGGAGTAAATTTTTTAGAGAGAATAATTTTTCATTAAATATTATCGAGAATTTGTTTCTCTTAGCAAATTTCAGATTTAAAGTCGTAGTTCGAAGTACTGAAAGTTTTCAAAGATTTTTCATTTTAAAGATTTAAAGTCATAGTTATGAATAATAAACGCCCCAAAATACCTGGTCTTCGACCATCGCTATCCACTCCCCCGGAGATGATAGAGACTTTTCCCAACCAAATTCAAACAAAGAAAGAGCATCGAAAGAGGGCCGATTAATATTGAATCCAAATCCAAACCCAGCTCTCCAGTTTTGCGAATTTTTCTAGGCTGATGAGAAAATTGTTTTTGCTGATCGATTTGGGTTCGGTTTTGTTTTGACATCTGATCTTCTTCTTGATTGATGAGACGATCGGGGTAGGGGGATCCCGATCAGAATCAAGCAGCTCGCACAAAATGAAAAAGCCTTAGAAAAACCTTAGCGCATTCTTTTTTGGAAAAATTGCTCTAAAAATACTAACCTTTTATTCGGTTGCGCACTCTACCCCGATATTTACAAATTTCACAAAATATTCTGTACTTTGGGGATAGTTGCGCACTCTATCCACAATGTGTCCATAATTTGAGTAAAATTATGAATTAGGCACTCACATCTTTGTTTTGTAACAAAGTAACAAAAATGTCCAATCCATGTACAAATTTTGTTTCATTTATAACATAGCCTTATAGGTTTAATTTTTCTCATTTATAAAAAAATAATATAATTACTTTTATTATTTGCTAATATAAATCTCACCTTTATAATAACCACATACATAATTAAACCATAACTTTTACTTTTTAAAATAGTTCATCTTAATACTCTTTTCATTATTACTTTTTTAAAAAATGGGACACAAGTAAAAAAGATTTCTTCTACCAAAAAAAAAGTAAAAAAGATTTCATAACCTTTTTATAAAACTTATGTTATAACTTCTCACTTTTATAATAACCACATAAATAATTAATCCATAACTTTTACTTTACAAAGTAGCTCATTTTAATATTTTTTCCATTATTATTTTCGAAATAAATTTGGACACAAGAAAAAAAACCTATTTTTATAAAAATTTAAAAACTCGTGTTCTACCTTGTCCAAGTTAACCAACAAGATAGTGTACAACTTATGTTATGCCTTATTTAAACAAAGTGACACAAACTAATTAAATAAAAAATATTAAATTAAACTTAAAATCCAAATTTTCTTTTTAGTAAATGGAAAAATAAAAACTCAATTATTTTTTAAAAAAAAAGAAATCCAAAAAAGGCATTAAAAATATTCATAACTATTTTTTTTCCGACAAACAAAAGCTGGACTCGATAATTATATAATACCTCAAAATTTTGAAACTTTTATAAAATAAGTTTATGAAAATTCTTATTAATTTTTGTCTAAAATTATTTCAAAAATAATAATGCACAAAAAGTATTAAGATGAGCTACTTTTAAAGTCAAAGTTATGATTATGGATTTATGTGGCTAATTATGAAGTGGAGAATTTATATTAGCCAAATAAAAGTAATCACATTATTTTCATGTAAATGAGAAAAGTAAATCTATAAAGCTATGTTATTACTTTGGAGTTTGGACCTTACCCAAAATGTTATTAACCTTAACCAAATATATTTTATATAAAGAAAATTGATTATTTTAAAATAATTTATACTAAAATTGATTTAGAAAAAAAGAGATATAAAATGATTATTTTTGAATTTTTTAATCCTTATAAGGATAAGATTTATAATTTTTAAAAATGATTTGTACACTTTTTTTTTGGTAGGAAAACATGATTTGTACACTAGTTGAGTATTTTTGTCACAAAATGAAAAGGTGAAAGTCAATCCACAAATTTACCCAAAAATATGGACACTTAGAGGGTAGAGTGCACAACTATTCACAAAGTATAGGATATTTAGTGAAATTCGAAAAGGTCGGGATAGTGTGTGCAATTGAATAAAAAAGGTTGAGATATTTAGAACAATTTTTCCTTTTTTTTTTTTACTCCAAGGCCAAAAATTCTTTTTATATATATATATATATTGAAAAATTCAATTAGAAGAAATTTTTCAATAATGGCGGCTGGTTCGAGTAAACTATAAACGCCCCAAAATACTTGGTCTCCGGCCATCGCTATCCACTCCTCTGGAGATGATGGATCGGAGACTTTTCCATATAAAATTCAAAGGAAGAGAGACCATCCAAAGAGAGGGCCGCGCCGATTAACGTTTTTAATTTCTTTTTGAGTTGGAAAGAAGTAAATGGAGCGAAGGTTTCTCCTACTTGCTCTTTGGGTGCTTAATTACTCTTTTATCGTCTCTGCTAATTCTGAAGGTATGTTGATCCAGTTTGGATATATCATTGAGTTGGTTTTTTTGTGCAAATTAGCATGTATAACTAGTAAAGAAAAGCAAACAACAACAAAAATTACCCAGTGGAGCTTTCCTTACAGGAAAAACATATATGTTAAATAAATTAATTAAGCTCATGATAAAAGCTCAAATGCATTTGTCAAAATATATATTTAGCACTTCAACTTGTGAGGGTTCATGTTTCCTTCTTTTCCAATATTTGTAGTTGTGAACCGCATGTTGAAAGGTTGGAAAAATAATTAGCTAGTATATAAGTTTATGAACTATTTCTATTGTCAATTGATTTTTAGACGTGAAATTCTCTTGGAGTTGTAAGTTGACCTTGGCAGTTGGGCAAGATCATGCATGTGGCTTATATATCTTACAAAATAAGTTGTCATTATAGGTGATGCACTTGTAAGGCTGAAGGATGGTTTAATTGATCCTAATAGTGTTTTGACAAGTTGGAATGGTTCTCTTGACAATCCTTGCACATGGTTCCATATTACATGCAACAGTGATAACAGTGTTACACGAGTGTAAGTGTACATATTATATATTTCTCTTATATATGGAGCGTGATGATAATGCAAGTAGTTATATATATTCGTTGATGTACATTTAAAATGAAACATTATGCACGTGATCAGCGATCTTGGAAATGCAAATCTTTCTGGTGAGCTGGTTCCTGAGCTTGGTTTACTTCCAAACTTGCAGTACCTGTAAGTAATCTTACTTTCTTCTTAATTTGTTATGTCTCCATTAATTTGAATTATGAATGCATTCGGCGGTTGATTCATTGATGATGCCTTTGTATTCCTGGTGGCTGCAGTGAGCTTTACAGCAATAACATAAGTGGGAAAATACCACCGGAGCTGGGAAATCTGACACACTTGGTGAGCTTGGATCTGTACCAGAACAAATTATGTGGTCCAATTCCACATACACTGGGCAAACTCTCCAAACTGCGTTTCTTGTAACCACTCCATCTCTCTTTTATTTTTCTATCACAAGCGCATGAATTCCAAGTTATCTAACACTTGTGTTGTGTTCATAGGCGTCTTAACAACAATAAACTCTCAGGAGAGATACCTATTTCTCTGACAAATGTTTATTCACTACAAGTTCTGTAAGTATTCTACATTTTTTGGATAACTAGCTAATTCCATCATTCTATATAATGAATGTGATGTAATTTTTTGGGTGTGCCGAGTGCAGGGATCTATCAAACAATAATCTGTCAGGGCTTATACCCACCAATGGATCTTTTTCACTTTTTAACCCCCTCAGGTCATTATTCATGCTCATTCTTTGATTTCATCATGCATGTCTTAAAGAATTTTACAATCATCAATATGATCTAATATTGGGTTTCTTGGTGCAGTTTTCAGAATAATCCCAATTTAATCTATCCACCTCTTCCCCCAGCTCCGAGTCCGAACCCTCCACCGTATCATCAAGGCGGTGTGTAGTTTCTCCCAAATTATCGCGGAATTGTGTCTCAAGATAGAATTTCAACGCCGCTCTATATTTCAATCTTTACTCCATGTGATTTCTTATATATTCCTTTTGGTTGTGATTGTGGCAAAAGGACGTCGTTTTGGAGCTGCTGTTGTGGTTGGTTTCTGTTTTGTTTTTGTTTTGTGTTTGGGTGTACCTACTCTTGCTTGCTTGGTGGAGAAAGTTAATTAGACAACAAGACCCTTTTATCTACATACCGTGTTTGTAGTTGTTAGTGTAAAAATCCGTTAAATATTAGGGATCTCATCTGAACCCTAATACATCAATCACTACTAGAAAACGCGTTGATAGTCAAGAAAAATTGTCCACAAATAGCGGTGTGGTCAATTGCAAGGGTAACCGCCTCAAATTTAGCAACAAAAATAACTCGTTGTGACCATATTGTCATGAAAATAACATCTGAGGCTATATTTGAGGTTGAGTTGACGCGAATAACACACGTGCGTAGCTGGATTTGGTTCTAGTGGAGTAGCTAATTACCCAAAAAAAATGGTTTGAGCGTATATCGGCGGCTAATTCTACAGCTAAGTGCCCATATGACTTTTCATGGGTTATTTGAAATATTGACTCATTAAATACTTCTAGTACAATGTTAAATTCCGGTGGCCCAATACATCGTGGAGGTCCACACGTCCATCCGTGCCCATAAGTGCGTTATGGGCCTAGCTAGCACATAAAGTCATAGGGTTCCATCCTAAAACCAATCGGCAATAGGAGGAGTAACCCAATGGTATATATGCTGGCTTATTTCTCTTTAGATTTCCGATGTGAGATATAACTAATCAACAACACACACCCTTAAGTGCAACTGGGGGAACTGGCCCAATTGACACTTGGACAAGACAACGGGCCAACTCTGGGCCACAAGACAACGAGTGGTCGGCATCAGTATATCCGAAACCAACACTGCTGGAAAACGCGTCTATAGTCAGGAAAATAGTCTCGCCATCAGCCACGAAAACTCGTTAGCCACAAATGCCCCAACAAATTGCCCTACCAAAGGAACCTTGGGGCTATATCGAGCAAGGCTAAATATCACCCTGGAAAAGAATCACAAAATTCTAGTTTGTGGTCATATAGCTACAAAATAATAGTCGCGAACTAGTTCATTGATAAATGTGTGGCTATTGGTCATGAAAGTCACGTTCAGGTAATGAGAAGAACATTAGCCAAAATTTAATTTCATGGTTGGTTTTGAGTGCATCACCATCAAAATTGAGCTACAAATGTATTTTGTATCTAAATTCGAGTCGAATTTGAACTCATTATCGCCCCTAATTCGTGGCCATTTAGCCTTGACATTTGCATTGAATCCATTTTGTTTCAAATTTTGTGGTTGAATAATTACGCATTTAAAAAAAATCAAAAAAATATTATACCATAATATATATGCTAATTGCTCTCTAATGTTCTCTAGTTTAGTCAAAACAATAGTAAAGTATATAGAAAGTCGAACATCAAAAGCAACAAAAAATTCAAACAATGCAAGAAGCAATTAAAAATGACATAATACATCATTATCTGAGTCATAACACATTTCAGTAGAAGCCAACATATTTAACAGCAAATGAGTCATGTTGCTCAAGCTCAACCAAAGCACCACAAACTTAGAGGTGCAGAATTCGTATGTTTGATACAAACATTTTCTGAAACTAAAGCCAAGCAGAGTACAAAGATAGCCACCTTCAACTTGCCAATGGAAATATTGAAAGGTGGAAGCAGCAAATCAATAGGAGAACATGCACAAATATAAAGATTCAAAATATAGTATTAACTACCCCCTTGATGCTGTAAATCCACTTGACAAAAAGATATATAGGAACCGAATAATCACCTTACCACATTCTTCACGAGGGCGAACAAAATCTCTTTCTCCAGTATGAATCAGAAAATATCTCTTTAACTTGGAGCTATCCAAAATTTTCTGAAAGGAAAGATATATGTAAATACACAAATAACAATATATGTGTACACACATATATATAGTTCACTAGATAAGTCAGGCCCGTCCGTTGGACGGGGCAAAATTTATATTTTAATGTTTTAAATGCATATTTATACAAATAATACAAAATAAAAAAATAATGAAATTAATAAAAACTATTAAAATTTTAACTTTAAAAAAAGATGTTTTGTGGAAACCTAATTACCATCCACCAAAAATCTTCATATATTGTGTTCTCACGTTCACTTTGTAATCTAAATTCATGTTTTAATTTAATCGATTTTATTTCTTGCAATTTGAGAGTTGTCTTCTATTTTTTGCTTCATGATGGATGAAATTGTGATGCGCTCTTCCTCTCATACATAGATCGATAAAAAATGTTTATAGTGAGAAAGAAAAGTCTAAAAATTAAATTATATACCCTATTTTGTTAGATATAATACCAACAGTTATGTTTTATGTGTAATATCAAAGATTCGTAATTTAATGTGTAATATCAAAAGTTAATGTTTTATTATTTTTATTTAAAGATTCAAAGGTTACAAAATTAATTTTAAATTAAGATGGACAATTATTGCTCAAATCCTCTAATTTTAAATGGAATGATTTTAAATTATATATGGAATCCTCTAGCCAAGTCAAGCCCGTCCGTTGGATGGGGCAAAATTTATATTTTAATATTTGAAATACATGGATGTTTGCAAGCATTTACAAAAATAATACAAATCACATAAAAATAATTAATTTAATAAAAATCATAGAAATTTAAATTTTAAAAAAGTACTTTTGTGCAAACCTCACTACCATCCAACAAAAACCTTCATGTCTTGCGTTCTCACATTCACTCTCCCCGTCTCAATTCATGTTTTGATTCGATCAATCTTTCTTGCAATTTGAGGGTTGACTTTTATTTTTCACTTCATAGTGGATGAAATTATGATGCTTTTATACAAAAAAATTTATATTGCTCAAATCCTCTAGCCAAGTCAAGCCCGTCCGTTGGATGGGGCAAAATTTATATTTTAATATTTGAAATACATGGATGTTTGCAAGCATTTACAAAAATAATGCAAATCACATAAAAAATAATTAATTTAATAAAAATCATAGAAATTTAAAATTTAAAAAAGTACTTTTGTGCAAACCTAACTACCATCCAACAAAAACCTTCATGTCTTGCGTTCTCACATTCACTCTCCCCGTCTCAATTCATGTTTTGATTCGATCAATCTTTCTTGCAATTTGAGGGTTGACTTCTATTTTTCACTTCATAGTGGATGAAATTATGAGGCTTTTATACAAAAAAAAGCCATATATAGTGAGAAAGAAAAAGATAGAAATAAAATTTTATATTATGTTTTGTTAGCTATAATGTCAATAGTTGTGTTTGATGTTGTGTTTTGTATCTAATATCAAAGGTTATTTGAAATATCAACAGTTATGTTTTATGTGTAATATTTTGCCCCGTCCACATATATATAGAAGAAGAGGGAGAGTCAATATTTTGCCCCGTCCACATTTACCACATTTAGTTCTATTGCTATTGTTGCTCTATCAAACGTTTCAAAACGTTTTAACTATTTGAAAAAAAATATGAGTCACCTTATAACTAAATTAGTCAAATGGATTGATGTATAATTAACTAATTATAAAAATCATATATCATTTTTCATACACTTATGTGCAACTATAAGCATAATACAATTCTTATATATCATTCACATACTTTTAATATCAAATCTAAACTAAATTTAGTATTTTGTATGAGATCTTTTGATTGTGGTAAAAAAGTTATCCAAAGTGATTATTTGAAGACTCGAACCTTAAACCTCTAATATAATTGTCAAAGCTTCATCCATTGAGCCAAAATTTCATATTGACATATAATAAAATCAACATAATATGATTGAGATATTTTTCATAAATTTAATACATTCGCCTAGTACATACCATTTTAATGTTGTAAATTTAAAAAATAAAAATTAAAGTGAATCTAAAACAATTTATTTTATTATATAATAGTGTAATATTGTAATTGACTATACATAATGGTGCCTAAAATATAATATACTAAAGATTAAAATAGTAAAAGTATTTCAATTAAATAATATATGCAACAAAATAACAATTGCCAAGAAAGGATGATATATAATATATAATAGTATACACCAATTATAGCCTTAAAACTAAATGTGAATAAAAGGATCTACCTTATTATGTAATAATGTAATTGACAATGTATATGGTACATACGACATACTATATCAACGATTAAAAAACTAAGAGTGTGTTATCTAGCAAAAAAATAGTTTTCAAGATTTGAACCACGATCTATAGGTAGTTTAAAAAATTCTTTACCACTAAACTATGTTGAATTATTTTATTCATTTAAAATGATAAGTATTCATAAAAATAAATATTATGTGAAATAAATGTGGCAATGAATGTGGTTATGTACATAAATTTATATATTTAGTACAAATTATATTAAAGGTGAAAAAAATAATTAGAAATTATCATTAAGTGCATTATATGTATTATACAAATAATACGTAATTAAGTGCATTAAATGTGGTCATGTACACAAAATTATATATGTATTATAGATTATAGATTCATCCCTTTTTATCAAATAAATTATTATTGTCAATTTCTTCGACTCAACATTATTGGCGATAAGTATCTTTTTACAACAATTAGAATGTGAGAATATTACTACCTATGAATTTAGAAATAATAATCTATAACATGAAAGGAGGACAATTATTTATTCATTCATATGTTTGAGAAAAATAATATAAAAAATTATATGTGAAAGTGTAAAAGAACATCTATCATTGCACCAAATACACATGAGGTGAATGAAAATCAACATATATAAAACTAAAATAACACAAAATAAGGAAGAGATAAATTTAAAGAAACAAAATTTACTTCGTACCTTGTAAAATTGCAAATGAAAATCAATAATGTTCAACTCACCTAACCTAACCAATTGATAATCGTGAATAGCTCCTCCCTCATTTCTATAAGATAAGAATACAAATTTCATGGGTGAATATTATGACCATTTTTTTTTCTCAACTCAAATTTGAGAAGAAGCAAGAAAATTGGTAACACAATAACACCAAAAAAAACAATATTTCAATCTACAACAATTCATGTTGATAAAGTATTATTAACTAATCTAGATTTGAATTATAGAAACAATAGATGAGAGAATGTGAATACAAATGAATCTCTTTTACTCTTCCTTTTCACCAATTATAAGACATATATATAAGCTATTACATGGAATATAATGAGTCAAATATACACATAAATATGGTTGTAATTAGATGTAGTAAATGTGGATAATAAGTGCACATATGAGAATAAGCATCCTAGGAGAATTTCTATGTGTACATGGAATACAATGAGTCAAAAATAGACATAAATATGAGTGTAATTAGATGTATAGTAAATGTGGATAATAAATATACATATGATAAGAATCTTATGAGAATCTCTATGTGTACATTCATATTATATATTAAAATATTTATACTAATTGTTAGGTTTTTTGACAAAAAAAATTGTTAGATATTTTGATGGAAATATTTAAATAATATATGTTAAATTTATAATTTAAAATATAATATATGTTGAATTATATAATATCCACTATCATGAAATTTTTGAAGAGTTGTAAATAAAATCTATATTAGAAAAGTTTGAAAAGTTTAGTTTTGGCCAAATATATATGTTAATACATCTATAAACCTATAAGACAAGGATTTTGGTAATGAATGCCAATGCATTTAATGAATTATTTTATTTCAATCCATATGATAGATATTTTATTACGCAAAATTTTATATATCTATCTATCTATCTATAATTTGACAATTAATGCTAATACAAATAGTAAGATTTTAATTTTTATAATGTCATTGCAAACAACTATATATATATATATCCTATAAAGTAGAAAAAAACAACAATTTATGTTCATGCATTTTATACAAACTACATGATTTTATGTACGTACATTGTTATATCATACCATAACTTGAAGTTTTTATTCATTTATGACCCATTATAGATTTAAGATCATAAACTTTTAACGATTAGATGGCTAAAATATTGCTACACAAACACAAAATAGAAAATACATATGTTAAATTAAAATGAAATGAGCACATAATGTTGAGACCCTTCAATAGATTGATATATTCAAATGTGAAATATCTAGAATTTTGTATCCTCTAAAAAATAAATGGTCACCAATATGGTCAAACCCACTTAAATTTGCAGATTTGTAACCGTAGAGACCATTAATCAAAATTTACAATTATTAAATACCCACATTTAAAAAATAAGTAATGACAAAATAAATTTGTCAAAAACGTAAACAATAGCCAATAACCACCATGAAATTATAAATAACCAATATTGGTCTTCTCCAAATCCACATCCAAAACCATTCTTTAGCGAACCCACGCAGTGATCACACTATTAGCCACTTTGTTGCTTAAACCTACCTTATACCAAGCAAATTGGCCAAACCATGATATTATATTTTCGACATCAACAACTCAATACATCTTCACGAAGAGCTCATAGAAATTTAGTTCAAAATAAAGATCATAATGTGTCAAAAAATGAGATATGATACCTATTCATGGAAAACACTCAAGCACACGTATTAGTGTTCTGATAATAAGGTAATATTTATACTTTTTAATCTACATTGAAATAATTTACCCATTTGTGTAGTTCCTAAAAAAGTTGGCACGTTGTAAGCTTCTCTACTCATGATATGTTCATGCTTTTATCTCTCTATGAACAAGTAGTAATTACACTTGATCACGGTGTAGGTTCTTTGCTTTTGATCACGGTGTCTATTGTACGTAGTTAATCGTGATAATTTTAAGAGAGACGTTCAAATTATACAGTAAATGAAAACGGCCATATACTTTTTGTTAATCCATGAATAAATGCTAACTACTATTAAAAATGATCACAGTTATTTTATGAATCAAAGATCAATATTCCCCCGGCCCTTTATCTATAATATCTATCTATCTATCTATCATTCTATAAACTTAAATAACTTGACAATTAATGCCCATACAAATAATAAGATTTTGTATAATGTCATTAAAAACATACATTATACATATTAGTAAGATATTTTATGATTTCAATATAAACTTTTTGTTAATAAATGTCCATTCAACTAATAAGGAATTTTATCAAAATTAATGACAAATTAAAATTGATTATATCAATGGATTTTTTATATTCTAAATAGTTTTTAAACATTTCATTTTAAATCTCTTTTTTTTTCCTTGAAAATAGATAAATTAACTATCTTCTTATGACAAATTTAATAAAAAAAAGACAATTAGTGAGATATTAGACTTGATTGTATTCTAAATGGATTTTACTATGTTTTATTTTAACTCTCCTTTATTTTCTTAAAAAATAAATATTATCTCCTTTTATGACAAATTTTTCATATAATAATAATGATAACAGAAAGCCAAAATTATACCTATTAATTTTATAAAAAACTATCTTATAATAAAAACAATAATATTTATTTTATCTTATAATGATTTGAATGACTATACGAAGTTGAGAAGTCTTCTAAAATCATTAAAAATAAATAAATAAAATCAACACAATCATTGAAAAAAGAAAAAATATGTATTAATTTTTTTTACTCATAACTAAAATTAAGCAAACATATACAATGACAATGACAACTCTAAGATTATTACTATAATAAATATTTAATATTTTACAATAAATTTAACTTCTTTTTTTCTAACAAATCTACAATATCCAATCCAATAACATTTGTTCTCTCAAAAGAAGATTTAACATATACTCCGTATTTTCTAACGTTAAAAAAAACTATAATCACAACTTTAATATCAACATATAACTCCAACAATTATAGGTTATATTATTAGGGAAGACAAAAGGTGACAATAAAAAGCAATTCTAATTAATAATAGCCATTAGTAGACGATACAGAGTAAATATTAACACCTCTTTTTTTGAAACTTGATTATAGTTAATGAGTCTACTATTTAAATTATAAAATTATTGTGGTAATTTAAGAAGAATATTGCTAATTGTTAATTTCTATAAAGTGTAACGTGTGTATGACTTTAAAACACATTCAATTGCTAATTTATATAAAGTGTAACGTTCACATTCAAGCTATCATTAATAAAATCTTTAACATGCATATATGTTGTAACGTGTGTATGACTTTAAAGCACATTTAATCTATCATTAAATTAAAAAATCTCTAACATGTATATATATATGGTGTACGTAAAGATAAAGAGGGAGAAGATGAGGCATTATTTATCATGTATGATCATTTCTATGTGAGTTTAGTATAAACATAGCCATCTTGGTTTAATGAAGGTTAGTTTTTTTTTTAAATTTTGATTTTATTTTGTAGAGTTAGTGAAAGTCAATTATATATAATATTTATCTCTAATATGACTTCAATATTAAGTAATATTATGCAATTATTTAGAACTAACCAAGATACATCTTGGTTATTTAGAACTAACCAAGTCAATTATAATATTGCATCTTCTTCTACATACTATAAGGCGATTAGATTAAGTGAATGATTGGAGTAAAAGATATGTACTTGAGAGGTTGGTATTTTTCTATAAATTTATTATATTTATTTGGTCTATGATCTCTTGAATTTGTCATTATCGACAATAAATTGTAAATGGAAATGTCTCATGTCAGATATGGAGAAGAAGGGAAGTATTGAAAGCGATTAAATTGAACATGTAAAGAAAAATTGTTAATTGGTAGAGGAGTGCTTCAAAAGGTTTTATAGGACGCAAAGAAGTTTCTTCAAAAAAAGCTTTGAGATCTTTGATAAAGTTTAATTTGTTTTTAAAACATTAAAGAATGGTTTTTATGATTTTAAGTTTAGGATTTTGCGAGATTCTGTATTAATTTCATATAAAAATATGAATATTATTTGTAATAATTTTAGTGTAGTTTTTAACCTAAATGGATTTAGCCCTATTATTGCACAAATTGAGAGAAACATTTGCAACATGATTATGTGAAGATAAATCCTACCATTTATTTTATTTTCCATGGTAAATAATTATTTATACCAAAATCTATATAATTTAAATAAATTATGTGAAAAAATTCAATACTTTTTTATTTTAATAAAAACATGTAATTAAAATAATGAATTCCAATATGCAATTAAACTAATTAATGTCCATATTAGGATATGTTTCGAAACGAATAAAATTGAAATTTAGTTCTCTTTTAAGGAGTAACATATAAATATAATTTTTAAAAATATTCAAATATTTACTCATTTAATAGAATTAATGTTTGTAACTTATGTAACTCTTCAATAGTCACCAATTGTTTAAGACTTTCCATATCACACACATAATTGCACAACTAATGGCATTTAAAACTCCTCATCTACACATATATATTGGATATTGGATAGTCATGAGGTTTTAGAGGTTCATAAAAATCAACTATAAAACTTTATATATAACATTTTCTATCAATTAAATTTATTGTCAATATCCTTTCAATTGACCATTAGTCCTCTATAGTAAATTTAGATTAGCATCCAATGAAAGCTAAAAAGGTAAAATAAAAAAAAGAATAATTTATTGTCAAGAAGAAAATTTTGGCTCATTTATGACTAAACATCTAATAAAGATAAAGATAAAAAATAAAATAAAAAACAAACCAATTGAATTTATTGTCAATATATCATTTCAATTAACCTTTAGTCTTCTATAACAAATTTAGATAAGCATCCAATGAAGGCTAAAAAAGTAAAATAAAAAATAATAATTTATTATCATGAAGAAAAATTTGACTAGTTTATGACTAAGCATCCAATAAAGTTAAAGAAATAAAAAAATAAATCAATTGAATTTATTGTCAATATCCTTTCACTTGACCTTTAGTCTTCTATAGTAAATTTAGATAATCACCTTTCACATATCACCTATCACCTATACGAAAAAATATAATTTCACCTATCACCTATATAATATAAAACATAATAAAATAAGAACCCGTGCGATAGCACGGGCCATCCACCTAGTGGAATATATAATGAGTCAAATATACACATAAATATGGGTTTAATTACGCGTAGTAAATCTAGGTAATAAGTATACATATGAGGATAAACATCATAGTAGAATCTCAATGTATAAGTGTACATCCATATTATATATTAAAATACTTATAATAATTATTAGATTTTTAGACCGAAAAAACGTGTTATATATTTTGAATGAAATATTTTTTAAATTTGCATTTTAAAACATAATGTTCAATTATATGGTGTCCAGTGTCCACTATCATGGAATTTTTTTAGGGAAGTAAGCAAAAACTATTATAGAAAATTTAATTTGGAAAAATATTTTTTCCTTGTTGCATTTGATAGAATTTTTTTTATAGATTTTAGCATGAGTTCACTGGGTTATTAAAAATATTTTCAAAAATGATTAATTGAGTCCATAAACATTAGACCTTTTAATACAATTTCATGGCTTTAACCATTGAGTTAAGGAGATTATTTTATCATCTAATATAATTGAAATTATAAAAAATGAGATGATTTTCATACTTTAAATATGCATAAAAAATGCACCTTGTACATAAATTTTAAATGTTATATGTATATATATTATATATTTTAACTAAAATTTTATTTAAGAACTCAATATAGCAATTAGTTGAAATGAGAATCAAAACTCATTTATTATTTTAATATTTCAAAAAAGGAATTTGCTTGTGATTAAGTGTATTAAATGTAGTCAAAATTATTTTGCAATATTAAATATATAGATGGAATTTTTTTAATAAAATGGATAGTCAATCATAATCAAGTGCATTAAGTGTGCTCATGTACACAAAATTATATATGTATTATAGAGATGGATTTTTTTTAATAAAATGGATAGTGAATCATAATCAAGTGCATTAAGTGTGCTCATGTACACAAAATTATATATGTATTATAGATATGGGTTTAATTACGCATAGTAAATTTAGGTAATAAGTATACATATGAGAATAAACATCATAGTAGAATCTCTATGTATAAGTGTACATCCATATTATATATTAAAATACTTATGATAATTATTAGATTTTTAGACCGTAAAAACGTGTCATATATTTTGAATGAAATATTTTTTAAATTTGCATTTTAAAATATAATGTTGAATTATATGGTGTCCAATGTCCACTATCATGGAATTTTTTTAGGGTAGTAAGCAAAACTATTATAGAAAATTTACTTTGAAAAAATATTTTTTCCTTGTTACATTTGATAGAATTTTTTTATAGATTTTAGCATGAGTTCATTGGGTTATTAAAAATATTTTCAAAAATGATTAATTGAGTCCATAAACCTTAGACCTTTTAATACAATTTCATGGCTTTAACCATTGGGCTAAGGAGATTATTTTATCATCTAATATAATTGACATTATAAAAAATGAGATGATTTTCATAAATTAAATATGTATAGCAAATGCACCTTGTACATACATTTTAAATGTTATATGTATATAGATTATAGATTTTAACTAAAATTTTATTTAAGAACTCAATATAGCAATTAGTTGAAATGAGACTCAAAACTCATTTATTATTTTAATATTTCAAAATAGGAATTTGATTGTGATTAAGTGTATTAAATGTGGTCAAAATTATTTTGCAATAATAAATATATAGATGGATTTTTTTAATAAAATGGATAGTGAATCATAATCAAGTGCATTAAGTGTGCTCATGTACACAAAATTATATATGTATTATAGATTTATCACTAAAAAAGATCAATGTGGGGGGGTCCACACGTCCGTTCGCATAAGTGTGTTATGGGCCTAGCACATAATCCCATGGAGTTCCATCCTAAAACTAATTGACAATAGGAGGAGTAACCAAGGGTATATATGCTGGCTTATTTCTCTTTAGATTTCCGATGTGTGATATAATTCATCATCAACAACATTTTTTAATTTGAAGACAAAGTAGTAAGATGAGTTACCGTGATATTTAATTTTTAAAATTCTCTTAGTTGTGTTTTATGTTATCAAATATAAATGCGTTACCGTGATATTTAATTTTTAAAATTTTCATAGTTGTGTGTTATATATGTTGTGAAATATTGATTGGCTTGATATGGTATTGTATGAAATTGATTATCAAAATGTATACAAAAACACATGTTTTGTCTAAAATTTAATATTAAATTGTGCATGAATTGAAAAAAAAAAGGTGTTGGGACGGTGTTGGGACCTCTAGTTCTAAACACCGGAACAACGATACCGTTCTCCAGTTTTGATAATGACAAACACCATATGGGAACTAATATGCTTTGTCCAAGTATTTCTAAGGAACACAGGTTCAGTAGGGAACTGCAATGAACGACCAAGGAACACAGGAATTCACGATGAAGAGTTTCTCTCAAAGGAACTCTGAAGAAGAGAGTTCCCATCACATGGGAACTCACATGTGCAGACAAAGACCGTTCAGCGCAAAGGAACTTCAGAGGTATGATTGGCTCTCTCCTATATTTAACTGCTAGTAGGCCTGATATCATGTTCTCAGTGTGCTTATGTGCGCGTTTTCAAGCTAACCCCAAAGAATCACACCTGAAAGAGGTGAAGAGAATTTTCAGGTACCTCAAAGGGAACGATAACATGTGCCTCTGGTATCCAAGGCCCAGACAAGAGTTCCCTTTAACCCTCTCTACAAGCCACTATGACGGTTGATCATAAAACCAACCCTAAACCAAGGCCCAGACAAACACTTCTCATGAGCCAAACTCTTTATCCCTTTATCGAGTTGTAATTGTCTAGTTCCCTTTTGAGTTCCCTAGCCTTACAAAGAAAATTGAGTGTGAGTTCCCTTAACCTCTCCACTCAATATAACTTTCCAAAAGATCATGGGAACTGGTGTGCACAAGCAAGGGAACATTGATATCTCTGAGAAAATGAAACGACACTTGGGAAATGGGAAATTGTGTCAGACTCTGAAGCGTGTACAGCCAAGCATTGGAAAAGTCGAAAAGCCTTCCCTAGGAAGAAAACAACGCGTGTCAGAAGCGTGCTACGGACGACGAAACGCTCCTCCGCATTCATTGGCCAACGGTTATCGAGGTTGTTCATCCTTCCCTTTCTACCCTCGTCTCTCCCCCAAATAAAAACCCCCTTTGCCATTTTTGGGCCCAGCCCACTCCTTCGAACAAATTCACCCATTTCAAGCAAACCTCCAAAAATCGTATCCTTCCTAAAAACTTCCCATGGCTCCAGCCCACTCCTTCGAACAAATTCAAGAGTGGATCCACAAAAATCCTAAAACTCTCTTTCTTTCCATGATCAAAGACATCGAGAAAGAGCAAGATCCTGCTCTTTGCGACGTCCTCATCGAGGGACTCTACAACTATGTTAGTCCCTTTCTTCCTCCACCACCCCCGACAACGCAAATTCCAGCAATGCCTTCTTCCACCACCACATCCTCTCAATCTCTTCCTCCTCCACCTCCTCCTGCTCAACCTCCCTCCGTCTCGTCATCCGGGACTGTCATCGTTGACAATTTCGGCAAACACGAAAAATCCAAACCCTCAAAATCCAAACACCACTCTTCTTCAAAATCCAAACACTCCTCTTCCAAATCCCACAAACGCAAACACTCTCAGATCTCGTCTTCTCCTTCTTCCCTTTACACCGAACCGAGAAAGAAATCCCTTCTCGTGATGGACGAAGTTCTCAACCTCTCGAAACCCGACTCCTATGTCATCGTCCCTCCTGACGAAATGGATCAACTTTTTCGTAAGCACTCCTCTACCCCCTCCACCACCAACCCTAAACCCATCTCTGACACCTCTGGTCCCAGAGATTCGACAACCCCCTCTTCCTTTGTTCCCATGATTGAGGGAACATCCAATCCCCCTCCATCCTCTTCACCACAAAAGATTCCTCCACCCTCCTCCTCCCTCAAAGTTCCCACACCACCTTCATCTCCTCCCACGAAAACTCCCTCACCACCAAAATCTCCTTCCACCGAAAAGCTTCCCTCTCCATCCCAAACCCAACAAATCATGAACCTCGACTCCGATGAGGATGAGCTCCCCATCGGCGTAATTGCTCGCAAAAAGGCCAAAATGCATCCTCCCATCTTCATGAGAACTGCCGAAGAAAATGCGCGCCTTGACGCGCTCGAGGCCGAGCTCCAAGCAGAGATCTCGCGGCCCTCAACTACAGAAGGGACCGCTGCTTCCAAGGTCCTAGAAGAAAGGAACCTAGAACCAACTGACGGTGCTAGGGCAAGTACAAGTCATCAAGAGGAAGATGACAACAAGGACATGGGCTTGTCCTTAGAAGAAGAAGGGACCTCGGATGGTGAGGCCACCACCGATGTGCAAGAAACCGCTAAGGATCAAGGACGCCAAATGGTGGTGTCGGAGGTTGCCCAAGAACAAAGGGAACCTCCCTTGATGATCGAAGCGGCTGACTCCCCCCAGCGGAAAGGAAAGGCTACCGCCTCCAGGGGGAACAAGAAAAAGAAGGGGAAATCAACTGCTTCTAAGAGGGCTCCCATCAAGGAGGACCACAAGCTCATCCCTCCCCTCGTTCTCAACGAAGAAGAGCTCCAAGAAAAGGGCCTTGGGGAGCTCTGGGATCTCATTAAGGCCCAAGGATGGGAACACGTTTGTGACGCTGCTGTGACTGTCGACCCAGCTCAAGTGCGCCTCTTCTACAACAACTTTGCCATAGAGGGCACCAAGGGAAATCTCTCCCTCCAGGGCGACGACTTTGTCTTCACCGCCTCCACTCTTCGCCACCAACTCCAAGTTCCTCTCAAAGGCCTCAACGTTGTTCCTATCAAGACTTGGGGCGAGTTCAACAGCGAGGTCATCTACAACACCATCTACGAGGGTCGTGTTCCTCGGACTGGGACACCAACTCACAATCTGTCCCTCATCGCTAAGTTGGCTCATCAGTTCATCATCCCGGTGGTGATCCCAAGGCAAGAGAAGCGTCACCAGCTTAACATCCAAGACGCCATCCTTCTCTATCACTTCCTCCACAAGATGTCCATCAATCTTCCCTGCATCATCCTTGGGCACATGGAGAAGTGCAAGGCCTCGACTTCCCACTCCTTGCCTTATTCTGGCCTGGTCAAGAAATTGATGCTCAAAGAAGGGCTCTACAAAGCCAACAAGGAAGAAGTGACCATCGGAAGGGAACTGGACCTTTCTGTGGTCTAGAAGATGCGTCACTCCGAGCAGGATGAGGACCAAGAGACGCTTCCCTCTGGTGAAGGCCTTGAGTATGGGAACAATCAAGTGTTGGTCCACATAGCAGCCACACTTGAAAGGATGGCGGGAACTCAAGAGAAAATTATGCACGCTCTAAACCGATTAAATGAACTCTTGCTTCCACGGAGCCCATGATCGTCCCGTCTTTATCTTTATCCCTGTTTTTCCCCCACAAAATTGCTTGTGTTCCCATGTACATATTTTTGCTTAAGTAATGAAATGGTTTCTGGTATGAATGCATGTTCCTTTCTTCCTTATTTATGTATTATATATGTTTTCGATGATGTCAAAAGGGGGAAAGACAAAAAATGCGAGATGAGTTAAGTTGAAAAGATATCGCAGAATATGCTATAGCTACGGGGGAACAACTGCATAAAAAGCTAAGTACGAACTCAGTGCCTCACTAGGAGTGGCTCCCTAGGACCTTGCTTAGGAACTCATCTGCATGTCATGCTTTGAAATACTTGCTTATTTTATGATGGGTTTGTCATCATCAAAAAGGGGAAAATTGTTGGGACGGTGTTGGCACCTCTAGTTCTAAACACCGGAACAACGATACCGTTCTCCAGTTTTGATAATGACAAACACCATATGGGAACTAATATGCTTTGTCCAAGTATTTCTCAGGAACACAAGTTCAGTAGAGAACTCCAATGAACGACCAAGGAACACAGGAATTCACGATGAAGAGTTTCTCTCAAAGGAACTCTGAAGAAGAGAGTTCCCATCACATGGGAACTCACATGTGCAGACAAAGACCGTTCAGCGCAAATCGCGGGATCCTGTTTTAAACAGAACGAAGGCACAGTCTGAGGAGCAGACTGTCACGAGTGATCCAATGGTCCGATTGATTCAAGAAGTTGACCTAGTTCAAATCGAAGGCACATGTGAAGATTGTACACTTGGGCTGCAAGCAAAGGGCATTTCGGACAACGTGAAAGATGCGATTGAAGCCCAAGTACAACCGAGTATAATGCAAAATGAATAGTGCTAGGTTCAAGCACTTCTCCCAGAATTCACACATACTCCCAGAGAAAGAAATAAAGAAGAAGAGAAGTCCCCGGCGGCGAGTGTCTGATCTCGACGACGGCGAAGCTGAAGTTCCCACGAGCAAGGGAACTGAAACTGTCAAGGTGTAAGGTTTGACTTTCTTGTTTTAGTTGAGTTGTTCGCTTAGGAACTCAGTTGAGAAGATTCATTAGTGTTGCTAGAGTTAGATAGAACTCGTAGGAACAGAGAAGTTTGAATCTGGCTGTTTGTAACTAAGGAACAAGCAATAATATAAGTAAGTTATTCAAAATCCTCCAAGCGGAGGTAGAGGTTTACCCACACAACTAGTTGGTTGTCGTGGGGTTCCTCTATAAGGGAACTGTGTTCTTTACTGTTTGTTTACCTGCACTTATTTTCTTCAGCTGCCTTGGGAACAGCTTAACTGCCAGTTCCCAAGCTCTCGCTAATCCCTTACGATCCAACAAAAGGCTTCTCTCCAATTTAAGATGTTTGTAGATAAGATATAAAATATAGTGCATGCTTCTAATTAAATTATAAAATATATTATAAATGTTATGAGCATTTATTGATAGAGAATTTTAAAGTTATAAATTAAATTTTATAAAGCTCACTATAGGGTAACTAATTAAATTTTATAAATTAAATTAAATTTTATAAATCTACTGTCCCCAAACAATTATAACAAATTGAAATCGAAGCATTAATTAATTAATTATGTTGGTAAATATATTGATTCATAGCAAAACCAGCAAGTTAGTTATATATGTCACAAATTGAATCTTGGTTGTGGTTGAATTGAGGAGATTCTATCTTTGTGTTGTACTACCATATATCCAACTCAATTTGTGAAGAAGAGCCACGTATCTTTCTTTTTTGTCCATTTTATATATACTATATATTGAACACTTTAATCAATCTTTGTCTTGTACTAGCATCAAATTTTTGTGTGTTAAATTCAGTCATCGTCCATCAAACTCATGGGAACCAACTTGATCATCCATCAATTCTGTACAATTTTTATACGGAGTATTATTTACAAACTCATGGTCCATCAATTTCATACAAACTCATCTACACACCATAAATATACAAATTAGATTGATCTTTAGAGTAATTGTTTTCTAGTGGTTTAAGCTTGCTTAGGCTCTGTGCTCATGTGGTGTGGGCCTGCATGTGGCTCAGCGGTACCCTTTTGCGTGGTTTGCACTATGGTATGATTTTCTATTTTATAGTACTGAACATTTGCAATCCATTTTTCAAGATGCCCGCAAGTTGTGTACTGTGAGCGGGTAAAATAAACATTATTATTTTCGTTATTGTCATAAAGGTATTTCTTAATTACTGTTTATTTATTATTAATATTCCTAACTTGGGCTCTAAGGCATCTGATTAGCCTTGGGATATGTGTAAAGTCGACCTCTCTAATCTCCTTCTTCCATTATAAATACACGCCTTCGCCGTGTAGGGAAGGCCACATGTTGCATATCGACGCATTCTGAAAACTTGAACAGGATAATACTCGCTTAGCTCGACTGTTCAGGGATTCATCGCTTTCTCGGCGTTCGAATCAACAGACTGCTCTTTTGACTTAGGAATTGGAGGTGGATTAGGGGGTCTCCGTCCCCTGTGTCCATTGTTTTGCAGGTTACAGGTTGGAAGTATCAGTTTGGAACGGAAGAGGAAGGAGCATTCAATTAGTGCATTGAAAACATATATATCCCGGACTTCGATGATGTGGGCTTGTGGTTCAACCCTACTAGACCATGGAAGGTGGAAGTTTATATTACGGATGTCTACTCAAACACTTCCGCCGACCCCACCACCACCACCTATGACAGTCCAGAGTTGTCGGTGGACTTCATCCTCCGATTCTTGGACGACATTTTCACAGGAGGAGATCTCATTTCCGAGATAACTCAAGGATTCTTGTTCAACAAGGAACCCCTCGACGCGACCAAGTACCTCGAGTGGGTAGCCGACATCGAAGAAATCCCGGATAATGCTGCAGCGAGCAGAGCGGTCAGCCTCCTCAAGGATGAGGTCTGGCGTGAATATACTAAAGCCAAGACCGTCAGCGTCTATGTATCTATATGTCACAAGACCTGGTTCAATCCAATAATAAGGGACCAAGATCCCAGTACGGGTTATGTGTATCTGCCATTTCCACGTGCGGAGCCAGGCTTGATTCTCTTTAAAGAGATACTTAGGAAACCCCAGCACTTTTTAAAGAAATGTGCATTGTAGCCATCGGGCCCGAGGCTTTATAGTTACCGAAGGATAAGACCAAGTCCTTGATATCTTCCTTGGTAACTAGGCGAAGAAGGAAGTGTTGGGAGTCAAGCGAGAGATTAGGTCCAAGGTTGAGAAATTCAAGTGGTGGGTTGCTGCGAGTTATGTGAAGGCCCATGAAGTTGGAGAAGGGGCCCTCAATGTGGGCAGAAATGAGGTTCAGGTCTTCAAGAGGTTGATTTTGAGAGTCCAAAAGAGAGGTGATTTTGTTGGCAGCTCGGCGTTGTTGAATGGAATTGTAGAAGTAGGGACTATTGTGATCCCCGAAGCGAATCTCGTTATGTTTGGCTAGTTGTTTTGTGGTGGTGGAGGGCAGAGAGTTGGTGGCACAACTAGGATGTACGAATTGGTCATTAATGTAACATAATATGAAGTACTTGATTTCTTTTAAGTGTTAACATGACTTAAATTGTATCTGTTTGTATGAATTTTATTAAGAGCATGTGCAATCGAGAGGATTGAACATCCTCTTTGCACTCTCTCTCTTCTTAAAGGGGACATCCTCATTGTAACACCCCGACTTCCGACGGAACGTTACTTAGAAATAGACCTTACTAGGTACTATTAAGTAGGTTGACAACTACACTTTAGGATCTTGCAATGCGGGCACGACGAGAAAACATAATAAAAACATCCAACCTTTTATTTAGTAAAACTTAGAAAACATAGTCATGCATGCGCTCCTGAAAAAATATAAATATTCAAAACCGACACAACACTTAGTAATGCTGAACTATTCAAATAATAGTAAATGAAACATAATGCTAACTCCATCTTAGCAGTAATAAAATCAACATCCTAACTATCATAAATAAACTAGCTGAAAAACCCATCCCACTATGAAAATGCATACAACCAAAAGGCCCAAAAAAAACGTCTCCCACCCTTAATTGTATAAACCAGACAAAACTCTACCTTTGACTATTCCTATTGGGGTCCACTCCCCTTTCTTCTTCAAGCAAAAACCGAGACCTCCATGGTTACAGCAGTAATGTACTCCCCAAACTACTAACCCAAAATTCCCGACTCGCCCTACCCTTGCAAACGAGAGTGACGGAGGAAAAACAGGGGAAAGAAGCAGGGCGTCGATCTTTACCTCCTAGTGTCGGCAATCTGAACGGCGGTGCCTGGACGGCGGAACGACGACGGTTTTTCTGTGGGATCGAATGGGACCGGTCTCCGAAGGCGTGACGGTTCCGAATTGAAGACGTCGCCGACGACGAGCAGCGTGGCCCCGCAGATTACTAGGCTTGAATGGATTGCCGATCTCAACGGTGGATCGTGATGCCGGAATCGAACGCGGACGACGCTTGCTCATTGGAGGTATCGTTGCTTAACGAGAAGGGAACAAGAGAGAGATGGAACGAAGGAATCGGGGCGCTGAAATTTCCCGGTTGGAACAGAGGGACCGGACTCACCACCGACAAATCCGATCGAGATGAACCCAAGAAACAATGGCGGTTCTTTGAGGGATACGTAAGGGGAGATTTTACGATCCAATTGGAATGGCTATGTATAAATACTACGATCCCCACCATTTAAAGATAAATCAATATAAAGATGGATAAGATTTTTTTTATTGATACGGATAACTGAAATATAAATTAACACATAGTTAATTTATATATAAGATATTGGAGGTGGCGGTAAGTTTATCGGGTTACTAAGGTCTAGATCTTATACCAGAATTTACTTGCGAGCCAAGAAAAATCAATTGTTTGCAGAATGAGAAATTCGTTTTCCGACCTAGAAGGGAAACGAAATTCGAATATTACATACTACCCTCCTTAAGAAAGTTTCGTCCCGAAACTTAACGGACGGAAGATAAGAAGGAAAAATTCCGAAGTCTCACAACCTCTCCCCCTTAAGGGGGTTCGTCCTCGAACCTAATTTATGTTAAGGACAAACACAACCAATACTAATCATCCAAAACACACAAAACGACAATCAAATAATCAAAGGTCAAACAGACAATTTAAGTGAACAACAATCACCCAGGCAATCATCGAATCTGAAAACAATTCACTAATTACTAACCTTCCCCTCAAACGCCTCTACTAAACTCGAGTAGATCTCTGGGTAACTCTCTCTTACCCTAGACTCAGTCTCCCAAGTGGCCTCCTCGACTCCTCGTCGCGACCACTGAATCAGCACCAACGGAATCTCCTTGTTCCGTAGCTTCTTCATTCGTCGATCTAGAATCTTCAACGGTTGTTCCCGGAAAGTGTGATCTGGTTCCACCACCAACTCCTCATAATTTAGTCTATGACTAGGATCCGGGACATACTGTCTCAGCTGTGAAACATGGAATACAGGGTGCACTCCTTCCAAAGCAGGCGGCAATGCTAGCCTGTATGCCACCTCGCCTACTCTCTCCAGAATCTCGAACGGACCGATATATCGGGGACTCAGCTTCCCTTTCACCCCGAATCTCCTTACCCTGCGGGTAGGCGATACTCTCAACCAGACGTGGGCTCCTACCTCAAACTCCAACGGTCTACGCCTCTTGTCTGCATAGGACTTCTGGCAACTCTGAGCAGCTAACATTCTCTCTCTGATTAAGGCCACTTTCCCGATCGTCTCCTCGATCATTTGTGGCCTCTCACCCACTACATCTGAGGGATCATCCCAACACAGCAGTGTCCTACATCTCCGACCATATAAAGCCTCATAGGGAGCCATCTGAATCGATGAGTGCCAGCTGTTATTATAGGCAAACTCCACCAAAGCCAAGTGATCTGGCCACTGACCTCCCCAGTCTAGTACGCAGGATCTCAACATGTCTTCTAGAGTCTGAATCGTCCTCTCTGTCTGACCGTTTGACTGCGGATGGTAAGCAGTCGTGAAATGTAATCTCGTCCCCAATGCCTCATGCACCTGCTGCCAATATCTGGAAGTAAAACGCCCATCTTGGTCCGACACAATCGTCTTAGGCACTCCGTGTAGTCTAACTATCTGATTTATAAACACCTCTACTAGTTTGCTCACTTGCCAAGCCTCTCGGATAGGCAAAAAGCGAGAAGTCTTCGTCAGTCTATCCACCACTACCCAAGTGGCATCATGGCCTCTGCTGAGTCTCAATCCTGTAACGAAATCCATGGAGATGTCCTCCCACTTCCATTCTGGAATAGGGAGTGATTGAAGCATCCCTCCAGGTCTCTGGTGCTCGATCTTCACGTGTTGGCAGACTTGACACTTAGCGACAAATCTCGCTACATCCGGCTTCATGCCATCCCACCAATAAAATTGTCGCAGATCCTTGTACATCTTACTCGCCCCAGGGTGGATTGAGTAAGGAGTAGCATGAGCCTCTTGCAAAATCTTCTACCTCAACTATGCATCTCGAGGCACACAAATCCGACCACGCAGACACAAGATACCATCTGATCTCTCCATAAAGTCGGGTGCCTCTCCACGGCTCAATCTCTGCCTCAAATCCTGAATCATCGGGCAACTCTCCTGCTTCTGCCTCACTTCCTGAAGCAAGGACGGGTGACACTCCAGGGCTCTCAGATTGCCCTGATAACGCTGAATCTGCACCTCAATACCGTATCTCATCAATTCTCTCTGTAACTCTGGCTGAACTGTCAGATGAGCCAACATACGCTCCTGAGGCGTCTTCCTGCTAAGGGCATCGGCGACCACATTCGCTTTCCCCGGGTGGTAAAGGATCTCAAGGTCGTAGTCCTTCAGTAATTCAAGCCATCTCCTCTGTCTCATATTCAACTCCCTCTGCGTGAAGATGTACTTGAGGCTCTTATGATCTGTCATCACTTTGCAGGTACTCCCATACAAGTAATGACGCCAAATCTTCAGAGCATGTACCACATCTGCCAACTCCAAATCATGAGTAGGGTAATTCTGCTCGTTCGGCTTCAATTGTCTGGAGGCATAAGCAATCACCTTGTCCCTCTGCATCAGCACACAGCCCAAGCCTACCATGGAGGCGTCACTGTAAATCACAAAATCCTCATTCCCCTGAGGAAGAGCAAGTATAGGAGCCGAAGTCAACCTCCCTTTCAGCTCGTCAAAACTCCGCTGACAGGCTTCATTCCACTCAAAGCGAGTGGTCTTCTTAAGCAGGTTGGTAAGTGGTTGGGCTATCCGGGAAAACCCTTCCACAAACCTCCTGTAATACCCTGCTAATCCTAGAAAGCTCTGCACCTCCTTCACATTCTTCGGAGGTTCCCATGCTTTTACAGCTTCAATCTTTGCAGGATCCACCATAACTCCTTGGGCAGATACCACGTGACCTAAAAAGGTAACTTCAAGCAGCCAGAAATCACACTTGGACAGCTTAGCAAATAGCCGATGATGTCTCAATACTCCCAACACCAGCCTAAGATGCTCAGCGTGCTCCTCCTTACTCCTAGAGTAGATCAAAATGTCATCGATGAACACTACTACAAATCTGTCCAAGTAGTCTATAAACACCCGATTCATCAGCTCCATAAATACAGCGGATGTATTCGTCAGTCCGAACGGCATCACTACAAACTCATAATGTCCATATCTCGTTTGGAAGGCCGTCTTGGGAATATCCTCTTCCCGTATCCTCAGCTGATGATATCCCGACCTCAAATCCACTTTGGAGAACACAGTAGCCCCTTGCAACTGATCCAACAAATCATCAATACGTGGCAGCAGATACTTGTTCTTAATGGTAACTCGATTCAACTCCCGATAATTGATACACAGACAGAGAGAACCATCCTTCTTCTTCACAAATAGGACTGGAGCTCCCCATGGCGACGCACTCGGTCGTACGTACCCCTTCTCCAATAACTCCTCCAATTGTGCCTTCAGCTCCTGCATTTCCATTGGGGCCATGCGGTATGGGGCTCTCGAAATCGGTCTCGTCCCCGGCTCCAACTCAATACCAAAATCTACCTCTCTCTGAGGAGGCGGCCTTGGAAGCTCCTCGGGAAAAACGTCTTCAAACTCGCACGCTACGGGTATATCCTGAATGCGCGGTCTCTCCTTGTCCCCTTGTAGGACATAACATCAATATCCTACACATCCATCACTGAGCAACTTGGCGGCCTTTACCATACTGATCACTGATCCGGGCCCCTCCTGCTCTAACTCCTGACACAAATGTCTGGTCCCATCATCTGCTATCACTGTAATTGTACCATTGTATGCATCCAAGACTGCTCGGTAGCGTCTCATCCAGTCCATCCCCAGAATCACGTCATCGTCCGGCGACAACTGCATTACTATGAAATCCGCATACCAATCCCTATTCCTTATTCTAATAGGGCACTATAAAATCTCCTTATTCCCTCTCACTTTACTGCCGTCAAGCAGCCCCACAACAAAAGATACCCCCTCAGTGCAAGTCAGTCCTAGTCTAGCCACGCAAGCAGAAGACATAAAAGAGTGGGTAGCACCCGTATCAAACAGTATATGAACAGGTCTAGACTGAATCCAAATCGTACCTGTAGCAGTCGGCGCGTGTAGGGCATCGACCCTCCTCATCTCAAACATACGAGGCTGATTGCCCCCGGTAGTACTAACTCCTGCGCCGCGTCCTCTGCCCTCGGTGCCTGCTGAAACTGCTGAGGCTGACGACGAGGTATCTGGTTCACCGTCCCCGGTGAAGATCCCTGTGAAGGTGCTCCAACATTACAGTACTGTTGTAAATGGCCCGGCTTCCCACAAGTGAAGCAACTCCTGACTGGCTTCGGACACTGACTCCTCAAATGAGCAGTGCTTCCACAGTTGAAGCACTCTCTCATCCCTCCAGTGGACTGACTCTGACGACGCTGGTCCTGACGACCCTGTGACTGAAACCCTGATCGTTGCGGCTGAGAAGAGCCGGGACGACTATCTCTCCTAAGTTCTGTCGGGGCAGACAACTTCTGCCTCTTGCTCCCAGTGGTGTGCACCTCTAGCTGACTCTGTCGGGTCGTGGCCATAGCATAAGCCAAAGCAGACTGCTGAACATCTGTCAATGTCGCGAGTCGGAGACCAGACACATAAGCACGTAAATGCGGCTGCAACCTTTTTAGAAAGGTCGCAATCTTCAACTCCTCAGTAGGGGCAGCGTTCGGCACCGCCGCCAACTCTTGCTGAAACTTCAAAATAGTCTCAGCTACTGTGATATTTTCGGGTCCAGCATCCCGAAAAGCAGCCTCCCGAGCTGCCCTCACCACCGGAGGACAGTACTGATCTCGAATCTGCCTCTGAAACTCCTCGAAAGTCACCTCATTTTGGTGGTCCCTACACAACTCCCACCAGTCAAAAGCACTCTCCTGTAGCAGACTCTGTACTAAGGACATCTTACTCTCCTCCGGTGCCTGAATGGAGTCCAACGCAGATTTCACCCTCCTCAACAACTGCTCTACGTCAGAACCCTGAGCTCTAGAAAAATTCGGCACCCCAGTCTTCCTAAATTCCGCGAGCCACTTATCAGGTTGAGGCTCGCGATACTGTCTCCTTGGTTTGGCCACACGATCAGCTATCACTGGTTCTTGCGAATCTGGCATTGCTCCTAACTAGGCAGCCAAAACAAAGTCTGGTCCTGGTGCCCTCCTCTCAGCCCCTTGTTGCCCCGCAACTGCGTTCAGATTCGGTGCAGCTCCTGCCCCCATCAAAGTCTGCAACAACAGCTGGATCGCATCGTTCACCTCTAGGGCCAGTCCTACTGGTGGCACTCCTCCTCCCACTTGAGCCCCGTTTGCTGGGGGAACCCCTCCAGCGACAGATGCACTGTCCTCTTGATGAATAGCAGCAGCCACATCCTGACTCTCAGCGACCTCCTCCTGGTGAGTATTATGTTGTATCTCTGGCTCAGCATCCGCAGGGGCCTCTCCTCTACCCCTTCCACGACCCCTACCTCGGCCTCTACCACGGCCTCTTCCGCGGCCTCTTCCTCCGGCTTCAGCAACTCTTGCTCTGGTTGGTGGGGCCATCTATAACAGAAAGTCCCACAGTCAAAACTTAAACATCCTATTTACTAACGGAATTCTTGCTACTCTACGTGAGGTCCTTCGGCTGATGGGGCGGAGTCGCGACGTGTCACCTACCCCCTATATGCAACATGACTACCCTAGTAAAAACATTTTGAAAACACCGGCCGGTTTTGGTTTTAAGTTGGACCTCGGGTACTCTTTGTTGGTCAGTTCCATGTGCCCTATTGTCAACCTGGCTCTAATACCAATTTGTAACACCCCGACTTCCGATGGAACGTTACTTAGAAATAGACCTTACTAGGTACTATTAAGTAGGTTGACAACTACACTTTAGGATCTTGCAATGCGGGCACGACGAGAAAACATAATAAAAACATCCAACCTTTTATTTAGTAAAACTTAGAAAACATAGTCATGCACTCCCGAAAAAATATAAATATTCAAAACCGACACAACACTTAGTAATACTGAACTATTCAAATAATAGTAAATGAAACATAATGCTAACTCCATCTTAGCAATAATAAAATCAACATCCTAACTATCATAAATAAACTAGCAGAAAAACCCATCCCACTATGAAAATGCATACAACCAAACGGCCCAAAAAAACCATCTCCCACCCTTAATTGTATAAACCAGACAAAACTCTACCTTTGACTATTCCTAGTGGGGTCCACTCCCCTTTCTTCTTCAAGCAAAAACCGAGACCTCCATGGTTACAGCAGTAATGTACTCCCCAAACTACTAACCCAAAATTCCCGACTCTCCCTACCCTTGCAAACGAGAGTGACGGAGGAAAAACAGGGGAAAGAAGCAGGGCGTCGATCTTTACCTCCTAGTGTCGGCAATCTGAACGGGGGTGCCTGGACGGCGGAACGACGACGGTTTTTCCGTGCGATCGAATGGGACCGGTCTCCGAAGGCGTGACGGTTCCGAATTGAAGACGTCGCCGACGACGAGCAGCGTGGCCCCGCAGATTACTAGCCTTGAATGGATTGCCGATCTCAACGGTGGATCGTGATGCCGGAATCGAACGCGGACGACACTTGCTCATTGGAGGTATCGTTGCTTAACGAGAAGGGAACAAGAAAGAGATGGAACGAAGGAATCGGGGCGCTGAAATTTCCCGGTTGGAACAGAGGGACCGGACTCACCACCGACAAATCCGATCAAGATGAACCCAAGAAACAATGGCGGTTCTTTGAGGGATACGTAAGGGGAGATTTTATGATCCAATCGGAATGGCTATGTATAAATACTACGATCCCCACCATTTAAAGATAAATCAATATAAAGATGGATAAGATTTTTTTTTATTGATACGGATAACTGAAATATAAATTAACACATAGTTAATTTATATATAAGATATTGGAGGTGGCGGTAAGTTTATCGGGTTACTAAGGTCTAGATCTTATACCAGAAGTTACTTGCGGGTCAAGAAAAATCAATTGTTTGCAGAATAAGAAATTTGTTTTCCGACCTAGAAGGGAAACGAAATTCGAATATTACACTCTTTGTGTGTAGTCAATTGAAAGAGGATCCTCTTTCACAGAGCATTTACTCTCTCTCTTCAACAATCTTCCTTCCGTAGAAGACTACTTGCATTGTCACGTGTGCCAAAGAGGAAGTACATATTCATTTACCATTTGACATGTGTCCATCTCACTATAACTCCTTCCATTTGTTTCAGTGTTAATAGTTTTTCATTTTAAATATTTTATAATTAATATATATATATTTAGTAAAATCTTACAAAAGCTTAAATAAATACTTTTTAAGCCCCTTTGAGCACAAGCATTAAAATTTTAAAGGGAAATTCTTTTTGGTGCCCCTAAGGTTTTGCCTATTTCTTTTGGTGCCCAAGAGAAAAACTTATTCCTCTTGGTACCCTTAAGGTATTGGCTTTTTCCGTTGATGCCCCTCTTCGGTTCAAATTAGCTAATTTCAAGCTTACCATTATGTTCATCACCCTTAAATTAGTAGGATTCAACTCTTAAAACACTTAAATTCATAACCAAACTACATCAATTTGAATTTTTAAACAATCCTCTATTTTAAGGAGTTGTTTACAAAATTGTTTAAAAATTCAAATTCATGTAGTTTGGTTATAAATTTTGATGTTTTAATAGTCAAATCCTACTAATTGAAGAGTGGTGAACATAATGGTAAGCTTGAAATTGACTAATTTGAACCGGAGATGGGCGTCAACGGGAAAAGCCAAAACCTTAAGGGTACCAAAAGGAATAAGTTTTTTTCTTGGGCACCAAAAGAAAAAGGCAAAAACTTAGGGGCACCAAAAGGAATTTCCCAAATTTAAAACTAGTAAATTGATAAAAAAAAAAAAAAAACAAGTCTAATAAAATGGAGTCTTTTAACCAAAAAAATAAAATATAATGGAGGGAGTCCAATAACAAAAACAAATAAATAAATAAACCATGCTAACTTTGGAAATTATTTTAAAACTATTCCCTAAATTGAAATTAATAAAAATTTTTTAAAAAAAGTTAAAATTAATAAATAATACAATCAGATTTATCAAAAAGAATATCTTGTGTGCCTACGACATTAGGAATTCCCATAAATAAAATAGAGGGAGTAGTTTAGACTTGTCAATCAGATCGGGTCGGGCGGGTTTGGGTTGGGTCGAGTTCAGGTCGTTACGGGTCACGGGTTAAACCGGGTCGGGTCGATGCGGGTTTTCAGACAGGTCGGGTTGACCAGCGGGTCAAAAACATAGAATTTTTTATGATTATTAAAATAGATTTTTAATTAAATAATAATATTTAATTATAATATATTATTTTTATGTACTTTAATAATAAAATATATTGTATTTTTTAAAAACAAAATATAATATATTTTTACCTTTGAAATTTTTACCTTTTTATCAAAATTTGATTTAAGATAAAAAAAATTTATAAATAGATAAAAAGATAAAGATAAAGTAATTCGTTCTTTTTAATTAAAATTCGAAATAATTTTTTTCTACATGAATAAATAGAAAGAAATTTAATTGAAAAAGAAATAATATAAATTATTTTTTTAAATAAGGTGGGGCTAGAATTAATGTGGTGGCTAGAAAAGTTAGAATTTTAATATATAGTTATAGATAGATATGGTTGTTTTTATTTCAAAGATATATATGTGATCACATGTACATATTTTTTTCTTATCTTTTTTTAATGTATCTTTTACAAATATAATAAATATAATGTACTTTTTTTTATCTAATTTAGTCAAATCTACTAATATTATTTCATCTTTATGTTTATCAGGGGATAAATTTTTACAAATATTATTTTATCTTTATGTTTAGTTGGAGATATCTGTTTTTTTTTTTTTGCATAATTAACTATTTAAAATTATTATTTTAATAAAGAGATGATATGGCGCAATGTGGTGGCAAAAATTACTTCGACTTTAGTTATTAGTAATAGATTGTTCATAATAATATTCAATCCATAACTATGAAATAGTTTTAGTTAATATGAATCATTTTTTAATTGTATATTTTATATTAAATTTTAGATTCTCTTATATTATTTTATATTCAGAAGTATGACAATTTTGTAAATTTTCTATCCAAAAGTATATTGATTTTTGTATACTAATTTTCTAATAATAAGTATGACATCTTTTTAACTAATGTTGATATAGATATGTTGTGTGTTGCAATATTTTAAATTTCTATTCATAAGTATGTTGATTTTTTATATACGAATTCCTTAATAAATAAATAAAAATTATTGGCCTCGTAATGTTAAACCGGTTAATTGGGTCAATTCAATCGAATTTAGATTTAGTCATTTCGAGTTCGAGGTGAGTACGTGTTCATGTCGTTAAAATATAAGAGCTAATTGGGTTAATTCATTGCAGTTTTTGTGCGAGTTCAATTCAACCCTACGAGTTAAGAGCGTCAACTTTTTTATGATTATTACATAAATATTACTAATATTATTTTTAAGAATAAGATAATATTTGTATACATTTCATAATAAAATAAATTATTATAATTAAAATAAATTACAAATATGTAATAATTAATTTAATTATTTATAATATTATTTTTTATTATATGAATTATAATACCTATATCATATTTAAATTAACATATTATAATTTTTATTTTAAAAAGTTCTCGAGTAAGGCCCGGGTCATCAACTAGTAAATATACTAAATCGGTCAACGGGTTTCGGGTTTCAACCCAATGAGTTGCGGGTCTATTGGGTTTCGGTTCACTTCGGATTTCAGGTTCAAATTTTCGTATCTTGACCGTAAAATTTTCGGGCGATTCGGGTCGGATTTGCGGGTCGAGTCAACTTTTGACTGCTCTAGAGTAGTTGACTGGATAAGGAAACTCAAATTGAGTTGTTAGCTTATTTTTCGACGAAAAAGTTTGACTATTAATAGAGAGTTTTTCAAAGAAACTTTCCAACAATGGCGGCTGGGAGTGGGGACTGCGACTCGAGACAGTGGGGACGAGTAAACGGCCCCAAAATTCTTCGTCTTAGGCCCCGTCACCCACGCCATCGCTACCCACTTTCTATGGAGTACGTTTGGCAAAACGAAACGACGAAAGAGGGAGGAGTTTAATTCTCAATCCAAATCCAGACCCACCTCCCGAATTCTGCATTTTTTTTTTCTGGGTCGAAGAGTAAATCGTTTAGGCTGATCTGGGCTGGTTCAATTTTGACATCTGGATCTTCTTCACTGATGAGCTGAGACTGAATGCAAAATTAATCTGAGCTGGGGGCATAGCTGGTTATTCTTGTCTGAGCTGGAAAGAAGTAAATGGAGCGAAGGTTTCTCCTACTTGCTCTCTGGGTAATTAATTACTATGTTACCGTCTCTGGTAATGTTGAAGGTGCGTTGATGAATTTTGGACTATGATTGGCGTTTGTGAAAATTGGCCTAAATTAGTAGTGATTTTTTGTACAATTTACTCTTTTTATAGTAGGTTAGTATGCTATAGAAATTTTCATGGTAATTTGTAGCACTTGTCAGGGTTCATGTTTCCACCTTTTCTATTGCCTTGTTTCTTCCAAGCATGTCTTCTGGGAAATAAAGCTCTGTTTGGTTGTGAATTTAGAACTTTTCATCTGATCCTCATAAATTGCTATGATCCTGTGACTTTTCTTACAATAGCTTGTTGTTTGTCAAATAGGTGATGCACTGAGTGCGTTGAAGAATGCTTTAACTGATACTACAGGTGTTTTGACAAGTTGGGATGCTTCTCTTGTCAATCCTTGCACATGGTTCCATATTACGTGCAACAATGATAATAGCGTTACACGAGTGTAAGTCATATGTTCCCCTTATGGAGCATGATGCTAATGCTTCCAATTGTGTCCTATAAGTTAAAGGTTCTCTTGATGTTAACAATGCTAATGCTTACAAAAAGAAACATTATTTGACCAGAGATCTTGGAAATGCAAATCTTACTGGTCAGCTTGTTCCACAGCTTGGGCAACTTCCAAACTTGCAGTATCTGTAAGTCATTTTTGTTTCTTTGTTCTGCCACTTGCATTTCCAATTGAATCTGTTTTGCTCTACTGACCATGTTTGTACAAAGACTTAGCTTATAAATAACTTATCCTCATCACGTATTTTGAACGATTTCTTATAAGTTTGATTTTTGCTGATGCATTTCCCAAATGATACATTGATTATGACTTCCTATTTCTGGTGGCAGTGAGCTTTACAGCAATAACATAAATGGGACAATACCACCTGAGCTGGGGAATTTGACAAACTTGGTGAGCTTGGATCTTTACCAGAACAAACTTAGCGGCCCGATGCCAGATACATTGGGAAAGCTCTCAAAAATGCGTTTCTTGTAACCACACACTCTCTTCTTTTTCTTTGTTTTCTTCATTCTCATGCTCAGTTTTAGGTAAAACTGCTTCGAATAACCTCAATTTGAGGGCAATCTGATATCAATCCACGTATGTGGCATATGTATCATATTAGTATGCATCATATGGTTATGTGGGTAGTTAAGTATGTCAGTACGTGATATTATTATTGGTCATGTGCAGCACAACTTTGTGAACTTTATGTATATAAATATATGTTGAAACCCGTAAAAATGCATGAAATCTAACACTTTCTTTTGTATGATTTATCCATGGTTTGGTTATAGGCGTCTTAACAACAATACACTCTCAGGAGCCATACCTTTGTCTCTTACAAATGTTAATTCACTACAAGTTCTGTGAGTACATTAGCCTTATTCTTTGCTTTGGTTGACTAATTCATGCTAAGAATTACAAAATGATGTAATTTCTTCGGTGTGTCGTGTGCAGGGATCTGTCAAAAAATAATCTATCAGGGGAAATTCCTGTCAATGGCTCTTTTTCACTTTTTACCCCCATCAGGTCATTGACCATGCTCCATCCTTGGAATTTACTAATCAAGTTATAATATAATCTATAAATCTAATATGGTTTTCCTGTTGCAGTTTTCAGGATAATCCCCACTTAAAAAATTCTTCAGTTGTTCCACACACTCCCACCACAAACCAGCCATCATCTCCCGGAGGAGGTTTGTAGTTTTTGTAATTTACCCTCTTCTTACACTAGTTTTGTACAAAGTGACCTCAAAAGAAAGTGGTTTTGTGTAATTTACCCTTCTATACTAATCGCTCATATGTGTCTTTGGTTGTGGCAGTCTCAAATGGTGCTACTGGAGCAATTGCAGGTGGCGTCGCTGCTGGAGCTGCATTGTTGTTTGCCATACCTGCAATAGCTCTTGCTTGGTGCCGAAAAATGAGACACCGAGATCCTTTCTTTGATGTACCAGGTTGATAATAGAAACAAATAGATAGAGTTCAACTTAGATTTCTGCATTCTTATTTGAGCTTTCTGGACATAGGTCAAAAATACAGATTTTTTTATGACTATTACCTGAAACTGAAATAATGTAAACCCTATAAAAAAAATTAAAATTTCCAAAATAGGTAAAATCTTAGAGAATCTTTCCAAACTAAGATTATAAAACTATGCACTAAGCGCATATGTTAGAAAAAAATCGGTCTTATTTAACTATTGGTGTACTTGCCAGCTGAAGAAGATCCTGAAGTTCACCTGGGACAGCTAAAAAGATTTTCCCTTAGGGAACTGCTGGTTGCAACTGACAACTTTGCCAACAAACATGTGCTGGGAAAAGGTGGGTTTGGAAAGGTTTATAAGGGGCGTTTGGCTGACGGTTCTCTAGTGGCAGTCAAGAGACTCAAAGAGGAGCGCACTCAAGGTGGAGAGCTCCAGTTCCAGACTGAAGTTGAAATGATAAGCATGGCTGTTCATTGCAATCTTCTTCGCTTGAAAGGCTTTTGTATGACTCCTACTGAACGGTTACTTGTTTACCCTTACATGAGCAATGGCAGCGTCGCTTCTTGCTTGAGAGGTAATCCATCCGTACTCCCATATATTTCTAAGCTATGCCCTTTGTGGCATTTGTTAAGAACCCTATTGTTAAAACGAGGGTATAGGTTAGAAAAACCGTTCAATCATAATCTCTTTTTTGAGCTTAAAGTATTGTTTATCCATTTTTATTGGTAGAACGTAATGAGTCACAACCTCCATTAGATTGGCCAAAAAGGAAGCGGATTGCATTAGGTTCTGCTAGGGGGCTCACTTATTTGCATGAACACTGTGACCCGAAAATCATTCACCGTGATGTCAAAGCTGCAAATATATTGTTGGACGAATATTTTGAAGCGATTGTGGGAGATTTTGGGCTTGCCAAACTCATGGACTACAAAGACACACATGTTACTACAGCTGTTCGTGGTACGATTGGACACATAGCACCTGAATACCTCTCCACAGGGAAATCTTCAGAAAAGACTGATGTTTTCGGATATGGTGTGATGCTTCTTGAACTCATAACTGGTCAACGGGCCTTTGACCTTGCTCGCCTTGCCAATAACGATGATGTCATGTTGCTAGACTGGGTAAGCCTTGAATCTAATACCCAAAACCACCCTTTAGTTGTGAAGCTTTATAATTTTGGGGCATTTCTGTATAAAATTGCAGGTGAAGGGACTTCTCAAGGACAAGAAGTTTGATATGTTGGTTGACACTGACTTGCAAGGGAATTATGCTCAAGAAGAAGTTGAAGGGCTAATCCAGATTGCTCTTCTTTGCACACAGAGCTCGGCGATGGAAAGGCCTAAGATGTCCGAGGTTGTTAGGATGCTTGAAGGTGAAGGTTTGGCTGAGAGGTGGGAATTGTTGCAAAAAGAGGATGTGTTCAGACATGAATTCGACCACACTCACCACTTAAATGGATACTTGGTCGACTCTACGTCCAACCTTCATCCCGACGAACTGTCAGGTCCCAGATAAGGTGTTTTCAGAGATGGGTTTAAGCCTGCTTAGTGTTATAAATCATGGTCACTTGTTCATAGGAATTTTTCTTCATTTTCTTTAGGGAAATTTTTTTTGGTGCCCCTAAGTTTTTGCCTTTTTCTTTTGGTGTCCAAGAAAAAAACTTATTCCTCTTAGTACTCGGAGGTTTTGGCTTTTCACGTTGACGCTCCTCTCTGGTTCAAATTAGTTAATTTCAAGCTTCCATTATGTTCATCACAATGATGAGCTTAAATTTAACTAATTTGAACTGGAGAGGGGCATTAACGGAAAAAGCCAAAACATCAAGGGTACCAAAATGAATAAGTTTTTTTTTCTTGGTCACCAAAAAAAAAGCAAAAACTTAAGGACACCAAAAGAAATTTACCTTTACTTTACTATTCGGATGTAGGTTCTATATCACTAATATACGGAGGAGGTAGGTTTTATGTCTACACATTAAAGGAACATGAGTTGTCATTATGCTTGTGTGATATCAATCATGTTAGATTTGTTTTAAGATTTAAATCTTATTTGCCTTTGACGATTCAAGCTATCCATCCATAGCTATGTTCAGTTTGCATGACAGGTTACTTTATAATTTTGCTTCTTGAATTTCTTGTTTTAAGCTTCACCTACACTTTCAACTTCACATATACTTCTAGTTTACATGATTAATTAAGATGGATCTCAATACTCCTAAAAAATTTTGATGGTTATCCAAAATAACAATTTTACATGCTTTAAATTTTAGGTGAGTTTAAATCAATCAGTGTTTTCTTGAAATTTCGAATTTTTGAGATTTTGCCTTTTCCCCCTAACCTTTTTATGGTCGGGCGGGATTGCCCAAAGGCCATAACTAAGTTACCCCAAAAATCCACCTCTGTTGTAAAAATTTCTCGTTTCCCCTTCACAGTATCCCAACTTTGCATTACAAATTGATCGCTGCAATATAATCACAACACTAATTCAATCAAACTAAAGAGATCGGCTTCTGCATCTTGGCACCTTGAATTATGCTATATTTATAACAAAGATGAGCAGAAACCTGAATAATCAAGAGAAACATAGACAAAAATCTAAACAATGGGGCTCAGATGAATCAACTTGAAAACAAGGGTTCCAATTCCAAAGCACCTACAAGAACAAACACCACCAAAAGCCATAGGGTACAATTCTGATTACCAGCTTCTGTACTTCAGTAAACACATTTGGGATTACTCAGATCCACAACCTTGCCATGGAGCGTTTTTCCGGGTTCGTTTCACCGTTACAAACAACCATTCCGACCCGATTACAAAATATTTCTTAGGCCTAACGATTAAACGCAAAACGAAGGCGAAAAAAATACAAATCATATAAACTATACACAAAGGAGAGGGAATAACATCAATCTTTCGAGTACTCTTCACAACCACTACCATTAACACCATATTCAAACAAATCAAATCTTCCCAAAAAAAAAGACAGTGATAATACCTCAGAGAGATGCATAGAAGACCCGAAAAGGTTTTTTTCGGTTAGTTTGATCACACAGGAATAACATCAATCTTTGAGGAATCTTCACATCTCAAGACAATGCCCTCAAGATTGGCAGGCAGTATGCACTTGGACCACTGGCATCCAGTTGGGAACGGCTCAGGTGGAGGAACAATCATTAGCACATTGTCATTTCGCTGAACCACACCCATGACACTAACTGTGCTGCCTTCTTTGATGTAACTACATAATTGTAAAGTGCGAACCATAAAAGATTGAGAAGACTTGAAACTGTGATTATGGCATAAAACATGCAATAATGTTTGTGAAAAGATAATATGACGACTCCAATTTGTGTTCATGTACTAGGGAAAGGCACATATCCAAATTACTCCGGCCCCAGCAAATATAGAATGAATTGTGAATATTTCACACAACAATTTCAATGATTACAATCATTAATCTTTGTAGATTCAAGGCATGGGCACAGTCAACGCAAAAGAATGGAAAAAATAAAATAAAACTTGTTAAAATCCTTCAATTATATAAAGTGACTATGTCAAACCTATTTACACCCCTCACTCAAACATCATTCTTGGACTGAATTTTGAAAAAGGAATAATGCCAAATTGACAAGAACCTGAGCCTCCCATTGCAGTTCATCCATGCTAAATACAAACATAGCTAGAAATCAAAATGGTGTCTTGAAGATAGCCATCTTTAAAACGCCTCTTTTGAAAGGAAGAATTCTCCATTAAATGATTGACAAGTGGACAAAAACTCCAACTGGCTCAGTGACTTGACAGAATGAAGAAGTTATAAGACACTGAAAATAGAAAGACCCTTAGATGTACAGAAGCACCACAATCTGGACATGCTACAAATTCCTAGAACTATCAAGATGGTTCAATTCAACACACACTTCAAAACTGGCTCAACAACTTTAAATCCTATTATGCAGTAGCGAGTTCCAGCATTTCACTTTCCCCATCCCAAATCAAGTTCATCTCTGATTGATACATCTAAGCTACATATGTATCGAAATTCTCCAATTTCAACTAAGCAAACACACAATGTTACAAGCCTCAGCCACAAGATCACACTTTTTCTTCATCCTTGCTGATATAGAATAGACCATGCAATAATGTAAAGCATATCTTTTCCTTGGTTGAAATTTTATTAGTTTTCCCTGTGCAAGACCCGCTAATTCCAATAGAAATATCAATAAAGGGATATTAAAATGAAGAATAGCAGTTTCCAAAGAACAAAATAGCAGCACAAAAATAAGAGAGCGCCTAAAAGTGAATCTCTAATATTTATATATATCCAAGCAGGATACTTACCCTTCCTTCAAGCGCATTAAACGATCATCGCTAGAGAGATTTCTCCGTGCTAGCCACCTTAGAAATTCTGGGGACATGTCCTTGTTTGACGGGTTGATATCAATAACAACAGATTCATCTACATAGGGGGTCACTCTAGCACCATAACCAGTCTTCACCAATGCCCTCAGTCCAGATTGGAAGTCGGAAATGTAGAAGTCAACAGCATGCCTCTGTTTATTATTCAAATTATCATTCAAAATATGTTCAAGGGTAAAAAGTAATACTTACAAACCAGACACTAAATATTGAAGCCAGAGCTTTCAGATCAGACAACAAAATCATTATAAATGTAGTAATCAACAGACAATGCAGAAAAAAGATGAGAACAAAAGTATCAACATCGAAGGCCATCACAAATACAAGACTTGATCATGATGACCAAAGAAAAGACAGACATGACATGATTAAAAATTGTTTTTGAAGCATGTGCAGCAAATCACTTGCCATTTGACATAAACCTCATCAAAAAAGAAAATTAATTCCTTCTCACCTCAAGGGATCGGAGGCCCCAGGTAAAAGGACGATGCTTTGGGTTAGCAGGTTTTGAACCCCATCCACGATACTCATATAAGCTTGTAGATGTGTACACGCATCTAGGAGTCTTTTGGAAGGATGACTCAAGAGGAACATTCCCACAGGTAACCACCTGCAACAGAACAGCAAAAAAATGATAAAGTCATGATATGAACTGAACAGTAGTACAGAAGCACAGGGGATTCAAAACCCAAAAGAGGATGCCTCTCTTATCAAGATTTTCCATGATACCTCATTCATATACTCTTAGCAAAGGTTATTTAAGAAGTGAAGCATCATTATTTCTTTTTTTCATTTCCCTAGATCGTTGTCCTTAAAGAATTTACTTCATTCCACTCTTCCCCAGAATTTTTATTTTAAAACCATACATCTGAGATCTTTTAAAATGATTTATCTATGGAATACTTCTAGAGTAGTAACATCATACCAATAATGTGAACAAATTCAAGCAGTAATAACGACAGCATAATTAGGCTCACAACAATAACAATCGACAGATATATCATGCACACTAGGTATACTCTATTTAGATGCTCAACCAACCATGTTGATGCAAAATTGATTAGTTGATGAAAAAAAAAAAGAAGAATAGTCATGAGTCTAACAACAAAATGAAATATATAAACGGTGTATAGTTTAGAATATCCAAATAGGCTAAAGGTAGAGCCATATTCATTGATCACAAGAAAAAAACATACCCCAGAAACTTTAACGAATTGACCATCTCTTGCAGTTCTAAGCTCAGCATCTGGATATTGAGCAATGAAACCAGTGATACCACTCCTTCCCCAATAACGGTTCCACACAAAGATTGCAGCAACCACACTAAACAGAACAATCACCACAATGAGAAGGATGGGATTGTGAACAGCTCCAAGAATAAACCCACCAGCAATAAATCCCATCACGAAAAGTAGGCCCATCAACCAGATGATCAGTTTAGGGAAGCTCCTCTGGAAGGAATGGTCATCCTCTGGGCTAAGTTTTGTTACAGCTTGATTGTTAATAATAGATGCACTGTGAAGCTTGGCTGAGCCACTTGCATCAAGGGGCCCAGATGCCTTTCTAGGAGCACCAGCAGAATTCAGTGGGCCAGAAGAAATAGGCCCGGATGTTATCAATCCCGTTGTTGGAAGAACAGGAGCAGCAAGAGGACCAGAATTCTGGCGAGATGTAACTCCACCTGATTGGGGACCAGATGACTTCTTTACTGGTTCACCATGCTTATTCAGAGGGCCAGAATTGGACTTCTTCATGGAAGTTGAACCAGACATAGTAGCAGGAGGTCGGTTAACAGAGTTTGACATGATTTGTCCTGAGTGAGATCCAGCACCACCAAAGGATCCAGTTCTCATAGGAGCACTAGTAATAGGGCCTGACTTTCTCCTTGAGCTGTCTACAGGAATGTCAAACATTTTCCCCAGCTCACCAGATCTTTTTATATCACCACCTGTGTAAGGCACAGCAGTTGAACTCATGGTGGGTTGCCTTTCCTTTGGTTGTTCAGGCCGTCCTGAGACATAAAGGCCATTGCTCAACTGATGCGACTGAAAACGTGAACCCATTAGGCTGATGAAGTCAGAGCACACAATGCACTCAAGCAGTCGTTGACGTGGCTACAAATTTCTGTTTATACAAAAAAAAAGGTCAAAAGGTTAAATTAGGCCCCTTACAAATAATGGCACATATAACTCATCTATATGTACTGATGCTGAAAGGAGGTTTGCCATGGATATATCACAACAATATCATATATTGCACAAGACTAGGTCTCATCATAGTAGACAAGAAATGCAATATACAGTATGTGCAACTGTGCAAGCACAAAAACCACAAACCATCTTCATAAATATGACTTGTTAATAGTAAGGTCGGCCTAAACAGACTTATTAGTAAGAGAAAGCTAAGGAAAATATCTGTATCTCTGTCTAACTCAGTAATCCCAGAACAGCTATGGTATATTTATTGGAACGGTACTAGCCTTTCCTCACATATTGTAAAAACTAGCTCCTCCTCAACATTAAGTATCATAGCTCCATTTAGCAAATGCTAATCGACATCTAAATTCATAATGTTGAAGGTACAGGCTAAACCCTACCATATCAGCTGCAGAATCAAATCATCATCCAAATTAGACAGTAGAAGATCATAATACCATCCTCAAATTCAACAAAACCACAAAGAACTGACCACCATCACACTACATCTACATGAACCCATGTCACTCAAAAAATACTTCTTACCTATGATCCAACACACTTTAAGCCCCAAAATACAGTAAACAGGTATCGAGAACTCAAGATCCAATTACTTTAAAACTGTGCAGATAATCAAGTGACACAGAACAATACCATTATTAAAAGACATTGGTGGTAACAAACTGGTGGGTTTGTGACAGATAAGGAAAACCGTGTTAATCCATCTACTACTCCTACGAGTTAGGTACAAGCTCATGAGTTGATAGGAACTACAGAAATAGCCTGAATAAAGGCCTTCCACCCAAAATGAATACAAAGAAAAATAACAAAATCTAACTACCCAAAATTTCAGACAAAGTGAAGTATGAATCCCAAAGTGAAGCATCCCTACCAAGCAATGTAAACCACCAGCTTAGCACAAAACAGGACCCAGATCAGTAGATCTGAGCCCAAATCTAGGGTAAAAGCAGAATAGTTCACAGAAAGAAGGAAATCCCAGATCAGGAAAAATCTCAACCACCCACATTCCCCACTTAACAACTATGACAAATAGATTAGAAAACCGTAGCATAATAACAGATCAAAGAAAGAATTGGGCGTACCAGGTAAAAAGACAAGCTAATAGTGTAGGAGACAAAACACTGGCTTTCAAATCTGGAGATGCCGTGACCTAGGGGATCCAAGAGGATAATAGATTTCTGCAACCATTTTTTTTCCCACGCTCAATAGAGAGATTAGCCGAAAGTGGAGTGGGTGAAGAAACTAAGAACAGATTTTGAAGAAGAGAGGAGAGAGAGGGAGAGGGAGTACACCAGAAAGAGAGAAGACAGCCAAAAAATTTACTGGCAAGAAAGGTGTGGGGTTGAGTATGTGTGTTGGGAGAGAGAGAACTGAAAGCTTACCCTTCACCTTCCTCCCCCCTCCTCCTCCTATGGGGTTTTTCTTTCCTTTTTTTCCTTTATTTTATAAAAAAAATACGTTTTATGTGATCTGCCCAAATTGACCCTCCGCCCATGAGGCAAGTAGGCAACCTCATTATATTCATCCGGTTCGGGTCCTCGGACCGGATGAGGCGGTGGGTGAGCGGATCGTTTTTCATTTCATAAACCGGACGAGTCGGATAAATTTGTCGTGTATCCGTTACCCGGTTATCCGTATGAATAATGGATCGGCTATCCAAATACACGGATATTTGATCCGGAATAATCGGCTTGTAACTCACCCCCGCACGTGCTTCGTAAGTTCGTAGTCGGTAACATATATTTGTGGAAAAATATGTATTTTGATGTGGCAAAAACTTATAAGAAAATTGAAAAAAAAATAATATAAATTTCTGGGTATTATAGTAGAACCTCTCTAAATTAATACTCGCTAAATTAATAAACTCTCTAAATTTATATTTTTTTCCAGTCCCGACTTGGGCCAATGCAAAATTTAACAAATTTCGATAAGATAATAAGATAATATATTTTTTAAAAAAACACTATATAAATATAAGGTCCCATTAATATCATAAATTAATAATTATATAAAAAGTTACATGGTCATAACTAAGAAAATCTAATGAAATATGATTGTAGCGTTGTTTGTTTTTTCTTAGTTCTATTTGGAGCTCATCTTTAACTTTTCTTATTTAATCCAACATTCCTATTGTTGTTTTAAAAACAAATTTTGCCATATCAACTATAATAATTCCTTGAGACTTCATCTCGTGAACGAATTTTGCAATGTCTAAAGCAATTTGCTATTACCTCTTGCTCAACATTAACCATCCAAGCCGGAGACTACAAGATTGATAGCATCCAAAACATTAATGTTACATGGATCAGATTGTCCCAACTCATAACCTTCTAAAATCCTACAATAAAATCTTCTATGATAGTGCATTTTGAAAGCTCTTGTAACAAAAAATCTCTTTAAATTAATAAATATTAATTTATCGGTTAATTAATATTTTTATAAAATAATAAAATATCACGGTTCCGACTCTATTAATTTATAGAGATTTTATTGTATCTACTCTAGTATATAGAGATTGAATCAAATGAAAATGGACTTATCATGAAAACTAGAAATGAATTTGGACCATCCGATCAAAACATTAGAAATGAATCTAAGTCATCCGATTAAAAAAATAAAAAATAAAAAATTATTTTTCTACTTTATTTTTTAAAGTCTTTTTACGTATATAGAATGCTATAAACCGAGCATAAACATAAGGCCATAAAACGTGAACATGCAATACTAATATGTGAACGTACCTATATTATATGTGAACGTATACTAAATTTTCTGAAGTTAAAATGTGGTTATATGTGAACAACCCTTGTAATAATGTGAACATGTGTATAAAATATGTGAACAAAATGTAAAATGTCAAGCGTCGTGTTTTTGGCAAAAATAAGCGAAAAAATAATTATTTTTTTGCCAATTTTTTAAAGCCGTTTAACGCTTGTATGATGATTTAATCGAACATAAACATATGACCATAAAACATGAACAAACTGTACTAATATGTGAACACACTTGTAATATATGTGAACGTATTATAAAATCTCTGAACTGAAAAGTGGATAATATGTGAACATGTCTTATAATGATGTGAACATATGCATAAAATATGTAAACGTAACGTAAAAAATCAAATGCCGTGTTTTTAGCAAAAACAAGCGAAAATAAGAAAATTAAAAAAAATAAAAATAAAATTTTTATTTTTTGTCAAAATTACCATTTTGTCCTTATCTCTTTTAATCATAGTCATCCATTTATCAAATCCAAGGGTCCTCATTTGTTTCTAGTTTTCATGATAAGGCTCATTTTCATGTGAATCAACCTCCTAATATATATTAAAAAGCAAAAATCATCTATTTTTAAAGAATTATATCATGTGGCATAATCTCAATAAATTAATTTTAAATAAATTTTAATTAATTATTATGTGTGTTAAACACTCTACCTTATTTATCTTTAATTTTATAGTATTACATTCTATTCATTTGTTTTTCTATATTGCCTTCTCAACTAATCTTTATATTGATATTTTCTATATTTACAAACGTTATCTTATTTGTGAACGGGTAAAACAAACATAATTATCATAGTTATTTTCGCTATTAAAAGGTATTTCTTAAATTACTGCGTATTTATTATTATTTTTTTTATTTTTCATATTATTAAATATATGGTAGTTGTGCATCTTAATGGAAGATTCTATCCTTCAAATATGATGGAATTAAACTTGGAGAAGGTGGGAATATTCCTAGTTTGGGCTCTAAGCAATCTGACTAGCCCTAGGAGATATAGAAAGTCGACCCCCTGATCTCCTTCTTCCATCATAAATACACGCCCTTGGCGTGTAGGGAGAGCCACATGTGCATAACGGCATATTTTGAAAACTTGAACAGGCTAATACTCGCTTAGCTCGACTGTTCAGGGATTCGCCGTTCTCTCGTTGTACCTCGACACTCAAAACGACAGATCGCTCTTTTGACTCAGGCATCGGAGGTGGATTAGGGGGTCCCTGCCCATGTGTCCATTGTTTTACAGGTTTTTAGGTCAGAAGATTGGGCGTGGAGCGGAAGAGGAAGGAGTTCATAATTAGTGCATTGAAGGCAGAATTTTTGTGCACTAACAATTGGCGTCGTTCGTGGGAAACGAGTACTCGATCCACGCAGTTATGGAGTTGGAATCGATCCTTGAAAATCAAGAAGTCGTCTTTGAAAACCCTGGGGCACCGTCGCGAAGCGAAATCGCGCGAGGTACGCCCAGCGAGCAAAACCGCGACCGCGGTGCTGAAGGCCGCGACCGCGGTACTGTACACCGCGACCACGGATCGGTGATCGAAGCCGAAATTTCCGAAAATCGCTCGGAAAATCAAACCCTAATGCAAGTTGATCAGGTTAATTCCGATATTCGCTCGGAAGGTCGGACCTTGATGCCCGGAAACGACTTGAACCGTGACCCGGCCCCTCTCGCTAATACGGCTGTTCACCGCACAGATCGTTCGGGGCCCGAGTCAAGCGACGGAATCGTCAGTCGTGGTACTTCAAGGCCTGAATTGACTGAATTTGATCAAGCTTGGGAGTCAGCAATGCGTGTTGCTGAAAACGAAAACAATCTAAGGGTTCGAGAGCAAGGCGAGTCGCTCCAAGTGATCGCAATCGCCAAACAGAACCGCGACCGCGGCCAGGAGGGTCGCGATTGCGGCCAGTCGAGCCGCGCCCACGGTTCAGAAAACCGCAACCGCGGGCTGCGTATTTCCGAGCCTTCTCTCTCTATTCACGAGCCAAACCCTAATTTGGTTAGCCCTCGTCTAGAGCAAGGCCAATCTAGTCGTGCCGGGTCTAATCCCGTTGGAGGTGACAATCGCATTTTCTTGTCATCCGCTCCAAACGGCGTGAATGGGGCATCTACAACCGCCGGAGATGAAGAAGAAGATGAGATCACCCATGCTTTGGCTACTACTCTGAGAGAGAATGAGAAGTACCAAACTAGATGTGCAGAGGCGGAATCCCGTTTGGAGCATACCCTAGATGAAATCACCAGGCTGAAGCGCTCTTTGGACAAAGTTCAAGGGAAGCGCCCCATTGATGAGTCGGAAATTGAGAGGACTACTCGACGGCTTGCAAGTGTTATTGAATTCGCCGATAACAGCCGTAGTCCTCACTCGATCAGTTTTGACGAATCAGGCGAGATGTAGACTGATTATGATAGCGACAAGAGAGCGCCAAGAAACCAGCAAAGGGACCATCTCCACGAGTCACCCCCGCATAAGAGGTCTCGGGCCGTGGACCCCCCTCAGTCCAGCGACCCGTCCTCGGACGACTCGGGCAAAGCCGGTAACCGCGATAATCGTCGCGGGCGAAGCCGCGATCGCGGCACAAAGGACCGTGATCGCGGTGACATGGGCCACGACCGCAGGCATGACGATCGGCGCGATTTCTCGCGCGAGCGAGACGATCGTTATGATCCTTCCGAGAAGCCCGAGCATAAGCATGATCAAGGCAGAAAAAGGAAGAAGAGGCGATGTAGCCAGCGTCGGAGTGTTAGCCTTGAAAGGATTGAAGGTAGGGCCTGAGCTCTTGAGCGTACTCAAAGAAGGCTACTTGATCTTTTGAGAGCGCAAGGTGGTACCTTGCAATTGGCTCGGGAACAAGCAGAGCATAAGTTGGCTTTGTTGACATCAACGCCCTTCCACGTGGACATCCAACGAGCCCGGCCCCCATCAAAGTTTTCTCCCCCATCTTTTACTCTGTATGATGGGAATACGGATCCTGTTAGTCACATAGCCTCTTACTCCCATAAAATGGCATTGTGGGTGTCTGAGGAAGTTATCATGTGCAAGATGTTTCCGAGCAGCCTCGGTAGAAGTCCTTTGAAGTGGTTTCAAAGGCTTAGGCCAGGGTCAATTCGGTCTTGGGATCAATTGGCTTCTAAGTTTATGAGGCGATATATAGCCAATAGTCGAGATGCTGCATCACTTGACACACTCTTCGGCCTCAAGCAAGAGAAAGGAGAAAGCTTGCGTCGCTTCTCAAATCGATTCATGGAATGCTATGCAGAAATTGAGGGATGTGATGATAAAACCACTATTACTGCATTTAAAAGGGCAATCCTCATTGATAGCAAGCTAAGAGAAGAGTTGACACTTCGTCTTCCTTCTACAATAGCCGAGCTTCAAGAGCGTGTTCATCAGTATGTGCGGTTAGAGGAGGATAATTCCAAAGTAAGAGGAAGATCGTCCTCTCCTCCTCATAAAACTCACCGCTGTTCTGAAAGCTTTAAGAGAAAGGGTTAGAGTAGAGCGGTTTACACCACATTTAGCGTGCCAATCTATCAGATCCTACCTCGCATTAAGCATGAGAACTTTTTTCAATATCCTCCCAAAGAGGAATGCCATGAAGATGATCCTCGTAGTAGGAAGTACTGCATGTACCACATAATTCGGGGGCATATGACTGAACAATGTGAGTCATATAAGCAGTTCCTAGAGAGCTTGGTTGAAAAGGGATACTTGCATGAGTTCATTAAGAGAGACATGCCTAAAAAAGGTGACGAGCCGGGGCAGAAACAAATTGAAGTCATCCAAACAATCTCGACATCTTACAAGCATGAAGATGATGAAGCAAGGAGCAACTTCAGGAAGTCCTGCCATGAACTTGAAGTGATGAGAGTTCAGCAGGCCGAGCAACGACGACCCCCTTCCCCCGTGCTTGTGGTGGATGGGCTAGTCTTTAGGGACACGGACCTTGCAACAGTCCAGGTTCCTCATAACGACCCCTTAGTTCTAGCAGTCGAGCTAGAAGGTTTTAAGGTGCATCGTGCTCTCGTTGATCCAAGAAGTTCGATTGACATCATGTATTATGAGGTCTTCAAACTCCTTGGGAAAAGCAATGAAGATTTGATCCCAGTCAAGATGCAATTGACTGGACTTGGTGGCTATCCAACACATCCGCTTGGAATGTTTAAAACCCAAGTTAGTCTAGCCAAAAAAGTGATGACCGTTGAGTTCTTGATTGTTGATGTGCCTTCACCCTACAATTTGATTTTGGGGAGTTGGATTCATGGGATTGGAGCGGTACCATCGACCCTCCATCAAATGGCCCAATTTAGAGATAGAGATGCCATAGTCCGAGTTTGGGCTAATCAATTAGATGCTCGTCTATGCTCTAAGGGAAACCGTCCTAAATCGGAGTTTATGCGAAAAGTTGAAGACGAGTCGAATATTGAAGACTAGCCGCGGAACCGCGACCGCGTGTTGCCATGCCACGACCGCGGCACTGAGGTCCGCGACCGCGGGGCATCCCGCCGCGATCGCGGTACTGCATCTGAGAGCATGACTTCGCGAGATGTTGATTGTGAGCGCGGTCACCCGTCTTCCCCTGCGCAAGGATCTCGGGATTTGGAATTTCATGTAAACAGGGCACTCTTTTTCCCATGTGGTTTTGATGAGGCCCTTAGGATTTTTCGTTTTTTGCATTCATTTTGTTTAGCTTTGTAAGTTCATGACATTCATGTTTACTTATTAATAAAAGTCAGCTTTTTGCATTAGCTTGAGTCTTGCATTAAAAAAAAAGCGCAACATTAGTTAATCGCACTAATGGATTTTACATATACGTGTATGTGAGATGGGATTTATGATATTCGCTCATAAATAGGAGTTTATGATATTCGCTCATAAATAAGAATTTTATGATATTCACTCATAAATAAGATTTTATGATATTCGCTCATAAATAAGAGTTTATGATATTCACTCATAAATAAGAATTTATGATATTTGCTCATAAATATTGAAGCCCATGAAATTCGCTCATGTGTGTACGAATATACGAATATACGGATATACGAAAGTGTTAGGGGACTTGACATCGACAATCCACTTGGCCACTTCGATTAGTACACCCATGTATCCTACGTCGCCGAATACGGTAAAACATATAAGGCGGTATAGGTGGGGCATTTGTGAGCGGCTAAAACAAACATAGTTACCATAATTATTTTCGCTATTAAAAGGTATTTCTTAATTACTGCGCATTTATTATTATTTTTATTATTTTCCATATTATTAAATATATGGTAGTTGTGCAACTTAATGGAAGATTCTATCCTTCAAATATGATGGAATTAAACTTGGAAAAGGTGGGAATATTCCTAGCTTGGGCTCTAAGCAATCTGACTAGCCCTAGGAGATATAGAAAGTCGACCCCCTGATCTCCTTCTTCCATTATAAATACACGCCCTAGGCATGTAGGGGGAGCCACATCTGCATATCGGCATATTTTGAAAACTTGAACAGGCTAATACTCACTTAGCTCGACTGTTCAGGGATTCGTCGTTCTCTCGTTGTACCTTGACGCTCAAAACGACAGATCGCTCTTTTGACTTAGGCATCGGAGGTGGATTAGGGGGTCTCCGCCCCCTATGTCCATTGTTTTGCAGGTTTTTAGGTCAGAAGATTGGGCGTGGAGTGGAAGAGGAAGGAGTTCATAATTAGTGCATTGAAGGCGGAATTTTTGTGCACTAACATTATTCATAGTAGAATAAAAAGATAAAAATCCTAATAGTAGTGAATACCCTACTATTTGGACTTGTTGCTTACTCTTTGCTTGATAATATTACTAGTATATTCTCTGGTGGCATTTTTTCAATTAATATGTTGTTTTTTTAGAGTGTCGTGTTCGGATAAACAATGGAGATTGTTGCGAACATGCATAGTTGCTTGTAAAGTAAAAAAAATGCATTATCAATTAGCAAAAGTGCATTTCAATTAGATAGAAAAAGTGCATCCATGAATTATTGTTATGTGTCTTTGGTTTCTAAAGTGCATTCTGAAAGTAGTAAAAGTGCATTCTATATTAGTAAAAATGCATTCCAAAAGCCCCACATGGGATGGCCTAGTGGTAAGAAGCATGGGGGGTGTTGAGAGGTCCCTGGTTCGACCATTGTCTCTACTCCTTCACTTGGGTGAAAAACCAAGTTTCACCATTCTCCCTACCACTAGGTCGAGCCGGTCGGTGCAAGCCAGTTTACTTGGTCCATGCGCTTTGCCTGCTAGTTCACGGACCCGGGGTTTACTACCAAACGTGGGTTTCTCGTTACTAAAATAAGTGCATTCCAAGAAAAAACTCTATAGTGCATTCTGAAGTGGTAAGAAGTGCATTGTAAAGTAGCAAACGTGCATTGTAAAATCAACAAAAAGTGCATTACTAAATGGCATACAGTTGCATTCTTAATACATAGTAAAAATGCTTTCTAGAGTAGTAAAAGTGCAATATTAATCGATAAAAGTCAATTCATTTTGAACTCAAAAGTGCATTCTAAAGTATTAACAGTGTATTATAAAGTAACAAATGTGCATGCCATTTAGATTGAAAAAGTGGATCCTAGATTAGTAAGTTTGACCTCTAAAGTGCATCCAGAAGTAATAAAAGTGCATTATATAGTAGAAAAAGCGCAGCTAGAATGACGATAGTGCAATCATGCAGAAGATTTTCAAGAATAGTTGTTTTGTGTCCTTTGTTGTTTGTCCTTAGATTTTAAAGTGCATGTTTAGAGGCATAATTTATGAAAATCTAATTAGCTCAAATAGAAGAACAATGTGCTTATGCACAAAGATGTGGGTTTGAATCCCATATAAATTAATTTGATCATGAGCTTCTTTGAAAAATAGTGGTTGATTAGTTATTTGTCGCACAATGGTAAAATATAATTTCTTTTAGTACCTAACCTAGCTAATTCGATTGAGAATAAATGCGTTAAGAAATTTATTTGTGTAAGATATCATATTAGTCTAAGTAGGAATCGAACCTACATCTTTATGCACAAACACACCGCTCTCCCATTTGAGCCAATAGGCTACTTGTACTACATTTATAAAGGTAAATTATGACAAAAAATGGCAGGTAACTATCACATAGCTTCCATATTCAAGTTAAAAGCAGAATTAGTAGGATTAGTAAGCAAAGAAAAATCAGTACTTGAAGAAGAGCTTGATGTCCCCACTACAACATAAAGGAAAATAAAAGAAAAGGCCATCTGTTTTGGGGGAGGGGAATAAAAGAGAAAAAGTGGCGAGTAACTACCATAGTAAGCATATATGTTTGGATTTCTACTTTGTCAAAGAGAAGGTTGATACAAGAGAACTCATTGTCCGTTATATTCCTGTAATTGATCAACATGTCGATACTCTTACCGTGTTTGTAAGTGGTCATTGACTCATTGGTTCTCTATGTTTTAAGTGCAAGCTTCTGGATTTTCAAAGGCCAATTGTTTGTGGGGGAGTAATAGATCATAAGTTAGAACTAGGAGTTGTCAAATAATTCTATGTTGTGGGATTTTTTGTTATCTTTTGTATTATTCTATTTTAGAGTTAGATAACTAGAAATATCTCTAGTAGTATATGTCGTTGCAATAAATAGGTTTTTTGTAGTGAAACTTTCTGATGTTAATGTGAAGAAATACAATCAATAGTCAAATCATCTGATTGCTTCTCTATGCAATAATCTTATTACATAACCTCGACAAAGTTTTATTTTATGAATTCCAAAGTGATTAAATGAATATAAAGCAAAGAAGAGAAGAATAAATTTCGAGTAAATTGCCTAGGGTTTCTTTTTACGAATTTTGTGGATGAGTAAATACAATCCTAAGACAATCAATTTATAAGCCCCAAAACTCGCTAAAGATAAAATTTTATCTTTAATCCTAATACACTTACGAATACCTAAAATTCTATCTATTTTAAGCGAGCCCACTAGCGCCCCGAGCCTCCGACATAGGGTGTCACGACCCAATCGTGACTTTACAATTAGATGATAGAAGAAGTGAGGAAGAGAGAATATTTGAGGAAGGAGAAGACAAAGGAGAGGGAGGGAAGAAGATAGAAATTGTTCATTCATTCAAGGATACTCGTATAGAATACAATTCCAAGCTTATAAAGCCGTTTGACAATATTACACAAGAGACACCTTATTTTCCTAATTACACAATACCACCTATATATATCCTATACATGACATTACCTTCCCCTTATAAAGCTTTGTCCTCAAAGCTTATAAAATGTAAAAGGATCACTTCATATTAGTGATCAAATTGAAACTAACTTCTATCATGTATACAAATGTTGAACGTTGCCTACAAATCTGCAACTCCATGTGGTATAATTTATTTTTTAGCTCAACTGATGCAATTATGGGTAGTATCAATGTATAAACTTCATCCTCAATGTTGTCAATGTACAACAGAACACCCACTAGCTTCAACTAACTCATGTAGGAATCTCTTACCAGACATGAGTATGCAAAGTACCCAAATTTCCAAGTTTAGGTAGGTGCACTTCTTCGAATTAAAACTACTATTAAGTTCTTTTTCCCAGCCATAATCAAGTCATGTACACTACTTAATCCTCATTTGAAGTAGAAACGGAATTTGCTTTCCATGAAAATCTAGAGCTACCACCTGATGGCATCCAACCTAGGCCTAGACGAGCCTTATCGGTTTCCATCATTGTATTTATTTATTTGTTTATATTATGTTGCTTTGTTTAGTATTGCCTAAGTGACGTGTGATCCATGTATGCTGACATGGGCCAGTCCATTAGGTCAAGTCTTAGGGTTCCAATAGTTTTCTATTCAAGCACAAGTTGTATTCAGTTTCTGGCACGTCCAGTTTAATGAAGTCAAAGTATTGAGTCGATATCACTCCTCCCCTTTGGCTAAGGTGTTAACCCTTCTATCCATCTTCCTCGTCCTTAATTCTGCCTCGCCCCTCCCTCGCTCATGCGAGCACAAGAGGCCAACGGATCATCTTTCGGTGGTCCATACTTATCCTGATTACTCAACGGAGAAGATTAGGGCACCTCAAGCCCGAATCCTGGCAAATCACGACCCGACCCCCTCGGGTTGCTATCACCACCCCTCTAGGGTCCCATTGCAACCTTTGGCCAAAACCTTCAACTTTAGCAGTCATACTATGCACACTAGAATCCAGAGCTACTCTAGTGACAACATTGACCCTACTCACAATCAAAGTAAATCCCGTAGCAATTAAGGACAAAATTTCACCTATTATAGGGTGCACTTTACCTCTATCATAAGGGAATGAAATCACAACAATTAAAGCAATGAGTTTACATGCCATGAAATCTGGAGAGGAACTAGCAATCTCTTTAATGCTCTAATTAAGATCCACCCCCAAATTAGCACAAGTAGAATCCCCAAGCAAATCAGAAAATTGAACAACTTACTGCACAAAACCTCGTTTATCAACACAATTTTTACACTCCAAACACTATTGTGCTAAAGTATCCACCCGGATCAAAAACCTGTGTTTCCTTGAATGAAGTGAAGCAACTTCTTTCCGTTCCACACAAGACGACCCAGAAGTTTGAAACAAACATACATGTAAACCCACAACACCTCCATTTATGTCTCGTTTTTCAAAAGGACTCTTGCCATTGTTTTCTTGCAGCTGATCGATCAACACATTATTTGAATTCCCAGCTTCATTTGCCTTTTCACACGGGAGAACATAAATAATTGTTTCAAAAATCAAATTCATCCTAAAGGTTTCATCAACTACTGAGTCAGAATCAGGTTCCACAGTAGTTTCAACTGATATAGGCTCCAATTCCTTTATATCATTGATATCAACATCATGATTCTCCTTGCCTAAACAATCAACTGCTTGCCACTTCCACTTCTCAGATGACAAATTTGGATTCTCATAACCTTAAAGGGTGTCCTTGTTTTAAGTTCCTTGCACATTTGAACCAAAACTTTCTATTCCCTGAATACCATCATATTCCAATTTGCACACGCTTTCATCATTCTGAGTACTCACCATGATCGTAGGGTGTGAATTAGAAGGCTCAATCATGATTTCGCTCATAAAAACAACTATAATTGATGACAATTATCATAAATGTATTTAAGATTGAAAGAATCAAATGCCATATATGTTGACTCTATATCTTAGAAACAAATCATTGAATGAAAATCATATCCAGAGTTTAATTTCTTTAAAATTCCAGTTCTTAAAAACACCCTATCTAATTCATCACAAGAAATTGAAAATTTCTCGAGGTGAATCTTGATAAAGAGGGTTCGATCATATACTTGACCCTCAATAGAATTACAATGATAATTGATCGGTAACATACCCAAGTGAATTATGAGATCATTGAGTTTGCTATAAAATTGTCGATTTGATTCTTGCCATGGAAGCTTATATTCTTCATTTGAATTTGTTGACCCGCGGCTTTGACTGCTTATTTCTTTCACCTTATTGCTCGGTGCCACTCCAAGACTCAATTTCGCCTCAAGTTTCTCGCTTGTCCTTTTATCAAACACTTGGTTCGCGCCTACTCCAAAGGATAGTCCTGCTTGCTTGTTTTTTTCTGATGGTTTTGTTGACATTCCATCAAAAACAAGGTGCGTATAAGTTTCAATCATACCTTGTTTTCCAATATCTTTTGCCTTGCCGCTCGAATTTGCTCCAAAAATATGACAACCTGATTGATTTTGACCTCAAATTTTTGGATGATGGCACTTGATACGTTGAACCCCTTAGTATGTGATTTTTTTGTTGCAAATGGTTGAAATATTTCGTCAAATTTGGCCTCCGTTGATTGCCAACATTCTTTGATTTTATTAAGAGGGTTGAGACAATTTCTTTTGTTAAATCCGCCATGACCGAGAAAAGTACCGGTCTGATACCAATTTGTCACAACCCAATCATGACCTTACAATTAGAGGATAGAAGAAGTGAGAATGAGAGAGAGAGAAAGAAGTGAGAGAAGATTAGAGGAAGGAGAAGACAAAGGAGAGGAAGAGAAGAATATAGAGTTTGGAAGAAGCTAGAAATTGTTCATTCATTCAAAGATATCGTACAAAATACAATTCCAAGCTTATAAAGCCATTTGACAATATTACACATGAGACAACCTATTTTCCTAATTACACAATACCACCTAGTATGCCCTTTTTGAGGCCCAACTTGGAGAAGTCGATAAACTCAAGCCACTTAAAATTTAAAAAAATAATAGTATTGGTGCTCAACTATGGCTTAAAGAAAAATTATGATCCTCTTTTTTAATTAAAAAAACAAAATAAAACAAGTAGTGTTACAATATGTGCATGATGAAGAAGAAAGAACTCAAAGAGAGAGAGAGAGAGAGAGAAGAGGGAAAACAAAATCTATTATTAGAATCTTAGTCTTTGTTACAAGCATAAGAGGCCTATTTATATGAGCCTATTACAGAAGTTCAAGTACATGTATTTGCCTAGCTAACCAACCATCAAATACATGTAATATCCTGAACCCCCCCCCCCCCCCCAAGATCGGCATTGCTAGGAAGAAACATGCCAAGCTTAGATAAAAGTTGATTTTTTTAGTAGAAGGAAGTATTTTGGTAAGGACATCTTCCTAGCAATGCCAAGCTTGGGGGGGGGGGGGTGAGGATATTACATGTATTTGATGGTTGGTTAGCTAGGCAAATACATGTACTTGAACTGAGTAATTCTTTAGTAAACTTGGACTGTGTGAGAGCAATACCATCAGGAAGATAGGTAGCTTCAATGCCCAAGAAGTAGTGAAAGCATCCTAAATCTTTAATATTGAAAACTGAATCCAAATACTGCTTTAAAGAAGAAATTTCATCAAAATCTGAACATGTGACCAAGAGATCAATTACATAGATGGCAACAATTGTAATCTGATCACCATCCTGTTTCATAAACAAACTATAGTCATTTTTAGACTGTTTGTAACCAAGAGAAAGCAAGGCAGTTGTTAATCTTTGGAACCATTGCCTAGAAGCTTGCTTTAATCCATAAAGAGATTTCTTCAATTTACAAACAAATTTATGAGGATTGGGAAAGCCATCAGGAACCCTCATAAAGACTTCTTCATTCAAATGCCCATGAGGAAAGGCATTGTTGACATCTAGTTGATGAATAAACCATTTCTTAGAGGCTGCTAGAGATATGAGGCTTCTAATGGTTGGCATTTTAACTACAGGAGAGAATGTCTCTTGGTAATCAACTCCCTCTTGTTGGGTGAAACCCTTTGCAACAAGTCGTGCTTTAAATCTTTCAATAGAACCATATGATTTCAACTTAACCTTGAAAACCCATTTACACCCTACTGCCTTTTTACCACGTGGAAGAGGAACCAAATCCCATGCCTGATTTTTTTTTGTAAAGCTTCTATTTATGTTTCCATGGTTGAAATCCATCTAGGATCTTGAGAAGCTTCCTTATAAGAGGTAGGCTTAGTGTAAGAATGAATGGTAGAAACAAAAGTATGAGGAGTGGTAGAAATGGAGTTAAGAGAAACCATATTTTCTTGGAAATTGGAAGAAGAGCAAATATAGTCATTAAGATAAGAAGGTTTATGAACTTCTCTAGATGACCTTCTTAGAGGTAGATTTGGTTGTGGTGGAGGAGAAGGTGAATGATCAGATGGAGAAGGTAAAGAAATTGTAGGAGAAGATGGTAATATAGAGGCTAGAGAGGGTAAAAGAGACTGATTTGATTCAGAAAAAGATGGTGAATTTGTATGGGATGGGAAGAAAATATGTGAAGGATAAGCATGGACAAGGGAAGGTAGAGAAACAGAATTGTCAAGAGATTTGAGGAATTGGAAAGGAAAATGTTGTTCATGGAACACAACATCTATAGAATGAAATATCTTTTGTGTGGAAAGGTCCATCACAGTATAGGCTTTTTTACCATCAGTGTATCCTAGGAAAAAACATGGATAAGCCCTAGAAGAAACTTATCGCTTCCTCTTTTAAGAGTTTTCACAAAAGCAAGAAATCCAAATGCTTTAAGGAAAGCATATTCAGGAGTTTTGTGAAACAATAACTCATAAGGAGATTTATGATGTAAAGAAGGAAGATGAGTTCTATTAATGAGGAATGTGGCGGTGAGTATGCAAAATCCCCAGTATTTATGTGGAACATGAGATTGGAAAAATAAGGCTCGAGCAACTTCTAAAAGATGCTTGTGTTTGCGCTCTACTATGTCATTTTGTTGAGGAGATTCAACACAAGAAGTTTGATGTTGAATGCCATGAGAGGAATAGAATTGTAGAGCTTTTGGATCAGAAAATTCAAGAGCATTATCACTTCTTATGACCTTGACAGAGGCTTGGAATTGAGTTTTCACCATAGAGATAAAAGATTGTACCAGAGTAAAAGCATTGTTTTTATTGGCCATGAGGAAGGTCCAAGTGCAACGGGTGTGATCATCCACTAACGTGAGGAAATATCTAAACCATTAGGTGTAGGATGGCGATAAGGACCCCAAGTATCAAGATGAATAAGATCAAAAGGAGCAGAGGTATGACTAGTAGAAGAATGAAAAGAGGGTCTATGTTGTTTGGCCTTAGGACATATATGACAAATATTATGAGATTTGGCAACATTCTTGAGAAAGGGTAGCCTAGAAAGTTGGTCATAAGGTACATGCCCTGATCTATAATGCCACAAGTCAAGACTATTATGAAAGGAAACAGAAGATAAAGCAGATGGGATCTGAGAAGAATCTTGTACTGAAATGTATAATCCTTTTTCAACTTTACCAATTAAAAGTGGGCTCTTCATCAAAGGGCCCTGTAGATAACATTCAAATGGTGTGAATAGAACATTAGCAAGATATTGGGTAGCCAGCTTATTAATAGACAACAGATTGAAGCAGAAGTCAGGCACAAGTAGGACATTATCAAGATGTAATTCATCAGAAATCTGAGCAGTACCAACATGTGTTATAGAAGTCTTGCTACCATTTGGCATTATGATGGACATAGGAATTGACACAGACTTAAGAGACTATACTAATTCAGCAGAGGATGCCATATGATCTATGGCACCGCTGTCTAGAATCCAAGAAGTATGATACTTAGAGGATAAGAGACAAGATGCATTACGTGCTAGAAAAGCACGGGGATCAAAAGATGCATCTTCAAGAGATTATTTGCTGAGTAAAGAAAGAAGTTGCTTATACTGATCTTGAGTAATAGGTGCAAAAGACACAAAAGAATTGGAAGCAGAATCAACATCCTTATTAGTAGAATTGGAACTAAAAGAAGCATTATTAGAATTCTTTGAACCACCACGAATGTGATTAGGGGGATAACCGTAAAGTTTCCAACATATGTCTTTAGTATGATTAGGATGCTTGCAATGGTCGCAAAAATACTTAGAACGACCAAAATTGTTAGCTTTAGTTCCAGAATTAGAAGAATCACTATGTCTATTTGCAGCTAAAGCAGAGTTTTCATAATCAATTGGAGAAGAAATAGTATGAATTGATTTTTGTGATTCTTCCTGAAGAACAAGTTTGTATACATTAGAAAGGTTTGGCGGTGGTTGCATCATGAGCAGATTACCACGTACAATAGAAAAGAAATCACCAAGTCCCATCAGAAATTGGACAATTTGTTGATCCTCAAGAATGCTTCGAGCTACAGAGTTAGATCCACATTCGCAAAGCTTCGATTCAACAAGAAGTAGATATTCGTCCCAAAGACGCTTGCATTTGGTATAATAGGAGGTAACAGAAAGATTACCTTGACTAAGAGAGGCCAAATCTCGTTGGATTTGAAACAAATTGGTACGATCAACTTTGTTGAATCGTGACTCCAATAAGGCAAACTTGGCGTGCTGATCGACAGTAGAGAATCGACTGAGATATATCCTTGTTTATAGAGTGAAGCAACCAGGACAAGACCATGTTGTCACACCTATCCCACTAAGCTTGAAGAGCAGGATCAAAAGAGGAACGAACTCAATTGTCGATAACAAACCCTAGTTTGTTCTTCGTGATAAGTGAGATTTCGACCGACCTTTTCCAAGAAGCATAGTTGTGATCGTCAAGAAGACTCGTAGAAAGTATGTAATTATGCTGATCGTTGTGATGGAGAAACAATTCTCCCATGAAATCAAGAACTTCTCGATCACGAGATGGCAAGGTTCCCCATGGATTTGTAGGATCACGATTCACTGAATTGGAACCAAGAGACGAACGAAGAGGAGGAAAATCTGGATCGTGATTCGACATAGCTGGATCGTGATTGTAGCAGAAGGTAGAAGATCGAATTATCTAATTGATACCATGTTACAGTATGTGCGTGGTGAAGAAGAAAGAACTCTGAGAGAGAGAAGAGGGAAAACAAAATCTGTAATTAGAATCTTAGTCTTTATTACAAGCATAATAGGCCTATTTGTATGAGCCTATTACAGAAGTTCAAGTACATGTATTTGCCTAGCTAACCAACCATCCAATACATGTAATATCCTCAACAAGTAGCAACCTAATTTTACTCCTAAAAACAATTGTTCTTTTGAGATTTTTTTCCTCAAATGAATCACTTTTCCTTTCAAGCCGATCTCACGAGCCCTTTTCGTCGATTAGAAGTAAAGTTGGATTGGATCGAGACATGTTTGGTCCAGGTCGTGGTCGAGCTTGCTTTCCCTATTACTTGAAGATCCCTCATCTAGGTGGGGGTAACGACGAGGAGGTTCATTATGCAATCCCAGATGGAGATGACCCGTTTTTTCCGCGTATCGGCAGTGTTGCGTTCTGTAGTGCTTGGCTTACCCCTCTTGTCCTATTTGTTAGCTTCCGATTGACTTTAGTTGTCTTCCTTGCTTGTTAGGGGTTTTTCTTGTTGTGCTCTCTTATCGGTTTGTCCGATCACCGATTGTTTCAGCCTCTCAATCTACCAATCATGTCTGGTACATCGAATTTCTTTCCTAATTATCCAAAAAAAATTAAAAAAATAAAGGCAAAACGATTTCATATGATTTGACAGGTTACACCGTCATGATTCAACAACATACCTTGCCGTAGAAGCATAAAAGGCTCACCTTCACGCTTCATATACACTGCATTAACACAAAGCTAGCTCGAAGAACCTCACCTTTGCCTGTTTGCTAGCTCTTTCCACCGATTTCCCAATACTCAAATTTGAATTGATCCATCAGTCACTCGAGTACATGCATTCAGGGCCGGGTGTAAGATAATAAAAAAATTCTACTGATATTTGATAATCAACGTGATGGATTGATGGGGGCATGCAACTGCGGATTTCGTCTATCGTTTTCTTCACTCTTGAAATGTTAATGTATTAGTTGAAACACTTAATCTCGATTGAAGGAGGGTTGTTCATTTATTTTTAAATATACATGGCAAACGGTTTTTGTTATTAAAACGGATGTAACTTCTTAAAGTCATTAATTTTCTTGTTACTCTTATATAGAGTTATCGAAACTCAACCCGATTCGGCAACCTGAGCTGAACCGCCAGGAAATTTTTAAGTTGAAACCTGACCCGAAAGTTTATGGCTCATAGAAAGACTCGAACCTGATTTAATTGAAATCCAAAACCCGTTGGGTTGATCCGAATCATTGATTTTGAAAAATTATAATATTTATTTAAATATATAATTATAATATATTTTTTTATTGAAATATATAAAAATATTTTTATTATTAAATTATATTATTTAATCAAAATATTATTTTAATAATCATAAAAACTTGGTACACTTGACATGTTTGATTGACCTGAACCCGCATGATAACATGTCATAAACCGACCTGATTTGACCTGTAACCCGATTGATCTAAACCCGTACTAAAGTCGAACCCGAAATGAACAAACCCACTCCCAATCAAATTGACCCGTTTGAAAAGTGTAATTTTATATAATCAAAATTGAAGTAATTAGTTTTACTATTTTTCTATCATATGCCGCAAGCCCCTAAAAGAAAATTAATGAACTCTATAAAAAAAGTCAAAATAACATTAAATGATAAAACAATTTTTCTAACCTATGCTATACTATTTAAGGGCACTAAAACCCTATAAGGAATTCGTTGAACCCTTTAAAAAATAATTATTTCTAAATAAATATAAATTAACAAAATATTGTCATTTTAAGAAGCTTAACATATGACCTTAGGACATAGATTATAAAAGTTGATGATAAAATTCAAAAGATAATTTCCATTTTAAGGTTCTTAACCACCCTCCTCTACCTCCACTACCCCTTGGTGGTGCCCTCCACTTTCGACCACCCATTGTGCTCGTCAACCGCCACTACTGACCACCCACTGTCCTCGCCACTCCGTCGGCGGCCACCTTGTCGTTACTAACCAGCACCATGAGTTTTGACCATTGAATGAAGGAAGGGAGAGATCTGAGATTGAGGGAGACGGAAAGATCTGAGGGAGAGGGAGATAATTTTTAATAGTTGGACACAAAAAAGAAGGACGAAGCGAAACGAAAACGAAGAAGAAGGACGAACCAGAACAAAGACGAAGTGTCTCGCACTTAAATGTTAACATATTCGTATCATGGTGTAGGCTACTTCGTGTTGTGGGTCGCCTCATGTTGCTGCCCAAATTCACTTGTGGCTTCCGACAACCCGTTTTCTCGGGTACGCATTTATGAACCTCTTTATGATGCGAAATGCATCATACCGAATAAAATTTTATGTGCATAAATATTTTCCGTTTAAAAGCTTAATGGTTAAATTTTTATGAGATGAACCAAATCATTCACGCATAGAGGTAAAGTACTATATGTTAATTATTATACAATCATGACCAAATAATACAATGAAAGATTTTTTTTAAAAAAGAATCAAGGAATAAGAAAGCTAGGGATATATAGGTAGAGCTGGGTCTTTCCCAAAAATAAATAATATTAGATAAGAATTTACAATTAAAAATTTTAAATTTACAAAAAAAAATTATTTCTATTTTAGGGTTCAGTTTATATATTTAGGCTCTTACCTTAAGAAATAGGTTTAAATTAAAAACCGTAAATATATTTTGAAGTTGCAAATCGAAGTGGATGAGGCAGATTAGGGCTTTCCACCAAATTAACACCGATTGTGGTGTTCAGTTGATATTAATTGGTGGCTTTTAGGACTCTGGTTTTTACCTTATCTTAGAAGTTATCATTATCACAAATTCGTCGACTTTCACAAAACAAAAAACTATTAAAAATTGGAGGTCACTAAAAGAAACATGTTGGTGAAATAAGAGAGAGTATCAATGTATACCATCACACACACACAATAATGATGAGCACCAATTAGTTGTGCAAATCAAAATCATTACCGGATGTTACAAATGCTAAGCCTAAGCAGTCAAGTATGTACCTACTGACCTACTACAGGTTGGTGATGAATTGACAATGTTAATTCGGTCTTTCTAATATACGTTTATTATGGACACACATTAATAAGTTAATTTGGAAAGAATTTTTAAGCTATAAATTGAAATTAGTGAACCTTATAAAAGTTACTATTAATTTAACAATTATTTTCACACTTTCTAAACTTGGTACAATATTGTTAATTTGTGACCATGGAAGTACATACTAGAAAAATCCATGTTAATTTACCTTCTCTATAATGAGTGCATATATATTTGGGTTTGGCTAATGTGTGCCCATGGGCACACAATAACAATACTAACTATTTTGGTAAATTTTATTATTATTTGTTAATTTTAATTTTTTTAAAAAGGGTTCATTAATTCTAATTTAGAGAATAATTTTGAAATAATTTCTAAATTTAGAATAGCCAGGCCGATATTTTAAATAGTATCGTGGATATATTATTTATGGAAACTTCATCTAAAAGTCTTATGAAAGCATCTCCTATAAAGATAGATCATGAGTACTTGGACCAGACCACACAGGGATGATTCATGTGTATTTTTTAAATATCGTCAAATGTTACTTACTCAGATTTTCATAATTTGAATTTTTTTTTTGGATGGGCTAGGTCTCGTCCGATTTGATACTTTGTGCCTGCCTACATCGGGACCGGAGTTAGATTGAACCCCTCAGATTTTCATAATCTGAATTGACACAAGCAGGTTAATTAAGTTTTATTTTATTTTTGGTTTTAGTTTAATTTGATCAATCAGAATTGTTCCACGTCTGAATCATGCACTGTGGTTCATTTTAGAAGTAGCCTCTTCCATTCACAAGCGATTTTATATTGCCAAAAGAAATTGAACTCATTCTAAACATGGGACTTATGACCCCAACAACTAAATCAATTTGTGATTATTAAGGACTAAGGAATATTGTCATTTGTCATGCTTGTCAAAACTTATAACAAATCCTGTGAAATTATTATCAAGTTATATGTATTTATCTTTCAAAAAAAGCTAAAAAAAATATACCTATATATATATATAAATTAATTATTGGGAGGGGGGTGGTAATTGAAGTTTTATACTACACATTATTCACACTACAAGTTTAAAGTTTTCAAAAGCTACCTCATTTGACTGGTAGAAAACTGTGGAAAAATAAACCATTCAAAGTACAGTCGACAATATGGCGGGCGCGGGCAGGTTCGTTTTAAGCTCATGAGTTTGTGGGTCTTTGCTTAGGGTCGAGTTGTGGTTCCTGTTAGAGTTTGGTCGTGTGGACCTCATCTTGCTATCTGGCGGCACTATACGCCTTGGTTTCGAACCCGCGTAAGTGTCATACTCTCCCGTTTCAAGCTTATCCGTTGGTTCATGTTGCTTACTTGGTGTCTTCCTGGCTTCTGCTTTGCTTGGGATGGTGGTTCGCTTCTCATGCCGGTTTGTCTGGCTACCGAGTTTTGTCTCGGTCTCTCGACTTACCGAGTTTATTCAGTACTTTGAATCTTTACCTATTCAAAAAAAAAAATATGGCGGGCGCGGACAAATTAACATGTCATGGATTTTTCCACTGTTCAAAGTATTCCTCCAGCACGTCTTCTTCAAGTTGTATAAATTAGAGTTGGGCCACCTATTGTTAATGGGCCATAAATGTAGTGATTCAAGTCAAGCCCTTTTGTTCCATTGTGTTCACACTTCTCACTCTACAAGTTATAACATTCACATTTTCAATTTTCTTATGACACTTTTAATTGGTTTATAACATATGAATAAATTGTTTCAATTATGTAATCTTTCTTTACAATATGTAAAGGTGTCCCTCTTGTGTTAATAAACTGCTTAGTATTTAATTTTACCTAGAGAGAGAAGCTCGAGTCAAAGGGTTTTAAACTAAGTTGGACAAAGATAGAATATGTGGAGTTTAAGTTCAGTCAGGAAGTGGAGCAAGAAGAGGAAGTACGCTTCAGAGGAGAGGCCATATCAAAAAAGGAGATGTTCAAATACTTAGATCAGTTGTGCAGAATGATGGGAGCATTGAAGAGGAGGATATAAGACACCGAATCCAGCGGGTTTGGCAGAAGTGGAGGGGGCGCATCTGAAGTGTTGTGTGATAGAAAGGTAACACTAAAGCTCAAGGGTAAGTTCTATAAAACCGTGGTCTGACCAGCGATTCTGTATGGGGCGGACTGTTGACCGACTACAAAGGCGCAAGAACAGAAGTTGACGGTAGCAGAGATGAGAATGCTGAGATGGATGTGTGGGCACACGAGATAAGACAAGATTAGGAATGAGGTGATTAGGAACAAGGTGGGAGTTGCCAATTTAGGGGAAAAGCTTCGAGAATCAAGGCTTAGATGGTTCAGGAACGTACAAAGTAGATTGCCAAATGCCCTGGTCCGAAGGATCGAGAGTCTGATCTTGGGTGAGTTTCGCAGGAAAAGGGACAGACCAAAAAAGAGTTGGAAGGAAGTCATAACACAAGACCTCACCGCTCTGGCAGTTTCAGCAAAGGTGGCCCTGAGCAGGGAAAAGTGGCAAGGGAGGATTACAGTGATGGAGTGATAGAAGGGAAGACCAGAAAGGAAGACCCACCCCAGAGGGGGTGCCCCTTTCCCCCCTTGTTTTGTTCTAGTTTTCCTTTTCGCTCTTTTGTTCTGCGTGCGCTCTTCTTCGTCTCAGTTTTACTCCCTTTCCCTTCCCCCCCAGTTTCCTTCGTGCATTTTCCTACCTTTTTAGCGTTATGCCTGCCAGAAATACCCCTCCCAAATTGTCATTTGGGGCAAGGGTGCGTACAACTCGACCCCCAGATCTCGCTCATACCGGAATCCACAGTGGTAGATGTTGTTGTTGTTTATATTGTTTCGATTTAATTAAATATTGTGTAACTAATTTTAGCAATATAGAGGAGAAATATATAATTTTTAACTTCATATTGTTTAACCAATTTTCAACATATTGAAAGAATTATTATTATTATTATTATTATTATTATTATTATTATTATTATTATTATTATTATTATTATTATTATTATTATTAGAGTACGGTTCAGGTGCGAATGGGCGCCCAGGTGCGAAATAAGAAAGAACAGGAGCTGTTGGATCAAGAAAAATTAAAGGCGTTGATCATTTCACTTAAAAAGGGGAAAAAACGGCACGGGCGAATTATTGGCGAATTATTCGCGTATTTTAAAAAAAACGGAAATAGGACACGCGCCTAGATTGTTCATCAGTATTGAGGATTTGTTCATCAATAATGTGGATTTGTTCATCAAAACTGTGATTTTGTTCATCAAAACTGTGATTTTGTACATAAATAAACTATTGCTTGTGCATCAAAAATCTATTGTTTGTACATAAAAAATGAACAAATGTGTATCAAAATTACATGCAATATGTTCATCAACATTGTGATTTTGTTCATAAAAACAAAAATATTTGTTCATCGGTTTGTGCATATTTGTTCATCAGTTTGTGCATATTTTTTCATTAGTAATATCAATTTGTTCACTGGTTTATGCATATTTGTTCATTGCCTTTTTCATATAATTGTTCATTAATAGATGCATATTTGTTCACTAGTAACCTCAATTTGTTCATTACTATATGCATATTTGTTCATTAATAACATCGATTTGTTCATAGCTAAATAAGGCACAAGCACACCTCAATTTGTTAGCCTTAAAGCACTTCATTCGTATTATACTTTGAATTCAAGATAGCCTTAAAGCACAAAATAAATGCAAAAAATGCACAAATAGATAGTCCTAAATGTACAAGTTGATGGTATTAATAGTCCTAAATGTACAAGTTGATAGCATTGACACATAAAAACATAAGTTTATTTCAATTCACAAATAAGGGTATAATAATGAACAAATAAGGTTATATCAATGAACAAATAAGGGTATATCCATGAACAAATAGGGTATATCAATGAACAAATAATGGTATACCAATGAACAAAAAAGAAGTATACTAATGACCAAATAATAGTATACCATGGGTATATCAATAAACAAATAGGGGTTATCAATGAACAAAAAAGAAGTATACTAATGAACAAATAATAGTATACCATGGGTATATCAATGAACAAATAGGGGTTATCAATGAACAAATACGACTATATCAATGAACAAATATAGGTATATCAAAACTAATTATATGTGCATAAAAAACTTCATAATATTGTATTCCTACAGATAAATAAGGTTAAAAAATAAAATTAAAAATAAAAAAAGTTCGAAATCGATGAACAATTTTATCAAAAACTCAATGCACAATTAGTTAGTATTGATGAACAATTGGTGAATATTGATGAACAAATCGCTATTTCTGATGAACAAACTGGGCGCGTCTCATAAAAACGTATTTTTCGAAAAATTCATGAATAATACGGGAAAAATTCGTCCGTGTCGTATTACATTAAAAAATACGCGAATAATACGGGAAAAATTCGCCCGTGCCGTATTTTATTTTTTTAATGAATGTTTAATCAGGGACGTTGATTTTTTGGAATGAACGAGCGAGATTTATTCTTATTTCTCACACAGGCGCCCATTCGCACGCGACTCTTCTTCTTCTTCTTCTTCTTCTTCTTCTTCTTCTTCTTCTTCTTCTTCTTCTTCTTATTATTATTATTATTATTATTATGAAGAACTTACAAAGTCAAACAAATTACATAAAATTAGTGGGAAGCCGAGATACAATCTGGGCCCCCACTCCTCTAGCTATAGCAAAGCCTATTCTGGCGAAGATATGAGCAGCAGCACGAGCCCCAATGTCTTGAGTCTTAGAAAACCGTTGAACCCGCTTAAGCAACGCTACATCATCCTTATCCAATTCCCCTAGAGAAGAAAAGGAGAAAGGAAGAAAACCATAACCAAAAGCCCGACAACTAACTTCATACTTGACCCTCTTTCGATTAGCTGCATCGACCACAACTCGTCCTGGAACAAAGTCAGACAAACTGGAATGTGTCAAAGGAGAAGATCTTGTCAAGTCAACGCATACATCACGACCTCGATCCCACGAATAGAGTAACACATCTGCAGGTCGGAGAGCTCCGTCGTTCCCGCCAGACAATCCAATATCAACCTCTTTCCTTGCCGAAATCCCATACCGATAACAAATATCAACAAGGGTATCCCGAAGAACATTGTGCCGATGCTTAATACCTACAATACCAGCACACGACACTGTATGATCACCAAAGAAATCCCCATCAAAAACCTTGGAGCAAGCAGAGCAAGGTGTCAAAATAGAGAACAAAGGAACACTCAACCGATAATACAACACACATCGGTAAGTCTTAGCATTCATAGTCTGTCCCAAACCCGAGATGGGGACCGCCCAAAGCCAAACAGAGGTGTGATCCCCCTGTTGCGATTTCCACAATTCCAATTGCCGAGGAGATAAAGAAAAGGTGGATTCTGCAGAAGTAGTAACCTTTGTGAAATATATATCTGCCAATTTCTTCTTGAGTTTAGGGGCAGTGACCTCACTAGGATTACTCAAAAAATCAGAATCCACATTTCTATTAAAAAGACTCAATGCATCATCACAGGCATGACCAAGACCAACAATGCCAGCATTCTGAAGAAGCTTTGTTTGCAAACCGACAGATTGTAACCGAGAAGCAAGAAAGGCATAATGGCGAACTTCACATGCAGAATAAACACCGAGCCCTCCAAATGCAAAAGGTAAGGTGGCAAGTCGCCATTGCCAATCGCCAAACCCAGGTCCCGAAGCAGTAAGAAAACGCTCCAAAGAAGATCGAAGAGCCCCATCAAAAGTGCGCTGAGCCACCTCGAAAATATCAGGAGGAAAAGTACGCAAAGCAAAGTAGAGTTTAGAAACTCCAGTGCATGCCCTAAGTAGCAACAACTCACACTGATGATCATTAAACTTAGCTACTTTATCCATAAGCATAATGGTCTTGGTCACCCTCTGCATCACAAGTTTTCCACTAAAAACAGAATCGGAACTAGCCGGACAACCAAGCAACTTAACACCATGCAAAGGTCGAGCAATATTAGTGGGAAAGGCACCCACAAGCCTGCTTCGAGGGTCTTCTATAGGCAAAAAAACTTCAGTTATTTCCACGTTGAGATGTAACCCTAAACAAGGCCCTTCCTCCATAATCAACTGCAGAACCTTCCCCACCACCAAGGTGTCACCAATAATAGTGTCGTCATCCAAATACCACACTTGAAGACATACATCAAAAGCGTCTCTGATTTTACAAATTAGGGGTTGTAAAACCAAAGCAAAAAGCAGAGGACCAAGAGGGTCACCCTGCTGCACCCCTTGAGATGACCATAAGGTATGTTCCCCATAATACAATCTAGTTGGATTAGAGTAGCAGAATTCAACCCAACGTGAAATGGTTGGACAACGAAGACGAACTTCACGTAACATGACCGCACGATCAACTAAATTGAAGGCATTTTGAAAATCCACCAACAACATAGAAAGACCAACATCAGTACCGCGATCTTCAATCAACCGATTCACAACATGGAGAATTGCCTCACCACCTGCAGGAACCCCAACACCAAATTGAAGACCATTAAAATAACTTCCCAAAGATTGGCCAACCATAACAACACCGACCTTCGAAACCAAACGCCTCCAGACAGTACCCACAACTATTGGACGAATACCCCCATCGGGCTTGAGAAGAGGTGTGAGAGGAGCACTAGCAATATACTCTCCCAAAACCATAGGACATTTTCCAGCTAGAAAGAGATTAACCACCCCAGAAATAGAGCCAACTAACTCATGTGAAACCGCCACAGCAGCACCACTCAAGCAATCCATAAGGTGTTGAGCACGTAAACCGTCCCTACCACATGACGTGCCACGTGGAAAACTCTTAATTCGGTCCAAAACAACATCAGAAGTAGCGATGAGATGACGATGATCAACAGGTATATCAAGCAAGGATGGAGCAGGAGAAGAAGGGTGTTTTGACTGTAAACCTGCAAGAGTGGCCTCATTATAAGGAGCAATACCAGAAGAAGAAAGAACCCGGATTGCGGCAGTGTAATGACCATCACAAATCTTCCTACGACACTGCTTGATATTACGCTCTTCCAAATCAAGACCCTCATCAGCATCCTTCAAAGGTGGGGATCCAACAACCAAAGTTTCCCGCAAAAGCAGCAAATTACCACCCGGCTCACTCCAAGTACGAATAGCATTAGCTATGCTCTCTTCTTGTCGTTTCCGTCTAACGGCAGAAGTGCACTCGCGATTACTCCTTGGACTAAAGGTTTTAAGGATACAAAGAGGCAAGACGAGAAGAGTAACCCAGCAAGAGATATCTTCAGGCTTGCAAAGCACCTTATCAAGTGCGCCTTTCAAAACCCGGGAGAAACACAAACGGCATTTAGGAGGGATGGATTTCATAGTGCAAAGCCGTTTAGAAAGCAATCTGTCAAGGAGAGTGACGGTAAAACCACAAACTTGTTCTTGCACAACATCAGAATTGAGTACACCATCTCCAACAGTATCCATAGGACTGGGTACAACAGAATTGAGTTGCGGTTTAGGAAGATCATAGAGCACAAACCGAACAACACCATCTCCAACATCAGGTGGGGCCACAAAATCAGAACCTTGACCATGACGACATTTTGAACGTAGAGAATGCGTCTTAAAACAAACCCCACAAAGCCAAATCCCCATACGGCGGAAGGTCAACTCAGCCTTAGAAAAAATAGCCAAGTTAGTGGTAAGAGAATGTCGTGTAATTACTTGAGCATCAGGCGTACAATGACGATCACGAAGATACAATCAAATTACAATGTCGTGTAATTATTATTATTATTATTATTATTATTATTATTATTATCTCTAATTATTGTAATAAAAACAAAAGGCAATCAAATTACAAAAAATTAGTGGAAAGCCGAGATACAATCAAATTACAAAAAAATATTATCTATTATTGCTATTATCATCATCATCATCATCATCATCATCATCATCATCGTCGTCGTCAAGGTATTAGAATGTATACGGTCTAACAGCTTAAGGCCATAAGTGAAAAGGTATCTGGTTAATTATAATTTGAGAATTTTTATCATTTGATAATAAGTTTGAAATTCTAATGCAAATTATATATATCTAATGTGATTTAATTTGTAAAAGAAAGTATATTAATATAGAATTGTCATAATAAAACAATCTATTGATCTCGTCCAACTATCTAAGTATGTATGAATATGAGTCAATACTGTCAATTAGACGCGATTATGAAGAATGTATTGAGATCACATGATCTTCTATTTTATGCTAGTATATTGCAATTAGTTTAATAATATCTTCTATGATATTCTAGGGTTATTCTATGTGATTCTAGGATTATATTTACCTTATTCTTCTATCATTGTATGTATAAATACTTATCCTCTTCTCATTAATAAAGTATGCAATTCTCATTCAATCTTATATGGTATCACACGCCTACCAATTCTCGACCTTTTCTTTCCCCTCTTTCACGTAACTATACACGACCTTCTTAGCCATGGCTCATGATTTTGCTACTTCTCTTGCAAACCCTCATGAACATACAAAACCCTTCACCATTGTCCACTTCATCAATATCATAAATGTAACATCCCCGACCAAAGTACATACGTCATTTTGCATGCATATAATATTAGTAGTATATGCATGGCATATTAGCATGATATATAGTGCATTTTTAAAAGTAATGTTTGTTTTTTGATTAATTTTATTATATTTTAAAAAGTTTTTAACTAAAAGTTAATTAATAATTATTTCAGGGTAAAGTTTGTAATAAAAAGAATTTCAGGGTAAAGTTTGTAATAAAAAGAATTTCAGGGTGAAAATTATTATTTTGACAAAAATCTTGCCGAATTAGTGTTCAAATTCGACTTTGTGATCTGTGTTGGTATTTGAAATTGTCCTCTTATGATGACTTTATATGTTAAAGTTGAATGTGTCCTCTTATATATTTATATTTCTTCTATCTTCTGTATCATCATATACGTAAGAAACTAAATAAAAACAGAGAGTTTAGAGAAAGACGAGAGCAAAAGAAGAAACAGAGAAGAGAAAATTCGTGATTTTTATTTTTGTTTGATGGTTTGGTACAAGATCTCTTCTAGTGGGTTTTAATCTTGAAGTACAAGCGTGATTTGGTAAGTTTTTAATTAGTTAATGATTTATTTAGATTTTTCTAATTTTTCCAAATCTAGATCTACTATTTATTTTAATTCGAAAATCAGTCGATTTATAGTTCTTAGAGGATGTTTTCGATATTGGATTTATATTCGTTAAAAGATTTTAGAGTAATTTTAGGCTATTGCCTTGTAATCAGATTACAGAGTCCTTTGATTAAGTTTTTCACAAAGGTTTGAACTAGAAAAATATTCTTCTATATATATAGTTTATTGTTGTCAAGTTTTAAAGGATTTGGAATTAAAAAGTTATAATGCATACTGGCATTTTATTGCATTTAGGGTTAGGATTTGTAAAAGTAAATAGTCTAATTTCCATTGGGTTAAATATAGCAGCACAAGTAATAGACTGTGGTCAGAGTCAAGGGGGAGAAATATAGTATCTGTTTTAAACAGGTGAGTATAGATCGGAGATTAAACCCTATGTGCTATATGTTTTATATGGATATATGTGCTTTATGAGCTATATGAATATATGTGCTTTATGGATATATGTGCTATATGAGCTATATGAATATATGTGCTATACGGATTATATGGATATATGTGTTATATGTGGTAGCTCTGAAATTTCCAGAGTTGTTTGCACATAAAGTATGATAGCAGATGGCATATGATATTTGATTATGGATGCACTTGATTGCATATCATATTGCATCAGATTAAAAGGACATGTGACTGTCTTGCCTTGAATTTGTATACAAAAGAGACCTAAGGGTCACACATGAGACCTAAGATGCCTAAGAGATGGTATATGAGAAAATGAGGCCTAAGATGCCTAAGAGATGGTAATGGAAAAAAAGTCGGTATATGGAGAAAAGTTGGTATATGGAAAAATGTCGGTATATGGAAACCCGGGACAGATTCAGGCTTGAACAGTTCACAGAATAATGAATCGGATACATCGGCATTTGCATAGTAAATTCATATATGACATATATATAATATGTATGTATATGTACATGGACTAAAGGTTTGACTCTGTGTGAAATAATTGATGATGGTTTATATTCACTGAGTATGCGACTCACATAAATCGCAAAACAATTTTTCAGGTTCAGCTAGAACTTTCTAACGTGTGTCACTTTTAGAGGTCACATTCATATAGGTCGGCCGGCTGAAGCTCAATGCAACCTTCTCCTCCTCATTTTGCATCTTAGACTTTTGTGTTGTAATAAAGTTAGAATAATAAGTATGTTAGTATAAGAAGTAACTACATATGTGTGTGTGCAAACTTATATGGTTGTTAGTTTTGTTATATGTTTATGTGGATAGTTATTATATGTAAATTATATGCTTATAAAAAAAGTTGTTACAAAGTATACGTCATAGGATATAAGGGTGTCACAATAAAACTCACCCCTTCCAATTACCTTATTGGAAGACACAAATTCAAGCAACCCTAGAGGGTTATGACCTCTTCAAATTTTTGGATGGCTCTCATCCATTGCCCGAGGAGAAAATAGCCGCTCAAGAAAACGCTACTATCACAAGCCCGGTATACTTAACTTGGAAACGACAAGATCGCCTTCTCTATGGGGCTCTCATTGGAACGCTTTCTTCCTCGGTCGCCATGCTGGTTACTCAAACTAAAACCTGTAAGGTGGTCTGGGATGCTCTCAAACAAACCTATGGCACCACCTCGCGTGGTCATAAGAAACAAGTCAAGCAGAAGCTTCGGTCCATCAAGAAAGGTTCTTCCTCGGTTTCCGACTACATGCAGGCCATGAAGTCGGCTCCTGATCTCTTGACTGCGTTGGAGTCTCCGCTCTCTCAAGAAGACTTCATTGACTATATCTTGAGAGGGTTGGATTCCAGTTTTCAGTCTATTATTGATGTTGTTAACATGAGAGAAACTTGCATCTCTTTTGAAGAACTCCATGAAAAGCTTCTTCTAAGAGAAATTGAACTCAAGCAGGAGTCCTCGGATCCTGCCCCGGTGACGGCTCTCAACGCCCAAAAACAAAACAAGAACCATTAAAAAACGAGCAATACTCCCTTGCCTTGACAGCCATCCAACCCGCCCCCTCAACCTCCACAAAACTGGATCCCTATTCAACCACCAAACTACACAAATAACCCTAATCATACCTTCTCTTTTCGACCACCAAAATCCATCTCCATCTTCTAACTACAATCCTTTCTTGACGTCAAAACCATTCCTTGGCCGCTGCCAATATTGCAAAGAGGTTGGCCATGTCATCTCTCAATGCCCTAAATTTCGACAACAATACCCACAAGTGCAATTTCCGCCATCCAACTGATTCCCTCAATCTCAACCACAAATCAACCTAGCCACAACCTCTTCGGCCAACACAAACTGACTTGTTGATTCTGGTTCCTCACATCACCTCACTCATGATCTTGCTAACTTAGCCTTTCACCAACCTTACACTGGTCCTGAAGAAGTGTTTGTCGGAAATGGTCAAGGTTTGAACATTACGCACTCTGGTTCCTCCATTCTCTCGTCTCCTTCAAAATCGTTCCAACTTTCTAATGTTTTATGTGTTCCTTCCATCTCTAAAAACATACTTTCTATGTCTAAATTTACTTCTGAAACTCGTTATGACATGGTTTTCTTACATAACTGTTTTCTTGTGAAGGATATCCAAACGGGTTCAACAATTCTTAGTGGTCCTTGCATTGACGGCGTCTATGTTTGGCGTACTTCACCCCCAGTCTCATTTTCTGCTCAACGTCAACTCCCTTCTGCGTCATGGCATCACAAGCTAGGGCATCCATCTTCAATAACTTTTCAATTCCTTCACAAAAATATCAATTTAGGCAGCTCTTTATTTTCGCAATCTGATTGTAGTTCGTGCCAAATCAATAAAAGTCATAAACTTCCTTTTTATTCTTCCACAATTTGTTCATCTTACCCTCTTGAAGTCATTTATTCTGATGTATGGACCTCCCCGATTCTATCTTATCATGGATTCAAGTATTATTTCATTTTTGTGGATCATTTTACGAAGTATATTTGGCTTTATCCGCTCAAATGCAAGTCTGAAACTCAATCAGTATTCATAAAATTTCGGTCCCTTGTTGAAAACTACTTCAATAATAAAATCAAAATTCTTTACTCAGATAATGGTGGAGAGTATCTTGCTCTTCGAACCCTTAGTACAAATGGGATTGCTCATCTCACTTCCCCACCCCACACTCCAGAACATAACGGGTTTTCAGAACGTCGCCATCGACACATTGTTGAGACCGATCTCTCCCTACTCACGTTTTCGGGTCTTCCTCTTGATCATTGGCCTAACGCCTTGATCATGGCGGTTTACCTCATAAATTGTCTTCCAACTCCAACTCTCAAACTCGTTTCTCCATATCAAATGCTCACTGGCCTCGTCCCCAACTATGACAAACTCCGATGTTTTGGCTGCCTTTGCTTTCCATGGCTTCGGCCTTATACATCTCACAAACTTGAGCCTCGTTCAATTCTGTGCGTCCTCATTGGCTATTCTTCTTCCCAGAGTGCGTATCAATGCCTTGATCCGGTTACCCGCCGCATTTACACCTCTCGTCACGTTCAGTTTGTTGAAACCAAATATCCGTATACCAAACTTGCTCCTCAAGCTTCATCCGAAACCCTAATGGGTGATGAATGGGCTGAATTTTTTATCTCCATGCAGCCGCCACACACACCAACCCCACGTCCAAATTCCCCTACTCAATCTCCCTCTCATTCAAATTTTGGAGACAATATTTCGGTTTCTCCTAATGAAGATACGAGATCTTCCTCCACCTCTTTTTCCCCTTCAACTAATTTTGTTTCCCCAAATATTTCAACCAATCTTCCCTTGGGCCCACCCTCTCCACAGAACGCGGCTCACCAGTCCCAACCGAGCCCGCACGCGCCTACACTCGCGCCCCTACCTCCCGTAAACCCTAACCTTAATTCCCTGCCCCAAAACCCTAATTCTAGCCCGAATTCAAACCCGGTTATTTCAGCCCCCTCTTCCGATCGTGGCATGATTACTAGGTCCAAAAATAACATTTTCAAGCCTATTACCAAATTAAATCTCCATACTCAAGTCCATTCTTCTACTGAACCAAAAACAATTACCCAAGCTTTGAAAGATTCTCTTTGGCGGGCTGCCATGCACGTGGAGTTTGATGCTCTTCAATCCAACAAAACTTGGTCTCTTGTGCCCTCGAATTCATCTCAAAATCTGGTGGGTTGCAAATGGGTGTTCCGTATCAAGTATAAATAGGACGGTTCTATTGACAAGTACAAGGCGCGTCTCGTTGCAAAAGGTTTTCATCAACGACCGGGATGGGACTACTCTGAAACGTTCAGTCCCGTTGTCAAGCCAGTCACGGTGCGACTTGTGCTTTCATTGGCTGTCTCTCAAGGCTGGTCACTTCAGCAACTCGACGTCAACAATGCTTTCTTACAGGGAACCCTACATGAGAATGTTTTTATGAGCCAACCTCCCAGGTTTATTGATCCAGCGGTGCCTACTCATGTCTGTAAACTTCACAAAGCCATTTACGGACTCAAGCAGGCTCCTCATGCTTGGTACAACGAACTCAAAGCCTTTCTCCTTCGGCTTGGCTTTTGCTCCTCACTATTCGATGCTTCTCTTTTCATATATTGTCGGCATGGATTCAATATATATTTACTTGTCTATGTTGATGATATTATTGTCACCGGGAATGATCTGTCTCTTGTCAATCAGTTGCTTTCTACTCTTGCTCACGAATTCTCTCTCAAAGATCTTGGTGAGCTCTCTTACTTTCTTGGAGTTGAAGTCATTCGCTCTTCCTCGGGACTGTTTTTATCTTAAAGGAAGTATATTCAAGATGTGTTGCTTAAGACAAGAATGGAGAACTCTAAATCTGCCTCCATGCCTCTTGATGCCAGCCTTGCGCTCTCTCGGCATTCGGGCACGTTGCTGCCTTGTCCCTCGAATTATCGTATGGTAGTTGGTTGCTTACAGTATCTTGGGCTTATGCGTCCTGATGTTGCGTTTGCTGTTAGTAAACTTTCACAGTCCATGCAATCTCCTACTACTACGCATTGGGAGGCCTTAAAACTTCTTCTTCGTTATCTACATGGTACTGTCGATCTTGGTATTCATATCTCTACTGATTCGTTGCCTATTTTACATGGTTTCTCTGATGCGGATTGGGCCGGGGACAAGGATGATTATATCTCTACTACATGTTATTTCATTTATTTTGGTTCTACACCTATTTCATGGAGTTCTCGTAAACAAAAGTCGGTTTCTCGTTCTTCCACTGAATCTGAGTACAAAGCTCTAGCTGATGCATGTTCTGAACTACTTTGGGTTACTTTTCAGTTGACTGAAATGGGTGTCAAGCTCACCCGCCAGCCGGTCATGTACTGTGATAATGTTGGTGCCACTTTTCTTAGCTCTAATCTTGTGTTCCATTCACGTATGAAGCATATTGCACTTGCTAATTGATGGTGCGCGAAACAACCTCTAAATAAATAAAGGGTAAAATTGTAAGTATAAAATGGCACAATATATTATACGGCAGAGAATCGTTCTTTAATGGCAATGCACATTAAAGTCATGTATAAAGTATATATGTGTGCTAACAATTGATGCAGTTTTGTTGCTTGGGCCATATTCATATATTGGCAAGACAAATGGGATTTGGCCCAATAAAACAAACAACAACAATTGGCCCATTAGACTGATCAAACAACAACATCGAATTCTTGCATGCATATCAAACAAACTCCAAATGAGGTGCATGCTTCACCACCTCCACGTAATGGCTATTCACATGCATAAGTCAAATACCTCCTTGTATCACCACCTTGCTTACAAACATCGAGGAACTTACAATTTCGTCCCACATCGGCCGTAAACAAGCAAGCAAGCGGCACATCGATTATATATATAGGAGAGGGCTTGGAACGATAAAAGGGTCGAAAATCCCCTCTGACTCGAGAACTATCTCGTTTGCCGAAGCTCGACGTGTTTGATCTCCGAGTGAGATCGCGCTATTTACGGTATAAAGTCCAAAAGCTTTATTTGTGAAGAGTACAAAAACAATCAACTGAAGGGTGGGGAGGAGGAATAATCTACGTACGAAAACCGTGTGGTTGTACGAAATCCCGAGAGTTAGTATTTATTAAAATCCCGTTTATAGCGCGTATTATATCGTGTTTCAACACTTATCACTTTGTACATGAACCTGTGCAATCTAATGTTCTTCGGGTTACTCACATTTCTACTAAAGACCAAGTGGCTGATATCCTTACGAAACCACTTCAACAACCTCAATTCATGGCTCTTCTTCACAAGCTTGGCCTTGTTGCTCGACCGTCCAGCTTGCGGGGATATTGAGATCACATGATCTTCTATTTTATGCTAGTATATTGTAATTAGGTTAATAATATCTTCTATGATATTCTAGGGTTATTCTATGTAATTTTAGGATTATATTTACCTTATTCTTTTATCATTGTATGTATAAATACTTATCCTCTTCTCATAATAAATTATGCAATTCTCATTCAATTAGAGTCGGGATCCACGAAGTGGCCGGGATAAAAAAACTTTTAGTACGTAACTAACGCCGGAGTCAAAAACTCTAAATGGATCTTTATTTTGTTTCAAACAAAAAATGAATATGTATTTTAATGCATTTTTAAAGAAATATTTTAATGTATTGTTGGTTGTTGAAAATTAATTTTTTTATAGGGTAAGGATTATGGTCTCTACAAGTACTATTTGGACTCGCCTAGAACATCCACAAAGGATGAGAACTGGTTAGTAGGCAAACTCTAACCACCCTTGGAATTCGAAACGGTGACCTTATGGTACTACGTCAAAGTCTTAACCATTGAACCAAATGTCCGAAGGCTGTTGAAAACTAATTCTATTTCGGTGAATAAGTTATTAATTATCTTATATTTTGACCGAAAAAATAAATCAATATGATTAAACGACCGACTAATTAACGGTAGAATATATGAGCTTCATTGCGCTGTCGTGGACCCACCAAAAAAAACGAAGAAGAAGAAACACAGCACCTTAATTTCGGTGGTCGTTAAGAGTTCGTTATTGATTGCAAGACAGCTAAGGGCGTCTTAGTCATTTCACATCCGAAGTTGAGCTTAGCAGAACGACCTTTCAAAATTAGCGCGAGAAAAACTGCGCAGAATGACGAAAGTACCCCGCTGATGTTGTAACAATCGCCAACTCCTCCATCGACACACAACAAATGCACAATTTCACAGGGAAGAGGAGGACGAGGGAGAGAGACGATCGTCCTCTTCTCCAACACCGCCATTTTTTCTGCTTCCATCTTCTTCCTTTCCTTCTGTAAATTTCTCTGTTACCTTGCTGTTTTGTGAATGGGATCGCTTAAAAAATTTCGAAAGGCCGTTGGCGCTCTCAAGGATTCCACCACCGTTAGCCTTGCCAAAGTCAACAGCGAATTCAGCGTTAGTACCTTTCTTCGCATCTCACAAAATTTCTGATTCGAAATTTTCAATTATGATTTTGTTAAAAATTATTTTGCAGGAATTAGATGTCGCCATTGTTAAGGCCACCAATCATGTCGATGCTCCTCCCGGAGAACGCCATGTTCGAAGTAATCCCCAATCCATTTTCCACAAAATCAGATTTTGCGAAATTCAATTTGAGAGTAGAATTGATCGAATTCATGTTTTGATTTTCATCAGAAATATTGGCTGCAACGTCAGTTTTGCAGCCACGGGCCGATGTGGCGTACTGCATTCACGCGCTCACAAGGAGATTAAACAAGACGCGAAATTGGATCGTAATAAATTTTCAATTTCTTCCAATCTTCATCATATAATTTGCATTTGAATCTAATTTTTCATTCTTTTTAACACCATTAATTAATCTGCTTTGCATTATGTTTTGACAGGTTGCCGTAAAAGTGCTCATAGTTATTCATAGAGCATTAAGAGAAGGCGATCCCACATTTAGGGAGGAGCTCATGAACTACTCATACAAAGTACGAATCTTGAACATGGCCAACTTTAAGGATGACTCTTCCGCTTTGGGTAATTTCAATTCCCATCTCTGATTTCATGATCTTCAAATTAAACTCTTGATTGATAAATTTGATCATTGTTTTTTTTTTATATAGCTTGGGATTGTTCTGCGTGGACTCGGTCATATGCAATATTCCTTGAAGAAAGACTAGAGTGTTTCCGGGTCTTGAGATATGATATCGAGACAGAACAGCATATGTACAGATCCTTCCCAAATGAAACAAAGGTTGAGTTCTGAGTTTTCAGTTTTGAAAGAGTTGTATTTTTCTTATGGTTATCTACATAATCGTTTCAAAATATGTTATTTCATAGGACTCGCCTTAATTCTCAAAACGGACAACTAAAAGAATTGGTTCTTGACAAAATTAGGAACATAGTAGGACACGATTCTTGGATCCGAACGAGTTATTGGAACATCTGCCTGCATTGCAACATCTTTTGTACCGCCTTGGGGGCTGTCAGGTAAATTCACAAAATCTCAATTTTTAGTGTTTATTTGTCGAGTTGGCTTAATAATAATGTCACAATTGCAGCCAGAAGGAGCAGCTTGCACCAGTTATCTGATACAGTATGCTTTAGCTTTGGTATGTAACATTTTCAATTGTGCAATAATTTTTCTAATACTGAATAAATGGAGTATATTTTCACACTAATCTTTGGTAATGTTGTAGGTTTTGAAAGATAGCTTTAAAGTTTATTGTGCCATCAATGATGGTATAATCAATCTTGTTGATGCAGTAGGATATCTCACTCACAAGGATTTTCTTCAATTTTACATTCTTAGAAACTATATATGTTATCTAATCAGGCTTTCTTTGATTACATGATTTTAGTATTTTGAGATGACCAAATATGATGCAGTAAAAGCACTCCAGATTTATAAAAGAGCTGGTCAACAGGTATATATAGTTGGTTGCCTTGTTGAAACATTTTCTTTAGAGGTTATATGTACAAGACAGGATTCTTTAATCTTCTCTTTTACTAAATGCAGGCCGAAATGCTTTCAGAATTCTACGACTTTTGCAGACGATTGGATCTTGCTCGGAATTTCCAGTTTCCAATATTGAGACAGGTTTTTCACTTAAGAATGATGAGATTGTATGGGAAAGAATTTGTGGGCAAGTGTTATTTTTTTTTAAACCAATGTTGATGTTTCAATTGACAGCCACCACCTTCATTTCGTGCAACCATGGAGGAGTATGTAAGAGAAGCACCACAAACAGCTCCAACTTCACTAAGAAGATTGGTATGGAAGCTGATTTATTGTACATATATTGTAGTGTGAAATTGAGAGTAATTTTTCAGTTTTATACTATAATATGATCATGTCAAATATTTAGAGCTCAAGTCCCAAGTTGAGAAACTAGCTATTTCACTATGACCCAAATCACAATATTGTTCTAACATGCAAATTTGTAGTGAAACAACATACTAATTGTTAGCTGCAGTAAAAATCAGGCCTTTAAATATATAATGATGGTTTGAAAACAGGAGTATCATGATGAGGATGAATCATCTCATAAAGAAGAATCCCAAGAAGAGGTGCAAGAAAAGGTCGAAGTTGAAGAAGAGAACGAGCCAGAAGAGAAGTGCGAAGAGCCAGAGTCCGAGGCTTTAGTCGAGTCGGATCCTCCTCCCCTTGAATCTACAGAAGTTGATCTATTGGTAGGATTATACATATCTCCAGACTAGAAAACTAGACTTCATAGCATTGGATATGATTTTTCTTGTTTTCATTATAGTTTGTTACGGTTTGCAATTTTGATGTAGGGTCTAAATGAGATCAATCCGAAAGCTTTAGAAATAGAGGAGAGCAATGCACTGGCACTTGCAATTGTCCAACCTGGTAATAATCAACTTCTCACTTTACACCCTGAATAACAAAAGATGGCTTGAAACTGAAATTTAAGCTCATAGTTGCTACATCATAATTGGGAAGAGCAAACTCATCTCCTTTCATGTTTTCTAATCATACAAAACCATAATTTCTTTGATGTGCATAATCACTTGTAACAAATCCGTAGGTTTTTTTTCTGGTTGATCAACTTCTAAGCAAAAGTAAGAGGTGATTATGGTTGTGTAATGATGACTTTTTTTTATAATCAAAGAAGCACTAATTGACTTCCTTGTCATGAACGAGTTGTGTTTGAATTTTTAAATAGAGAATTGTGCATTATTATTATACACATATTAAGTACTTGTAAAGTGATTTTTTTTTACATAAATGTTTAACTTTCTAAATAAAAATTGTACATCATCCACAATATTAATTATAATAATTCAAAAACACCATAAATTGACATATCTTCTAAATATATATAGAGTGAAATTATGGTTTTGAAACCGGTTAAATTGTTGTTTGGGAAGGTCAATATTATTTTTCTATTCAAATAGAAGAGAAAAAAAAGAGAGTGATAAACAGAGTTCAGAACAAAATAGTTGGATTTCCTTCCTAAACTTGAGCCGAATTCTTTCTGGTTAAATTGTGGTTTGGTAAGGTCAATATTATTCTTCTAATTCTTTACATAATGTGGCTGATCCTAAGTCTGAACAATTACACAGGAAGTGACCCACAATCTTCAAGTTTTGCATTGAGTGATTTTGGTGGCACTACAGGATGGGAGCTAGCTCTTGTTACCACGCCAAGTAACAATGTCAGCCGTATGACAGAAAGCAAACTAGTATGTCTCTTTTGATATTAAGCATCAATTTCATCTTTTGTAAACAATATAGCAAGTTAGAAAGTTTCATGTTTGCTATACTTAGGCAATCACATAGTTCCAAGTTTATAGAGAAGTGTACATAACATATTTTCAGAATCTGATTATGACTTAATCTTTGTCTTTTTTCGGTTAGGCTGGTGGGTTCGACAAGCTACTACTCGATAGCTTATACGAGGATGAAGCTGCAAGGAGGCACATAGAACTGCAAAATGCAGGATACGGGTATGGAAACGGTATGACAATGCAAAATCCATTCGAGCAAGAAGGAGATCCCTTTGCAATGTCTCATGGCATTGCACCCCCAACAAATGTACAAATGGCTATGCTTGCCCAGCAACAAGAAATGCTCCAACAACACCAAATGTTTCAACAACCACAAAACTTGCAACAACAATCTTTGTTCCAAACGCAACCTCAAAGCACAATGATGGTGCCTTACCAGCCTCAGTACCCTCAACAATCTTCATCGTATAACCCCTTCGGAGATCCATTCCCAGGCCTTTCAAGTAATTCGGTGCCACAAGGCGGAAACGCTGGTCTACTATAGAGATGTGTTTATATATGTTTATGTACATGGTAAATTATTTGTAATCTAACAGATTGAATATACAGTATTGTGTTTGTTTATTCTGGTTCATAATGATTAATGGTATTAATATACCTCAAGGCTGAAGCGCACATCGGGCTAGAATTTGTCAATATGCGTTCTTAATTCTATATTGTCAATTGAGCTATATATACCCTTGGTGCAATAGATTTATGGCTATGCAGACTATAATAACACAAGTTCGAGGTCATTCAAAAATTAGAACTTGTGGTTCATAATGAGTGGTGCTTCATTCAAAAATCAGAAAAAGAAAAATAGATTGATATCGCTATCACATCATTGGACAAACTTTTATTTAGGTAGATGTGGAAGCCTTTTTTTTGGGTGATTATAACATGTGAAATGAAACGACATTGACTAATTAATTCTCTGGTTTCTTATACACGTCATATTATCAGGACCATTAATTACTCCCGGCCTTGCTACCCTCAACTCCAAGAATCTCGCCATTTTCACATTCCTCTGTCTGAGAAAGGGAAAAAAGGACAAAGAGCTCCCTAGTTCCAGAATAAGTATCGCCATTAAAGCATCAGATTGAGCTTCTCCCCGAGCCTCTTTAATTGCTTCCGCGGAGCGCACATGGACAACATCGGAGAAGACTACAACAAGCTCTACATGAACATGTTTCTCCAGAACGAGGAGCTCGACAGGTTTCCCGATCTTTCGAACAATTCGCCTCTGCTTCTTGCGGTTTCGATGCTTAATTTTGCGAAATTGAAGCGGAATTTCAGTATTATTAATCGTGTTTTGTGTAATTTTGATTGCGGATGGAGAAGCAGCAGCTGGGGATTGGACGAGGCGCTGTCCGGATACTACGATTCGAGCTCTCCCGACGGCAGCGGCGGCGCGTGGTCTTCGTCGGCGACGTCCAAGAACATCGTCTCCGAGAGGAATCGCCGGAAGAAGCTCAACGAGAGGCTCTTCGCTCTCCGAGCGATCGTTCCGAAAATTAGCAAGGTCAATTCTCCGTTCGTATTTTCTCAATTGAAAATTTGATTTGATTGATTAAATTAATCCGTCCTCGTCCATGCTTAAATCACTCACTAATACTTAAATTAAACCATTATTGCTTTCACCCAAATTCGAGATCTGGTGTAGATACGTTTAAAATTGGAGGTTTATTCACTAATAGTATGATGTATACTTAATTAATTATTCCTTAATCACTGTTTTATGCTTTTAATTATTAATTTGTCACCGACTTTTACATCAGATGCTCAAAATCTGGTTGATAACTGCAATTTTCGTCCTACAAATTTATTTGATTGGTTGTATGGGGTTGTAGATGGACAAGGCATCAATAATCAAAGATGCCATAACTTACATACAAGAGCTACAAAAGGAAGAGAAGAGGATTCAGGCTGAGATTTCACAATTGGAATATAATAATAATAGTAATACAGATTCGATGTTCGGCAACGGTGACAGGCGCCACCACAACGAGGCGTTCTTCTTGCCCTCAAATGCTCTGTTGAGGCCAAAAAAGAAGAAAACGGCGTCGTCTGACCACCGGCGACACCGTTCCGGCGGGTCCTACGGAGATTCCCCGATCGAAGACATTGAGGTAACAAGATTTCTTTCTCCAAGTCTCTCTTGCTGGGTGGGCCTGGGCCTTGCTAAATAAATCTTAAACTATCTTTATAGCCCAAAAAAAACAATATTATCACATTGGAAACCATCAAATAGAATATTATGCATTGGTTTTCAATTATTGATTGCATCTAGAAGCATCTGACTGTGTTCACATATACTATTCTTTAATTTCAGAAAATCAACATAATCATGTTTAAACTATTCAAACAAAATCCCAAATTGATTTGGGGAATATCTTATTTGTTTTTCTTTCTTTACAATTAAGAAGTTGTGTTGTTGGCTTATTTTTAGTTTATGTTTTTACTTATAATTTGATTTATTAGTTGAGGGTTTCTTTCATGGGAGATAAGACGGTGGTCGTGAACCTCACATGTGGCAAGAGAAGAGACACATTGGTGAAAGTGTGTGAGGTGTTCGAATCATTGGAGCTCAAAGTCATTACAGCTAATATGGTTGCGTTTTCTGAGAGGATTTTGAAAACACTCTTGCTTGAGGTTAGTCTCTCTCTCTCTCATGGTACATGTAATTTGTTGCCATTTTATAGTGGAATTTGACTATTTGAGTACGAGTATGACATTGTTTGAAAATGGGAAAGAAGCATTGACTCAACCTTGATAATTTCACAACACACGAGCGTACTACTTTCTTTGGTCATAGACATATATACACATCCAGTATAAAAATTATTTAAATCTAAGCAAATATATTAACGTGAAGAAGTCTATCCTATATTAGGAATGAATTGCTTAGAATATATACTACCAACAAGTATGGAGCGTAGTGGGAGGGGCTATGCTTCCCTTTGCTGAGGTCGAGTGTTCGAATCTCAGTGAAATGAACTTGCTGGGAGAATAAATTCCACCCAAAAAATAAAGGAATCCTCGCGAAACTCGAACTCCAGACGTAAGCGTTTGCTCGAAGCTTCTTCGCTAAACTGGGGTGGCAATGAGCAAAAAATTGGTTAGAATATATACTCATGCTTAGAATATATACTTTTTTTTGTGTCTTGACTTTTTACCTTTTGACCTACTTATAGAAAACTGGTTATGTCATGTGCCGGCCCGGTCATGCGAAACACGTGTCAGTGGTTATTATGGACTTCACTAATTCAGCGCATTCGTAAAATTACACTAGAAACGGATCAAAGTTTATATTTTTTAAAATTTTAGATTTTAAAAAACCATAATATATAATTAAACCTACTAAATAATTTAATTTATTATGTACAAAAACAAAAAAATATTAAAAATCGTACATATATAAACTATTTGATCACTTAATCAGTTTATACAAATTTAAAATATATGATTTTTTTTTCAAGATACTCAAGTGTTATTTTCACTTTGATTACTTTAATTTATTACTCCCTCTGTTGTAAAATATTTGTTATTTTAGATCATTTCACACTTATTAAGAAAAGTAGTAAATTGACATATATGACCCTATTATTATTCTATTTTGTTTTATTTTTCAATACTACTACTAATAAATCTTTTCTCATTAATTAAAAAGTAGCAATAAATACATGGACATAATTGTAAAGTAGATGACAAAAAGTTTAAAATGAAAAATATTTTGTAACAAAAAAACAAGGCTAAAATGACATATATTATGTAACGGAGGGAGTACTATTTTAAATTTATTTTAAATTATTTTTTAGATTTATATTAATGTGGTTATGCATATGAAAAAATGAATAACGGGTAATGATATTGTAGCTTTCGTATGTACAAAAAAAAATATTAAAAATCGTACATATATAAACTATTTGATCACTTAATCAGTTTATACAAATTTAAAAAATATTTTTTTTTTCAAGATACTCCAAGTGTTATTTTCACTTTGATTGCTTAATTTATTAATATTTTAAATTTATTTTAAATTATTTTTTAGATTTATATTAATGTGGTTATGCATATGAAAATATGAATAACGGGTAATGATATTGTATCTTTCATATGTTTTCTATTTGATCTATAACTAGTTTTACCCGCCGTACCATGTACGAATATGATTCGGTATTTTATAGACATTATCAATAGAATATTAATAAATAAAAATTTAATATAAATTTAATATAAGTAATTTATTGCTCGTAGAATGTATAATTTTTTAATCAAAAATTATATTTTTCATATTTTATTACTTTTCATGTACATATATTTAGAGATTATCAAATATTTTAATATATCTATTAGATATTTTATTATCTATTTTTATTAATTTTATTATCATAAATTTAATTAATTTTATTATCTATTAAATATTTTGAGATGGATTTAGTCCCTATATCAATTGGTGCATTCTAACTAAATTCAGTTATTATTGTCACATAGCTGAATTTCAGTTTTTCATGGGTCTATCGGGCGTACCCCTTCCCCTTGGGCAGGGGTACCCCCATCTTGACCCCAACTTCCCTTGGGCGTACCCTTTCTCTTGGGCATGGGTCTATCGGGCGTACCGCTTTCCCGATAATAACTAAATTCAGTTATTATCGGGCGTACCCCCATCTTGACTTTTCAGATTCCGCTGTAGCGGAGCCTCACTAGGTCAATGATGATGATGATAATAAATATTTATCATTATATTTTTTATAAAAGAAAATCACTATATATCTATAAATAAATTCATCAAAAGATATATGCTAAAAGATTTCTATTTATTTCTATTTATTTTAAATATTTTATCTTTAATTTTAAATACTTATATAAGGAAGCTTTCAAAAGATATTATTATACTAAATAGATATTTGTTTGATGTTAGAGATAAATTTAAATAGTTAAAAAGAATTTAATAGAAAGAAGTTATAATAATAGAAATAAAAATATATTTTTTTAAATATGAGGTGGGGTCAGAATCGTTCTAGTGGCTCGAAAAGGTACAACTTTAATATATAGTTATAGATGTCTATTATGTTAATTTATTTTAAAATAAGAGAATTTGGAATCTTTAAAGAAAGTAAATATGTAATTGTAAATTTTTATAAAATTTCTTTTAAAAAGGGTTTTTTTACTTCTTGTATTTTAATGTTGATGGAAATCAATTAAAAAAAGGAGCAATCATTTGATTCCAAGGATAATTTTACTACTCTAGTAATTGTTAAAATTAAGATGATTTTGACCTCTTAGGACATGTGTAATAGATTTTTCAAATTGAAATTTTTGGAAATCTAAGTCATTTTTTAGCCCAATAGTTTCTCATCTCATTTCCTATAATGGGAAGGGATGTAAAAAAATGAGGCCTCTTCTCTAAATTTAGGGAAGATACCTCATTCTCTATAATTTTATTTTGTATTTTTGAAACTAAAAACAAATACAAAGATATCTAGTCTTTGAAAATATTGTAGGATAGAGTGCTTGTGATTTATATATGAAAATTAGTTCTAGAAATTTATTTTCTTTTATTTGAATAAAATTAGATAACTTTCATATTTTCTTATTAGTCAAATAAAAAATAATTTATTATTTATTGATGAAATTGAACCCTAATTTTGAAAGTTCAATGAAGTATAGAAAAGCTTAGAGGAAGAATATGCGTGCAATAATTGGGACAAATCCCATGTTGGATTCTGCACTAATTTATTAAACTAAAGATTAATTTCAGCCTTCAACCAAAAAAAAAAAATTAATTTCAGCCACTCTTTTGGTTTTTGAGGGGTTGCTGAAGTGGAGGTTTGTATAACAACTACTTTATTTTTCGACCAAAAAAAAAGCTTTATTTTTTCAAATTTATGTTTTTTATGAAAAATCGGTTCTATTATATCCTTTAAATCTATATCTATAACTATATATTAAAGCTATACCTTTTCGAGCCACCAGAACGATTCTGGCCCCTCATATTTATTTATAACTATATATTAAAGCTATCCCTTTTCGAGCCGCCAGAACGATTCTGGCCCCACCTCATATTTACAAAATTAATTTTTATTTCTAATATTTTAACTTTACCCTATTATATTCTTCTTTAATTATTTAAATCTATCTCTAACATCAAACAAATATGTATTTAGTATAACAATATCTTTTGAAAACTTTCTTATACAAATATTTAAAATTAAAGATAACAAATTTAAAATATTTTTAAATAAGTATAAATATCTTTTACCTTTTAGCATGATGTCTTTTCACGAAATTATTTATAGATATATTTTTTTCTTTTATAATAAAAAAATTAATGATAAATACTTATAATGTTAAAAATAAAAAAATAGGTAATATCTATAACTATATATTAAAGTTGTACCTTTTCGAGTCACCAGAACGATTCTAGCCTCACCTTATATTTAAAAAATTATTTTTTTTATTTCTATTATTATAACTTCTTTCTATTAAATTCTTTTTAACTATTTAAATTTATCTCTAACATCAAAAAAATATCTATATAGTATAACAATATTTTTTGAAACCTTCCTTATACAAGTATTTAAAATTAAAGATAAAATATTTAAATATTTAAAAATAAATATAAAAATTTTATCATATATCTTTTGACGAATTTATTTATAGAAATATAGTGATTTTCTTTTATAAAAAATTAATGAATAAATAATTAAATTTTTTAAAATTAATAAAAATAGATAATAAAATATTTAATAGATATTGAAATATTTGATAAACTATAAATTTACGTACATGAAAAGTAATAAAATAGGAAGAATATAAAATAAATTACTTATATTAAAGTTTATATTATATTTTTATTTATTTATTAATATCCTATTTATACTGTTTATAAAATATCGAATCGTAGTCGTACATGGTACGATGGGTAAAACTAGTAAAATTAATTTTTATTCCTAATATTTTAACTTCTTACTATTATATTATTCTTTAACTATTTAAATCTATCTTTAACATCAAACAAATATTTATTTAGTATAACAATATCTTTTGAAAACTTCCTTATACAAATATTTAAAATTAAAGATAATAAATTTAAATTATTTTTAAATAAGTATAACTATCTTTTATCTTTTAGCATGATGTCTTTTCACAAATTTATTTATAAATATATTTTTTCTTTTGTAATAAAAAAATTAATGATAAATACTTATAATGTTTAAAAATAATAAAAAATAGGTAATATCTATAAATATATATTAAAGATGTACCTTTTGGAGCCACCTGAAGGATTCTAGCCCCACCTCATATTTGAAAAATTAATTTTTGATTCTAATATTATAACTTCTTTCTATTAAATTCTTTTTAACTATTTAAATTTATCTCTAACATCAAACAAATATCTATTTACTATAATAATATTCTTTGAAACCTTCCTTATACAAGTATTTAAAATTAAAGATAAAATATTTAAAATACCTTAAAATAAATATAAATATTTTAGCATATATCTTTTGACGAATTTATTTATAGATATATAGTGATTTTATTTTATAAAAAAATAAATTTAAAATATTTATAATTTTTAAAATTACTAAAAATAGATAATAAAGTATTTAATAGATATATTGAAATATTTCATAAACACTAAATTTACATACATGAAAAACAATAAAATATGAAGAATATAATATTTGATTAAAAAATTCTATACATTCAACGAGCAATAAATTACTTATATTAACATTTATATTATATTTTTATTTATTTATTAATATCCTATTTATACTGTCTATAAAATATCAAATTGTAGTCGTGCATAGTACGACGGGCTAGTTATATTATCTTCATCGTGAAGGATTGTGGGGTTACAAAATCTTATAAATTCTCAAATGGAGCCCCATATATTATATTTAATTTGTCGGTCCAACTAAGTTGTGCCATTTTTTTGCAATTTGTAATGAATAAAACCCAGCTCTATCAAGTTCTGTACTAATAGCATAAACATCATGTTCATGAACGTACATTGATTCACAATAAACTTACATATAGTACGTTCATGTTATGCTCATGAACGTAGATTGATTCACAATAAACTTATACATAGTACGTTTATGTTATATTTTGGACATGTATTTATGTAGGTTGATAGCGAGGAGAAGGAAAATGTGAAGGTGAAAATTGAAGCAGCATTTGCAACTCTAAGTGAATCTCAGAGTCCTATGAGCATTTGATTTTTGGGTTGTTTGATTGTTCCCCTTTAATCTCCACCAAAACAATAAATGATCAGTCATCTTTTGTCTTTGCAATGTCCTCTATTTTTTAGATGACTTATCATCTTGCTTATTTCTTTTCGTTACTCTTTTTTGTCGTATCTTTTTTTAGTGTATAAAAATTCACCTTTAATGTACTGATTGAATACTCTTCCCGATTCTCTTCTTCACCTTCCGCTTCAAGCTTTTTTTCAACCTAGAACCTGCAAAACAATGGACACATGGGCAGGATCCCCCTAATCCACCTCCGATGCCTAAGTCAAAAGAGCAGTTTTCGATTGAACGTCGAGGTAAAAACACATAACAAGCAAGCCGATCGAGCGAATATCAGCATGTTCAATGTGTTGAGCGAATATCAACATGTGTCCACCATTCATGGCGATCCCATGTATTTATAATGGAGGAAAGGGAGAGAGAATACCAAAAATTCTATCTCTAGGGTCGGCCGAGATGCCTTGAAACCCAAACAAGCGATATCTTGCCCCCTAATCCGTTAGGAAATTATAGCTTTTAATTAAGATAGACTCCTCCATCATAATGATAATAAAAGCCGTAATTTAATAAAGAAGGTTTAAGAAATACTTATAGAAAATACTTGTTAATATTTACCCACTCACAAATGCCCCACTTGAATGTTAGTTGCGTTAGAACACAACTTATATAAGACTCAAGTACTCCAAGACATATTCGAAGTGGTCATGCAGATTAGTCGACAGGCCCCCTTAGCGCATTCGTATATTAGTATATTAGTATATTAGTATATTAGTATATTCGTACATCAATGAGCGAATGTCATGGGATCCATACTCTCCCTTAAGCATATACAACTGCCGGATTTCAAGATACGGTCATTGGAACAAGTAAAACAGAGAGGAGGGAGGACAGAACGTTGAAAAAAGGTTCATGGCCAGGATTTTGTTTTGAAAATAAAAAACACAAAAAATGAGCTTGTTCCATTAGCCATTCTCAAAACCGACATCTATGCGAGGGGCTTCCAAAAGAACCCACTGTCGGCGTTCCACGATCGCAGCTATGTGGCCCGCGGTCGCGGTTGACAAACTCGCGGTCACGGATAATCCGCGGTCGCGGTTTGCTCTATGGGAAGAACTTCTTCAAAAATGGGCGACATCCCAAGTCCGAGGAATGACATTCCCATCAAGACTCTTCAACGAGTAGGCTCCCCGACCGTAAGTTGTAGTCACTTAACATGGTCCCTCCCAATTTGGGCCGAGCTTTGCCATCTACAAGGTCGTGTGCGCTTCCCATGAATTGTTGAAGTATAAGGTCACCGACTCGAAAAGTACGGTATCTCACGCGTTGGGCTACCACCGTTCGGCTGCCCATCAGTAGGAAGCGATCTGTATAGTTGTAGAGTCTCGGCGATCCTTGGCGAAGTCGAGGTGGTAGGATAGAGTGCCATTATTCTTGAGAACGAGCTTGGAATTCCAAACTACGACCTCCGGCGTGCATCCCGCATATGCCTTCTTGGATCTCGTACAATAGAGGCTCAATCTTGCTTGGGGGTACGCATCTCAAGTTTGGCCCGGATTAAGACTGGCGATGTACAATCTTTTCCGGCGATAGCCAAAATCTATGGGCCCTTAAGCGAACTTTCTAGGCCTCGGCGGTGTCCGAGGGCAGGGCGTTCTCATCAAAGTAAGGTATCAAGGGTGTTTGCCATCCAAGATCCTGCACAGTTTCGCTTCCTGCGACCGCGGCCTTTGTTGAGGCAATTTCTGCGATCGCGACTGCGGGCATTGTTGCTTGCGGTTTCTTTTGAGGCGCCGATTGTTGGACATCTAGAAACATCGACATGAATCGAAGTCTTGAGTGAGCTTCCCAAACAAGAAACCAATGTTACTAAGGCATTGTTTTGATTACGTGATCGTTGTCTAAGCTCATATTGCCCGAACTCTTCTAGCATAGCTTTCTCTTTCTCCATATATCTGAGCATCTTTGCCCCCTTGGCTTCATAATACCCCAACACTTGGTTCACTATCAGCTGCGGGTCGGATAAAACGAGTAGTCTGACGATTCCAAGACTATTTGCTGTTTCTAATCTGAGTATTAATGCTTCGTACTCAGTCTCATTGTTGGTTTTATCGAAGCCAAGGTGTATGGCGAGCTGAAGTACCTCTCCAACGGGTGAAGTAAGCACGAATCCAGCTCTGGACCCTTGATTGTTACTCGCGCCATCGATTTCAAGGATCCACTCCAGATTTATTATGTTCTGGGGAAGACCGCTATCGCGGTTTTGCAACCCATGACACCAGTCAACCGAGATGCGCCTTCTCTTTGGAGGCCATCCGCGACCGCGACCTCGTCAGCCGCGACCGCGATCAGGCCGGCCGCGATTGCAATTTGCTCAACTGGTTTCACCTCGCGATTCTAGAGGTCAACCGCGACCGTTGTTTCGCTTACCGCGCGCGGATCCGTTCGGTACGTGACTCGACTAAAGTCGTCGTGCCGAGATCAAAAATAAATTACCCTAAATTACAAACTAGTATAGCATGCAAGTAAGGGGTCGAACCTAAGAGAATCGGTATTCTGAATAATCAGCAAGGAACAAAACAGGGGTTTGAGAGTTTAAGCAAGTAAACAAATCTAAGTTTCAAATTAATAGAAGGAAAGCAGAGTTCATTCAATCAATTCCACCTTTTTAATCATTCGATCATTGATTCATCCACTTTTCTATAATTCCCAGGTTAATTCCAATCCTTATAAAAGATTTCCGCTTGTCCACGGTCCAAGCGGAATTATGATATGAACAAGAACGCTTAATTCAAATCATACAAAGTATTAAGGATAAAAGGATATCAAATCATGCAATCAAGCTACGAGTCTCATGCATAAAATAACAATCAAACACTCTTTCTCAATTCCAGTCCACGGTCCTGGAAAAGAGTTGTTTCAAGGATAAATAAGATTGCACAGACAACAATCAAACCTAATCCAAACAGTAGATCTAAGTCAATCAAACAAGTTGATCAGGCTTATAAAATCAAACGTAGATCATATAAATAAAAACAAGAGTTTTGATATTAACCAAATGATAGAAAAGTTACCACAATCTCACGAATTCAATAAAAAGGCTTCCTTGATCAAACAAATTCCAAGGAAGATTTGTTCTCCATAATAGAAAATACAAACTAGGTTAAAAATAAAAGTCTCCCAAAAGTATGCTCTCCCCTAGAGCTGAAACGAAACTAGGCTTAAATACTCGAAAACAATATCCGAAAATACTAAAGATATAAATATAAATAAAGATAGAATAAAACGAAATTCGGCCGCTGGAAAACCGCCACCCGCTAGCGCGGGTCCATAACCGCGAGCGCGGCCCCATCTTCCTCTCGGCGTCCCCGGAATCAACATCACCCGCGAGCGCGGGTCTCAACCCGCGGTCGCGGGTCTTTTGACATCATTCTGGTGTCAACTTCGGAGGTGGTTTTGACCCACTTAGAGTTGGAATTTGAACTCGCTGTAAAAACATGAATTGTATCTCTTCGAGTTAGCTTTCCAGTGATACCAAATTCAGCTTCATCCGATCACCGTAGCTCTCGAACGATGCGTCACAAGAAAATGGTGTCAAAATAACTCCAAATCATCACTTGTCTTCAAAACTCTTGCAATTTTTCAAATCGTGTCTTCGGTCTTCATATTACAATTATGCTCAAAACTAACCTAAACACACTCAAATCATGCCTAAAATACAAGAGTTAACCTATAGTAAACTAGAGCGTATCAAATTCGTCCATACTTAAACCTTGCTCGTCCTCGAGTAAGCTCAAAATAAATCTAACAATCAATCCTATCAAGGTTTACAGGATAGTACAAGGGAAGATAAAAATCACTCTCCTCACCAACCCGAACCCAAAATAGAGAAATAAAGAGCAACAACATAATAGCTCAAGCACACACCTCACCAGAATACAAATAAGATCAACTCTCAAGCTCTAAAAAAGTGTAGAGCAACCTAGGATCTACCCGACATCTAAAATGTAATCCCCAAACCCCAAAGTAGAATATGATCCTAAACACTCTGATTTTACCACTCATTCTACTTAGGCGCCCTTTCGGGTTTTCACCTAATCACTCATTTCATTTTTCTTTAGGTGTGATCACATATACTCACATCTCTTATAAACCTCTTATTACCCCAGCCTATTGCTGGTCCGGGTTACCTTCTTATTACCTGAGCCGCCCTTTCGGGTTTTCAGCTCATCCAAGGATTTATATGCCTTTTTTCTATTTTTATGGCTTTTTCGTTTTTTTTAATTTTTCTTTTCTTTTTCAAAATTTTCTCTATACAAAACATGGAATAAAAATCCCATAAAAATAACGAAAAAATAAACTGAAAAGCAACGATCTATGATAGGCGTAGCGAGTACTTCCTCCCCCATACTTAAATCCTTCATTGTCCTCAATGAAGTAAAGAGAAAGGAATTAAGCATAAAAGAGGAAAATCAGAAAGACTCACATACAAAAGATGATATGAACTCCCCGAATTGTAATGCACCAAACTCGGGAACAAACTGATCTTTTTGGGAACAAACCACGAGCGTCATCTTCACAACTCAGCAACCAGATCAACACCATAGGACGTCTCCAATGAGAATGAACTGGACTCCTCAAAATAATAAAAACTCTGACGACGGTAGCACCCCCATACTTGAACTATACCGCAAAGATGGTGTAGACGCGTACTCACTACAATGGGATGGAACTTGATAATAGTACCAAACAATTCCAATGAATTAGACATGGAAAGATATAAAAAAGTGGAGTGGTGGATGATGGTAGAATATGGAAGAACACTTTTTTTTCTTCTTTTTTTTCTCTCTAATTTATTTCGGGGGTTTCACCCGAAAGCCTTTTATTTCGGGGGTTTCACCCGAAAACCTTTTATTTTATTTTTTTTATTTTATTTTTTTTATTTTTCTACGAAAAACAGAAACTGGATTCCGTCAGGGCAGACCCGCGGTCGCGGGTCCAGCCGCGACCTTGGGTTGTGCTTTCTTCGAGATTTGAAAAATTGTACCTGCAAGTTAGCCCGACAAAACCAAAAACGAAACTAAAACTAAAACTAAACGAAAAAGACAAAAAGAAAAGAAAAGAAAAACTTACCTCTGGTTGCCTCCCGAGCAACGCCTTTGTTTAACGTCGTTGGCCCGACGTCTTTTATAGCTCAGAACGGGTCATCATCTATTTGAAACTGGACCTTTTTCCCTTCATGTGCCATGGATAATAGGCCCTTTGAAACATCAATTACGGCGCTCGCCGTCTTCATGAATGGACGACCCAACAGTAAAACTGGGTCGTATCTCCCCTTACCAATCTCCAGGACATAAAAGTCTGTCGGGAAAATTAAACCGTCCACCTGCACTAAAACATCTTCCACAAATCCTTTCGGATGCACATTAGAGTGGTCAATTAGTTCAATAGTAATATTAGAATCCTGTAATGGCCCTAAACCTAATCTCTCATATATGCTAAGTGCCATGACATTTATGGACACTCCTAAATCAAGCATAGAATGCTTAATTTTTGTCTCATCAATAGTAACGGGAACAGTGAACCTCCTTGGATCTCCATACTTCTTAGGCAATTGCCTTTGAAGCATGGAAGATACATTTTCTCTATTCTCAACAAGATTGATTTTCTGAACCTTCTCTTTTTCTTTTTGTTTCCTCTTAATAGTACATAATTCTTTCAGGAACTTAGCAAAACGAGGAATACTTTGAACAAGTTTAAGTAAAGGAACATTTACCTCACACTTGGAGAAGGTTTCGAAAATTTCCTTATCGTTGGCTGGCCTCCTGGTGTCCTTCAGTGCCTCAGGAAATGGTGGAGCTGGCTTTTGTGAAGCCATGGAAGGAAACGAAGGACGAACATAAGAATCAGATCCTGTCGGAGAGGGGACCCGCGAGCGCATGTAGGGACCCGCGGGCGCGGTTGGCAAACCGCAAGCGCGGTCAGGATCCGCTGTCGCGGGTTCTGGCTGACGCTCAGCTTCAACTTCGTCTTCTGTTGATCCGCGAGCGGGGCTGTTCTCTTGCGGACTCGGCTGGTTTCCGCTGGCTGGTATTTCGTTATTCAGCTCTTTCCCACTCCTCAATGCGATGGCACTCACATTCTCCCTCGGGTTAATGGTCTGAGATGGCAGTTTCCCCGAGTCTTTGGCTTTTAGACGATTCAGAATGGTTGCAATCTGACTTAATTGATTTTCAAGGCTTTTCACTGCTGCCTTGGTCTCTTGATTCTCCTTCATAAGTTGAGCTATAATAGCGGGATTTTCAGGAGGAACTTGGGGCCTTGGCACATAATTAGGCCTGGGAACATAGTTGGGCTGACCTCCTTGTTGTGGAAAAGGATGTTGAGGTTGTTGATTCCACCTAAAGTTAGGATGGTTTGCCCACCCCGGATTGTAGGTGTTTGAATAAGGGTCATTCCGGGGCCTTGGTTGATCATAGTTCCCTATAGCGTTGACATCAGCTGCTGACTCTTGCATGATAGGGCATGCATCAGAAGGATGGCCTGTTTCACCACAGATTCCACAAGCCCTTGAACTTGAAGCTCCATTACCCACCAACAGTTACTTCATCATAGCCTTTAACTCCCTTACTTCAGCATTCAGGGAGTCATTCACAGAATTTACAGACCTACTGTTGGACCTCTTTCTTTGATTTCTGCATTGCTCAGCTAGAGTCTCCAACTTATCAAACGCTTGCCTTGGGCTGAGATTTTCATAAGAACCTCCACAAGACGCATTCATCAGGCGCCTATCAGCATCACAGAGCCCCTCAATAATATAACAGATCAGATCTTTATCAGAATAACCATGGTAGGGACAGCTGGCTATGAGCCTCTTGTGACACTCATAATATTCATATAGATTCTCATCATCACCCTGCTCCAAACTGCTCAGATGCTTCTTAATTGATGTTTGCTTGGCAGCAAGGAAGTAATTCTCTAGAAAAGCACCCTTCATCTGAGCCCATGTAGTAATCGTCTCAGGTGCTAAGTATAGATACCATTCCTTAGCTGCGTCAGCTAAAGAAAATTGGAAAGCCCTCAACATCAGCTGATCTTCAGTCACATCGGCCGGCTTCATTCCCAGACAGACAAAATGGAACTCTGCAAGGTGTTTGTTCGGATCCTCCCCACTCAATCCATGGAACTTAGGCAAATAATGGAGAAGACCAGATTTAAGCTCAAATTTCACTCCTTCCCCTAGGGCGGGAAATTGAAGACCAAGCTATTGTTGCTGTAGATTAGGCGCAGTCAGTTGCCTAATAGTACGATCTGCCATGGTTACGAACTGTTCTTCAACCTTTGAATTAGATGATGAGGAAGAAGATGAAATTGGATCAAACTGAATGCCTAGCACTTGAGCTTGAACTTGACGTCCCAACTCTCTCAGAGTCTTGTTAATTTCTGGATCAAAAGGAACAATAGGCGAATTATCAGTAGAACGGGTAAGAACCATAAGATAGGTTCTTACCAGATTCAGGGGTTCTGGACGAACCGAACCGCGAGCGCGGTTTTAAAACGAGGGCGTGGGTCAGGCTGCGGGCGCGGGCTCCAAGCCGCGAGCGCGGGTCGTTAGAAACGCCAATTTATCAGAAAAGTAAAACCAATTCCCCGGCAACGGCGCCAAAATTTGACTCGACTAAAGTCGTTCTGCCGAGATAAAAAATAAATTACCCTAAATTACAAACTAGTATAGCAAGCAAGTAAGGGGTCAAACCCAAGAGAATCGGTATTCTGAACAATCAGCAAGGAACAAAACAGGGGTTTGAGAGTTTAAGCAAGTAAACAAATCTAAGTTTCAAATTAATAGAAGGAAAGCAGAGTTCATTCAATCAATTCCACCTTTTTAATCATTCGATCATTGATTCATCCACTTTTCTATAATTCCCAGGTTAATTCCAATCCTTATAAAAGATTTCCGCTTGTCCACGGTCCAAGCGGAATTATGATATGAACAAGAACGCTTAATTCAATTTATGCAAAGTATTAAGAATAAAAGGATATCAAATCATGCATTCAAGCTACGAGTCTCATGCATAAAATAACAATCAAACACTCTTTCTCAATTCCAGTCCACGTACCTGGAAAAGAGTTGTTTCAAGGATAAATAAGATTGCACAGACAACAATCAAACCTAATCCAAACAGTAGATCTAAGTCAATCAAACAAGTTGATGAGGCTTATAAAATCAAACATAGATCATATAAATAAAAACAAGAGTTTTGATATTAACTAAAGGATAGAAACGTTACCAGAATCTCACGAATTCAATAAAAAGGCTTCCTTGATCAAACAAACTCCAAGGAACATTAGTTCTCCATAATAGAAAATAAAAACTAGGTTAAAAATAAAAGTCTCCCAAAAGTATGCTCTCTCCTAGAGCTGAAACGAAACTAGGCTTAAATACTCGAAAACAATATCCGAAAATACTAAGCATATAAATATAAATAAAGATAGAATAAAACAAAAGTCGGTCGCTGGAAAACTGCCACCCGCGAGCGCGGGTTCATAACCGCGAGCACGGCTCCATCTTCCTCTCGGCGTCCGCGGAATCAACATCACCCGCGAGCGCGGGTCTCAACCCGCGGTCGCGGGTCTTTTGACAACATTCTGGTGTCAACTTCGGAGGTGGTTTTGACCCAGTTAGAATTGGAATTTGAACTCGCTGTAAAAACATGAATTGTAGCTCTTCGAGTTATCTTTCCAGTGATACCAAATTCAGCTTCATCCGATCACCGTAGCTCCCGAACGATGCGTCACAAGAAAATGGTGTCAAAATAACTCCAAATCATCACTTGTCTTCAAAACTCTTGCAATTTTTCAAATCGTGTCTTCAGTCTTCAAATTACAATTATGCTTAAAACTAACCTAAACACACTCAAATCATGCCTAAAATACAAGAGTTAACCTATATTAAACTAGAGCGTATCAGTACGCAGGAGAACTCGACAACGAAATTCGCCAACACTTGTCCCCTTATGGCGGTTCAAGAGACGTACTCGATGTCGTATTGCCCCAACTCCACAAACCATTTTGCGACCCGTCCCATGAGATCCGAGCTTGCGAGGAGCGCTCGAATAGGATAGGCCGCAATGACTTGGAGTTGGTGCTCTTGAAAGTAGTGGTTGAGCTTGCGAGATACTGTGATCAAAGCTAGCAAAAACTGCTCCATGGGCGAGTATCTTGCTTCGGCGTCGAGCAACGTCTTGCTGGTGTAGTAGATCAGTTTTTTTATTCCCGCTTTGCTCCGTAATCAAGACGGCACTAACTGCTTGAGAGGACACGGCTAAGTAAATCTTCAAGGTGTCCCCTTTATCAGGCACGATCAAGATTAGAGGAGATTGCAAATATGCTTTCCACACTTGGCGCTTGCAATTGGTCATGCCCTTGCGAGCCTTGATTGATTTTGGATCTATGCATCATTGAATCCTATAGATGGTCGAGCTAATCGGGATCCGACTGCATAATATTACGACCCTTGATACCGTCGCTTGACTCGGGCCCCCGCCGACTCGTGTGTTGTACGACCACAATTGCGGGAGATGCCGAGTCACGACATTTGTCGTCTTCAAGCAAGGCGTTCGATCCTCTGAGCGAATATCAGAGTTTCACGTGATCTCTCTATGGGCCGCGGTTGTGGTTCTTTGGGCCGCGATTGCGGTTCTGGTCACAGAGAGCACTGCACGCGATTTCGCTTTGTATGTTTGCTTCGGGACCACGAAAGGCCGCTTTTTGCTCTTCAGGGATTGAATCCAACACCATAACTGCGTGGATCAATTTCTCGTTCCCTTCTGTATAATTCTCTAGTTGGTCGATCTTTGGAAACGGAAACAAGTCCTTTGGACATGCTTTGTTGAGATCGGTAAAGCCCACGCAGACTTTCCAATCTCCAGTCTTTTTCTTGACTACAACGGTATTCGCCAACCAGGTAGGGTATCACACCTCTCGAATGGCGTTGGCCTCTTGCAGTTTCACTTCTCTAGTTCTGATTTCGTCCAAAACCGAATTATTTCAATTTAGACCAAAATATTTAATTAAAATTAAGTCTGATATAAACTTCATAAACTTTGGTGTGTGTTTGGATTTCCTTCAATTGAAAAACTTAAAATATTAAATTCAAACTAATTATGTTATTTGATCAAGAGATGTTTATTTATTTGTTAGTGAATAGTTTAACTATATTTTTTATTATTATGTGAATATATGTACTTTAAATTATTTTTTATATGACTTGTTTTTAATAGTATTTGTTCAACCGGTCCATAATTAAGTTTTCTTGTTTGGATGAAAGTAGACGAAAAACAATAAATGTATTTTGGTCTTTACTAAATTTAATTAGAAATTTGCGAATAACCACCCATTATATAGACGTATTTGCGAGAAACCACCATCTACTAGCGTAATTATATTAAACCACCCATTAAATAAGTTTTTGTTGCAATTAACCACCCTTCCATCAGCTTTGTCTAATATATTAGCCGTTAAAATCTACGTTTTTACCATTTTACCCTTTTTTTAAATTACCCAAGTTACCATGCTTTGGTTACCCCTTTTACCGACTTCTCTCCCTCTCTCTCTTCCATTAACGCTAAATTCAAGCTCATCCACCTCATTTTACACTCTCCTCCTGCGGAATCGCCTATTTAATGTTTAAATCGAATGTGGTACTCTTCGATCTAGCCACCGCAAATGCCTTTAACCTCCCCATCTCCCCAATTTCAAGTTCGCTTGCAGCGCTGCGCATGGATTCTTCACAATTTAACCTTAAATCTCCTTCCCGTTCATGTTCGAGGAATTCGACGATCATCACTATATCTCCTTCCCGTTCATGTCTTTGGCCTCCTCATTCGTGAAGCTCTGGCTACACTCGAGCGCACATCACACTTTCGAATTGAGCCCTAGCGCACATATCAAAGCACAAAGCAACATCACGAGTATAATCACCATGTTTGTGTCGAAATTGGTGCCACCGAATCCCACCAGATTATTATTCGCCGCATCATTCGCAAGTGGCACCGCCGATTCTAGCAGGTGATGACTTGCCTTCACCATTTGTTTCTTAGGGTTTAACTTAATGGAAACTGGAGAAACTAAAAACTGAGCTCCATACCAAACGACCTCTATCTTTTGGGATTTTACCCTATTTTGGATTAGGAGAGTGAAAAATACTTGTGGTTATTTGTTTATTTTAAGTGTTATGTGATGAGGATTTCTACAAATATAATGGGAAAAAGAAGAGATGGAGATGGTAATGGCAACTTCTTGGATAAAATGTGCATTGTCAATTATCCATATTTTGGGTTTTTTAGGACTCTATTTTGATTTTAAATACTTATTTTATGAGAAAATTGGAATAAAAGAAACTTACTCTAAGGGGTCACTTTTGATCATAATCAAGGATGACTTGTTTGTTGGATCAATATGCGTTAGTAAGAGCTTGGGAACTAGCGGTTAGGTTGTTCCCAAGACAGCAGAAGTAAAGTATCGCAAGTAATACGGAAAGTAAAAGACACAGTTCCTTTATAGAGGAACCCCACGACAACCAACTAGTTGTGCGAGCAAACCTCTACCTTCGCTTGGAGGATTTTGAACGATCTACTTGTTTTATTGATTGTTCCCTAGTTACAACAAGCAAGACTTACACTTCTCTGTTCGTAGCAGTTCTTCCTCACTCTAGCAACACTAGCAAGTCTTCTCAACCTAGTTCCTAAGCGAACAACTCAACTAAACATAAGCTAAATCGAACCTTACACCTTGAGCTCACTGTCACTGTTCCCTTACTCCTGGGAACTTGTATTCGCCGTCGCCGAGATCGAACACTCGTCGCCGGGGACTTCTCTTCACTTTTCTCAATGTCTCTCTTACTTCTTTGTATGAGGATATGCATTTTGGGAGAAGTGCTTATTCCAAGCACTATTCATTTGCCTTTATACTCATTTGAACTTGAGCTGAAATATTCATTTCATGTTGTCCAAAATTCCCTTTGTCTTGCATGCCAAGTTTGCAATCTTCACACGTGACTTGATTTGAACTTAGTCAACTTCAAATGTCAATCGGACCGTTGGATCACTCGTCCCAGTCTGTTCCTTAGACTGTGCATTCGTTTTGTCCAAGACAGAATCCCGCAATTTGCGCTGCACTGTCTGTCGTCACATGTGAGTTCCCATATGTAGGGAACGACTCTCTTCAGAGTTCCCTTGAGTTCCTTTTGTGTTCCCTTCTAGAGAGTCTTTGATAAACCTGGAGTTCCTTTGAAATACTTGAATGTAAACGTTAGTTCCCACATGGTATTTGTCATTATCAAAACTGGAGACAACATCGTTGTTCGGATGTTTGGAACTAGAGTTCCAAACACCGTCCCAACAATTTCCCCCTTTTTGATGATGACAAACCCATTACAAAATAAGCAAGTATTTCAATGTGTGAAAGATCATGATATGCATCTGAGTTCCTAAGTATGGGCCTTGGGAGCCACTTCTATGAAACATTAAGTCCCTACTTAGCATATTATGCGTTAGTTCCCCCTCAGCCATAGCATATTATGTGATAACCCTTAAAAGACTCATCTCACACATTTTGTCCTTCCCCCTTTTGGCATCGTTGAAAACATAAAGCATAATAACGAGGATAGGAACACGCAATCATACTAAAGGCCATTATATTACTTAAGCAAAAAGTGTACAACATTGAAACTTGTTACAATTTTGAGGGAAAAGATAAAGCTAGGGGAACAGAAGGGTAAGATCACGGGGCCTTGGGAATGAGATTATCACGAAGCTGCGTCATGATGGACAAGATGTTCTCGAGAGTGGCAGCGATGTGCACACTTGATTGTTCCCAACACTGGAGCCTTCACCAGAGGGCAGGGTCCCTTGATGTTGATCCTCGGATTGTTCAGAGTGACGCATCTTCTAAACCACTGACAGGTCCAGAAGATGGCTTGTACAAAAAATCAAAATCAAATTCCATGGGCACACATTAGCCAAACCCTTCTTATAAAAATCAAAATCAAATTCCGAACAAAAAAGATTTTTGTATTTGGTCAGAAAAATTGTTATTGAAAATGGCTTGTACAAAAAAAACATAATAGCAGTGGGCTAAAATCACGCATATGATGCTCAGGCCCATTTATCCCTTTTTGATAAGCCAGCACATTGTGGTAAGAAGTAACAAAAAAGATGTTCTCACATTATAATTCAACAATCCTATAAAATAGATCCTTTTTAAATTTTCTAACAAGGAAGCCAGAGACTCTGTTTGGAACAAAAGGCCCTACCTTGTCCAGGGAAAACTTGTTGCCCTTCTTCCCTTTTATCCTGAGTTCAATCCTATTTCTGATGAAGTGTTAAGAGCTGATATCTGGGCTCGTATCCCATCTTTTCCTTATTACCTTTACACTCCTTCTACCCTTGACCTTATTCTGAGAGACAACCTTATTGGGCACTTTGTTAGGGTTGATGAGGTATCTAATGCAAAAAAAGATGAAGTTTTGTAGGGTTCTTGTTAATGTTGATATTACATCTCCTCTCAAGGGTAGTGTCAAAATTCAAACCCATGTAAACACTGTGTTGACTCTCAAGGTGTGGTATGAGACTGTCTCTTCTGGTTGTGGCTGTTGTGGGGAGGGTTCTCATTCCTTTCATGAGTGTCCTCTCAACAATATTCAGCCTAGAAGCTGCAAGCTCACTATTCTTGAAAATCCTGCTGAAGCTGAACTCATTAACCAAACCTATATTAGGCTGTATGGGGATGTCTCCATTAGACCTTTTGTTCAGAGAATTCCTAATGGTCCTACTTTTGTGAGGTCAAATGTTGTTGCTCCTCTGTTTGCTACAAACCAAGCTTCTAGTGGCCATGTTGTATCTGTTGGTTTGCCCTCTGTTGGGAGGAATCTTCCTGAGTTGAACCCTGTGTAGACTATGCCTCCTTATAACCCTCTCATAACCTTAGACTTCTATTCCTCCATGGATCCAAGTGTGTTCTCTGACCCTGCTGTGCTGTTGAATGCTAGAGAGCAAGTTGCTCTGGCACTTGCAAACCTGAATGTCCCGATCCCTGAGACTATGATGATCCCTCCCTACCTCTGTGCTTCTCCCTTGGTGACTGGTGGAATGACTATGCCTAGTGCTTCTCATTCTGTTTCTCAGCTTGCCTACTTGGGATTGACTGGTACGGACCCAGGGACTGAGTCCTCTAACACTCTCTTGAGAAACCAAATAGATGTTGTTGATATTAGGTGTGCTGGTGAGAGCACCTCTGACTCTTCCAAACGTAAGGACACTGAGGTTGTCAAAGATCTTGCTGAAGCTTCTTCTGTCTCAAAGAAACCTAAAAAGACTCGAGGCAAAAAGCAAGCCACTTAATGATTAGTGCTCCCCTTATGACTGGTCCTGCTTTGTGTAAAATAACTTATGAATCAGGCCTGCTAGTTTGTTTTATGTTCCACCTGTTTGTTGCACCTTTGATGTATTTCCTGTTTTTTCCTTGCTGTTGTGGTTTATTGGGCTTTGGCTTCTTCATGTTGCCTCCTTTTGATATCTGTAATGCCCTTTGTAGCTCCACTTTGATGGATGTTTGTTGTATCAACCTCATATGTATAATATTATGCTTCTTTGATCTTTACTTCTGGTTGTCAGCTTACTCTTGTTTTACTTTTACTAAATTTGGTTGCCACTACAGTTCTCTCTACCATATCATTCATAGCTATTACTGTTGCTCATGGGTTAAGTTTTATCCTTTTGGTTTTATTTGTATGACTTATTGCTTTCTTCAATTTGTTTGGATTTTGTGCAGGCTTGCTAGCTGGTGCTCCTTTCCAAATACTCTTTGCTGTATTTGTTCCTTTTCTTTTAATCTTATCTTCTCCTTTGTTAGAGTTCATCAATTTGAAACTAGTTTTGAGGCTTTGCGGTTGTTTGCCTTTTCAGTTTCTTTTGGTGTTAATGGTATGCCCTTGTTGAAAGTTTGGTGCTCTATTTTAGTGAAGTTTTGGATTGTCTCAACCTGCTCTTATCTTCTTCTTATTAATCCTGTGCAACTTTTACTTAATAAAATCACTCTAAAGTCAAGGTCTAATGGCTTATCTTTTGATTTTTATTTTCTAACTGCTTATTCCTTTAAAACTTACTGGTTTATTCATTGTGTAGTGCTCTTATACAAGCTGTTTGGCTCGTGCGTCTCTGGCAATTTCACCGCAATTTTACTTATTTTTTTTATCAATCTTTTCCTTTTGCTTCATCCTAGGCTTCTTGTAAACCTTTGTATTTGTTGGTTCTTATCTTTTCATAGTTGGATTTTGTTGTGTATCAGATTTATTTGGCTTCTTAATCTTTATAGCAGCTTCGGTTGTAATTCTTTTTGTTCTTTAGCTACTCCCTTGTGTGTATGGTATTATGCAAGGACTTTAACTTTTTTGATTATCTTATCTCTTTTGATGAATAATGTAATGATTCATACTTGCTTGATATGTGTTCTGTTTTATAAACAAGTTTTTTGTTGAATATAGGTTATTGGAACATAAGAGGTATTCGTAGGCCTTACTTCTGGGAGGAAGTTGGGTTCATAAGAAAGTTTAATCTATAACTATATATTAAAACTATCCCTTTTCGAGCCACCAGAACGATTCTGGCCCCACCTCATATTTACAAAATTAATTTTTATATTTAATATTTTAACTTTTTTCTATTAAATTCTTCTTTAACTATTTAAATCTATCTTTAACATCAAACAAAGATTTATTTAGTATAACAATATCTTTTGAAAACTTCCTTATACAAGTATTTAAAATTAAAGATAAAATATTTTAAAATAAATATAAATCTTTTAGAATATATCTTTTGATGAATTTATTTATAGATATATAGTGATTTTTTATAGATAAATATTTGTAATTTTTAATATTAATAAAAATAGATAATAAAATATTTAATAGATATATTGAAATGTTTGATAATCTCTAAATTTACCTACATGAAAAGTAATAAAATATGAAAAATATAATATTTGATTAAAAAATTATACATTCTATGAGCAACAATTTACTTATATTATATTTTATATTATATTTTTATTTATTTATTAATATCCTATTCATAATGTCTATAAAAATCTCGAATCTTAGTCGTACATGGTACGATGGGTATAGCTAGTAAACTTAATTTTCTTTGCCTAGCGGAAACTAAAACTGACTCTGACCCTGTCGTTTCGATTATTCGAAAAGCTAGATTCCATAAAGTTATTTCATCTCCTTCTATTGGTACTAAAGGTGGGATTTGGTTACTTATTTCTGAAAATAATGATACTCAAAAATGTGTATTTATTCATCAATCTAATAATCTTATAATTATGCAATATAATTACCGCCACCAGACTTTCCTAATGATATTTGTTTATGCCCCCTCTCGAGAAGACCAAAAATTCCTATTCTGGAACTTAATCTCTGAAACCATTAATTGTTTCCAATTACCTTTTTTTTTAATTGGTGATCTAAATGAAATTTCCTCTCCTAATGATAAACTTGGAGGTTCTACTCCGTTATTAAGTCGCTTTAATATACTTTTAAACTTTACGAATGAGTTTGGACTTGTTGATTTAAAAACTACTGGCTTCCCTTTCACTTGGAGAAAACGGTCTGGTCCTTTGGATAATATTTTCGAGAAATTAGATCGTGTGTTATGTCATCAAACCTTAACTACTTTATTTCCTTCTCTTGTAGTTCATCACCATCCTTTCACTACTTCTGATCATTGTCTTATTACCTTCTCCCTTGGATCTACAAATTCATTTCGGAAAATTCCTTTTTGGTTTGAAAATGCTTGGATGTCTGATTCTTCATTCATCCCGTTAGTTTCTAAAGTATGGAGTTATCATATGTCAGGTTCCTTTATGTTTCGCATGTCTATGAAGTTAAATCTTTTAAAGAAATATTCAAAGGTATGTGCTAAACATCATACAAATAATAATTTTGAACAATTAAAAATCTCGGAAAATCAGCTCCAAAACCACCAGTCAGATTTATTACTTGATCCCCTTAATCCTACCGTTATTTTGCGGCTTCAATCACATTTAAATAAATATAATGCTCTGCTAGATTTCCAGCATAACTTTCGGAAACAACGTGCCAAGGTGACTCATCTACAAAATGTAGATAGAAATACCAAATATTTTCAATCAATCACTAAAATTCATTCTTATAAACAGAGAATTATTTCTTTCCAAACACATGAGGGTGTTGTTATTTTTTTATCATTGTTTGATTTCGCAGAACATCACTGAAGAATTTAGTCATAGATTTTTGATTAACCCTTCCTGTTCTATCCTTCCGGCTGATCTTGATATCATTCCAAATTTAATATCTACAACTGATAATCTTATGCTTATTAAATCTCCTTCGGCTGCAGAAATAAAGTTTGCAACTTTTGATCTTGCTCCGAATAAAACTCCGGGTCCGGATGGCTTTCCAACAGATTTTTTCCAAAAATTTTGGAATATTGTGGGTAATTTTGTTATTTTAGCGGTACACGCTTTCTTCCATTCTGGACATATGCTTCGTTCTGTTAATAAATCCTTTGTTACTCTTATTCCTAAAATAGATGCTCCTTTAACTATTAACCATTTTCGTCCTATTAGCCTTTGTAACACCATTTATAAAATTATTACTAAAGTTTTACCCTTCCGTTTGGGAACGTTTCTTCCTTCTCTTATCCATCCGCTTCAGGGGGCGTTTGTTAAAGGAAGACTTATCCAGGATTACATCCTTATAGCACATGAAATTTTTCACTCCTTTCATAGAAAGAAAAAAGGGAAAAAAGGCTGGATGGCCATTAAATTAGATATGGAAAAAGCTTATGACAAACTTGATTGGAACTTTATTAAATTAATTCTTTTAAAATTTGGGTTCCATTCTAAATGGGTTAGTCTCATTATGACTTGCATTTCCACTTCCTCTTCTTCTGTCCTTGTTAATAATGAACCTGGGGTTGAGTTCTCGCCTCAGTGCGGTATTAGACAGGGGGATCCAATTGCACCTTTTATTTTTAACATTGCTATGGAATATCTGGCACGTACACTGCAATTTCAGTCTACTCTCGACTCTAAGTTTGTTGGTATACAATTAGTTAAGAATGGTACGTGTTTACCCTTTCTTAGTTTTGCTGATGATACTCTAATTTTTGCAAATGCTTCTCATGCAAACATCAATTACATTAAAAGCTTTTTAGATAATTTTTCGAGAATTTCGGGTCTTTCGATTAATTACCATAAGAGCAGCTTTCAGGTTTCGGAAAACATCCCTAGAACTTCGGCTCTTTCTCTTGCTTCTGTGTTAAATATTCAGATTACTACGTCTATGGAAAAATATCTGGGAATTCCGATCCTTAAAGGGAGGGTACAAAATTCTGTCTTTTTAGAATCTATTACTAAACTTAAAAGACAATTATCTCAATGGAAAGCGAATTCTATTTCTCAAGCTGGAAGGACTGTCCTTATTCAGTCTAATCTGCTTGGCCAAGTTAACTATTTAATGCAAAACTTCCTTCTTCCTAAGGGAATCTTGAGTGATATTGATAAAGTAAATAAATCATTTTTTTGGAACAAATTTCAACCAAACCACCATCCTCTTATTAGCTGGGATAAGGTGTGTTCTCCTAAAGAGTCTTGGGAAATGGGTCTTCGTTCTGCTGAGAATAATAATCTGTCTCTTCAAATGAAACTTCTTTGGAAAATTTTGTCCTCTCCCCATAATTATTGGGTTCGAATCATTTCGGAAAAATATCTCGGAACTGCTTCACTTTTTCAATATCAGAAGAAAAATTGTTCTTGGCAATTTGGAAGACTAATGAATCTCAGGGATAAATTTTCGAAAGGTATTCTGTGGAGTATTGGAAATGGCCAGTCTGTTAATTTCTAGACACACCCTTGGATTCCAAATATTGATTTATTTCCTTACTTTGATAATATTAATATTAAGTTAAAAGTCTCTTCTTTTATAACATCTTATCATTCCTGGGATTATGATAAATTACATTTAATTCTCCCGGATTTTTTAGTTGATTTAATTTCAGATATTAGAATTCTCATTTCTCCTTCTTTGGATAGATTAGTCTGGCTTCCTTTTTCTGATGGAGATTTTTCTGTCCACTCAACGTCTTCTATGCTTAACTCTTCCCATCCTAAGTTTGCTTTTGACTTTTCTTGGATTTGGAAATCTTCTCTTCCACCTAAAAAAAAAATTTCTTTTGGAAAGCTTGTGCAGATTGTCTCCCAACTACAGATCGTCTGAATAGGCATTTCAATTGTGTTTTTAGTACTTGCTCCTTAAGTGACTCTGAAGATGAGAGTCTGAATCATTTATTTTTTAAGTCTCCTTTTAGCCTTAAAATGATTTCGAAATTAGAGGCTTTGCTTAATGTCACCTTCTATATTTCAAATTCTGATAATTTCTCTGACAATTTGTTGTCTACTTTTAAATCAAATAATGTTCTTTGTTTCTTATGGTGGTTTATTTGGGGCCATAGAAATTTAAAAATTTTTAATCCGATCAAGCTTATGACCATGCTTCCTCCTTGTGATTTGGCTTTTTCACAACATCTCCAATGGGTTTCTTCTCAGGGTCCTCCCGCTCGTAAAGACAAATCTCGTCCTAAAAGGATCAATAATAGTGTTTGGAAGAAACCCCCATTTAACTCTTTAAAACTAAATTTTGATGCTTCTAAACGTTTGAATAATTCCACTTATACAGGTTTCTTAATCCGTGATCATAATAGCAAAATCCTGTCCTTTGACAGAAAACACATTTGCTCTGTTTCTGTTCTGCAGGCTGAGGCCCTTGCCTTGCTTGATGGTCTTAAAAGTGCGGTCCTGTTAAAACCGTCTCGTCTGATTATTGAGGGCGATAACTTGATGCTTATTACTTCTTTGAAAAACATTTGGAAAGTTCCTTGGGAAATACAAACTATTGTAAATGACATCAGTCATTTTGCTGCTTTTATTCCCTGTGTGGTGTTTTTTCATTGTTTCAGGGAGTGTAATTCGGCGGCGGATTTCATCGCCAGAAGGTGTTTAGTTTTTTCGGAGCTTAGTTTTGCTATTTCTCATTTTGTTTCCGGGATCGTTGTTTGATCCTTTGGATTTTTCTAGTTTCAATGTTTGGGTCCAGACTCATCCTCTGTTATTTGACTTTCTAAAGATCATCCGCTGTGATGATTTAGGGTGGCCTTGTAATATACGGGCATTCTAGTGTTGGCTTTGTAATGAACTAGTAGCTCATTTCTTCAAAAAAAAACAATCCTATAAAATATAAACATTGAGTTTTAAGACATGTTTTCACTTCTTCATTGGCTTTCTCATAATTTACTCTCATTTTTCAGGTTTATATGAATTATATAATTTTAATTTTATTTGTATTTGTACAATGATATATATAAATATCATCAATGATACTATTCGGTTTTGGCCATTGAAAAAAGTGTTGGTGACAATTAAATGGGTCAAGACCTGTCAATTGAGTCGGGTCGGGCAGGTTCGGGTTCGGTCATTTCATGTTCGGTTTAAAACGGGTTCGGTTTTGTTATGGGTCGTGGGTCCATCGGGTCGGGTTTTAGCGGGTTTTCAGCCGGATCGGGTTGACCAACAGGTCTAAAATATCCTTTTTTATGATTATTAAAATCAATTTTTAATTAAATAATAATTTTTAATTATAATATATTTTTTTATTTATTTTAATAATAAATATATTATAAATTTCAAAATAAAATTTAAAAATTCTATAAATATACTAAATCGGTCAACCCAACGGGTTTCGGGTTCAAATTTTCGAGTCTTGACCCTAAAATTATCGGACGGTTCGGGTCGGGTTAGCGGATTAGTTCAGCTTTTGACAGCTCTATCGTGGCAAACAAATAAATGAATTATTGTGTAACATGAATTATTTTATGTTACCCTAATTTCATGTTGTGTTCCAGTAAACTAATTCTATTCTATATGATCATGTTGCCACACTTCTTTTGTTACAATAAATGATTTTTTTTGTTTGGTCTACTTTCGTGTTATATTAATTCATCTTGACTTATTTTTTTAGGGGTGGGCATCGGTCTAAATCCGGACCAAATCGAACCGGGGCCGATTTCCCTAAATCTTTGGACCGAGGACCGGACCGGAATTTCATGGTCCGGTCTCCGTCCTTGTCCGGTCCAATCCGATCTACTTTCGGACCGGTTTTGGACCGAGATATTATTATTTTTTAGATTAATCTTTTTAAAGAATAAACTTATTTTTTATAAAAAAATTAGGTTTTTATTGAGAAAGAGTATATATTATTTATGAAAAAATATAATATTATGAAGTATATAAGTGAAACTTAAATAGTAAAAAATAAATTTTATAAGATCAGAAATATTATTTATATATATAAATTTATATTTATATTTAAAAAAAGTCGGCCCGGACCGAAACTGGACCGGATCCGAAAGTTTAAAGTTCATGGATCGAGGACTGGACCGGTATACTCTTGGTCCGGTCTCGGTCCGGAAATTGCCCACCCCTAATTTTTTGTGTTACAATAGCGGGGCCGACCTCATCGTAAAACATGCGTTCTCCTGACTTCCACAAAGACCTCCAGACCTCTAGTGTCTCATCCGTCAAGATATTCTATGGCGATCCCATATCCAATTGAATGGGTTCTCCCTAATCTCTTTCCTTATTAAACAAAAAATTCTTTTAATACAATAAATAATTTTTCGTTTAAGCTAATTTCATGTTATAGTTCATGTATACTTACTTTTTGTAACAACAACAAAAATTTAGTGTATTCTTGTCATATTAATACATGTTCAACTAGTTTTCTTGTTACAATAAATTATTTTGTGTATAAATTCAGAATAGTCTAATTTATTATCACAATGTTTCGTTATGGTTATCTAAAATTAGGCAAGTCATCATAAAATCTATAACTATATATTAAAGACTTAAAGTTATACCTTTTCGAGCCACCAGAACGATTCTGATCTCACTTCATACTTAAAAAAATAATATCAATTTCTATTATTATAACTTCTTTTTATTAAATTCTTTTTTAACTATTTAAATTTATCTCTAACATCAAACAAATATCTATTTAGTATAACAATAACAATATCTTTTGAAAACTACCTTATACATATATCGTTTAGCATATATCTTTTGACGAATTTATTTATAGATATATATATTGATTTTCTATTATAATAAAAATTAATGATATATAAGTATAATGTTTAAAATTAATAAAAATAGATAATAAAATATTTAATAGATATATTGAAATATTTGATAATCTCTAAATTTACATACATGTAAAGTAATAAAATAGGAATAATATAATATTTAATCTTATCTAATCTTTACTTTATCGAACCACAAAATGTGTTTGGTCCCATATTAAATTAAATTAATTAAATTTAAATATTTTATATAATTAAATTATCTTTATCTTTCATACTTTATTTTATCTTATTTATTAAGTTTATTATTATTTTTAAAATTCTTATCTCTTCCGTATTTAAATATATAAATTTTTTATTCATATTTTATCTTCATTTTTTTAATTAAATATATATGAAATATCATCATTCATCAACGAAAAAGAGAAATATAATTATTTTATCTTAATAATATATCTTCATTCTCAACATTAAATTTAATCATTTTTATTGATTAAAAAATTATACATTCTACGAGCATAAATTACTTATATTAAATTTATATTATTTATTTATTTATTAATATCCTATTTATAATGTCTATAAATTAATGGATCGTAGTCGTACATGGTACGACGGGTACAACTAGTTATACACTAAAAACTTACACTAGAAAAATGACGATTCATGTTTTGAGGCGAAGTGCTAATTTCTTTTAACATAATTTGGTGTTACCTAATTTCATGTACTCTTATTTCTTATCACCCCATTTCTTGTTACCTAATTTCTTATGATACAATAAATAATTTTTCGTTCAAGCTAATTTCGTGTTATAGTTCCATGTTACTTGCTTTTTGTTACATAGAAAAATCTAGTGTATTCTTGTCATATCAGTACATGTTCAACTAGTTTTCTTGTTACAATAAACTATTTCATATTATAATTTAGAATACACTAATTTATATTACAAGGTTTCGTTATGGTTGTCTAAAATTAAGAATAAAATCTATTATATATATAAAAGCAATAAGGTTTGGAGCCTCCACGTTGCGCCACATCAGCTTTTTTCACATGTCGTTCTATTATTATTCCACATAGGATTTTGCCACATGTCATTTAATCCTTGCTCCATAAAAGTTTTATATTAATTATTCTTTCCACTTCATATTCCACATGGCCAATTTTTTCCACCTAATTAAAATTTATTTATTTCCTATATTTAGATAATATCATAATTTTTGGTAGGAGATAATATCTTAACTAAAAGAATTTAACTAATGGTTGAATTTTTTCTTTATAAGCGAATAAAATATATATGCTTAATCTTTTTAACATTTTAGTTGTTTTTTTCTCTCTATTATATTAAAATATAGATATACTCAAATACATATATTATTATTAAATTATCAAGTCAAAGTTTTTTTTAACCTATATATTTTTTTTCCATTATGATATTTAGATAGGATCGAATCTTTTTGTTGGCAAATCTTTAAATTTCAATTATGATATATCTTTGATTTTTCAATTTTGATTTTTTTTGATAATTTACATACAAATCTAGCCAATTTCAATTGTAATTTTCAATTATAACTTCCCATAATGATTTTTTGATAATATACACATACATGTCAAGTCAATTTTATTTGCTAATACATATTAAATGTCCCATTATTTTCATTTTTGCTATCAAAATCTTTAATTTAGAATATGCTTTTTTTACAATTTATATAAATCACCAATTTATAATTATTATTTATATTATATTTTTATTTATTAATGTATTTTTTTATAGTATATCATAGTCGTGCAGGGCACGACAGGGACAACTAGTTATACACTAAAAATTTACACTAGAAAAATGACAATTCCCGTTTGAGGCGGAGTGCTAATTTCTTTTAACATAATTTGGTGTTACCTAATTTCAAGTACTCTAATTTCATATCACCCCATTTCTTATTATCTAATTTCTCGTAACATAACTTCGTGTTATCTAATTTTGTATTGCCAAATACAAGCATCAATCCCTTTGGAATTTAATTCAACTAGTTGGAAGCCCCGTGATATTTACGGGATAATATCATCTCATCCTATGAATTCACGGGATAATTTTACTAAAATATATTAAGACCCTAAATTTTGTTAAGAAATAAAATATTAAATTAATATGGAAAATATCATCTCATCCTATGAATTTATGTATATAATAATTACATACATATGTTATCTATTGTAGTAAACTAATATATAATCCATAGATAGAAAATTAATTCAATTTAAGCAAGTATTCATCAAGATTTGTAAATTTTTCTATTTTTTATCAAACTTTTATTTAAGAAAAATATTTAATATAAATTCATAAAAAGATAAAGAAAATCTAATTTTATTAATTTAAATTAAAATTCGAATTTTTTTTGACATTTACATATAATCTTAGTCATCAACATAAGATTTTATCTTTTTTTATCAAAATAAAAATATATCAACATAACAAAATTTATTATTTAAATTATATCATTATATAATTGGAGCTCAAGCCTTGTTAAAAGATAAAAAAAATATATTAAGACCCTAAATCTTGTTAAGAGATAAAAATATTAAATTAATATGGAAAATATCATCTCATAGGAATTTATTCATATAACAATTATATAAATATGTTATCTATTGTAGTAAACTAATACATAATCCATAGATAGAAAATTATATACATAAAAAATTATATAAACATGTTATCTATTTAGTATATATAGCAAGAATACTATAAGTTGTTACAAAATTTATTAAATATAATTTTATATTAATTTATTCAAAAATGCCACGTGGCGCAAATTTTACAACAGACTTGGGTTCTGCTTTATAATGTATTAGGGTAGATTCCTTCTCTTGCTTCAACTTCACCAGCAGGGTAATTTAATTCTTAAATATTTCAGCTTTTGCCGCCGTAAAAAAACACTCTCCTCTTCTGTTCTTTCTAATCTCTCAATATTCAAGTTTGGAGATACAAGCTTAAAAGGTATTATCATATAGATTTGGTATTTAATTGAGTAATTGTTTGCTTATTTGGTATTTGTTTTACTCTGTGTTATTGCTTAAAACTGAAAATTGTTCGGTTTCTCCATATACTGATATCTCGCCGTTTGGTGTCTATTTAAGTGGTTCCTTTGTGAAATTGGATTAAGCTGTTTGCTATTTGTTTTAATCGATGTTTTTGCCGTAGTAACGCAATGATTTGGCATAATATTGTTCGATCGGTGGTTTGCTTTTTTGTCTTTTGTGCATTCCAATTCATTGTTCGGTATCGTTTGGATTTTAACCACCGAAACTCTTTTTCTTAGTAGGTGAGTTTGTTCTCCAACCATGGAACTTTTTCTCTAACCGTAACTCATTCTTCACTTTCCCATATCCGCACTCTTCACAATTCCAACCTTTTTGGGTCCAATAGGATGCACCGCTGACCGTTGCTCCCACCACCTTTATTCGATGCTACAAAATCACGCATTCACTCTCCTCACTAGCGATTGAATCGACCCTGAGATCGTTTCCGTCGCCATGGACGTCCACAACTTGCCAAATCCCTCAAAGGTACCCTTTCTCTAGTGATGTTGCTTTGCTTGATGGTTTACAGAGACAGAGAAGTGATGACAGTTGTAAGGATTGAATTTGGGTTCAGGGAGATGCTTGATTGTCATCACAAGGCACCAATCGGGGTTAATGCGCATTAGGCTTGTCTTATTTGTTCGATGAACCCTATTTTTTTTTGCATGTTTGCAATGGCTTCAGTCTTTTGGTTATGATTACTCACGTTTATTTTTCTTATTTGTGTCCTCTGATCTTCGTTGCCATTGTCTCCTCTGCCCCCTCACTTTTGCTGACTAATTTACGCCCGTTGTTTGATAAAGCAAACAGGTTAGCACAAATCCTCGGCTACCTTGCTCCTCAAGACCTCCGAGCTCAAGTTGAAGCTAGTACTAAACTCTTTTCCTTTCTATCAATTTTCTCTAATTTCTTTTTACTTGACCAATTGTATCAATGATTAGATCATGTTGCTGGATGTTTAGATTTTGTGCAGAGAACTGAATTTGCATCGTTTGAAGGAAAATGTGAGAAGATATTGATAGTCATCTGTGGCGAATCCAGGATCAACTGGATGGGGGCCGAACTTTGAAGAAGCCTAGTAAAAAAAAAAATTTCGAACAAGTCATATTATTTTAAACATTGTGTACAATATAACAATAAATATAGTTTGACATAAAAAAAAAGATTAAACCTACAAATCAAACTATAATTGACTTCCTGTGCAAAATAATTGACATCTACGAATAATTAAACTTTGAAAACAATTCAAATTAGCTTCGTTTCAATAGTTACAACTTACAAACACATTCCTCTCGATAAATACCACCTAACTATTTCGACCAAAAAAAATACCACCTATCTATCATAAAAAATTTATCTTCCTTTTTGTTTCTCAATCACTAATTAAAATTGAAGATTTTTTGACATTTTTATAGATAACATACTTTTTTTTGATGTAATACAATTTCATTTAATCAACTTTAAAATATAATTAAAAATTATACAAATTAAATAATATTTGTCTTTTTCAAAAAAAAAAATTGTCTTTTTAAAAAATATAAATATAAAATTTATTTTTATTTATTTTTTGAAATGTTCTTATTATTGGCCTATAATAAATTTATGGGCTTATGTAAGTTCACCTTTGGGCGTTCGGCCCTTCAACATCTCTTTCTCATTTTGATTGTGCAATCAATGTCTTTTTCCTTTTTATTATTTTTAACTAGTGATGATGTCCGTGCATACGCACGGGGCTATTTTTTTGTACAGATATATTAAGATATTTTATATTTTTAATTATACCATTTTCATGCTCGTATATTTATCTTAATTTATTTATAAAAATTTTAAATGTGTTTAATGATGAAAAACTATTTAAAAAGTAAGCATTTGATAATCTTACATTCTTCTTAGATTAAAATTAATAATGTAAACCGAGATTATATGGTTCCATTGTTAATGTTTGAATATATGGCTATTTTCATAATATGTGCCTAATGTAATTTTTTGAAACTATTGTCCCATGTAATAATTAAATTATCTCAATTATAATTCTTCCCAAGTACTATAAACCATGTAATTACAATTAACATACATAAATATATATAAAAAATAAATTCTAAATAGTTTAGGTTTTTTTCTTTTACTTTCAAGGTTTTTTTTCTTTTTCATTTTGATAAATAGAGTAACATAATCCCATTAATATAGTTTGGTTCTTATTTGTCAATAGAGTATCATTGCATTTTGTACGCTGAAAATTTCTCATAATATATCTTTTATCGGTGAGAAAATTATACAACAAATTAATTAAACCAAAATCAGTATTTTCTCCTTTCACAAATATAATTTACCTCGAATTTGATAAATTTAAAAATGTGTAATATTTTTCTTATTGTTTCCTTAAGTTTGAATTGCTATCGTTATTAGTTACCTAATATAAACATTTGCAACATATATCCTTTGGTTTATAAAAACTTAAACCTAATCTTATTTTTCACTTGATTATCTTTCACATTGCTTCCTTATTCTTTTATTATATTTTAGAGGTTAAAACCATTTACAAATTACTAAAAATAGCTCATGAATTACGTACGACCAAGGATGGAGCTTAAAAAATTTTCCAACAAATATATTCACAATATATGTGATAAAGTAATTCACACCTTATGCAATAAAACATACATATGGTTATTATCTTGGTGTATTGGCCAACAAAGATATTGGTTCAAACTAAACATGGTCATCAATACCATTTAGGAATAGTGTGAAAAAGAGGTTGGACATTGTAGATGATGTATTATAGGTTTGAGTTTTGAGTTGTTGTTCGTCTTGTGTACCTCAGATTATGATGCTACTTAGAGTTTCTTCTTTGTTCTTCTAGGGGTCCTCCGAGATTCCTCTTTTTTAATTTCACTACATAAAGAGGGTTTGAGGGGGAATGAATTAATTTTTTTTTATAGGATTTTAGAAATAGGCGTTAGATTTGAGTGTAAGTGTTGTACGAAATTTTAATTATTCAAATCTTAATTTTCTTCGATTTATTATGAAATGCAAACATCATAAACATTGAGTTAAAGAAATATTTTTGATTTAATATGAATGAAAACATAATATATACAAAAATATTTCTCAATTGTCATGGATTTTTCTTCATTTTAAGCTTCTTATCTTATATAATAAAATGGATTTATTTTGCAAATGGGAAAATTTTACATAACTTTAAAATTATGGTAGCAAATTTTTATATGAAAAAATGTCTATAAAATGATAACATATCGATTTGAATAGTAATTTTTTGATTTGTACACAATCACCATAACCATCGAGTTAGAAAAAAAACCTTTGCTTTATATGAAATGAAAAATATACACAAAATATTTCTTATTTATCATAAGGCTTTGATTGCTAATTTTTTTTATGATGATAATAAGATAGAATATACATGTGGGGAAATAAACTTACAAATAGAGAAACTAATAAGTAGATAGATAAATGTCATTGAAGAATAAAAATGAACTAAAAAATAGTACACTAAGAAGATTTGAACCAATGACCTATGGGTTGATGGGAAAACACTCTCACCACTAAGCTACACATAACTTTTTGACTTGTTTTTGCCAATAGTAATTATGAGGTGGGTTCTGGTGAGAATATTTCTTAGGGTGGGAACTAAGAATAAATTTAGAGCGTTGGATCAGGTAGTATGTACGGATGAGATTAAATCAAAAAAAGGGATTGATTCATTAATAAATGGCACGGAGTGTAATTTAGAGAAAAAATTAGAATGTTCCAAAAATACCCTTCTTTCTCCCCAAATCCTTCTCCCTTTCAAACAACCCTAGGAAGGAGCAGAGAGAGAATCACGGGACGACAAATCTTCAACGCCTCGTCAAAGTCTACAAATTTTTCTCCAAATTTGATTAATTTGAACTCGTGCTTCTCAATTGAATTTCGCTCTACAAATTCGTCAAATTTGATCGGTTTGAATCTTTGAACTCATATCTTCCCCTTCCATTCACGCAACTGGAACGATGGACTCGGGATGGAGAATTCTTCACCGCCACATATCTTCTCTGCTTCTGAAAGTCTATAAATTCACGGCGGCCGTATGTGCGGTGGGAACAACGTTGGTCTGCACGACGGCCGTATGTGCGGCGACGACGCTGGTGATCCGGCAGCGGATGAAGAGCTCCGAACGGTGGGCTCAAGTGACGGAGATCCTGAAGGAGCTGGAAGAGAAGAGTGCGACGCCGCTCTCGAAACTTCGACAGGTGGTCGACACCATGATTGCTGAGATGCACGCTTGTCTCGCATCTGAGGGGGGTTCCAAGCTCATGATGCTCATCAGCTATGTCGACAATCTTCCCACCGGGTAACTCATCTCACCAAGCTCACTTTGTGTTATTCGTTTGACAGTGATCAAAATTTATGTCATGATTATGGCTGGTTTGGGGGAAATCATTATAACGGATTGTCAATCATAAAAAAAATTATGGTACTTTTCCTCCCTGGGAAGGGTCTTACGGAGTTTTTTCGTCATTGAGCAATTTCTTTGATGTGTTTTTGGTGGTGATTAGATCTGCTATTTTTTGTTATCAGAGTCATGTGAATCGTGTGATTGCTACTGGTGAATTGTTGGTTTTGTTTCTTCCATTTTGGCGTGCAATTGCAAAATGGAAGACAAGTTTGGTTTGGATTATAGGTTAGACTTTTGTCTGCATTTTTTATTCCAACCCTTTATCTAATTGTCAACTAAGTTCACGGTTTCAAGTGTTCTATGTGCCTGTTCTACAAAATGCTTTGTCTTTGAGTGCAAGCAGCTTCATATTTTTGCTGTCAAAATTGTTGTCTTTCCAATATAATTATGGATAGTGCTTTGCTTGATGTCTACAACAAATGTAATTTAATCAAAATTGATAGCCTATTAGCTCAAATGGTAGAGCAATGTGCATGTGCACATAGATGTGAGTTCAAATCTCACATAGGCTAATTTTATAAATGCTTTATATATTTTGGTTCATTATAACTCTTCTTTCGGTTCATGATTTTGTAAGCTCAGGTTCATAATAGTTCATCTTACCGTTCATGTCTTTTAAGCCATACTTGGTGTAATTTTGGTTCATAACATTTGTTCTTTTGGTTCATAGTACATTAAATTTTGGTTCATAATAGTTCATCTTACAGTTCATGCCTTTTAAGTCATACTAGTTCTAATTTTGGTTCATGACATTTGTCCTTTTGGTTCATATTACATTAAAGTTTAGTTCATGTGTTTTTAATCGTACTTGGTATTTCAATTTATACTTAGGTTAATTGAATGCTAACTATGATTTTAAACTACATTGTTATTATAATAGTTAAGTAGAAGCAGTATAAATCACTACAGGTGCTACACAATGGAAAGAGTCCATTTTGAGAAAACAATGTAAAAGATTGATGCTTGATTACTTACACGGTTCATAGAATTAATTACACGGTTAATAGTATTCGACATGAAAGTTCATGGTGTTCGACATGAAGGTTCATAGTGTTCAACATGAAGGTTCATAGTGTTCAACATGAAGGTTCATGGATTTTAAATAATCAGTTCATTTAACAGAAAATGCATAAAATTTGTAAAGAAGACATTCAACTCATTGGGTTCGATGTGAAGTCAAAAACAACCTTAAAAGCAATTACAATGTAGCAAAAGTGATTTGTCAAACACAAAGTACCATAAAAATAGACAGCTTAATCCCCAAAACACATAACAACTACTAAAAAGACAAATAGAGAATTGGAACTTCAATGTTCAATCTTGGGAATGAAATAAGAAGAATCTTGTGATTTGTGAAGAATGTATGTGTCACTAGCTTCATCATGATCATCCAATGGAACTCCATCAACATTCTCATCATTATCAAGACCCTTCAAATGAAACTCCATCAATACTAGCATCATTATCCGAATGAGACAAGTTAGGATGACCGGAAGTTGATGAACAACCTACAATAAAAATAGGAAAAAATTAAGCTAATTTATAAGCAACATGGAACACATAATGGGCAATAAAATGTGAAAAAACGTTTTTCTTTTGGTTCACAAATATTGTCATTACGGTTCATAATATTACACTATAAGGTTCATTGAAAATCACAATGCGGTTCATGTAAATAACAATAGTATTTGACATAAATTGTATCAAATTTGGTCATTTTTTGTGGATTTGAAAACCAAATGACCAGTATCTATTAGTTTACTTCAAATTTTAGGATGACCGTATCTTGATGAACCTCACGATCAACACTAACATCATTATCAATACTCGTCAATTGAACCCCATCAATACTATAATCTTTATCTGAATTAGACAAATTAGGTTGCCGGAGCTTGATGAACAACCTACAATAAAAGGGAGAAAAAGAAGAGATCTAGTAAAAAGGTGCAAAATAACAGTGTTCCTTTGGTTCACAAAGATTGTCAATGCGGTTCATAACAATAGACATTAAAGTTCATTGAAAATGACAATTCGGTTCACGACTTCCTAACTAGTTCCACTTTAACCTTATAGATTGTTTAGAGACAAAATTCAATAAACTGTTGCATTTGCATAAAGAGAAAAACAAGTTTAGTAAGACCTAGAACTTGTAGCTAACTAATCCATCAACATATTGCCACACCATCTTGATAAACACAACCCTCTAATATAATAAAGCTCAAATTTACATAAACTTATCAAATAGAAAAACTTGAACATTCATTTAGGGGTTTTCACCCCCTCTTCCAAACATATTTGAATGATTCTAAGGTTCATTAGCCTCAAGCATCCATATAATACTTCATGTAAATAGTCTCAAGCATCCTAAGTTTTTATTATGGCTATTAGTTTGGGTTATTAATGGAGAAAAACGGTTTAGGCATTTCATCAAACACTTGGTGGGCAATCAAATAAGCATACAAAATCAAACTATATTTTCAATCAAATCCTTCAAATTGCAAAGCAAAAAACATACATAAATCTTCATTTTGCAATATCTATCAAGTCTATGACTTTCTTCACCAAAATCCATGAACAAATATGCAAAATCTCACCTAAACCCATGAAAATCAATGAACAAAAATTAAAAACCTAAACAAACGAAAAGTGTACCTAAATCCATCAATAAGGAGGGGATTCAAGTTGAATTTGCTTGAGAGGAAGATGGATTACCATAAAATGAAGGGATTTGTTTGTAGGAGCGTACAAGGAGGAGTCGAGCGAAGGAGACGAGCGAAGGAGACGATCGTACGGGAAAAATTTCAGTTGAATGCTGAGATTCAATGTGAATGACCCTGAAATGACAAAAATACCCCCGAAGCTTGAAAATTTAATGTCACACGCGCCTCTTTATTAGCATATCTAGACCATTGATCTCACAAAATCAAAGGCTCATAATTGTTCTCATTTCTTAGGATAAGAATTGTTCTCATTTGATCCCTAATCTAGTAATTATATAGGGATTATTGTGAGCATAATTAATGAGAGCAATAAATGGTGGCAAAACCCAATCTTATATGTATACTAGCCAAATCAAGCCCGTCCGTTGGACGGGGCAAAATTTATATTTTAATATTTGAAATGCATAGATGTTTGCAAGTATTTACAAAAATAATACAAAGCACAATAAAAAATAATCAATTTAATAATAATCATAGAAATTTGAACTGTAAAAAGTTATTGTGCAAACCTAATTACCATCCACAAAAAATCTTCATGTCTTGCGTTCTCACATTCACTCTCCCCATCTCAATTCGTGTTTCAATTTAATCAATCTTTCTTGCAATTTGAGGACAATCTTCTATTTTCCGCTTCATAGTGGATGAAATTATGATGCATTCATACAAAAATAAAAGACGTATATAGTGAGAAAGAAAAAGATAGAATTTAAATTTTATATTATGTTTTGTTAGCTATAATTTCTATAGTTGTGTTTAATGTTGTGTTTTGTATCTAATATCAAAGGTTCATAATTTAATGTGTAATATCAAATGTTATTATTGTTATTTGAAATACCAAAAGTTGCAAAATTTACTCTTTTAAATTAAGATAGCCAATTATTTCGCAAATCCTCCAACTTTAAATAAAACGATTTTAAATATTTTAAGACATTCATAAAAAATATTTATTTGGTTTTGATGATATATAACTTCGTATGTTGTAAGATTATAACTTTAGTGATTTGGATTAGTAAATTTTCCATTAAGATTCACGATAGGGGTAGAATAAATCTAATTAGTTTTTTATGAATGATTTCGTCTATTATATATATAGTCTTATTGTATCATTTGACATTCTCTTAATATCCATCTAAAATTGAATTTGATCCTATAGCAAGTGGAGATTCTTCTAAAATTTTAAATGCACTCTTATATATAATAAAACTACATTAAATTAAAAAATATAGTAAAGTCGTTTTGATTGTTTCAAAGAATTTGGATCACCTTATAACATCATTTAATCAAATGGATTGGTGTATACTTATCAAAATCATATATTAGTTAACACATTAATTTACATTGTTCTGTGTATTTTTCCAATACAACTTAGCTCCTATGTTTAATAAAAACTATAATTTTTTTTATAAATTAACTATAAAAAATGTTTTAAATATTTGAAAAAATATGAGTCACCTTATAACTACATACAATCGAATAGATTGATGTATAATTAATTAATTATCAAAATCATATATCATTTTTCATACACTTATGTGCAATTGTAATATAAGCATAATAAAGTTTTTATATATCATTCACATACTTTTAATATCAAATTTAAATTGAATTTAGTCTTTTGTATGTGGTCTTTTGATTGTGGTAAAAAAGTTATCCAGAGTGATTATTTGAATAATCGAACCTTAAACTTCCAATATAATTATAAAAGCTTCAACTATTGAGCCAAAATTTTATATTAACATATAATAAAATCAACACAATATGAGTGAGATGTTTTTCATAAATTTAATATGTTCACCTAGTACATAACATTTTAATGATATAAATTTTAAAAATAAAAATTAAGGTGAATATAAAACAATTTGTTTTTTAGTGTAATATTGTAATTGACTATACATAATGGTACCTAAAATATAATATACTAATGATTAAATAGTAAAAGTATTTCGATCAAATACAATATATGCAACAAAATAACAATTGCCAATAAAGGATGATAATATATAATAGTATATACCAATTATAATTAATTCTTAAAATTAAATGTGAATAAAAGGATCTACCTTGTTATGTAATAGTGTAATTGACAATGCATATGGTACATATGACATAATATATTAACGATTCAAAACTAAGAGTGTGTTATCTACCAAAATAAATAGTTGTCAAGATTTGAACCGTGATCTATAGGTAGTTTGAAAGATTCATTACCACTAAGTTATGTAGAATTATTTTATTATTTAAAATTAAAATGATAAGTTCTCATAAAAATAAATATAATGTAATAAATGTGGCAATAAATGTGGTTTTGTACATAAATTTATCTATTTAGTATAAATCATATTAAAGGTGAAAAAAACATTTAGGAATTAACATTAAGTACATTAAATGTGGCATGTACACAAAATTATATATGTACTAGGTGGATGGCCCGTGCTATCGCACGGGTTATCATCGATTATATTTTATATTTTATAGTATATATAGATTGTTTTTTTCACTTTACCCATCTCTAAGAGTTTTTTGATTGATCCTTATTTTTCAACAATTTGAGAGTTGTCTTTAATTTTTTTTTCTTTTGTAGCGAATGGAATTGTGATGTGATCATGCAAAAGTGAAAAAGTGTGAAAGAGAGTGAAATACGAAAGGTTATATTTTAAATTTGATCTTATCTTTTGTTTGGAATACCAAAGGTTGATCTTATCTTATTTTATTTTTACTTTTATAAAGGTTACTACAAAAGTTGTTAATTGATGTCAAATGTTATATTTTAAATTTGATCTTATCTTTTGTTTGGAATACCTAAGGTTGATTTATCTTCTTTTATTTTTACTTTTATTTGTAATATCAATGGTTATAATTTAAGGGCTTTAAATTCATATTGTAATATCAAATGTTGTGTCTTGTGTGTAATAGCAAAGGATACTACAAAAGTTGCTAAATAAATAATGTAATACCAAAAGATTAATGCTAATTTTGTTATTTTTGTGTGCAATACCAAATGTTGTGAAATATACAATTAGTTTATTAGATAATACTTTATTTTTAGATTTTGTGAACTACTTACAAAATAGATAGAGAGATAGTTTGTGTTGGAATATTTATTTTATTTGTTACTTTATTTTATTTTTTTATTTTAAAGAATGATTTTTTAATTAATTGAATGGAAATTCATTGGTAGACATTAATTATATTATGACATGTTTATTTTATTTATTTTTTCTTTTATTTTTACTATTTATCTTTCATAGATTGTATTTTCATTGATTGCTAAATTTTTCTTCTTTATAAGATATATAGATAGAAGATAGATAAATTGTTGTAAACCATAACTTATATTTCAACTCCTTTGGACATTGAATGTCAAAACGCATAACCTTAATATATGTATAGAAGATAGATAGATTGATAGATGGATAGATACATAGAAGGTAAATAGATAAATTAGTAGGGTAATATGAAAGACCGCATAATCTAATAGATATGTATTTCAACCAAAAAAATCTAATAGATATGTGAGGTGAAAATAAGTTTAAAATTATTTATTATTTTCATACTAATTATTTGATACATTTTTAATATATTAAAATAAAATACAAAACCAAATTTTATAAGATATTGAATTTTTTTGTTGTGAACATGTATGGAGACGAAATATTGGTATACTTCATATGTATATTTGAGTGTCAATATGAAGAGGATGATGTGAATTTTTATATTCAAAAAGTTGGAGGTTTATAAATATGAAAGATCGATTAGAAATGTGAAAAGTTGGAGCTGTTTAATAGGTATCCAATTCATTAGAGAAATTAATGGCTCCAAGAGGATTATTGTTGCACAAATTGATAGACCAAAAGTCTTTTTTTTTTGGAATCTTTCTTGCATTATTGTATAATAATCTATATTAATTGATTGACTTTTGGTCTTCTTGGTTTATTTGGACTCTCTATGTTTAATTAGTAGAATTAGTCATAAAATAGTCATTTTTCTTCTTTATGGTATATAGATAAATTGTTGCAAACCATAACTTATATTTCAACTCCTTTGGACATTGAATGTCAAAAAGCATAGCCTTACTATATGTATAGAAGATAGATAGATTGATAGATGGATAGATACATAGAAGGTAAATAGATAAATTAACAGGGAAATATGAAATACCACATAATCTAATCGATATCTAATGTGAAAATAAGTTTTAAATTATTTATTATTTTCATACTAATTATTTGATAGGTTTTTAATATATATTAAAATAAAATACAAAACCAAAATTTATAAGATATTGAATTTTTGCTACAATAGTTACTCATTAGAGATTCTCACTGTTTTAGTTTATCCAATCATCTAACGATTCTTTTATAAAAGTCAAATAGATTGTTATAGTACTTTAAAATTTGAAGTGTCGAAATTACATCGTTAATCACTCATTACAAAATTTTGCATTTTTTGGAAAAAGATATACAACTCCTCCTAAGGTTCTTCTTCTACAATTGCTTTCTTTGACATTATCTTCATTCTTCTACAATTGACATAGATTGTGCATTGAAATTTTTTTATTATTTGAAATTTGTAATTAATATTATTTATAATCTTTTCGATCAAGACCATCATCCTTTCACTTCTAACTCACAAAAAAATATTAAAGATAAAATGCATGTCATAAAAATAATTTATAGAACTTGACAATAGAAATTTGTATTCCGTATACATTTAGAAATAAATTTGTATACCCAATCATGAAAGAAAAATGAATAAGCATAAATATATTACATCAAACCAAGAAAAAAGATATACATTATCAAAGAATTTTATACTTATATAATTCGGTTGTACATACTCCTAAACATTGGAGTTGTCCAGAACAATACTTACCTTTGAAAGAAAATGTCAATTGTTTCCATGTATTTTGTATTTGTATCAACGTATTTGCTTCTTCCTCACTATCAACTCGATTTCTTGAAAACTCTTCCAAAACTCTCTTCCAATATATCATTTTTTCACTTTGTTGGGGGTAGGAGATATTGCATGTGTATATTTGAGTGTAAATATTGAGAGGATGAAGTGGCTTTTTATATTAGAGAAGTTGAGGGTTAAGGAATATGAAAAATTTTCATTATGTTGAAAGAATCTTTACAAATGACCTTTTAATTCTTGTAACATTTTTTGAATTAAAACTCTCATAAATAACATATTGAAATCATATAATTTTTCAAGAATCTTTACAAATTCCCTTTTTAAGTTTTGTAACATTTTTTGAATTAAAACTCTCATAAATAATGTATTGAAAGTATATATTTTTTATTTTTTTATTAATTAATTATACATATGAACTTAATTGTGAGAATAAAACTCTCATGACCACCTCTGGACCCACAAATGTTCCGCCTATGACTACCTCTGGACCACCTCTGGACCCACAAATAAAAAATATATACAATTAAAACTCTCATGACCACCTCTGGACCCACAATGGACCCACAAATGTTCCGCCTATGACTAACACCCACAATGGTTTGTGAGGGGCGGGCCGGGTGGCTAAGGTTAATGTTTTTTACGTTGTAATCATAAAACAATTTTGGGTAGTGAAGTATGACCAAGTTTAGTTTTTTAATGAAAGGATAATTTATTTATTTTGTAAGAAAAAGTTACAAGGAGATCTAGACATTTCTAGTATGTCAAACCTCTCCCGGTCCAATTCTCATGAACCACTTCCTGGCATGGTTTCTTTATTTTTCTTCCTCCATCTAGCTTTTGTGCTATTTCTAACATGGTTAATGAAATTTCTCGACGAAAAGGACAATCAAACAGTAAAAGGCATGATTTCATCATTTACAGAAGCAAACGAAAAGTAAAGGATGAAAGGAAAGGGATCAATCCCCAGGAAGGAAAGGCGCCGCCTTTTCATTCATTGATTTCGTAAATGTCAGATTCAAGGCTCAATTAGGTTTTTTCGTGACAAAGATAAGCGAGGCTTATATAGTGCCTTTTGTACATATGACTCAGCCAAAAGGAAAATATGAAATTGAATAAAACAGATGGATAAAAAATGCTACAACTGTTTTCTCTTATTGTTGGTGTCTTATCTGACTTGGCAATTCTTTTCCTAATGTGTCCAACACCCCCCCCCCCCCACAAGATGGAGCAGGGTAGATGCCCATCTTGGACATGATGTAGTTCTGTTGAGGGGATGGTAAGGTTTTTGTGAGAATGTCAGCCAGCTGTTCATTGGAGGGTGTAAAACAGAGTTCGATTAAACCTTCCATCACTTTGTCACAAGTGAAATGGCAATCGATTTCAACGTGTTTGGTCCGTTCATGGAAGACCGGGTTTTGTGCTATTTGCATAGCTGATCTGTTGTCACAGTGGAGGCTAACTGGTTGAATTGGAGAGACATTGAGTTCTTGGAGTAGTCTAATGAGCCAAGTGAGTTTAGCTGAAGCTTGTGCCATTGCTTTGTATTCTGCTTCAGCTGAGCTTCTACTGACTGTACTTTGTTTCTTGGATTTCCATGAGATGGGGGATGAACCAAGTAGAATAAGAAACCCACTGACAAACCTCCTTGTAAAGGAACATGATGCCCAATCAGAATATATGTATCCAGCTAAGATTGGCCTGTCAAAGCCTTGTAGAATGATGCCTTGTCCTATGGTTCCTGAAATGTATTTGAGTGTGTGATGGAGAGCCAAAAGATGAGAGGAACGAGGAGGTTGCACGAACTGGCTTAAGGTTTGTACACCGAAGCTGAGGTCAGGTCTTATACTGGTTAGGAAATTGAGTTTCCCAATTATCTGTCTGTATAAGGTTGGGTTGGGGAGAATTTCTCCATCTGGTGTGAGTTTGAGATTGAGGGGAAGTGGTGTGGGGGTTGGGTGGGAAGGGGGTAGTTGGATGTCATGTAAAAGTTCAATGGTGAATTTCTTTTGGGTGAGGGCAATGCCTTGTGGTAAGTAGATGATCTCAAACCCAAGGAAATAGTGTACTAATCCAAGATCTTTGATGGTGAAGGTTTTGTCAAGGTATTTTTTGAGAAGATCAATGGAGACAGAGTTGGTTCCTGTGACGAGTAGGTCATCAACATACACATCAACAATGGTGATGTCAGAATTCTTTTTGAGGGTGAAGAGGGAATAATCATTTCTGGATTGTGTGAAGCCAAGGGAAAGGAGGGAATATGTGAGTTTGTGAAACCATTGCCTTCTAGCTTGTTTGAGACCATAAATGGATTTTTTGAGGCGACAGACATGATTATGTGGGTTTGGGATTCCTTTAGGAAAGGTCATGTAGACTTCCTCATGTAATTCTCCATGAAGGAAGGCATTGTTAACATCCATTTGGTAGATTGGCCAACCTTTGGCAAAGGAGATTGCAAGAATTGTTTTGATTGTGGTCATTTTGACTACATGAGAGAATGTGTCATGGTAATCGATGTCAGGTTGTTGAGTGAACCCCTTTGCCACTAATCTTGCCTTTTATATCTCTAGTGAGCCATCTGCTTTTAACTTGACTCTGTAAACCCATTTGCAACCCACTGGGTGTTTTCCTGGGGGTAAGGGAACCACATCCCAAGTGCCATTGACCTGTAAAGCATTTATTTTTTCTCCATTGCAATAACCCAATTGGGATCCTTGGAGGCTTGGTTAAAGGAAGTTGGTTTAGAATATGAGATGATGTTGGCTACAAAGGTGTGATGAGTGGGTGGAAGTTGGAGTGAGGAAATGAGTCCAGTTTGGGATGGTTCTGTGGAACTCATTGAGCATACATAGTCTTTGAGATAGGTGGGTGGTTTGTGGTCTCTGGTAGATCTTCTTGGGGGTGGTGGTGTGGGTGGCGGTGTGTTGTTGTTAGAAGGGGCTGCAGAGGGAGTAGAAGGGAGTAAGGAAGGTGTGGATGGGGAGGGACCATGGTTTGTGTCATTGCTGGTTGTAGAAGAGGGTAGAAAGATAGTGGTGGGTATATCTGGTGAAGGAGTTGGGAGAACAGTGTCATTAGAGTTGATGAGATTAGAGTGAAAAGGGAAATGGTTTTCATGAAAGGTGACACCCCTGGAGTAGATGATCTGTTTGGTGGAAAGGTCCATGATTCTATAGCCTTTCTTGCCAAAGGATAGCCTAAAAAGACGCACTTGGTGGCCCTTGATTGAAATTTGTCCCTGTGTCTTTTGAGTGTATTTGCAAAGCTTAAACATCCAAATTTTTTGAGGGAAGTGTAATCTGGTTTGTGATGGAATAGAATTTCATATGGAGACTTGTTTTGTAAGGATGGAAGGGGGCTCCTATTAATTAAGAAGGTGGTTGAGAGTATGCAATCTCCCCAAAAGGAGTATGGTAAATTTGCTTGGAAGAATAGGGCCCTGGCCACTTCAAGAAGGTGTTTACGTTTGCGTTCGATGACCCCATTTTGTTGTGGGGTGTTGACAGAAGTGGTTTGATGTATGATGCCTTCTTGGGCAAAGAATGATTTGGATAAGCTGTCAAGGAATTGAGAGGCATTGTCAAAACGAATACATTTGATTTTAGCATGGAATTGGGTTTTGATCATGGCATGGAAATTTTTGAGGATGGTTAGGGCACTGTTTTTGTAGCTCATTAGGAAGGTCCATGTGGATTTGCTGTGATCGTCTACAAGAGTAAGGAAAATCTTTGGCCACTGTATGTGGTGTGTTTGTAGGGGTCCCAAGTGTCCATGTGGATGAGGTCAAAAGGGTGGGGGCTGGTGTTGATCTGTGAGGGAATGGTTTTCGGTGTTGCTTGGCCTTGGGGCATATTTGACAAATTAAATTGTGCTTTACAAATTGAACAGAATTAGGAATGTACTTCAATTGATCAAAAGAAAGATGTCCCATACGACAATGCCATAGTTCTAAACTCTCTTTTGAAGAAGAAAAATTACAAGAAGTGGAATCAACTAAAGAAGATGGTGATCTGAAGTCACTTGCAACTTGGTCAAAAAATGGAGACTTGTCTATGATGTAAAGCCCATTCTCCTCATGGCCAATCGTGATAGGCTTGTTCATCGAAGGGGCCTAGAGGAGACACATTTTGGGTGTAAAAATGATGTTAGAAGAGAGGTTTTGGGTGATCTTACTAATAGAGAGTAAATTTAATTTAAAATCAGGCACATAAAGGACATTATGTAAGATGATCTTTGAAGATAGAAGAACATAACCAGTGTAGTGAATGGAAGTGCATTTGCCATTTGGTAATGTTATGGATACAGGCTTGGTGATTGGATTAATGGAGTCTAGGAGATGTTTGTGTGGTGTTATATGGTCAGTTATGCCACTGTCAAGGATCCAAGTTGAGTCATTGTTAGGAGAGAAGAGACAAAAAGATTTACCTGCCAAGAAGGCTGCATGGTTGAAGTTTTCACTGCCTTGTTGTTTGTTGAGAAGGGAGATAAGCTGGTCATATTGGGCTTGCGTGATTGTAGCTGGTGTGTCGCTTGTGTTACTGGCTTGGGCAACAATGCTTCCTGGTTCCTTCCCTGGTGGATAACCTATGATCTTCCAACACTTGTCTTTTTTATGTCCCATAACCTTACAATGCTCACAATATCTATTGTCTGGTTTTCCTGGAGGATAACCATTTTTCTTCCTACATTTATCAATAGTATGTCCCTTGATTTTGCAGTGCTCGCAGAACAGAGTACTTGAGCTTGCATTGGGCGAATTGGTTGGATATCCAACGAGTTTCCAACATTTCTCGGTTGTGTGACCCCCAATTTTGCAATGGTCACAGTAGGTCATGAATCCTCCTTCCTTTCCAGCATTTGAACCGTTCCTTTGAGCCCCTTTTTGAGAAACAAAAGCCATATATTCAGATTCTGTATTGCTGCCTGAACTTATGCTTCTATGTTGCTCTTCTTGCAAGACAACTTGGTACACCTCATTTAGATTGGGCGGTGGGCTCATCATGAGGACATTCCCTCTCACATCATTGAAAGAATCATTTAATCCCATCAGAAATTGAATGACCTCTTGGTCTTGAATTACTTTGTTAAGCACAACAGTTGAGCCACAGATGCAAACACACTCATCAACTAAAAGCATGTATTTATCCCAAAGTTTCTTCAATTTGGTAAAGTAGCTAGAAACAAATAGAGAACCTTGAGTGATTGAGCTTATTTCCCTTTGAACCTGGTATATTCGGGTGCGGTTCGACTTGCCAAAGTGTGTGGCGAGTTTATTCCAAATCTGGTGCGCTTTTTGCAATAGAGGACTAACTCGGTGATGTCGCACTTTTTAGTTGGTTTTTGTGGGTAGTTTTCTAGCTAGATTGAGTCTTTTCTAGGTTTATTGTGTTGTTTTGCATGTAATTCCGACCCTCTTTGGAGAGTAGGAGTCGTTTGCGCTTGTTTGTTGTTTTTGTAGGTATTTGAAGCGTTGAGGAGGAGATATCCCGAGTTTTCAAGCTTTCTAGGAGGTGGCGTTAGAGTTGTCTTTTAGTGATGTTGATAGAAGGGCGAGAGTCGGTGCATTTGAAGGTTTGATGATTCAAAGGTGAAGATTTCAAGATCAAGATGCTTTAAGAAGGAGCTAAAGGAAGTCTTAGAAGGCCAAGAGCGATCAAAGAAAGAACATTGAAGAAGAACCAAGCATTGGAGCAAGTTTCGAGCAAAGAAGTGAAGAAAACAAGTGATGCTTGGGTCGGAGACGACCTACTTTAGGTCGGTGACGACCACTTCCGTGTGTGGCGAAATTAATACTTGCGCCTTAAGCTAGGTTTAGTAAATGTTTTATTTATGGGCCTTTTTAAGATAAGATTTAGTTTCCTTATGAGACATTTCCACTGCTATATAAGGTCTTTTAGGTTTTTATTTCTAGGGGGACGCTTTTTGGGAGTTTTTGAGACGTTATTTGTGGAGAACGGAACAATTGGCAAGTTTGTTTTTCTTAGGTTAATTTGGATTCCAAGCTCTTGGACAATTTTAAGAGAGGCTTGGAGGTTTGCTTGAGATTGTAAGTTTTCTTTTTAATTGAAGTTTGTTTGGATTTGGATTATGTCTTCTCTTTTGTTTATGGTTGTTGATTGTGCCATGGATAGTGAGTAGTCTATTTTCTAGGGTTGGGGTGAAACCCGATGAGTTTTGCATGATTTAAGCATGAGTTTTTGATTAAACCACTCTTTCAATCTCTATCCTTTATCCTCTTGTTTGTTATCAATTCCTTGATGAAAGTTGAGGCATGTTCAAGTTCGTGATTGAATTGAAAGATTGAATTGTGAATCTGGATAATATTTGGGTTGAAACGAAAGTTAAAACCTTTAGAAAACAAGTAGGGTTGCAAGTGTGGATCTTTATGAAAGTTTAGATTTTTACTTGATTATTTGTGACGAAAGTCATTCATGAGATTGTTATTGGTTGAGTTCGATTCATGTTTGCATGCATAGCTTGTTGTGGTGAATCCTTTGCTCTAGATCTCTTTTAATTTGATTTTTCGAAGTCTATTCGTTACCCGGATAGCTCGGTTACGACCCCTTTCAGGTCGGGGCCGAGCTCCTAGTTTTCTGGTGTTTACTTCTGCGTTTTGTGTCTCGTTGTTGGTCGGTTACGACCTGTTGTGGGTCGGTGCCGAGCACCTGCTGCGTGTGTTTAGCTTTGTTTTGTTTTCTTTTTGTTAGGAATAATAACTAGACTTGGATACTTCTAATTCCCGTGGACGAACCTGACCTCCCTGTACTCAGCGGGGTCTTGATATAAATTTATTTGTTGTCAAGAAACCCTACCAATAAATTGGCGCCGTTGCCGGGGAGTTAGTTTAGTTTCTTTGTCTAGTTATTTTTCGGGTTTGGAAATAGCCCATACCCTTTTGTCTTTACTAATTCGTTTTCTCGTGATTGTGTGTGCAAGTGTATGCCCTCTAGTTCACGAAGGGGAGTCGACAATTTTCCTTTTGATCCCGAACATGAGAGAACCCTTCACCGCAGGTTAAGAGAACGAAGAGCAATGGCCAATGCTGAGAAACTTGCTCGCCAAATGGCTGATCTTCGCCTTCAGATGGAAGGTATTCAAAGGGAACGAGATACTCAAGCAGCTAATGCTACCCGTCTTCAGGAACAACTCGATGCTATTCCACGTAATGCGAAGTAGTATATGCATCCTGAATTCAAGGTTCCCGAATCTGCTATTGTGCTCCCTGCTATCGAGCACGGTTTTGAGATAAAGTCGCACTTCATCACTCTCATTAAAAGGTCTCAATTTGAAGGCAAGCCCACCGAGTGCCCTATGGAGCACATCAAGAACTTCACTGACCTCTGTGACACTATTGCCGCTGATGATGTATCGCTTGAATATGTGCTTTTGAAAGCGTTCAAATGGTCTTTAGCCGGAAAGGCTCTTACTTGGCTTGAAAGTTTACCCTCCAGGTCAATCACTACATGGAAGGCTCTGCATGATCAGTTTCTGACAAAATTCTTTCCGCCAGCTAAGACTACAGAGTTAAGGAAGCGCATCACTTCTTATCATCAACTCCCCAATGAGACTTTTGTGGAAACTTGGGAGCGGTTTAAGGAACTTCTTCGGCAATGTCCAACTCATGGACAACCTCCTTATGTGCTTCAAGAAATATTCTTCCAGGGAATTAATGCCGCTACAAAGGACCGAATCAACCTCCACACCGACTGCGGATTCATTGAGATGGATCCCGATCAAGCTTGGGCTTTGTTGGACAAACTCACCAATTATGATGCAATGTATGGCACTCAACAACCCGTCAAGGTTCAGCAGAAGAGACTTTATGATCCTAATTGCGAACCGATTGATCAAGATGTGAGGTTTCAATTTATGCAAGATGAGATAAACCGGCTTAAGAAGCAAGTAGGCCACTACAAGTCCGCCGCTCAACCTTGTCAAGAGTGTGGTTCCCATGCTCATCCTACCTCTTCTTGCACGAACGTGGAACAAGTCCGAGCCGCCGAGGCTTATGCGGAGGCAAATTATATGAGGGGGCCCTACCGTGGCCAAAACAATGCTTATCCAGGGAGGAACAACAACAATTTTACTCCATGGAACAACAATGGCTACGGTCAAGGTTTTCAAGCACCACCACAAGAGCAGAGAGCCCCTCCCTATAGACCTCCCGGTTTACAAGAGCCACCAACTTGGGCTCAAGGACTCCTTGAAGGAATGAATGGTATCCGAACCGATCTTAAAGGAGTGCAAAATCAACTAGGAGACTTTGAAGCTTGGAGGAAGAATGTGAATTCTCAACTTGGTGATTTAGCGGCCCAAATTCCACGACCTCAAGGGCGATTACCGGGTCATTCTGATGAGAATCCGAGGGGTCAGATTGTTGCAGTCCATCTGAGAAGCGGAAAGATGTTGCTGGATTAGGAAACAGGCAAGAAGGCGGTGGACGATGAGGATCGGCCGAGCTCGGAGGAGGTCGTCACCGACCCACCAAGGGTCGTGACCGACCCTCTCCCCACTACAGACAGGGTCGTCACCGACCCCACTCAGGTCGTGACCGACCCACGTTCCGAAATTCTTCCATCCGTTCCTTCTACATCAACAACAAAGGTGCTTCCTTTCCCATCCAAGAAAGCTAAGGATTCCACGGAAGGCAAATTCAAGCGTTTTGTGCAGGTTCTTCAAGGGCTTAATATCACTATTCCTTTTGTTGAAACTTTGAATGAGATGCCCGCTTACACCAAATTTCTTAAAGAGATCTTGTCAAAGAAGCGGTCGATGTCTGAACTAACCGATGAGGTGCGATCTCTAGAACTCTCGGAGAAACTCGGTGATCCGGGTAAATTTGCAATTACTATTGGCATAGGTTCCCATCGCTTTAAAGCCTTATGTGATCTTGGTGCAAGTGCTAGTCTTCTTCCTCTCTCTATATGGTCTAAAACCAATATGGGCCCTTTAGTCCCGGTGAATATGAAGCTCTATATGACGGACGATTCTTGTGTGAAACCAACAAGCGTTGTCGATGATTTCCCTATTCAAGTTGGCAAGTGATGTTCGTATTTTTAGTATAGTTTTTAGTATATTTTCTTAGTTTATTAGGACTAGTTTTGACAGTTTAGGATTAGTTTTATGTGTTTTTGGATAGTTTTGTATATTTTTATGAAAAGTATGGAAGCTACTCTATTTTGTGTATTTTTGTAGGTTTTAGCAAGGAAAAGGTGCTATATGGAGCTGAATTTGGAGCGCTACAGTAAAAGGCAGAGGAATACAAGATTGAAGAAGTCGGAGTTCGAGTTTCACAAGATTAAGTGTGGAAGAAACCAAGCCCAGGCTCGTTAACGAGGCTGCAAGGGATCGTTAACGAGGCCACGAGATAGAGATTTCGAGAGTTGACTTTGTAACTCACCGATCCTGTGCGGGAATTTATTTTCGTGTCGGTAGAGTATCTTTTTATGATTTTTAGGGTTATTATATTATGTATTTTAGGTCTTGTTATCTTTTTAGATTTTATTTCTATCTTTTAGGATTTTATTTTTATCTTTTTAGGAAAGTTTTTATCTTCTAGCCTTATTTCTTTCTAGCTTTATTAGTATAAATAGCCCTCTTGTTTAGCCTAGAAGGGGGGGGGGATTTTGAGAGAGATCGACTTGGAGAGGAGGAAGAGCCGAGAAGAGAGAGAGGATCGAGATCGAGATCGAGGCTCGGTGGACGAGAGTTACCGGGTTCATTAATCGTTATTTTGGTTCGGTACTGTGTATTTTTCGGTTTCTTCTGAATTTCTGTAAGACGATATTTTTCCTATTAATTTGAGTAGTGATTTGTTTTCTATGATTTCTTTTGTTGAATTTATTTGTTTCATAGTTATGATTAATGAGTAGTCTTCTTTTCTAGGGTCGGGGTTAAGCCCGGCATAGTTATGCATGTTTTGTGAGTAAGATTGTGTGTTGAAAGCCTTTTATCTATTATTGAGATTGTTTGTTGTCCTTATACCGAGATGAAAGTTGAGGTAATTTGAGTTGTTGACTTGATTGAAAGAGAAAGTTGTTAACTTGAAGGTTGATATTGTTTGAATACGAAACTTTCAAGCTTTAGATCCAAAACAAACAATTGAGTGAATTGGGTTACGAAACTAGGTTAATTTACTTCTTATTCAACGAAAGTTGATGAGTTTATCTGTTTAAAGGCATGATCTCATCTTCTTACGAGTTTATATGCATGACTATGTTGTGGTGTCCCTAGTCCTAGATCTTCGTTTTTATTTGAATTTTCTTAAAGAGATATTCGTTGCTGAGTTTGCTAGCTCGGTACCGAATCTGTTTAGGTCGATAGTTTGAGTCTTTTGTTTACGGTGGTTCATTAACGACCTGACAACGTCGTTAACGAGGCTACTTGTGAGTGTTTTGCTTACTTTTGTTTGATTTTTAGTAGTTGATAGACAAACAACCTTGCTTCTCGTGGAACGATCCTGACTCCCCTATACTCAGCGGGGTCTTGACTATAAATTTATTTGTTGTCCTGAGTGAAGGCCCGTCAACAAATTGGCGCCGTTGCCGGGGAAGCAACGAGTTTGTTTGTTTATTTGTGGGTTCGGGACTAGCCCGACCCTGTTTTTTGTTTTAATTTTTGTTTTTTTTGTCTGTTTTCTCAGCGCATGCCGGTAGGACGTCGAAGGCTTGAGTTTGACAACGCTGGTTATTACTCAGAACCTGAACGTTCCCTGCACCGTCGACGCCGAGAGAAATGAGCCATGGCCACACCTGAAGAGATGGCTCGTCAATTGGAGATCCTCCAAAACCAGATGGAGGCGTTGAAAACCGAGAAGGAAGGCGCTGTTGTCGAAGCTGAGCGTCAACGAGCTGACAATGCTCGCCTACAGGAGGAACTGAATGCCTATCCGAGGAATGCCAAACAGTATATGCATCCAGAACTGAGGGTGCCAGAGTCCCCAATCGTGCTTGCAGAGATAGAGAAAGCTTTTGAGATCAAGTCTCAATTCATATCCTTAATTAAACGGGCTCAGTTTGAAGGAAAACCTATTGAGTGCCCTATGGAGCATATTAGGAATTTTCGTGATTTATGTGACACCATAGCTGCTGAAGGTGTCTCACTTGAATATGTTCTGTTAAAAGCTTTCAGGTGGTCTCTAACTGGAAAGGCCCTGAGATGGTTGGAGAGCCTACCTCCTAAGTCTATCAGGAATTGGAAGAACTTGTATGATCAATTTCTTACAAAATTCTTCCCGCCTGCCAAGACGACGAAGTTGAGGAAACACATCACCTCCTATCACCAGCTGCCTAATGAGACCTTTGTTGAAACATGGGAAAGATTCAAAGAGATGCTTAGACAATGCCCCACTCATGGGCAACCTTTATATGTTCTGCAAGAAATCTTTTTTCAGGGTATCAACGCAGAGACCAAGAACCGCATTAACACGCATACAACGTGTGGTTTTATAGAGATGGACCCTACGGCTGCATGGGCATTGCTGGATAAACTGTCCAATTATGATGCCATGTTTGGAACCCAGCAGACCCCCCAACCGCAGAAACGTCTCTATGTACCTAACCGAGAAGATGTTGACCCAGACGTCAAAAATCAGTTTCTACAAGACGAGGTCAACCGTCTGAAGAAGCAGGTAAGTTTTCTGAAATCCTCTCAATCTTGTCAAGAGTGTGGTTCTTCTTCCCATAGTACTTCTGCTTGCACTAACATAGAGCAGGTAAGAGCCGCTGAGACAATTGCTGAAATGAATTACATGAGAGGCCCATACAGGAACCAGCCTAGCAATTTTGACAGGTCAAATAACTATCAGACGTGGGGCAATCAAAATCCAAATCCAAGCTATGCAGCGCCTCCACCAGATAGACGACCTGCACCTTATCGACCTTCAGGCCATCAGGAGCCACCATCTTGGGTACAAGGGTTACATGATAGCATCAATGGGGTCCACAACAAGGTCAATGAAGTTCAAGCTAACCTTAACCACCAGAATAAAAGATGGGGAGAGTTCGATGTATGGAAGAAGAATGTAGATTCCCAACTAGGGAACCTTGCTGCACAGATTCCGAGACCACAAGGGCAACTTCCGGGCCGCCCCGAAGAAAACCCTAAAGGAAAAATAGCAGCAGTACACCTTAGGAGCGGAAAGACATTACCGGAGCGAGCCCAAGCTAAGGACAAGAAGGAAGAGGACACCACGGTTACCCTCGGTAACGAGCCAGCGAGGGCAATTACCGAACCAGTGTACCATGGTGACGAGGCTCTGAGGGTGCCTAACGACCCTACCCCAGGTAAGTTTTCTAATCCGAGCCTTCCTCTCAATTCCAGGGTAGTTAACGACCCTAGCAGGGTCGGTAACGACCCGCCGAGCATACCTGACAACCCTAGTGTTGACCCGGTAGCATCACCCCTCGAGCCTAACTTGGTTCCGAGGATGGTGAAATCTCTTCCATTTCCCACTAAGAAATCTATGGACTCTACTGAGAATAAGTTCAAGCGTTTCGTAAAGATTCTTCAGGGCATTAATATTTCCATCCCATTCGTTGAGGCCCTAAGCGAAATGCCGGCTTACACAAAATTCTTGAAAGATATTCTTAGCAGGAAAAGATCCATTACAGAGCTACAGGATGAAGTCAGATCTATAGCTTTACCAGAAAAGCTAGGAGATCCAGGGAGATTTGCAATAACGATCGGCATAGGCGACCACAAGTTCAAAGCTTTATGTGATCTGGGAGCCAGTGCTAGTTTACTCCCTCTCTCGATCTGGTCCAAAGCTAATATGGGACCACTAGAGCCGGTAGATATGAATCTGTACATGGCAGATGGATCATGTGTCAAGGCCACAGGAGTCGTGGACGACTATCCTATTCAAGTTGGGAAATTCTTTATACCGAATGATTTTATCGTCCTCGATATGCCTGAAGACCCTCATGTCCCCGTAATTCTCGGCAGACCATTCTTAGCCACAGAGGTGCAAGAGTCGATGTGCGGAAAGGACTCCTCACTTTTGATATTGGAGAGGAACGAGTGGAATTCAGCTTGGATCAGAATGCCAACGACCCAACTGCGGTCGCACAAATCGAGTTGACTCAACCAGAACTCGACAAAGCTGGCCCTACCGAGCCTCCCTCAAATACCAAAACAGGAGAGAATTTCATACAAGTCCCTACCGAACCACATTGGCCGACTACCGAGTCCCACGTGCAAGAATACAACCAAGGTAAGTACTCTAACTATGAATCCGCTAAAGATGGTCATGACTATTCTTTATCTTTTGTTCCTACACCATGCCCCATCATATGCACTACAGAGGAGTCCAAACCACCTTGGTTTTCGGATTTCACTAACCATCATGTAGGAATACCGGGCATATTGATAGAAGAAAAGGGACCTAATTTAGTAACTCAATAAAGGCTGCAAGGCTAAGTATGGGGTACCTCAAGACCCCAACATCGCTACAAAAGAGCCACCTTGAGCTCAGGTAAGTACGTCGGGCTGACGACGTTAAAAATAGCGCTTACGGGAGGCAACCCGCTTTTTAGTATAGAATTAGTTTTCTTTTCTTTTCTTTTCTTTTTAGATTCTTTTTCCTAGCTTTCTTTTGAGTTCTTTTTAGTAGTTTTTAGGATAGAAATTAGGATAAATTTAGAGCTAACAAGATGCAGAAAAAGGGGATCGAAAATTATTCAAGGAGGCTATGGTGGCTCGTTAACGACCCACCCAGGGTCGTTAACGACCCGGTTTGGCGAACCGACTCGGGAAGGTAAGTTTTTCTAAACCCTAATCTATCCTTTACCTTCTACCCTAATTCTTACCCCTCCCCAGCCGCCACTACCTACCCCCCTCCCCTTTCTAACCCCCTCTATTTAACCCTTCCCAAACCCTCAAAAATTCTACCCACAAATCTCTCAAACTCCAAATCCCTCAAACCTCCACCGAATCCCCTCACCATCGATCGGAATCCGTCACTCCACTGACCACCGAGAAGTCGTCGTTACTGAAGCCCGGAAACCCATTCTTCCCACTGACGAGATCCGAGCTCGTTAACCACCCAATTTCGACCTCTTGTTCTTCAATTTCTCGATTCTCCGGTATGATTTCTAAACCCTAACTCGAAATTGCATGATTCATGGTTTTTAGGGTAGAAATTTCATATCTTGAATTGAGTTCATAGAGAGGATTGATATGATTGGATTTTGCTCATGAAAGTTTGATTAAGCTTAGTAGTTTTTGGCCTAGGGAAGGATATTCATGTTAGATGTCTCATTGTGAAAAGTTGATTTAGAAAAGCATGAATTTTTCTTGTTCTAGTATTAAGACACAAACTTTGCATGTCAAAATTTCGGGTAAATTTATCATGTTCGGGATGGGTAATTGCGCAAGTATGGGGTACATATATCCAATTGTGTGCCTAGTAGAGGAGTATAGAGATTGCATGCTTGATTTTGGCTTGATTCTTAAAGTTGAAAATTTTGGAATTCTGCGAATTGGCTCTCGGCAGCTCGTTAACGACCCACCCAGGCTCGTTAATGACCCTGCATATCCTCAAAGATCAATACCCAGTCCAGAATCGTAAACGACCCAATTGGGTAGTTAACGAATAATTCCGAGGATTATTTCGAGACCAAGTATGGGGTCTCTTGCCTAAACTAACTTGAGTGGATCTTATCTTGGAAAATCATGATTGTTTTGTAGATCACATGGCAAGTTCCAGCAGACCCGCTACCCGAGCTCAGAAGAAGAGAAGGAACCCGAGGTCCCCATCTCCACCTCGCATGGACAATGTGATCTTGCGCACTCAAGGGCAAGCAGACCGATACAGAGCAATCCTAGACAAGGACCACAACACTCGGTGGTTCTCAAGGACAAGTGCTAAGGCCATGGGGATTTACACGGATGTCAAGGAGGCCTTCGTTATTCTTGGTGTATCTCATTTGCTGAAGAAGGAGACACTACCACACTTTCCGGCCCTCACATTCGAGCTTTTGGCCACTCTAGAGACTAGTTTTCCATCAAAGAATTCGGCGGGACGCATCAGGTTTAGGCTCGGTAATGTGAGCCGAGAATATACCATGGCGGAGTTCAACGCTATCATGGAGCTCCCAAATCCTTCTAGAGATTACAGCCTGAAAGACTACATGGTGACTCGGACTTGGAGCTATATCACTAGGGAGGACCAATCCTCCACAGCGGCATTATCTGGGGCAAGCATCATCAACCCCATTTTTAGGATCATTCTCCGAGTCCTAGCCGCTACATTTTGGCCGAAGAGAGAGTTGAACAGGCCAACAAGGACGAAAGTTGCTTGTCTCCGCACCATCCTTTTCGAGGAGCCCGGCCCTTTGAATTTGGGGTATGAATGGCTATACTACATAGAGAAATCAACCAAGTCCAAGGAAGTTTGGTGTGGTAACTTGGTTAGTCTTTTGGCTACAAATCTCGGAGTCGACCTTACTCGCTACACACCGGCTCATGTTCAACTCCTCAACAAGAGCTATTGGTATAGCTCCAGTATTTTCATTCAAGCCGAGGGAGGGTTCAAAGTGAAAGTACAAGACCGCATCGTTACACCCACCCTTGACAAGTTGGAGCTACTCTACGTACCAAATTGGTACGAGGCGTGGACGGGCCATGCTTACCCGTTAGAGCCCAAGCCGGAGGATGAGCTATCACTTAGACCGTGTGAGACAAGATTTGAGCGAGACGAAGAAGAGATGGATGAAGATGAAGATGAGGCTACCGAGGTAGTTGGCGATGACACTGAAGAAGCCGACACCGAGGGAGGAACAGAGGAGCTTAACTTCGAGGATGACGACATCGACACGGAAATTTTGGGCACCAACGTCCTCGTTGACGAGCCTACCAGGCTCGTTAACGACCATTTCCAGCCTTCTCCCTACATTCCTAACGAGGAACCCAACTTCGTTAACGAGGTCCCGAGGACGACTACCGACCCACCGCCAGCTCCTGCCGACCCTCATTCCTATGATCTCATGCCATATAACCCGGTGCTGTACCAAGACCATTTCCAGCCTCACTATCCACCACCTCCTCAGCCCGAGTACACATGATCGAGTATGCCACCACCGTGGGCTGAGGATCTTTCTGCTCAGATGCAACAGCTTCACCTCCAGCAGGACCATATTCATAGGAGGATGGACAGATGGGAGACCGTCTATTCTGCTCGCATGTCGATGGAGGATGAAAGGCATCGTCAGAGAGAGGCGGATGATGCAGAGCGTTGGAGGACGATGTACGACTTCATGGGGAACTTTGAGCATTACTTTCCTCCACCGAACCAGTGATTCAACCTGAAGAAGACGTTTTCCTTGATTTCCACTTTTGAGTCTTTGTAAGTTTTCTTTTTATTTATTTTGTTTTTTTTGTTCTTTTCTTTTCTTTTCTATTTCTTTCCTTCTTCTTATTTTTTCTTACAGTGGGGACACTGTAATTTTAAGTATGGGGTGGGAAAAAGTAGAGTAGAAAAAAACTTGTTTGTTTGGTGTCTTATTTGACTTATGTGTTTTGTTTATTTGTTTCATAAATTGAAAAAAAAAATCGAAAAAAAATTGAAAAATTTTTGAGAAAAAAATCTAAAAAATATGTTAGAATTGATAGATATCCCTTTCTTAGGTTCTATGATGGTAGTTGCTAGCATTATCATATAAATCCTTGCAAGCATGTCTTTGATAGTATAGCCGGATTCTTGTTTTAAAATTGTGTTTTTAGGAAGGAATAGCACTTGATGAAATTGAGCACATATACTTTATAGCATAAGTGATGCAATCCAACAAAATAATTACCTTGTGAGTTATTTTTAGCCTTATAGGGAGAACATTAAAAATCCCTCTTCTTTCCTTGTGTGATTTACTCTCTATATGCATATTATCTCTCGGAATTGTGATGGTTATCTATTTCTTGAGACCTATATAAGATTTATAGTTCATTACTTGTGAGAATCATATGATAGAGAACTTATTTTTATAAGCCCTATTATCCCTTATTTACCCTTACATGATCCCCTCTTTTGACAACCAATTTGAGCCTGAAGCCTTTTATTTTTAGCTCCACAAAAATTATTTCCTAGCCAAAATAAGCTTGACCCTATCCGGGGATTAGGACTTAGATTGGAGAGGTATGTTTTTGTTGAGTGCAATGTTTTGTTTGGGTTCGAAATTTTGGGATTATGGGTAGGGGTAGATCGGAAGTCTCTTGTTTCTAATATTATGTAAAAGAAAGATCTCTTGATAAGCAAAAGATGCACAAAATGAAGTTGCTAAGAAGAAAAGGAGTACATGAATGAAGCTCGGTAACGACCCTGAAGTGGGTTCGCTAACGAGGCAGCGAGAAAAAAAAGTTGTTAAAAAGCGGAAGAAGTTTGAAGTGCATGTGTGTTTATAGATAATATCAGAGATTCTTTTTATTCTTATGAGACTTTCTAGGATATAATGGATGAGTAAAAGAGAAATAAAATGCATAATGAGAGAGTGAGTTTGGTATATGTTGTTTGTATGAGAGTTTTGATGTTATGTGTGAGTTTTTAGGAGTCTTTTGATTCCCGGATATTATTAGCACCACATAGCCAAAATATTTCCACACCTATTTGTTATTACCAAGCCCCATTACAACCCGGCCGAATGGAAGCTTCTATGAAGTTTTTCATTGAGCCTAAGTTCTCTTGATGATTTTTGCTTGTTTTGACAAATCTTGGGTGGAGAGTATTGGTGATATAAGTTCCAATTTCTATGAGTTTTGTGTATAAGATGAGTTGAGAGATTGAATTTATAAGCCCAAACACTTGAGAGTTGAGTGAAACACATTATATTCCTTGTGAGGTTGGATTGTATTTTCTTATGTCTATTTAGTGCATATATGTGTAATGACATTAATAATCATTTGTTATTTCTCTTCTATGTATTGATGTTGCTCTTTAGAGGATGGCTATGTCTTGATGAGTATGTTTGTTTGGTTTTGGTTATTGTTTAGTGATTGCTTGAGGACAAGCAAGTCTAAGTATGGGGTATTTTGATGTTCGTATTTTTAGTATAGTTTTTAGTATATTTTCTTAGTTTATTAGGACTAGTTTTGATAGTTTAGGATTAGTTTTATGTGTTTTTGGATAGTTTTGCATATTTTTATGAAAAGTATGGAAGTTGCTCTATTTTGTGTATTTTTGTAGGTTTTAGCAAGGAAAAGGTGCTATATGGAGCTGAATTTGGAGCGCTGCAGTGAAAGACAGAGGAATACAAGATTGAAGAAGTCGGAGTTCGAGTTTCACAAGATTAAGTGTGGAAGAAACCAAGCCCAGGCTCGTTAACGAAGCTGCAAGGGATCATTAACGAGGCCACGAGATAGAGATTTCGAGAGTTGACTTTGTAACTCACCGATCCTGTGCGGGAATTTATTTCCGTGTCGGTAGAGTATCTTTTTATGATTTTTAGGGTTATTATATTATGTATTTTAGGTCTTGTTATCTTTTTAGATTTTATTTCTATCTTTTAGGATTTTATTTTTATCTTTTTAGGAAAGTTTTTATCTTCTAGCCTTATTTCTTTCTAGCTTTATTAGTATAAAAAGCCCTCTTGTTTAGCCTAGAAAGGGGGGGATTTTGAGAGAGATCGACTTGGAGAGGAGGAAGAGCCGAGAAGAGAGAGAGGATCGAGATCGAGATCGAGGCTCGGTGGACGAGAGTTACCGAGTTCGTTAATCGTTATTTTGGTTCGGTACTGTGTATTTTTCGGTTTCTTCTGAATTTCTGTAAGACGATATTTTTCCTATTAATTTGAGTAGTGATTTGTTTTCTATGATTTCTTTTGTTGAATTTATTTGTTTCATAGTTATGATTAGTGAGTAGTCTTCTTTTCTAGGGTCGGGGTTAAGCCCGGCATAGTTATGCATGTTTTGTGAGTAAGATTTTGTGTTGAAAGCCTTTTATCTATTATTGAGATTCTTTGTTGTGCTTATACCGAGATGAAAGTTGAGGTAATTTGAGTTGTTGACTTGATTGAAAGAGAAAGTTGTTAACTTGAAGGTTGATATTGCTTGAATACGAAAGTTTCAAGCTTTAGATCCAAAACAAACAATTGAGTGAATTGGGTTACGAAACTAGGTTAATTTACTTGTTATTCAACGAAAGTTGATGAATTTATCTGTTTAAAGGCATGATCTCATCTTCTTACGAGTTTATATGCATGACTATGTTGTGGTGTACCTAGTCCTAGATCTTCGTTTTTATTTAAATTTTCTTAAAGAGATATTCGTTGCTGAGTTTTCTAGCTCGGTACCGAATCTGTTTAGGTCGATAGTTTGAGTCTTTTGTTTACGGTGGTTCGTTAACGACCTTGACAACGTCGTTAACGAGGCTACTTGTGAGTGTTTTGCTTACTTTTGTTTGATTTTTAGTAGTTGATAGACAAACAACCTTGCTTCTCGTGGAACGATCCTGACTCCCCTATACTCAGCGGGGTCTTGACTATAAATTTATTTGTTGTCCTGAGTGAAGGCCCGTCAACAGCAAGTTCTTTGTGCCTAATGATTTTATTGTCATGGAGATGCCGGAAGACCCTGTCGTCCCGATCATTCTTGGGCGACCTTTTCTTGCAACCGCCGGAGCCATTATTGATGTGAAGAAAGGCCTCCTTACGTTTGAAATCGGCAATGAGGTGGTTGAGTTCCGGTTCAATCCAACGATGAAGGAAACCGGTGAAGCTATGGAAGTGAAGATGTTGTACACTCGTTCGGATTACATTGACTGCGAGGATCCGATCGAACGCTTGCTTGAAGCTTATACAAGCGAAGATAACGCCGAGGAAGAGACTGTAGGGTCGACACCGACCCCAACCAGGTCGTCACCGACCACATCCAGCTCGGCACCCACCCTCATTCCGATCGTTTCTGAGGATTTTGTGATTGCTTCTGGCTCGGAGACGACCCCTCTATGGTCGGAGCCGACCCTTCTGGAAGCCGATGACAACACTTACTTTGAAGAGTCTTTCAAAATGGAGAAGGTTGAGGACATTGTTACACCACCACCACCTACTCCAGAGCTTAAGACTCTCCCCGAGTCTTTGAGGTATGAGTTTCTTGGCCCTAATTCCACTTTTCCTGTGATTATTAATGCTAACCTTAATGAGGAAGAAGTTGGAAAGTTGTTGAATGTTCTTAGGACTCATAGGAAGGCCATTGGATACTCACTTGAGGATTTGAGTGGCCTCTCACCTTCTTTGTGTATGCATCGTATTTTCCTTGAGGAAGGACATAAGCCAACCATAGAACACCAAAGGCGGCTTAACCCGAATATGAAGGAAGTGGTAAAAAAGGAGATCTTGAGAATGCTCGATGCAGGTATCATCTTCCCAATTTCGGATAGTAAGTGGGTAAGCCCCGTTCATGTTGTGCCTAAAAAGAGTGGTCTTACTGTTGTTGAGAATGAAAAAGGCGAGTTAGTTCCTACTAGGACTACCACTAGTTGGCGCATGTGTATTGACTATAGAAAGCTAAATAGCGCCACTAGAAAAGACCATTTTCCCTTGCCTTTTATTGACCAAGTGCTAGAGAGATTAGCTTTGCATGAATATTTTTGTTATCTCGATGGCTATAGTTGTTTTTGGCAGGTTCCGATACATCCCGATGATCAAGAGAAAACCACCTTCACGTGTCCTTATGGCACATTTGCTTATAGGAGGATGCCATTCGGGCTTTGCAATGCCCCAGCCACATCTCAACGGTGTATGATTGCCATCTTCTCCGACATGATCGAGGACATTGTGGAGGTATTTATGGATGATTTCTCGGTTTACGGTACCACTTTTGACTCTTGTCTTGCCAATCTTGCTAGAGTACTTAGGAGATGTGAGGAAACTAACCTAGTGCTTAATTGGGAGAAGTGTCACTTTATGGTACAAGAAGGAATTGTTCTAAGTCATGTTGTGTCGAAAAGGGGGATTGAGGTTGACAAAGCTAAAATTGAATTAATTGAAAAATTACCACCCCCTTCCTCCGTGAAAGATGTTAGGAGTTTTCTAGGACATGCCGGGTTTTATAGGAGGTTTATTCAAGATTTCTCTAAGATTACCAAACCGTTAACTAACCTATTAATGAAGGATGTTGTGTTTGAGTTTTCTTCCGAGTGTCTTGAAGCTTTCCACAGAATCCGGGATGCACTTGTATCGGCGCCTATCATGCAACCTCCAGATTGGACAATTCCCTTCGAGATCATGTGTGACTCTAGTGACTACGCTGTGGGCGCAGTCCTTGGGCAACGGAGAGAGAAGAAGCTTCATGCTATCTATTATGCGAGCAAGACGCTCGATGAGGTCCAAAGCAAATACACTACCACAGAGAAGGAGTTCCTAGCCGTTGTGTTTGCTTTTGAGAAATTCCGGTCATACTTGGTGGGTTCCAAGGTAATCGTCTACACCGATCATGCAGCTATCCGCTACCTTATGGATAAGAAGGACGCCAAACCGAGATTGCTCCGATGGATGCTTCTATTGCAAGAATTCGACCTTGAAATAAGGGATAAGAAAGGAGCGGAAAATCTTGTGGCGGATCACCTTTCCCGGTTACCCATTGAGCACATTAAGGAGTCCAGCAATTCGGTACCCATCAACGACTCTCGGCCGGACGAAATTCTATTGAGCAATGAAGTTTTACGGATCGAGGTCGACCACCCTGGGTCGGAGACGACCAACCCTGGGTCGGAGACGACCATCCCTGGGTCGGAAACGACCATCCCTGGGTCGGAGACGACCTCCTATTTGCAGCACTGGGCTGACACCGAGCTGAATAGCACGGCACCGACCCCCACCACTACTGATCCAGGTCATTCTTCTCACTCTTCTTGTGTGCTTACCACTATTCTTCACTCTTCTCCTCCCATTCTCTCTTGCCATTCTGTATATACTATTCAAGGGGTGAAAACCCCTTGGTTTGCGAAGTTTGCTAACTATGTTGTAGGAGGCATTATCCCTGATGGATTGACTTCCCAAGCCAAAAAGAAGTTCCTCCACGACGCCAAGCAATACTATTGGGACGATCCCTACCTCTTCAAGCAAGGGAGTGATCATATCTTTAGGCGTTGTGTGCCGGACAATGAGATAGAGGGAGTAATCCGGCACTGTCAGACTCTTCCAACAGGCGGCCATGCAAAGGGATTCAAAACCACCGCAAAAATTCTTCAAAGCGGATTCTATTGGCCCACTCTCTTCAAGGATGTTCAAGCCTATGTCACGGCTTGTGATGAATGTCAGCGTGCGGGAAATATCACATGGAGGAATGAGAACCCACTCACAGGAATTCTAGAAGTTGAGCTTTTTGATGTATGGGGAATCGATTTCATGGGACCCTTCCCCTCTTCGGGTCCCTACAAGTACATCCTCGTAGCGGTTGACTACGTATCTAAGTGGGTCGAAGCCATAGCCACAAGAACTAACGATGCACAAGTGGTGGCCAAGTTTATGAAGTCCAATATTTTCCCCCGCTTTGGTGTTCCCCGAGCCCTTATTAGTGATGGTGGTTCCCACTTCATTGAGCGGAGTTTTGAGGCACTTTTGACTAAGTATGGGGTCTTACACAGAGTAGCAACTCCTTACCATCCCCAAACTAGTGGTCAAGTGGAGATCTCCAACCGGCAAATTAAAAACATCTTGGAGAAGACGGTTTCCCGCTCAAGGAAGGATTGGGCTTCCAAACCGCACCGCCTACAAGACACCACTCCGCACTACTCCTTACAATCTTGTATATGACAAGTCATGCCATTTGCCCGTCGAGCTCGAACACAAGGCTTTATGGACTCTCAAGGAGCTCAACATGGATCTTGACGCGGCCGGAGCAAAGAGATTTATGGACTTGCAAGAATTGGAGGAGTTAAGGCTCAAGGCGTATGAGAATGCCAAGATTTACAAATAAAGAACCAAGAAATGGCATGATAAGAAGCTCATCCCAAAGACCTTCAACAACGATGATCAAGTACTCCTTTTCAACTCTAGACTTCGACTCTTCCCCGGGAAATTACGATCCCGATGGAGTGGACCATTCATTGTTCACCACATCTACCCACATGGAGCGGTCGATCTCATAGATGAGAATGGAGGAATTTTTAAGGTCAACGGGCATCGATTGAAGAAATACTATGCAAGAGTCGAACCGGATGAGGAAATCTGAGCCACATGGGCTCTCACATCTTCTGACTAAGCTAAGGTACTTCACGTCTAGCTAAAGACGTTAAATTAAGCGCTTACGGGAGGCAACCCGCTTTGTTTTTGTTTTTGTTTTGATTTTCTTTTTAGCTCAATTTCTTTTGTTTTCATTAGTTTAGAGTAGCTAGGACTCTTGTCTTGTATCTCCGCTAAGCTTTTGTAGGAACCCGAGGCGGCGAAATGTGAACGAGAAGGTTGAATTTACTTGATAAACGGGAAGGAACAACATTCGGTTGGGTCGTCACCGACCAAGTTTGGGTCGTAACCGACCCCCTCCAAGTAAAAAGGGTAAAAATTTGCAATATCCCGAAATTGCAGGTAAGTCCCTAAACTTTTACCCCTTCTTAACCCTACCCCTCCCCTCTCTTTCTCCCCCACACCGCCGACCCTCTCCTTCCTCAAAACCCACAACCTCCATTCATCCCTCTTTGCCTCTCACACCTCACAATTCTCCATCCCCATCCCAAATCTACCAAAATCCTTCCTTGTGCTACATAAATCCTCCAATTACTCCACCAAGAACCGGAAAATCCTCCCCTTCCCCACAATTTCTCAAATTTTAGAACCGCTCTAGTGCTCGTCTACGACCCCCCCCCCCTTCTACCTTCATTCCTCTATTTTTGCTCATCTTTGGTATGTTTCTCTACTCCTTTGATGTTATATTCAAGTTTACTTGATTTATGTTTGAAGGATTAGTTGAAAACCTAGGTTTTGGGTGTTCTTGAGTTTGAATATGGAAGTTTGGGTTGTTTGCATGCTTAAGTGGTTAGATCTACATGATACCATGATGAATTGTGGGTTGTAAGTGGAAATTTTGATGCATACTTGGTTGTTTGGTTGGTTATGAGAGTATTTGATTTTTTCGGAATTTTTGGTAACCCTTCCAAGGACATCGGGCTGCATTTTGCGGACTTGATCTTGCCCGAAGAGGTCGGTGTCGAAGGAGTTCAAAGGCTTTCAAAGAATAGAAGAAAGACAATTGTAATAGGTGAAAAGGGAAGTGCATTGTAAAGTTTTAAGTGTTTGGTGATTGAAGTAAGAGGAAAGAATGTTGGGTGAGTGATGTGTAGTCTAGGAGTCTTGATTCTCGGATTATTTAGCACCACAAGGCCAAAATATTTCCACGCCCTTTGAATTACCAAGCCCCATTACAACCCGGCCGAATGAAGCTTCTTTGAAGTTTTCATTGAGCCACCCGAGTTCATTTGATGATTTGACTTGTTTTGACTTCTTCGGTGGAGAGTTTGCTTATATAAGTTCCATTGACTATGAGGTTTTGTGTTTGGAATTTGAGTCGAGTGATTATTACTATACCCTAAACACTTCGAGAGTTGAGTGAAATACATTCCTTGGTGAGGTTGGATTGTGATTGCTTGGAAATGTTCATGTGTGCTACGACGTGGAAGTTATTTGCTCACTATTCTACTTGTGCTTCTTTTTCTATAAAGGTGATTCTTGAGTTTTGTTGTATGGTATTGATGCATGTTAAGTGATTGCTTGAGGACAAGCAAGTTTAAGTATGGGGTATTTTGATGTCGCACTTTTTAGTTGGTTTTTGTGGGTAGTTTTCTAGCTAGATTGAGTCTTTTCTAGGTTTATTGTGTTGTTTTGCATGTAATTCCGACCCTCTTTGGAGAGTAGGAGTCGTTTGCGCTTGTTTGTTGTTTTTGTAGGTATTTGAAGCGTTGAGGAGGAGATATCCCGAGTTTTCAAGCTTTCTAGGAGGTGGCGTTAGAGTTGTCTTTTGGTGATGTTGATAAAAGGTAGGGCTGGGCAACGGTCCAAGACCGGACCGGACCGGACCGGGACCGACATCCTAAAAAAATTGGACCGAGGACCGGACCGGATATTCCCGGTCCGGTCCGGTCTCGGTCCCGGTCCGGTCCGGTCCGGTCCGGCTTTGGACCGGTTTTGGACCGAGCCATTATTTTATCAATAAAAAATATTGTTTTTAATAAAAAAAAGTTTTATTTATTTATAAAATATATTATTTTTGATAAAAATATATATATTATACCATATAAAAATTAAATTTATATTTTTAACATAAATTTTATAATATAAGTATACATATTTTTTACATAAAATAATTTTTTTTACTACTAATACAAAAATCCGGTCCGGACCTGGACCGGACCGGATTTGGACCGGATCGGACCGGGGACCGGCTCTTCATTTTTTGTGGACCGAGGACCGGACCGGATACCTCCCGGTCCGGTCCGGTCCACCCCGGTCCGGTCCAAAAATCCGGTCTGGACCGGATTTTGCCCAGCCCTAATAAAAGGGCGAGAGTCGGTGCATTTGAAGGTGTGATGATTTCAAGGTGAAGATTTGAAGATCAAGATGCTTTAAGAAGGAGCTAAAGGAAGTCTTAGAAGGCCAAGAGCGATCAAAGAAAGAACATTGAAGAAGAACCAAGCATTGGAGCAAGTTTCGAGCAAAGAAGTGAAGAAAACAAGTGTTGCTTGGGTCGGAGACGACCTACTTTAGGTCGGTGATGACCACTTCCGTGTGTGGCGAAATTAATACTTGCGCCTTAAGCTAGGTTTAGTAAATGTTTTATTTATGGGCCTTTTTAAGATAAGATTTAGTTTCCTTATGAGACATTTCCACTGCTATATAAGGTCTTTTAGGTTTTTATTTCTAGGGGGAGGCTTTTTGGGAGTTTTTGAGACTTTATTTGTGGAGAACGGAACAAGTTGCAAGTTCGTTTTTCTTAGGTTAATTTGGATTCCAAGCTCTTGGACAATTTTAAGAGAGGCTTGGAGGTTTGCTTGAGATTGTAAGTTTTCTTTTTAATTGAAGTTTGTTTGGATTTGGATTATGTCTTCTCTTTTAATTATGGTTGTTGATTGTGCCATGGATCGTGAGTAGTCTATTTTCTAGGGTTGGGGTGAAACCCGACGAGTTTTGCATGATTTAAGCATGAGTTTTTGATTAAACCACTCTTTCAATATCTATCCTTTATCCTCTTGTTTGTTATCAATTCCTTGATGAAAGTTGAGGCATGTTCAAGTTCGTGATTGAATTGAAAAATTGAATTGTGAATCTGGATAATATTTGGGTTGAAACGAAAGTTAAAACCTTTAGAAAACAAGTAGGGTTGCAAGTGTGGATCTTTATGAAAGTTTAGATTTTTACTTGATTATTTGTGACGAAAGTCATTCATGAGATTGTTATTGGTTGAGTTCGATTCATGTTTGCATGCATAGCTTGTTGTGGTGAATCCTTTGCTCTAGATCTCTTTTAATTTGATTTTTCGAAGTCTATTCGTTACCCGGATAGGTCGGTTACGACCCCTTTCAGGTCGGGGCCGAGCTCCTAGTTTTTTGGTGTTTACTTCTGCGTTTTGTGTCTCGTTGTTGGTCGGTTACGACCTGTTGTGGGTCGGTGTCGAGCACCTGCTGTGTGTGTTTGGCTTTGTTTTGTTTTCTTTTTGTTAGGAATAATAACTAGACTTGGATACTTCTAATTCCCGTGGATGAACCTGACCTCCCTGTACTCAACGGGGTCTTGATATAAATTTATTTGTTGTCAAGAAACCCTTCCAACACTCAGCAATCTCTTTCTCCACTGAGTGTAGTAACCATGAGATGACCATGGAATTGCAGCGATCCCACTGCGGGCATAAGGCTGAGTTAGGGTTTGGTCTTGAGCAGGTGCCATTCACGAACCCGATTTTGTTCTTGGCCATAAGCGACACTTCTACAGACCTTCTCCAGTGGCTGTGATTTCTTTCGTTCAAAAGATTGGTGGCAAGCATGTAACGGGTGGTCCGAGTAGTGTAGGTACAACACACTTGAACTCAAATCCCTAGCTTCATTTCTGATATGCTCCTCGCGAATCCGGTGCTCAGTTTCAGCATGAATACGAAGTTCAGTTTCGACTTGAGCTCTAATTTCCTGCTCGAGTCTGGTTCTTTCATCGATTTCAGCTTGTGAGATTTCGTCCAACGACATCGTTTAATGGAGAGGATCTAATACCATGAAATTTCTCAACGAAAAGGACAATCAAAGAGTAAAAGGCATGATTTCATCATTCAACAAAAGCAAACGAAAAGTAAAGGATGAAAGGAAAGGGATCAATCCTCATGAAGGAAAGGAGCCGCCTTTTCATTCATTGATTTCGTAAATATCAGATTCAGTGCTCAATTAGGTTTTTTCGTGACAAAGATAAGCGTGGCTTATCTTTGTCACGAAAAAACCAACATGAAAACATGAAATTGAATAAAACAGATGGATAAAAGATGCTACAACTGTTTGCTCTTATAGCTGGTGTCTTGTCTGACTTGGCAATTCTTTTGCTGATGTGTCCAACAGTTAATGATTATTCTAGTACAAACTGAAGCATCCACACTTTCCTGTTGGAAAATCTTTTCATTCCTCGCTTTCCAAATATAATAGATAACTAAGCCTATGCAAACAATCAAAAAGATAAACACAAAGTTGCTTTTCTAATAATCATCCAACACATAACAAAACCTTATAATAATAAATTAGACTATTCTAAATTATAACACGAAATAATTTATTGCAATAATAATCATTTTTGAAGCGAAATGCTAATTTCTTTTAACATAATTTGGTGTTACCTAATTTCATGTACTCTAATTATGCATTACCCCATCTCAGGTAACATAACTTCGTGTTATCTACTTTTGTGCTGCCAAATATTTGTAACATAACTTCTTATTGCCTAATTTCTTGTAATGTGTTGGAAGGGTTTCTTGACAACAAATAAATTTATATCAAGACCCCGCTGAGTACAGGGAGGTCAGGTTCGTCCACGGGAATTAGAAGTATCCAAGTCTAGTTATTATTCCTAACAAAAAGAAAACTAAACAAAGCCAAACACACGCAGCAGGTGCTCGGCACCGACCCACAACAGGTCGTAACCGACCAACAACGAGACACAAAACGCAGAAGTAAACACCATAAAACTAGGAGCTCGGCCCCGACCTGAAAAGGGTCGTAACCGACCTATCCGGGTAACGAATAGACTTCGAAAAATCAAATTAAAAGAGATCTAGAGCAAAGGATTCACCACAACAAGCTATGCATGCAAACATGAAACGAACTCAACCAATAACAATCTCATGAATGACTTTCGTCACAAATAATCAAGTAAAAATCTAAACTTTCATAAAGATCCACACTTGCAACCCTACTTGTTTTCTAAAGGTTTTAACTTTCATTTCAACCCAAATATTATCCAGATTCACAATTCAATCTTTCAATTCAATCACGAACTTGAACATGCCTCAACTTTCATCAAGGAATTGATAACAAACAAGAGGATAAAGGATAGAGATTGAAAGAGTGATTTAATCAAAAACTCATGATTAAATCATGCAAAACTCGTCGGGTTTCACCCCAACCCTAGAAAATAGACTACTCACGATCCATGGCACAATCAACAACCATAATTAAAAGAGAAGACATAATCCAAATCCAAACAAACTTCAATTAAAAAGAAAACTTACAATCTCAAGCAAACCTCCAAGCCTCTCTTAAAATTGTCCAAGAGCTTGGACTCCAAATTAACCTAAGAAAAACAAACTTGCAACTTGTTCCGTTCTCCACAAATAACGTCTCAAAAACTCCCAAAAAGCCTCCCCCTAGAAATAAAAACATAATAGACCTTATATAGCAGTGGAAATGTCTCATAAGGAAACTAAATCTTATCTTAAAAAGGCCCATAAATAAAACATTTACTAAACCTAGCTTAAGGCGCAAGTATTAATTTCGCCACACACGGAAGTGGTCGTCACCGACCTAAAGTAGGTCGTCTCCGACCCAAGCAGCACTTGTTTTCTTCACTTCTTTGCTCGAAACTATCTCCAATGCTTGGTTCTTCTTCAATGTTCTTTCTTTGATCGCTCTTGGCCTTCTAAGACTTCCTTTAGCTCCTTCTTAAAGCATCTTGATCTTCAAATCTTCACCTTGAAATCATCACACCTTCAAATGCACCGACTCTCTCCCTTTTATCAACATCACCAAAAGACAACTCTAACACCACCTCCTAGAAAGCTTGAAAACTCGGGATATCTCCTCCTCAACGCTTCAAATACCTACAAAAACAACAAACAAGCGCAAACGACTCCTACTCTCCAAAGAGGGTCGGAATTACATGTAAAACAACACAATAAACCTAGAAAAGACTCAATCTAGCTAGAAAACTACCCACAAAAACCAACTAAAAAGTGCGACATCAAAATACCCCATACTTAAACTTGCTTGTCCTCAAGCAATCACTTAACATGCATCAATACCATACAACAAAACTCAAGAATCACCTTTATAGAAAAAGAAGCACAAGTAGAATAGTGAGCAAACAACTTCCACGTCCTAGCACACATGAACATTTCCAAGCAATCACAATCCAACCTCACCAAGGAATGTATTTCACTCAACTCTCGAAGTGTTTAGGGTATAGCAATAATCACTCGACTCAAATTCCAAACACAAAACCGCATAGTCAATGGAACTTATATAAGCAAACTCTCCACCGAAGAAAAATTCATCAAATGAACTCGGGTGGCTCAATGAAAAATTCAAAGAAGCTTCATTCGGCCGGGTTGTAATGGGGCTTGGTAATTCAAAGGGCGTGGAAATATTTTGGCCTTGTGGTGCTAAATAATCCGAGAATCAAGACTCCTAGACTACACATCACTCACTCAACATTCTTTCCTCTTTCTTCAATCACCAAACACTTAAAACTTTACAATGCACTTCCCTTTTCACCTATTACAATTGTCTTTCTTCTATTCTTTGAAAGCCTTTGAACTCTTGTGCTTATTACATGACTTTCCCCATTTTTTTTGGGGGTCGACACTGTTGAAAGGGTTTCTAGACAACAAATAAATTTATAATCAAGACCTCGCTGAGTACAGGGAGGTCAGGTTCGTCCACGGAAGATAGTCAGTATCAAGTTTTGCTACTTTTCACGCAAGCAATCAATCAAAAGCAAGGAGTTTTTATCAAGGAAGAGAAATTCTAAGGTTTAGGGTATCCCACAACAACAATCATGCATACAAACGCTCATGAAACACATAGATCATGCTTTTATCACATAAAGGTGTCAACTTTCGTCAACCAAAGCAAGTAAATCAACTAACTTTCGTTCAATTAATAAACTTACTATCTAATCTCTTCTACTTCAACTAGGATAGATCCGCTTTCGCTTCAAAACCCTAAATTGACTTTTCTAATTCAAGGTTTCCGTTTTCGCTTTAACTATGAATGAGAAATTCCTTTCAACTTTCGTTTCAAGGATTAAGAACAAGAGAGAAGATTCATGCAATAAAAACAATCAAAACACGATCATGAACAAGCATGGACAACCATTGTTGGGTTTAACCCCAACCTTAGAGAGGAGAACTACTCACAAATCATAATTGAGAACATCCAAATTAAATTAAAAAGTAAACTTACAAGCAAATCCAAAGTAAACTTGTCTTCTAAGTAACTCCACAATCTCGTCCTCTCCTCTGTCCCACACGCCTCTCTCTCTCTCTTCTCTCCTCCCCCTCCTCCTCTAACTTGTCTATCGCCCCCCCCCCCCAAACAAGAGGTAGAGAAGGGTATTTATAAAGAAACTAATCTATCTTAAATCTATCCATAAGGAAATAAATCTTCTAATAAGATATATTCCTTCTATCTATCTAATAACATAAAAGGAAATAGGATAAAAGCCCATTAAGTGCACCGACTCGGATCTCCGCTACTCTCGGGGTGGCTCGGCACCGACCCAAAGTGGGTCGTCACCGACCTCATTCAGCACTTCGAACAACCTTGAGTAAAACTTGCGTAGAAGATTCGTTACAACTCCGTTTGACTCGATTCTTTTTCCTATGTTCTTGTAACGAATTTCTCTATCTCTTTCCAAGCTCAAACTTGATCTTCAATGACTTTATGAACTTCGTTCCTTGAGCTCTTCCTTAAGTGCTTCTCTTTGGTTTTCCTCTTTTCCTCAAAAGTGCTCCAAATAGATTCTAAAAACCTACAAAACACCACCAAAGCTTATGTAGACTCCATATCTCATGAAAATACGAAAACTCACACAAACGACTCAAAACAAAACACAAAACTAAAGAAAAAGACTCAAACACACTAAAAACACACCCTAAAAACATGACTAGAAAGGCGGACATCAAAATACCCCATACTTAGACTTGCTTGTCCTCAAGCAATCAACAAGACAAGAACCAAAACCATCAACACATATATCAAGTCAATGCCCTCATCAAAAAGCAACATCAAAGCACAAGTAGAAAATAGACAAGTGAATCTAACGTCATCACACATATATAAGCAACCTCAAGTAAAAGCAACTAAAAATCCAACCTCACAAGGGTAATGTGTTTCTCTCAACTCTCATGTGTTTGGTTTAGAATAACAACTCTCAACTCAATCCAATATACAAAAATCAACATAGTCATTGTTACTTATATCACCAAACTCTCCACCCGAGATGTCAAAACACATAAAAATCATCAAGAGAACTTAGGCTCAATGAAGAACTTCATAGAAGTTTCCATTCGGCCGGGTTGTAATGGGGCTTGGTAAAGACAAATAGGGCGTGGAAATATTTTGGCCATGTGGTGCTAATAATATCCGGGAATCAAAGACTCCTAAAAAACTCACACATCTCCAAAACTCTCATAAAAGATTATACCAAACTCACTCTCATTATGCTTTTCTCTTCACTCAACCCTTTAAATATCCCAATTTAATCTTGCTTACAAACACTAAGGAAAATTTGGCTCATGCACATTATTCACTATTCAACACTTTCTTCATTTTCTCCCCTTCTGATTTTTTATTTTTTCGGTGGGAAGACGGTACCGAACCTGCAGAGTTGGTAACGAGTTCTGATTGTACTATTTTTTCTTCTTTTAACTTTCAACTTCTTTTGTAAGTGCATTCAGAGAACCAAACTCTTCTTACATGATAAACTGCAAGATCTTTTAACCATCCAACCCATATTACCCCACACTTGAACCAATATAACTCACTCAACAATACCATCACAACAACCAATACTAAGTCCTAATCCCCGGATAGGGTCAAGCTTTATCGGCTAGGGAATAATTTTGTGGAGCTAAAAATAAAAGGCTTCAGGCTCAAAATTGGTTTCAAAAAGAGGATAATGCAAGGTAGGATAAGGATTAATAGGGCTTATGAAAAATAAGTTCTCAATCATTTGATTTCACATGCAATGAACTAATATCTCATATAGGTCTCAAGTAATAGATAACCATGCAATGACAAGAGATAATATGCATAAGGAGAGTAAATCACACAAGAAAAGAAGAGGGATTTTTATGTTCTCCCTATAAGGCCAAAAATAACTCACAAGAAAATTTTTGTTGGATTTCAGTCACTTCTACCTAAGATCATATGTGCTCAATTTCATCACATGCTAAATATCCACATAAAAACAATTTTCAACATGATTCAGGCAAAGCTATCCAAACATGCTATGGAATTATATGATCTAGCAAGTTAAAGCATATCATAGGACATCTAAGTGGAATATTATCAATCCTAAAAACACAAAACAAAGACACAAAAACTGAGTTTCCTTTTCCCATACCCCATACTTAAATCAAATAGTGTCCTCACTGTTTAAAGCAAAGACAAACAAATAAAGAGGATAAGGAAAAAGATACTCACAAAGACAAACTGAAGCTATTTGGAACCATCAAGCATTGAGGAGTTTGAAAGTCTCTCGATTTTGTAGGGGTCGGTACCGACCCTAGGGAGGTCGGTACCGAGCCTGTTGCTCGTACACCGATTGCTCATTATTGCGCTCAACACCGAGTGTCTTTGAATCGTTTTTCTTTGTAGCACGTCTTCTTTATTGTACCTGAGTCACTATAGAAAAACTTCTATCCCTACTATACTAATCTAACCTAAAAACAAGTCAAAAGAAATCTAGCAAAAAGATCTAAGAAAGCAAAAACTAAAAGCGAAAACAAAAAGCGGGTTGCCTCCCGAAAGCGCTATTTTTAACGTCGTTAGCCCGACGTACTTACCTTGCCTCTAATCATGGTGGTTTCCATCCAAATATGTTGGGATCAAGAGGGACCCCATACTTAGCCGAAACAACATTCTCCAAGATATTTGGCCCTCGATCATCCACAAGAATACTTGGTAATCCTACAACAGGGTTAGTAAAATACAAAAACCAAGGAGGTTTTGGCTCCTTCATAGGACTAACAGTAGGATATAATATAGAATAAGAAATGGAGAAGCGATCATCACCAGAATTGATTGAATAAGAACAAGAAAACTCACCTGGGTCTTTCGGAAAAGGGGTCGTTACCGAGGAGAAGTGGGTCGTTACCGTCCTTGGGGGGTTGGTAGGCTTCGTGATATGCACGTCCTCTTTGAAGTTGCTCATTTTTGTACTCAGAGAGGGGTCGATACCGACCCATGGTGGGTCGGTAGGCTCCTCAGTACTACAACTAGCCACTTCGTTTCTTGAAATAGCATCCAACTGCTCTCGTAGACGGGCACTGTGCGCTCGGTGACGTTCAGCTTCAGCAGCTGCAGTGTCTCTCTCAGCTTGAATGGTCTCTATCTGCTTCCGGAGATCGGCTATCTGTCGTGCCATCTCTTCTAGAGTTATGGCCATAGTTTTCATATACTGAAAGCAAAAACAAAAACAAAAACAAAATAAAAAAGCAAAACGGGGTCTCGGAGAGGGTCGGTATCGAGCCTAGAGTGATCCCGTAAAACAAAAACTAAAAAGAAAGAAACAACTAACTGTCAATAGGGTCGGTGCCGACCTAGATAGGGTCGGTGCCGAGCTAGATAGGGTCGGTGCCGACCTAGATAGGGTCGGTGCCGACCTAAATAGGGTCGGTGCCGACCTGACCGTGACCTAGAAAATAAACAAAACAAAAACACGGAAAATTGGGTTGCCCAGCAGGGTCGGTACTGACCCTAGGGGGGTCGTTACCGACTCGGCGGAGTCCCGAAAAATGTAAAAAGAACAAAACTTGGCACTATTGAAATCTCCCCGGCAACGGCGCCAATTTGTTGAAAGGGTTTCTTGACAACAAATAAATTTATAATCAAGACCCCGCTGAGTACAGGGAGGTCAGGTTCGTCCATGGAAGATAGTCAGTATCAAGTTTTGCTACTTTTCACGCAAGCAATCAATCAAAAGCAAGGAGTTTTTATCAAGGAAGAGAAATTCTAAGGTTTAGGGTATCCCACAACAACAATCATGCATACAAACGCTCATGAAACACATAGATCATGCTTTTATCACATAAAGGTGTCAACTTTCGTCAACCAAAGCAAGTAAATCAACTAACTTTCGTTCAATTAATAAACTTACTATCTAATCTCTTCTACTTCAACTAGGATAGATCCGCTTTCGCTTCAAAACCCTAAATTGACTTTTCTAATTCAAGGTTTCCGTTTTCGCTTTAACTATGAATGAGAAATTCCTTTCAACTTTCGTTTCAAGGATTAAGAACAAGATAGAAGATTCATGCAATAAAAACAATCAAAACACGATCATGAACAAGCATGCACAACCATTGTTGGGTTTAACCCCAACCTTAGAGAGGAGAACTACTCACAAATCATAATTGAGAACATCCAAATTAAATTAAAAAGTAAACTTACAAGCAAATCCAAAGTAAACTTGTCTTCTAAGTAACTCCACAATCTCGTCCTCTCCTCTGTCCCACACGCCTCTCTCTCTCTCTTCTCTCCTCCCCCTCCTCCTCTAACTTGTCTATCGCCCCCCCCCCAAACAAGAGGTAGAGAAGGGTATTTATAAAGAAACTAATCTATCTTAAATCTATCTATAAGGAAATAAATCTTCTAATAAGATATATTCCTTCTATCTATCTAATAACATAAAAGGAAATAGGATAAAAGCCCATTAAGTGCACCGACTCGGATCTCCGCTACTCTCAGGGTGGCTCGGCACCGACCCAAAGTGGGTCGTCACCGACCTCATTCAGCATTTCGAACAACCTTGAGTAAAACTTGCGTAAAAGATTCGTTACAACTCCGTTTGACTCGATTCTTTTTCCTATGTTCTTGTAACGAATTTCTCTATCTCTTTCCAAGCTCAAACTTGATCTTCAATGACTTTATGAACTTCGTTCCTTGAGCTCTTCCTTAAGTGCTTCTCTTCGGTTTTCCTCTTTTCCTCAAAAGTGCTCCAAATAGCTTCTAAAAACCTACAAAACACCACCAAAGCTTATGTAGACTCCATATCTCATGAAAATACGAAAACTCACACAAACGACTCAAAACAAAACACAAAACTAAAGAAAAAGACTCAAACACACTAAAAACATGACTAGAAAGGCGGACATCAGGCACCGACCTTATTTGGGTCGGTTACGACCTACATTCGTGCACTTCGAGCCCAAAAAACACTTTATTTTTGGATTTTCAAAAGACAACACACTTTATCTACTTTCCACAATCACTTTGTTTTCACCCAATTACTCCATAACATTCTTCAACAATTTCTTCTAAGTCCTAATTCTCGGATCAAAGGGTCAAGCTTTTCATGGCTAGGGAATTTTTTTTGTGGAGCTAGAAATAGGCTTTAAGCTCAAAATAAGGGCTACAAACAGAGGGATCATGTATAGGTAGGATAAGGAATATAATAGGCTTGTAAAAATAAGTTCAAAATCATTTGATTCAATCAAGTAATGAACATATCTCCATTGGTTTCAAGTTTAAAATAACCATGCCATTGTCAATTGGTATATTGCATTTGGAAGAGTAATTCACACATGAAAGAGAAAGGAGTAAAAATGCACATCCTTTATAGGCCAAAATATATCTCACTTAGGTTCAATTTTTGTTGGATTGCTTTTACTTAGAAATATGCATGCTCAATGTCCATTATAAGCTCAAAATTCAAAAAGCAAGATCATGATTTAGGCAATTCTTAAAGCATGTCATAGGTTTTACATGATGATGCAAGCAATTTCCATCCTAGGACATCTAAGAAATAGGGTATTTATCCATCTAAAATCAAAAAGAAAAAGACTCAAAACAAAAACTAAACACACACATCAATCAAAACACAAAACAACACATGACTCAAACAAGTAATCTCCCAAACCACCCCATACTTAAACATCAATGTCCCCATTGATTAAGAAAGTAAAGAGAAAGGAAAGAGAAACTAACTTGGACACCTTGAAGCGTTGGCAAAGGAGGAGAATCATTCTTGAGGAGGGTGAGGAGGCGGTGGAGCTTGGAAAAGATGTTGCCCCAACCAATGGTTGAAATCCGCTTGAGCATTCCATCTCTCAACATCTTGCTTGTGATCTTCATAATACTCAATGCGGAAATCCTTAAGCTCCTTGTGATGCTCAACAAACTGGTTGTGGTGATGATTAAGTGCCCCATAAAGTTGGTGTTGGTGGAGCATAAGGGCATCCATCTTAGCCGAGAGACGGGAGATATCGGGATCGCCACCCGAACTTGAACCGGTATGATATGTTCCTTGTCCTTGGAAATGAGAGCCGCCAGACCCATCAAAGCCATAGGGGTGGGAGTAGTAAGGAACCATGTCAGTTTGAGGTCCCATTGTGAAGTCCATCGGGTCGACACCGGGTTGGTTTTGGTAGTGGCCGCCCACTGGTGGGTCGTAACCGACCTCTTGATGGTCGTCACCGACCCCTCCAGAATGTGTTTGTGGGGATTCCGACTCGGAGGATGTCTCTCTCAGTGGGTCAATTTCGGCTCTTGGAAACCTGCTGGGCTGGCGTCTAATTCTTCGATCAAGCCGGACATTTGGTACCAAAGGATAAGGAGCGGGTGCCCACACATCATACCAATTAGGGCGGTAGAAAAGCTCAAGATTTTCAGGGGTAAGGACCACATCATGAGTCTCATTCGGGCTAATATAGAACTTGTTGATGAAACCGGCAGAAGATTGAGCAAGCACTTTAGTATTCAAGAAGTACTTCACATCCATAGCAATGACTTTTCTTGAAGAGTAGGCGGAAAGATTGACTTTCAAGGACTTGGCAAGGATAGCCACAAGCCAACCAAAGTAAGTGGTGGTGTGGGTCTTGAGGGCTTGGTGGCTCACAACGGCATTAGCAAACTCAAACCCCAAATTCATGTGAATGGTTGGCTCGAAGAGCATGGTGGAGAGGCATGCAATCTCGTGCTTGTGTGGCCGAGAGAGCTCATATCTTGGCCAAATTGTGGAGCCAAGGATGCGTAGGATAATCCGGAAAACTAGGCTAGCAATGAATCGACCGGGAAGGTGGTTGGTGGGGTATTCAACCTGGCCGGTGAGGTAATGCCACAATTCCTTGGTGGGAAAACTCGAGGTTGTGTACGCTCCGGATGGTAAGCGGAAGCCAAGATGGTGGTTGAATCTTTTAATGCTCATCTCGTGGTCCCTATTGCCGAGTTGAAAGGTGACCTTTGACTTGTTGAAATCGGTTTCATGCCGGTATAAGCGGAAGTTGGACATGAACTCGCATGTGAGCGCGATGTAGTGTTCCTCAATTGGATGCAAGATAAGGTGTTGAGCTCCAATCCAAGAGAAAGTCGTGAGCACCTCCCTATGAAAACCAATCTTCATTGCGCCTTCCCTATGGTAAGCTCGCACATTAACTTCCCCATTCCATATTTCAAGAAACCGTGTTTGTTGTTCCTCATCGTCAAAGACCACACTATCCACCTTTTGCTTGTCTTTCTTGTGCTTCTTGGCGGGGTGACGAGAAGAAGAAGCCATTGTCCTACAACACATTCAAGCTTCCAAGATAATTTCCATAGTTTTAAAGAATAATGCCAAATCAAAGACCACACATGTCACCTCCCGAAGAAGTACCCCATACTTACTCAAAGAAACATGCTTAAATTTAGAAAAAAAAATCGCAACATAACATGTTTAATCATGAAGAGTAGGTAAGTAGAGGGAAAGATCATGCTAAAAGTACTCAAATCATGGTGAAAGTAGCTCCATAAGCATGCATTGGATGAGGAATGCGAGTCAACCTGGGTCGGAACCGACCCTTGGAGGCTCGGTACCGAGCAAATACACGCAAAAGCCCCATGATAGGACGATGTTGGGTCATCACCGACCCCTTGTGGGTCGACACCGACCTCTTCGGGCAAGATCAAGTCCGCAAAATGCAGCCCGATGTCCTTGGAAGGGTTACCAAAAATTCCGAAAAAATCAAATACTCTCATAACCAACCAAACAACCAAGTATGCATCAAAATTTCCACTTACAACCCACAATTCATCATGGTATCATGTAGATCTAACCACTTAAGCATGCAAACAACCCAAACTTCCATATTCAAACTCAAGAACACCCAAAACCTAGGTTTTCAACTAATCCCTCAATCATAAATCAAGTAAACTTGAATTCAACATCAAAGGAGTAGAAAAACATACCAAAGATGAGTGAAAGTAGAAGAATGAAAGTAGAAGAGGGGTCGTAGACGAGCACTAGAGCGGTTCCAAAATTTGAAAAATTGTGGGGAAAGGGCCGAATTTTCTGGTTTTTGGTAGAGGAATTGGAGGATTTATGTGGCACAAGGATGGATTTTGGTAGATTTGGGATGCGGATAATGGATTTGTGAGGTTTGAGAGGCAATGGAGGCTAATGTAGGCTATGGGTTTTTGAGGGGGAAGAGGGTCGGCGGTGTGGGGGAGAAAGAGAGGGGATGAGTAGGGTTAAAAGGGGTAAAAGTTCAGGGACTTACTTGCAATTTCCAAATTTCTGAAATTTATTTACCGTTTTTGCTTGGAGGGGGTCGGTGCTGACCCAAAATAGGTCGGTGACGACCCACCCTGACTTTGCTTCCTTTCATTGTCGAGCATTACGACCCCCTAGTTCCTTTTTCGCCGCCTCGGGTCCCTACAAAACTTTAGTGGAGATGCAAGACAAGAGTCCTAGCTACTCTATACTAAGAAAAAACAATTGAAACTAAGCTAAAAGGAAAATTAAAAAAAAACAAAAACAAAGCGGGTTGCCTCCCGAAAGCGCTTAATTTTACGTCTTTAGCTAGACGAGAAGATACCTCAGCGGATCAGGGTGGTTTCCATCCAGCTTTGTCGGGATCAAAAGAAACCCCATAATTAGCCGGAAAAACATCATAACTTCTCTCCAAAATATTTGGTCCTCGATCATCCACAAAAATGCTCGGTAATCCTACAACAAGGTTAGTAAAATCCAAAAAACAAGGAGGTTTTGACTCCTTCATATGACTAACAGTAGGATCTAATATAGAACGAGAATAGGAGAAAGGATCATGACCAGAATTGATTGGATAAGAACAAGAAAACTCACCTAGATTGAGCAGAAAAGGGGTCGTCACCGACCCATGGGGGGTCGGCACCGACCGAATTGGGTCAAGAAGTGCCTTGGTACTGTGCTTGAATCCGCCTCCCACCTCGTTTTCCTTGAAATAAGGGTCGTTACCGACCCATGGGGGATCGATAGGCTCCTTAGTACTACAACTAGCCACTTCGTTCACGACCGGATTGAATTGAAATTCGACCTTCTCTTCTCCAATATCAAACGAGAGAAGTCCCTTCCTGACATCTACACGTGCTCCTGCGGTGGCTAAGAATGGTCGACCTAGAATGATTGGCACTGCAGGGTCTTCATGCATATCTAGCACAATGAAGTCGTTGGGAACAAAATATTTTCCAACTTGGATAGGAACGTCGTCAACGACTCCAGTTGCTTTTACACAAGAGCCATTTGCCATATAAGATTCATATCAAGGGGCTCCAAAGGTCCCATGTTGGTTTTGGACCATATAGAAAGAGGAAGAAGACTAGCACTTCCACTAAGATCACATAAAGCTTTAAAGCGATGGGCACCTATGCCAATAGTAATTGCAAATTTACCCGGATCACCGAGTTTCTCTGGGAGTTCTAAAGATCGTACCTCATCGGTTAGTTCGGACATCGACCGCTTCTTTGACAAGATCTCTTTAAGAAATTTGGTGTAAGCGGGCATCTCATTCAAAGCTTCAGCAAAAGGAATAGTGATATTAAGCCCTTGAAGAACCTGCACAAAACGCTTGAATTTGCCTTCCGTGGAATCCTTAGCTTTCTTGGATGGGAAAGGAAGCACCTTTGTTGTTGATGTAGAAGGAACGGATGGAAGAATTTCGGAACGTGGGTCGGTCACGACCTGAGTGGGGTCGGTGACGACCCTGTCTGTACTGGGGAGAGGGTCGGTCACGACCCTTGGTGGGTCGGTGACGACCTCCTCTGAGCTAGACCGGTCCTCATCGTCCGCCGCTTTCTTGCCTGTTTCTTGATCCGGCAACTTCTTTCCGCTTCTCAGATGGACTGCAGCAATTTGACCTCTCGGATTCTCATCAGAATGGCCCGGTAATCGCCCTTGAGGTCGTGGAATTTGGGCCGCTAAATCACCAAGTTGAGAATTCACATTCTTCCTCCAAGCTTCAAAGTCTCCCAGTTGATTTTGCACTCCTTTAAGATCAGTTCGGATGCCATTCATTCCTTCAAGGAGTCCTTGTGCCCAGGTTGGTGGCTCTTGGAAACCGGGAGGTCTATAGGGAGGGGCTCTTTGCTCTTGTGGTGGTGGTTGAAAACCTTGAACGTAGCCATTGTTGTTCCATGGAGGAAAATTGTTGTTGTTCCTCCCTGGATAAGCATTGTCTTGGCCACGGTAGGGCCCCCTCATATAATTTGCCTCCGCATAAGCCTCGGCGGCTCGGACTTGTTCCACGTTCGTGCAAGAAGAGGTAGGATGAGCATGGGAACCACACTCTTGACAAGGTTGAGCGGTGGACTTGTAGTGGCCTACTTGCTTCTTGAGCCGGTTTATCTCATCTTGCATAAATTGAAGCCTCACATCTTGATCAATCGGTTCGGAATTAGGATCATAAAGTCTCTTCTGCTGAACCTTGACGGCTTGTTGAGTGCCATACATTGCATCATAATTGGTGAGTTTGTCCAACAAAGCCCAAGCTTAATTCCCTGGAAGAATATTTCTTGAAGCACATAAGGAGGTTGTCCATGAGTTGGACATTGCCGAAGAAGTTCCTTAAACCACTCCCAAGTTTCCACAAAAGTCTCATTGAGAAGTTAATGATAAGAAGTGATGCGTTTCCTTAACTCTGTAGTCTTAGCCGGCGGAAAGAACTTTGTCAGAAACTGATCATGTAGAGCCTTCCATGTAGTAATTGACCTGGAGGGTAAACTTTCAAGCCAAGTAAGAGCCTTTCCGGCCAAAGACCATTTAAACGCTTTTAAAAGCACATATTCAAGCGATACATCATCAGCGACAATAGTGTCGCAGAGGTCAGTGAAGTTCTTGATGTGCTCCATAGGGCACTCGGTGGGCTTGCCTTCAAATTGAGACCTTTTAATGAGAGTGATGAAGTGCGACTTTATCTCAAAAGCGTGCTCGATAGCAGGAAGCACAATAGCAGATTCGGGAACCTTGAATTCAGGATGCATATAATGCTTCGCATTACGTGGAATAGCATCGAGTTGTTCCTGAAGACGGGTAACATTAGCTGCTTGAGTATCTGGTTCCCTTTGAATACCTTCCATCTGAAGGCGAAGATCAGCCATTTGGCGAGCAAGTTCCTCAGCATTGGCCATTGCTCTTCGTTCTCTTAGCCTGTGGTGAAGGGTTCTCTCAAGTTCGGGATCAAAAGGAAAATTGTCGACTCCCCTTCTTGAACTAGAGGGCATACACCTGCACACACAATCACGAGAAAACGAATTAGTAAAGACAAAAGGGTATGGGCTATTCCCAAACCCGAAAAATAACTAGACAAAGAAACTGAACTAACTCCCCGGCAACGGCGCCAATTTGTTGGAAGGGTTTCTTGACAACAAATAAATTTATATCAAGACCCCGCTGAGTACAGGGAGGTCAGGTTCGTCCACAGGAATTAGAAGTATCCAAGTCTAGTTATTATTCCTAACAAAAAGAAAACAAAACAAAGCCAAACACATGCAGCAGGTGCTCGGCACGGACCCACAACAGGTCGTAACCGACCAACAACGAGACACAAAACGCAGAAGTAAACACCAGAAAACTAGGAGCTCGGCCCCGACCTGAAAGGGGTCGTAACCGACCTATCTGAGTAACGAATAGACTTCGAAAAATCAAATTAAAAGAGATCTAGAGCAAAGTATTCACCACAACAAGCTATGCATGCCAACATGAATCGAACTCAACCAATAACAATCTCATGAATGACTTTCGTCACAAATAATCAAGTAAAAATCTAAACTTTCATAAAGATCCACACTTGCAACCCTACTTGTTTTCTAAAGGTTTTAACTTTCGTTTCAACCCAAATATTATCCAGATTCACAATTCAATATTTCAATTCAATCACGAACTTGAACATGCCTCAACTTTCATCAAGGAATTGATAACAAACAAGAGGATAAAGGATAGAGATTGAAAGAGTGGTTTAATCAAAAACTCATGCTTAAATCATGCAAAACTCGTCGGGTTTCACCCCAACCCTAGAAAATAGACTACTCACGATCCATGGCACAATCAACAACCATAATCAAAAGAGAAGACATAATCCAAATCCAAACAAACTTCAATTAAAAAGAAAACTTACAATCTCAAGCAAACCTCCAAGCCTCTCTTAAAATTGTCCAAGAGCTTGGAATCCAAATTAACCTAAGAAAAACAAACTTGCAACTTGTTCTGTTCTCCACAAATAACGTCTCAAAAACTCCCAAAAAGCCTCCCCCCTAGAAATAAAAACCTAAAAGACCTTATATAGCAGTGGAAATGTCCCATAAGGAAACTAAATCTTATCTTAAAAAGGCCCATAAATAAAACATTTACTAAACCTAGCTTAAGGCGCAAGTATTAATTTTGCCACACACGGAAGTGGTCGTCACCGACCTAAAGTAGGTCGTCTCCGACCCAAGCAGCACTTGTTTTCTTCACTTCTTTGCTCGAAACTTGCTCCAATGCTTGGTTCTTCTTCAATGTTCTTTCTTTGATCGCTCTTGGCCTTCTAAGACTTCCTTTAGCTCCTTCTTAAAGCATCTTGATCTTGAAATCTTCACCTTGAAATCATCACATCTTCAAATGCACCGACTCTCGCCCTTCTATCAACATCACCAAAAGACAACTCTAACGCCACCTCCTAGAAAGCTTGAAAACTCGGGATATCTCCTCCTCAACGCTTCAAATACCTACAAAAACAACAAACAAGCGCAAACGACTCCTACTCTCCAAAGAGGGTCGGAATTACATGCAAAACAACACAATAAACCTAGAAAAGACTCAATCTAGCTAGAAATCTACCCACAAAAACCAACTAAAAAGTGCGACATCATAATGTAGTTTCATATTACCTAATATCATGTACTAACACCCACATTAGTTTATGGGAGGTGGCTAAGATTGATGTTTTTTTGGGGGGGTGCTTTATGTTGTAATCATAAAAAGCATTTAGGTAATGAAGTAGGACCAAGGTTCTTTTTTTGAATGATAGATTAATTTATTCATTTTGTAATAAAAAGTTACAAAGAGGTCTAGACATTCCAAGATATTACAGGGCTCTCCCAATCCAATTCTCCTAAACTACTTTCTAGTTTCTCTAAAAAATTTTCCATCTAGCTTTTATGCTATTTATAACATGGTTAGTGGCTATTCTGGCACAAATTGAAGCATCCACACACTTTCTGGGAAAGGAGATCAAAAGTTTCAGGCAAGAGGGAAGATGAGTGGACACGGAAGACGCAAGGAATGTTAACATTACTCTCTCTTATGATTTAAGCTAAAGTTAGAGTTGTATTAGCATTTATATTGGCTTTCTCATATTTGCGCAAAACACTGCATTTTATTTACTAGCTACTTGCCATGTCATTGTATCTTACAGATGCTTTTGCATACAAGTATCTAGTTTTATAACGGACTTTGACACTAATGAAATTGCTCTTCGTTTGCGCTATGCTCTCTCCTCCTTCTCTCGTTTCTCTCTTCTGATCTTTAATTCCACAAATTGTAATATGGTATCAGAGCCCTAGATCCTTCTTCTTGGATCCAATCGTTCGATACTTGTTCTTTGAGTTTTCAATTTCTTCATGAGGGGAATGGAAGATGGGAAGCACAAATCGGTGCTCGATCTTAGCAATCCGGAGATGGCGATTTCAGATCCAAACCATTGGATGTAGCTGCATCATTCGGATCATCCCAACTATGCGCTGGCTACGCAACTCTTGAGCGATACCACACATTTTACCACACCCATTGATCCAGATACACCTTCTCTAGATCCACTACATTTTCTCCCTTCTTCTCTGGATGATGTTTTAACATCACCACAAGTTACTCCTTCCAACACATCACACTCTATTTCATCACCTGATTCAACTGAGTCACCTATACCACCTCCTCTGCAGCCCAGAAGAACTGAAAGAGTTCACAAGCCACCATCCTACCTTCAGGACTACATTGTTAACTTTGTAGATGCTACAACACAATTTCCTCTCATGAATGGCTTTTATAAGTCTTTCTTTGCTCCTTTAGTTCTCTCCATTCATATCTCTCCCACCATTTCTGAACCCAAAACCTATAAACAAGCCTCCACATATCAAAATTGGGTTATTGACTTGAAAACGGAACTAGAAACTTTGACTGCTAACAAAACATGGATTGTTGTAGATCTTCCTGCATGTAAGAGGGCAATAGGTTGCAAATGGGTGTACAAAATCAAACTTAAAGTAGATGGGAACATAGAAAGGTACAAGGCTCGTTTAGAGGCCAAAGGATACACCCAACAACAAGGTTTGGATTTTGAAGAAACCTTCTCTCCAGTGGTTCGTATGACAACAGTTAAGAGTACTCATCTCATTGGCTTTGAATAGAGGATGGAAAATTCATCAACTAGATGTGAACAACGCATTTTTGCATGGTGATTTGATGGAAGAAGTATATATGACAATGCCAGATGGAATAGATAATCCTGATGGGTGACAAGGTCTGTTTGCTCAAAAAGAGCCTTTATGGGCTCAAACAAGCATCAAGGCACTAGTTCCACAAACTAACTACTACTTTGGTGACTTTGAATTTTGTTCAATCCAAATATGACTCTTCTTTATTTCTCCAGCAGCAAGGCCATCGCATGACAATCACATCTATGTTGATGATATTCTAATCACAGGCTTAGATTCTACCATGATCAACAAATTGAAGCAAGTATTGGACAACCTTTTCAGCATTAATGATCTAGGAGAGTTGAATTATTTCCTTGGTATCCAAGTGCAGCACCAGGGAGATTCTTTAATTCTCAACCAAAGCAAACTTGCTAAAGAGTTGATTGATGATGGGAATGTTCAACATCTACATTCAAGAGCAACTCCCTTACCTATTCACTTTAAGCTTGGTGAACCAAGATCAGGGGAAGCTCTTTGTGATCTAACCATATATAGAAGTTTGGTGGGTAAGCTCAATTACCTCACCAATACCAGGCCTGGTCTATCTTTTGTTGTTCAGATATTAAGCCAGTTGTTGCAGAAACCTCTTGCTTCACACATGGATGCCTTGCAACATCTATTATGTTATATCAAAGGTACCATACACTTTGGACTCCTGTTTCAACCTGGGAATCACATCAAACTCCAAGAATTCTCAAATTCTGATTGGGCAGGATATCCCACTACACGCTGACGCAGGTCAGTCACTGGTTATGTGGTTGTTGATAGGGATTTACTCAACAACAAATAAATTTATAGTCAAGACCCCGCTGTGTATAGGGAGGTCAGGATCGTCCACAGAAAGCAAGGTTATGTTTGATTACTAATCTAGGAAGCAAAAGAACGCAAAACGGAAACAAAACAAGGAAGATTAACCAAGTAACATAGCGTATACAAATCGGTACCGACCTTGTCAGGGTCGGTATCGATGTTGGTCTTAAACTAAAATGAAGCAGATCAAACACAAAGAACCCAACTTCGGTACCAAGCCTATGACCTCAATAACGATGCAAACAGAACGTAATATGAGATTTCAATAAGAGGAAAAGATCCAGGACAATGGTTTACCTCGACATAATCATGCAATTAAGATAGTGTGAATCATAAATAACATGCCTTGAACATAAAGTCACCAACTTTCATTGACTAAAGCAAGTAAATCAATCAATTCTCATCAATCAATCAACTTTCTACTTATTTTTTATCCAAAGTTTGTAATTTTCGTTATCAAATGATATCAACATTCAAGTTCATAACTTTCTCTTTCGACTAAGAAACCAACTCGAATTACTTTGACTTTCGTCAAAGCATAAGCACAAAACAAGTAGAGAAAAAGATAAAAGGCATTCAATCATTGAACACACATCATTCATGCACAATCATGTCGGGTTTTCAACCCCGATCCTAGAATAGAGAACTACTCACACATGACTAAAGAAAAACAAGCAAAGAAATTGAAAGAGAACATCATTCGAATTAAACTAAAAACTTACTTGAATTAAAACTCAAAAACTTGTCTCTCTCTCAAGTTACTTGAAAAACAACCAAATCAGCCAAAACTAAGAGAAAAGGTGTGTGTTTTGAAGTTTCACGTCTCTCTCTCAACTTGCCAAACAACCCCCCCCCCCCTAAACTAAAGCTAAGACAAGGTATTTATACTCGAAAAACTATGTAAAAAGTTTCCATAAAGATAGAACTTTCTAAACTAAAAAGATTAAGGAATAAAAACATATAAATCTCGAAGTCGGTTGCGTCTACCGACACAAAGCACCCTCGGTATCGAACCTGTCAGAGTCGGTAGACTCCTGCTGAACTCTTGTTGACTTGTCTTTGTTGCAGACCTCAGTACCGAACCCACAAGGTCGGTATCGAGCCTGTTTTGCCTTGCTCTTTGTACTTTTTCATAGCATTTTTTGGATTTTCCGAGATCCTCTCAAGTGTCTTCAATCCTTCTTTAGCTTAGCCATACTCCTCTGCTTCCTCACCATCTCAATGTCTCTTGAATGCTCCAACTTTGCTCCAAAAACCTATAGAAAACATAAAAACATAGTAGCTTCCATACTTTTCACAAAATATGCAAACTCATCCAAAAACACACAAAACAAACATAAAAGCACAACTAAACTAAGCTAAACAACAAAGAAAAACACTTAAAAACCAAACTAAAAACACGAACATCAGTGGTACTTCATGGTAGCAATCCTATTGCTTGGAAATCGAAGAAACAAGCCACTGTATCCACAAGTTCTTCAAAAGCTGAATACAGGGCACTTTCTCAAGCCGCAACAGAAATCACATGGCTAGTCAATTTGCTACAAGAACTTGGAGAATCTGATCTTCCACCCGTTACCCTACATTGTGACAATCGTTCTGCCATCTATATATCTAAGAATCCAGTGTTTCATGAGCGCACGAAACACTTGGAAATTGACTGCCATTTCACAAGAGAGAAAGTTATGGATGGTTTGCTTCAATTAACCTATCTTCCTACTAAAAATCAGCTCACAGATGTTCTCACAAAAATTTTGCCATCACAAGGAACTTCTCATCAAACTGGGTATGGATATTGAGCCTCATACATCTCTAGTTTGAGGGGGCTGTTAACATTAATTTCTCTTATGATTTAAGCTAAAGTCAGAGTTGTATTAGCATTTATATTGGCTTTCTCATATTTGCGCAAAACACTGCGTTTTATTTACTAGCTACTTGCCACATCATTGTATCTTACAGATGCTTTTGCATACAAGTATCTGGTTTTGTAACGGACTCTGACAATAATGAAATTGCTCTTTGTTTGCACTATGCTCACTCCTCCTTCTCTCGCTTCTCTCTTTTGATCTTCAATTCCACAAATTGTAATAAGGAAGCTATAGAGGCCAAGATCAAACTAGGAGTCCCATACGTAGAGGAAGGGGAAACTGGGCTGAGAAAACCGACGTCTACAGAGAGGAATGTTCACCCCTTACCCAAGAGAGAAAGCGTCAAGTAATACAAAACATAGTATTGAAGCAAATAAAAACTAAATCATGCAGCTATATAGTATGCAACCTTACAGCTAAATCTACAATTTCATCAATAATTCAGGTCAGATCCTCCTTCGAAGGCTTGAAACACAAAAGCAGGTGCCTTCTTATTTGAAAATTGAGGTGGAACCAACATGAACCTCACATAGATACTTGATGAAGAACTATCAGACTAAGCTTTGATGCACATATTGCAAAGAAACAAACAAAACAGAACATGCCTTAAAATCCTTATCAAACCCATGCTCTAAAAACTTGTTTAATTTTTATTACTAAAGCAAAACGATAAATTGAAAAAGCTTGAGTCTCAGACCTGGCATCTAATTAAAGCAAACTATGCAGCAAAACTATACATAAAGAGGACAATCATAAACAAAGTGGTTGTTAGCACCGTCCGTCAACGACGACGCTTCCGTTGGATGTACCGCCGACCAACTCATGTTCATCTTCTTTGTCTCTTTGAAGGTTTCCGTTTCCCCTATTCTACTTGCCCCAACCCTATTAGGAGAAGCTTGGAATCTTAGTCGCGAATCATCTTCGTCTTGCTAAATTGAATCAAACTGGAACTATTTTTGGGAATTACAAGGTAAAAGGAAGAATCGAAGCCCTAGATTTGATGGATGGCATGAGAAAATCTCTAGATAACGATATTCAAGATTGACTCTACTGGGCCCCTAGTAAAAGTGGTTGGTTTTCAACATCTTCTTCTATGGAACTAATCACACATGTAGAGTCATAGAAGCAAAGTATAATTAAGTGGATATAGAAATTATATACGCTACCAAATGTGAAAAACTTCTCGTGGAAAATAGGCTCTAACGGATTAGCTACTTGATTGAGAGAAAAACATGTTCTGACTCATGGAGGATGTATTATGTGCAATTGCACGAATGTGGACATTGTACATTATTCTTAAATTGTCTACATACCCTGATTACAACCAAGAAAATCAAACCAAATATAGAACAAATCTTATGAAGCTATGATACAAGGAATAAAGATCCTAGAACCATTCTAAGGGATCTTTTTCATAGTTTGAAAGAAAAGGAATTCACCTCCTTGGTAATTATTTGGTGGAGCATTTGACATCAAAGAAATAAGTTAATATTCCAACAAATACCTAACGATGTTATACAAAATTTACCCCAATATATCCGAATATAAATGGATCAATGGGAGAAATCAAAGAATTGGAATTGAGATAAAGATATGGAGATAGGAAAAAGAAGGGGACCAACATGACCAAACAAGAAAACAAAGGTGTGGATGAAGCCACAATATAAATTCATAAAATGTAATTTTGATGGCTCAAGACTACCTAATGAACTAACAACATGGGGGATTATTCTATGAGATCATTATAGGAATTTAATTGACATTATCTCATGGACATACGAGAAGGTCTCGAACCTGAAGGTTGAAGTATTGGTCTTGAGAGATGGAATTAGAATAGCACAACAAAGAAACTATAGGAAAATAGAAGTTGAGGGTGACAACACAAGTCATAAATGCATCCCAAGGACATAGAAATTATCCCTGGAAAATCGAAATGATAACGGCGGATATTCTAGCATCTCTTCAACGATTCCAGGATGTTTTCTCATATAAATAGGGGTTGTAATTATGTGGATGATAATTAAAATTGTCAAACTAAGCTACAACCTCCTTGTTAATGCTATCAAGAATCATGTAGAACTTCTAATTTTCATCCGTCAAGATGAACTAGGATCCCCTCCCTAAGGATGTGACTCCTAATCGTTACCTAATGAAAAAAATATTAGTAGCGCCATTTTTAAAATTTATTTTACTATTTTTATGATATTTATCTAGTTTTAAAAAAAGTTTGATATACTATGAATGCTTCTAGATGCATGAGACCAAACAATGATAAAATGCTTAATTAATCAATCAATTAATGAAATAGTTTATTAAAAAAAATTAAATGAATTGATCGATTTTTAAAAACATAAAATCTAAGATAAGAATTTGAAAAAAAAAATACGAGTTCTAATTATTTTTTTAATAAATAAATAAAATACGTAAAACTAAGATAGAAATTTGGGAAACAATGATAAGATTGCAAATTTGTAATCTAATCTAATTATATATATAACTTTTTTATTAAATACTCCTTTCTTAAATTAAATTTGTAGAATATGAAGAACGAAAAGTGCGCTAATTCATTAAAAAATATTAAAAGAAGAGAGGTAAAGTTTTATCCTTTTTTTTCCTCTGAAAAGCATAGAAAATAAAAGGCGGCGCTATATATAAACTCAAAGCCAGAGCCCAGCAAACTCAAAGCCTCTCAAAAAATTTGATCAATATCTATTGAAAGGAAGAGAAGAAAAACAAAGAACTAATGGCAGAGAGCAATGGGAAGCCAGGGGCCACTTTTAAACTACCAGAGATCAAGTTCACTCAGCTCTTCATCAATGGCGAGTTTGTTGACTCTGTTTCAGGTATATCCTTCATACTCGATCATATACCATCTGTTTTCACTTTATTTTCCTTTTAGTGATGGAGTGATCCATCTACCAAAAGGGTCGATTGTTAATAATATGTAGGATAACGAATTTTTCATTACACTTTCATCAAATTTCTGTTAAGTTTAAGTAATTGCGGTCAAATTAAATATCTTTCTGCCTTTTCTTTTTTTCTTTTTGGGTGGAAAACTTTCTGCCTTTTCTTGTCCGAAGGTTTTCCGAGTTAGATCGAACTCGGAAGAAGTTAAACTCCTTTTTTTTTTCTTCGTTGTTCTTTGACCTTTTTAAGATCTCCAATTCTCAAAAAAAGAAGATATCCGATTTTTCGTTGGAGATGTTTGTGATTGATTGGATGTAAACTACTTGATTTTGCTAATTTATTTTTGGGCAAGGCCAGACTCATAATTTAAGTTTTTTTTTTCATAAGATCACATTATTGTAGTTTGAATAATAATTGATTGGTGACTAATAGATCGAGTTTGCCTAAAACGAATAGTGTTTTGAGTTACATAATATGCACAGCGAGGCGCGAGCTGTGGTAAAAGTCTGAGAATTTATATATGTAACTTGGATAAATTGATCACTGTACATATGATTAAACCATCATTACAAGTTTTATAATTATGTTACATGAACTCACGATCTTAACACTTTTTCCTTTGTTTTTCTGCTTGACATCAATCAATCATCAATCTACATACTAAAGAAGGAGTCTCATGACACATGTCATCCCCTCATTTATTTCGCCTATGTGTGAAGTCGTGGTTAACTCTGCATAATATGTGGCGCCACCTAATATCCACATATTCAAGCATCTTAAAAAATATTAAATACACATATTTATCTCTTAATTTCATAACCTATTTTATACTTATCCGTTAATCTTAATTAATTTATACTTATCCTTTCACCTCTTCTAACTAATTAACCTACGTAAACAAAAAAGATTTGCACTTTATCTTTTAACCTAAATTAATTAATATTAAATTAAAAGGATTTGCAACTAACATATTCATTTTAAGATTCTAAAACTAACCTACAAATTAACGTGACTAACATATTGATTTTAAAGTAATTTTATCTTTTAATACTCTAACCTAATCTAACACATTGATTTTTTAACGAGATATATTCATTCTTAAATAAATCAGTTAAAAATAATACCTAGATTTAATATATATTTATGCAAATTTTTTATTTCTCCTTTATACACTACATATTTTCTTCCATAATTATATATTGACACTAATTTAATCAAAAATATTTAATATTAATCATACTTTTAGATAAATTTAGAAAGAAGTTATTTAATTTTCTCGTTTTTCAAGTTGATATTTTACGTACATTTTAATACTACCCTTCTCAATTTATTAACTATAAAAAAATAAATAAAAGTAATTGATTTTTTTCATAATTTACATAAATATAATAACAAAACAAACTATTTTAAAATTTTATTTATTTTTAAAATATATTAATATATTATTTATAAATAATCAACCCCGTACATGGTACGGGTACTTATGCTAGTATGAATAGAAAAAGAAGACTTAATTAGCATCCCAAACGTGGCCCTTTAGTGAATTTTTACATATTTGAAGTACTAAAAAAATTCATGTCTATCAAAAATTTAAAAAAAATCTTGCATTAGTTGCATATATGCATCCTTTAGTGCTAATCGATCGGTAAATTAAATTAAAAATAAGGTGTGAATTGAATGATAATTGGTACCTATTTGGTAGGGAAAACATTCGAGACCAGAGATCCGAGGAACGAGGAAGTGATAGCAGAGGTGGTGGAGGGCGACAAGGAAGACATCGATTTAGCGGTGAAGGCCGCCCGTGAAGCCTTCGATCATGGCCCCTGGCCTCGCATGTCTGGTTATGTACGTATGTTCTTTCTTAATAATTGTTGTATGGTACACACATATACATATTAGCGACTCATCGAAATATTGTTTTGTGACTTGTAGCAAAGGGGAAGAATACTGATGAAATTCGCGGACTTAATAGAAGAAAACTTGGAAGAGTTAGCCGCCATTGATTCCATGGACGCAGGAAAGCTCTTCCACATGGGGAAGATCATCGATATCCCAGGAGCCGCTTGCACCGTCCGCTACTATGCAGGTACTTAAAAACGTCAATCGACCAAGAAATATCGACCTTAATTAAGGAGTTATTACAAGTATGATGTTGTTGTTAATATGTATGCTATGTTCTATATATTTTAGGGGCGGCTGATAAAATCCACGGTGATACATTAAAGATATCACGTGAGTTCCTAGGTTACACGTTGCGAGAGCCGTTGGGAGTGGTAGGGGCCATTATCCCTTGGAACTTTCCGACAATGATGTTCATTAACAAGGTTGCCCCAGCCTTGGCCGTTGGTTGCACCATGGTGATCAAGCCCGTTCATTAACAAGGTTGCCCCAGCCTTGGCCGTTGGTTGCACCATGGTGATCAAGCCTGCTGAGCAAACGCCTCTCTCTGCCTTGTTCTATGCTCATCTTGCTAAGCAGGTATTTATTTTTCTATCTTATGTCCTTGATGTATAAAATATATGAAAAGTTACTAGAATTATTAAATTTAAATTTTGTTAATTGTTTTAGAAGTTACATTTTCTAAAATAGTATTTTAGTTTTTAATTTTAGATTCTTTTCCAGTGTCATGAGGGTGTAGAATAAAAAAAACATATATAATATGTGTTACATTGTATTACGTGACATAAAAATTTGTAATAATGTTAATTTATATGTACGTGAGAAATGGATCAAAATGACGTATATGTTGCATCATTATTACCGATCCAGCTATTTAGAATTTGCAGGGAATTTTGGAAAAATGTTAATATTTTTTAATGTCCTAATAATTTCTTCCTTGTTTGTAAAACCAAATTAATTAACAGGCAGGAGTACCGGATGGAGTGTTGAATGTCGTAAATGGGTTTGGACCAACAGCCGGTGCCGCCCTCACGTCTCACATGAATGTTGACAAGGTACGTGTTACCATCATTATATTGAATTATCATCTTAATTATATTACGTGTTACCTTTCAACCTTAGAAAAAAAGAAATATATATAGTATAAGGATTTGGTAATAAGTTGAGTGTAATTTTCTAAAGTTGTATATATATTGATTTTTTTTTTCTGAATTTAAAGTTGTATTGAGTAATAAATTTTATACAATTTTTTATTTTTATTTTGACAGGTTAGTTTTACAGGATCTTCAGATGTAGGACGACTTGTGATGCAAGCGGCTGCAACTAGCAACCTGAAGCAAGTGTCGCTGGAATTAGGTGGCAAGTCCCCTCTTATCATCTTCGATGATGCTGACGTGGATAAAGCCGTTAAGCTGGCCCTTATAGGCATCCTCTTTAACAAGGTTCTTCTTTCTCTCATTAGTATGTATTACATGATCTATGTAAAGCCCAAATATCATATTAGGTTGTTTTCGGGTATCTCTAGTCAAACAACTAGGATTTTATGGTACTATTATAAGGCTCAATAGGCCCACACTTTTCATGCATTGGTTTCAAACTCATTGCTTGTTTCATAATATCTACGTACTATCAATCAACCAAAAAATGCTAGCTTGGTTTATATATAGTAGCAAATTATGATTTCTAACTTAATTACCCTTGTCATATCTTTGATCGATTAATGTATAATAGGGAGAAACATGTGCAGCGAGTTCTCGTGTATTTGTGCAAGAAGGGATCTACGACGTGTTGTGGAGAAGTTAGTTGAGATGGCCAAGAACTGGCTTGTTGGAGATCCTTTCGACCCCAAAGTTCAGCAAGGGCCTCAGGTACATACATTCGATAATATACACACTAGTACACATGTCAATTTGTTATCTATAATTCGATTGCTCATTTTTACATGAATGATTCAGGTTGACAAGGTGCAATTCGAGAGAATTCTAACATACATAGAGAATGGAAAGAGAGAAGGAGCGACATTGTTGACTGGTGGCAAGCCTTTGGGTGGCAAGGGCTACTACATTCAGCCCACCATCTTTGCAGATGTTATGGTAAGATGAAATTCTAATGATTTATGTAATTTAATTCATAATTGAGATTAGTTTTCTATCCAAAAAAGATTGAGATTTTTCAGTTTAATTTGTTTGATATGAATTTTACAGGACAATATGATGATTGCACAAGATGAGATATTTGGACCCGTTCTTTCAATAATGAAGTTCAAGTAAGACTTTTTGCTAAACTAGTTAGGACCTCGTAACATCTATGTAGTTAATATATCTTTAACAAGTATCTTTACAAGTTTTCCAATTTGATTTTTACTTAAAGATCAATCGATATATAATGTGATTGGGTGTAGGACAATCGAACAGGGGATCCAGAGGGCGAACGCAACCAAGTACGGGCTAGCAGCGGGAATCGTGACCAAGAACATCGACCTTGCAAACACGGTGGCTCGGTCAGTGAAGGCAGGGACGGTTTGGATAAACTGCTACTTTGCCTTAGACAACGACGCCGCTTTTGGAGGCTGTAAGATGAGTGGATTTGGAAAGGACAGTGGTATGGAGGCACTATACAAATACACTCAAAACCAAATCTGTTGTTACACCCATCTACAATTCTCCTTGGCTCTAATTATCTCACCTTACTAATCTATCATATACATTCAGTTTGTTTGTGAATTGCTTTTTTGTTTTTCCTTGTGCTTTTTTTTTTTTTGTGTTTTATTTAAACGTTGTTGAACATACAAAATATTGGATCGATGAATAATGTTGAGATGTGTTATTTCTTGGGTTTTATGGGCAGCGCAAGCAACAAAAATAATGTTGATAATGTTACTCAAAATCGATCATTCATTATTATTTACTAACAAAATTCAAATTGTATTGATCTTATATTGGTAGGATTGCTAAACAGCACAAACTATTGAGCCTCTAACAGTATATGAATACAAGAATGCCAAGTATAGAAATACAAGAATGCCAAAGAAGTTGACGCACATTTGTAATTTATACAAGAGACTTGTTTTCTTACGGCAAAGATGGAAATTGTGGTTTGCTCTCTCATTATGATGAAAGTTTGAAGTTTGGCTTAATGACTGATTGAAGTGCTTGTTCACTCGAAACAAAACACCAAAGGAGGAGGTACGAAGCGGAAACGGAAGGGCACCGAAGCTCCTCAAGAAGACCATAACAAGGCTTGGAATGAAAATGCAACTTTCTTGCAAATTGGTTCTTGGACGATACGTATATGGATCTTACAACCATAACAAAATTTTATGGTTTTTTTATGAAAATTTATTAGAGTACTTTGAATTACTTTTCATCACAAAACTATTTGTTTGGTCTTCTAATGTTGCAGAAATCTACGAGAAATCATGACCAGGAGATCCTAGGCTCCTAGCCAAATTTTATTTAAAGAAGGATTACATGGTCTGGGTCTTCTGGGAGTTGTTGATGGATGATAATGCAAAGAGGAGGCTTATTATTTTTTTTGGTGGAAGGAGAGGCGGCACTCTCCGGCCTCTCAGGGAGGCATTTTATTAATAAAAAGGCAAAGTGGGCTAAGTAGTCAGCAAACGGAAGATAGCCCGGCCCCTTACATCATCGTTTAACAGAGAAATAATCCCCTCCGGCGGGGCAAGCAATACATGGAAACCAAGTGGAAAATTAAAAGCAAGAGACGCGAGGCGATCGGCTTGTATAACGGATGACTCTTACTAAGATTACTACTTAATAAATTAACGACTACCTGAGAATCGCACTCCAAAATCACTTGCTTGCAACCTTTATTCTACGCCATCTCAAGACCATCTCGGACCCCCAAAGCTCCACCATCGGCACGGTGCAGGACCCAATGTTGTGGAGAAACCTCTAGATCCATTGCCCATTATGATCACGCAAGACTCCACTAGCCGACGCTTTGACGCCCTCTTGAACAGCACCGTCGGTATTCAACTTTCCCCACCCTTGTTCTGGTTTTTCCCAAACTATATCCTGCATTCTAGTAATTCTCATAGAACTGGGAATAGAATCAGTACCTGAAACTCGAACATACTCCTTTGCCATTTCAAAGATGTAGATCGCACGGTCGGAGACGGACACCTCATTGTTGAATACCCTCGCATTACGCCATCGCCATATCCACCACAGCGTCGTCGCAAAGATTGAACGCCACTCCAATGGACCGGTGATGGTGCCGCAGACGATGTTGGCTCGTAACCAGCTTGCAAACGGAGCCTGAAAAAAGAAACTACACTGATCAGTAGCTTTCAAATTATCCCAAATAAATGTTCGAACGTCTCGTCTTCATTTGCGCAGTGAACACATGCATCTCCCGGACGAAGCAATATGTCGCCTAGCTCTCTCCATATTGGACATAACTCCCCCCTTGCTGGCCAACCAGATGAAATGGCGGACACGCTCAGTGGTATGCAGACGCCATAAGCATTGGTAGAACAAAGCATCCACGGTCATTCTATCCATGTTCCCTTGCAGTAAATCATACCCAGATCTAACAGAATAACTACCATCTACAGTATATCTCCACCCAATCTGATCTTCTTCAAAAACGGAATCCTGCAGCACAGAAGTAGCAGCCAACTTAAATATAACAGAATTAGGAAGATAAGGAGATAAACTTGCCCAATCCCAACTGCCATCAGTCGTCCAGTAGCTATTCACACTCCGCCTCTTATGGTCTTCAGAAATATCACAACGCACCCAGTTAATAAGGGGCGTATCCATCAACCAGATATCCAACCAGAACTGAATCGAATCACCATCCCTGAGATACCATCTAGTGCCCTTGTTAATCACCTGAGATAGTCCAGCCTTAATGCCTTTCCAAATATACGAACAAGCATTAGAATTTCCTAGTGCACAATCAATGTACTTATGCTTTAGAACTGTCGACCATAACTCCCCGTCGCTCATAATAAATCTCCAACCCAACTTCCCAAGGAGAGCGATATTCATATCCTTCATTGAGCGAATTCCAAGGCCGCCATGGGCTTTCGGTTTGGTAACTTCATCCCATGCCACTTTATGCAACTTCCTGCGTTCACTAGAACTCCCCCAAATGAAACTTCTTACTGATTTATCAATCGAATTACAGAGGCCATCCGGAAGCAGAGCACTCCACATAGTGTATACCGGAATAGAAGTCAAAACCGACTTAGCAAGAGTAACTCGACCCGCAAAACTTAGGCTCTTCATCTTCCATCCAGCAAGACGTGCATTAAATTTGTCAAGAAGGCCGGAGAAAGTATCCTTATTGACTTGTTTGTGAAGAACGGGCATGCCGAGATAATTCCCAAGGTTGGTCGTCACCTCAATGCCGCTAACCTCTTTGAGTTCCCGCACAGTACTCCAATCAACATTTGGTGAAAGGAACAACTTTGACTTACAAATACTGATTTTTTGTCCTGAAACTGAGCAAAACTTGTCCAAGCAGCTTTTAATAACCCCATACTGATCCGAAGTAGCTTCCGCAAACAAGAGGATGTCATCAGCAAAGAAAATATGGGAGAGAGATGGGTCTTGTCTAGTAAGTTTTATCAGCTTCCAAACCCCTTTGTTAATCGAGTCTAAAATAATATGGTTGAGCCTTTCAATGCGCATCAAAAAGAGGTAGGGAGAAACTATAAATTATTAACTTCAAAGATGTGCAACAATTGAACTTTATCAACATAGAGGGTCAACCCACTACAGAAGATTGCGGATATATTGGAAGTCTTGGTTTGTAACTTATCAATTTCATAAATCTTATATACTACTCCTAGCAGTATAAAACTATAAATTATATACGTATGGAGTACGTAGTTCTTAATCGTTTTTGCTTTATTCTATATACACAGTTAATGGAGAATTATAAGCCACTGTCGACTGTTCAACCAAGAGAGAGATCGAAGGGAAAAGAAAGATCGAAATTGGGCGAGTTGGTAATGTGGATTTTGATGGTGTATAAAATCACCGCTAGGTATTTAAGGGTAAAAAACATATTTAGAAGCCTAAATTAGTTATGACCCGGACCTTGCCGGGGACTTTTTCAAATAAAATTTTAATATATTAATTTATATATGATATAGTATTAAAATTTAAATAGTAAAAAAAATTAATAAAAATAATGAAACTAATAATTGCATATATATACATTTATTTTAACTATTAAAATATATTTAATTATAAAAATATATGAAAATTATATTTTATCATTAAAAATACTATTTCCTTGTAATATCATTTTCATAATCATAAAATAGTCAACGATCTTGGCCATTGAGTCAATCCAAACCCGTAAGAAAACCTCAAAGAATTGATCCAATCGAGCCGTAAATTTTAATGATATGAACCGTAATCAATCCTAACCGAAATGGCTGAACCGACCCGTTTAATTAGTTTAACATTAAGGGATCATTATTTTCTATTTATTTATTTAGGAATTCGTAACATAAAAAATCAACATATGTATAGATAGACAGCTTTAAAAGTTGTCATAATTTTAAATAGAAAAATAATATAAAAATATGTAATTAAAAATATGGCCCATATTAATTAAAAACAAATCCATAATTCAAGATATAGATCATATTAATCATAAAGTTTTCATACAATTATGGATAAAAAATTAATATAAAAAACAAATACAATATTTAAAAGTTTTCATAATAATATATAAAAAACCAAAAACCAATACTAAAAATACATAATAATACATATAGACCATATTAATTAAAAAATAGCTTATTATGGAAAAATAATATAACGTAAATCTAGATTAAAATAAAAACTCTAATTAAAATATAATTTATATTATATAAATAAGTTTTCATATTCATAGATAAGAAAATAATACTTATAAATAGAGACATTAAAATTTAATACCTACTATCCTTAATTGTCATATAAAAATAGAAAATTAATATAAAAGAATCAACATTATCGTAGATGGAAATTTAAAAAATTATCATTTCTTTCTTATGCATAGGGAGTTAATATTAAAAATTTCAAAAATTAATATAAATTTTCTAAATAAAAATATGTTTCCTATTAATAAAATAACATTATCATAGTTCCATATAGAAAATTAATGTAAAATTTGAAAATTATTATGAAAATTCATGAATTTTTTGGCCTATATTAATTAAAAATATTATCATACTTATGGATAGAAAGTTAACATAAAATAATCTAAAAAATAAATATAAAAATTTGTATATAAAAATATGTCCTATATAATTAAGAAGTTGTCATATTTATGTATACAAAATATTATAACAAAATTATGCTTATGGATAAAAATTACATTGCAAAAATAGTTGTCATATAAGGATAGAAAGTTAATATAAAAAATCTAAAAATAAAAATTTAGTACCATATAAAAAGAAGATAGAGAAAATAATTAAAAATAGGGTACGATATATAGTATTAAAAAATAAAATACATTAAGGCAAAATTTTAAAAAATTTGTGGCTAAATAATATAGTATGTATATAAATTATGTGTACGATATATATGGATAGAGAAAAATCATATGGATACAGAATTAATGTGTATATAGAGTAGTATTATAATATAAAAAGTTATTATTATAAATAGGGTGACTAAATTATATGTATATAATTTATCTAAAAATTTATTATTAAAAATAGGATGATTGGGATATAAAATCTTAACAATTAAAAATATTAATAAAAACCATTATTAATATATGACCAGAAAATAATTACATGTTATAATATAATGAACATGAATAAAGATAAAAATAATGGGTAGAGATAAAAAATTTATCCAATCTCATACTAAATTGAGATTATGGAATTTTCAATTTCATACACTCATCTTATTTAATAAAGTTCATTATTAAAAATAGGGTGACTTTAATATAAATTCTTAATGACGAATCTGCCCAAAAGTGCTTCAGGTTTAGAAGATATATATTGATTATGTGATTACGTGTTAGCGGTACATGGCATAATTAAGGGAGATACTCTAAAATTTACCCCAAAATGGAAAACAAATAGTCATATTCTCCAAAAGAAAATTCAGTCCAACTCCAACAGATTCTCTATTTTGGAGAACACTGCATTTAATACTTTTATTTTTACCATATAAAATATTCTACCATACATATTTAATAATTAATTAAATATTATTTTACTTATTAACATAAAAAAATTCTAAAATATTAATCTGATAAATGATAAATTATTTATTATTTTACCTCTAGAATTTTAGGGCATTTTCGACAAATCTTCTATATTTTTTCCAAAATGAAGAACTAAAACTTATATTTTCTAATTTTATAACTCCAACTCCAACAAATTCTCTATTTTTAAAAAACGATTTTTCTAATCTAAGGGCATAGGTTAAGAATCTAATTATAGCAAGAAATCATGGATTTTGTATTTAAAGTTCTTTTAATTTTTTTTGTAAAGGATTTATTATTTCCAAAAAAGGATTTTAGTTTTTTAATTTGGGTTTTTATTCTATGCCTTAAGGGCATAGGATAGAAAAACCCTTTAAAAAATCTTACATATATTATAATTATTATTTCATATATTAAAATATTGTATTATAAAACTAATTTAACCAATATGAAGAAGATATAATTTATTATATACATTTAATGCATTCCCCAAATGTCTTTAGGGAATTTCCTAAATTTGGGAAGATCTCTACCCATTTTGGAGAATCACTCTTAGGGCTGTAAGCGAACCGAGCCGTTCACGAGAAACTCGGTGTTCGGCTCGGTTAAAGTCCGTCCGTGTTCGACTCGATTTATAACGAACCGAACACGAGCAAGTTCGAAAGATAAATGAACCGAGCTTGAGCATGATAGAATTCGGCTCGTTTGTTCATGAACAAGCTCGATTATATGTTCATGAACAAGCTCGATTATGTGTTCATGAGCAAGCTCGATTATATGTTCATGAACAAGCTCGATTATATGTATAAAATACAAATATACTATATTAAATATAATCCATTAACCGGTCCATTTAAAAATAGCCCAATATCCCATTCTAAGAAACCCTAAAATGCTAAAATTTCCCTTCCCGTCTATCTAATCTAACCTAAACCTCCGCCTCCTATTTTCTTCCTTCCTCTCTTCTAACCTAATAGCCGCCGCTCTCTTCGTCTCTCTCATCCCTCAGAGACGCACGCAAACAACAGACTCGGAGACTCCCCCGCCGGCCGCCGCTCTAGCCATCGTCTCCGACTCTCCCCACAGCTCCGTCCGACACTTCCCTCTCATATCGTGGTGCTGGCGTGCTGCACTGCTGGTGTTCGACTAATTGTGCTGGTGTCCGACTAATTGTGGTGTCCGACACTTCCCTCTTCCAATTCTGTTGGTGTCCGACTAATTGTGGCGTTGCACTGCTGAACGTCGGAGGTGTGTCACTTCTGTCCAACGCCGGAGAACGCCAACGTCGGAGGTCAGATTTCTCTCGAACTTTCCCCTCTCATGTCTCTTCCTTCCAATTCTCCTATCTCAGATTTCTATTTTATCTGCAATTTAGTTGACAATCTGGGTGGTGTTGGTAGGTAGAGTGTATGATGAAAGACGAATCCTCTTCTTTAATTTTGTCAATATATAATACAGCCTGTTTCGATTTTGGTGGGTTGGTTGGTAGGTTCTGTGGGAGTCTCTTTGGGTGGGTTTGTTGGATCATAATTGGGGTTTGTTTGATCATATTTGGGGATGTCACAAACTCTGTGAACTCGTCTGTTGTTTACAGTTTATACAACTGTCCATAGAGGTAGGAAAAAATGAGTTCAATTCACTGTCAAAAGTAAAAAAGAACTCTTTATAAGATAAATGGATGATCTGAGAACCCTCTGTGATCCCTCTTTATAAGTCAAAAAAAACTTTTTATACGTCTGTTTCAGTAGCCTTGCAATCTTTATACGCTTGTTGTTGATCTAATAATTCTATGTAAATGTTGTTAATAAATTATAAATGTCTCTTTTACTCAGTAATCAATATCTTTTTTTTGTTTTTATAGATAAATGGATGATGTTGCAAGATCAGCTGCAAATTCATCATCTACCCCAACTTTAGAAGAGAATGAAATTGCAAATGAAGCCCTTGTCACAGCCTCAGCTGAAGAAAACCCAACAGAGGATGAACATCATTTTCAAAAGAAGAAAAGGAAGAAAACATCAAAAGCTTGGGCAGAATTCAAAGAGGTGGAACAACCTGATGGAAATCTATCTTTGTATCAAAGACATTAGGTTTCGTTTAGTTGGGATAAGACATTTGAGCAGGTTTTGTTTTGTGCTTTGTATTGGTAATGTTTCGTGTTTGAGCAGGTTTGTTCAAAACATTTGTGTTTGGGTTTTATACTTTAATTTCAACAGGTTTGATTTGTTCGCGAACGAACTAAATGAACAGGTTTGATTTGGTCGCGAAAGAACTAAATGAGCTTTGGGTTAGCTTGTTTAGTTTGCTCGTAAACAAGATAAACGAGCGGACTCGTCGAACTCATGCTCGTAAACAATACAAACGAGCGGGCTCGCGAGCCGAGCTCGAGCTCGACGAGCTTTAAACGAACCGAGCTCGAACAAAAATTTGAGCTCGAACCGAGCTCGAGATCGAGCCCGAACAGACCATTAAATGATCGAGCCGAGCTCGAGCCTTTGAAAACTCGGCTCGGTTCGATTACAGCCCTAATCACTCTACAATAGAGAATGAGATAGGAAATCTGTTGGATCAAAAAAGTGGTCTATGTTGAGAGGGTTTCTTGACAACAAATAAATTTATAAGTCAAGACCCCGCTGTATATAGCGAAGTCAGGATCGTCCACGGGAAGCAAGGTTGTCTGTTTACCAACTATAAAAACAAGAAAACAAAACAAAACAAGGCAAAAAAGCTACGAAGGACCTCATTAACGACCTTGTCAGGGTCGTTAACGAACCTGAAATTCTATTGAAAACCGAGCAACTAACGAGCTAAGTGCAGGCTCGGTACCGATCCAAGGTGCCTCGGTAACGAGTGAAATCGAAAGCTAAACTTAAGAAATTCAATGGATAAAAAGCTCCAGGACAAGGGTTACCATGACATAGCTATGCATATAAACTCATGTAAAGATAAAGATCATTCCTTTGAAGATAAATCTATCAACTTTCGCTGACTAAGCAAGCGAATCAATCAACTTTCATAAATCAATTCACTTTATTACTTGTTTTGAATCCAAAGCTCGAAACTTTCGTTATCAAACAATATCAACTTTCAATTTTACAACTTTCTCTTTCGATCAAGCATAAAACTCAAATTATTTCGACTCTCGTCCAAGCATAAGCACAACAAGTAATTCAAAAGATAGAAGGCAATCAAAACATCAATACTTTCATTCAAACATGTACAACTATGCCAGGCTTCAACCCCGACCCTAGATAAGTAAACTACTCACTATTCATTGAATCAAAACAAACAACTTTAATCAAAGAAGACATTGAAAAACAAAACTTACTTGAAATTAAAACAAATATCATCTTACAATCACTTGCGGAATTCGAAACAACCGATAACAATGAACAAGAGTTGATCACCGAACCACTCCTCTCTCTCGATTGGAATTCAGCCCGATTTCTCTCTCTCTCTCTCGACTTCTCTCAAAGACTAAAACGAATCCCCCCTTGTCTAGACTTAGAACAAGGGTATTTATACTAAGAAACTATCTAATAAAAAGCCTAAAAGATAAAAACTTACCAAACTTAAAAGATAACAAGATAAAAGATATTAATTCCGAAAGTCGGCTACGCCCTACCGACATAGGTTGCCTCGTTAACGACCTGCACAGGGTCGGTAGACACTTGCTGAACTCTTAAACAAAAACCCCGATTAACAGCTCGGTAACGACCCTCACAGGTCGTTAACGAGCCTCTGTTTTGGCTTCTTACGAACTCCTTCATGGCTTCAACTTGCATTCCAACTTGATCTTTCCATGCAATCTTCTTTCTTTCCAATTCACTTCAGCTTCACTTAAAAAGTGCTCATTTCCACTCAAAAACCTACAAAAAGATACAAAACGAAGTAGTTTCCATACTTTTCACCAAATATGCAAACTTATCCAAAAACACACAAAACTAACTCTAAAACTTACTAAAACTAAACTAAACTAAACTACCTAAGAAAAACACCGAAAACTAGATCAAAAACACGAACATCAGTCTAAATTCTTTAAAAGTTCAATCCTCAAGAATTTGGGAAATCTGTTGGATTTGCTCAGTGTGACCTTTAAATTTTATGTACGCCTAGTGTTGCATTTGCCCGGCGTGCGATGTATGTACATGGATGTGAGCCATGCAATCTTGTTCGGTGTAATAATAAAACCGATCCAAATAGCAAAGCCAAGGAAATATAAATGGGCTTGGGCCCATTAGGAATAGATGTGTGTTCTAGGGCCCAATAAAAAAGACAAATGTATTACCAAGGCTTGATAAGGCATATTGAGGCATGTGGCAATTATTACAATCAAGAATGTACGTACAACATTCGTTAACTTTTCAAAACAATCAAGTCCACTATACTCTATTTAATTATTTAAATTATTAAATAATAATAAAAAAAATTTAAAAATATTTATATTCTAAATGCTTATTCTTATATATTTATAGAATTTTGTGATAAAAAGTCATTATTTTTATTTTCTACATTAAAAATCGTTAAATAAGCGGTTTTTTTTTTAACTTTTAAAAATATTGGTTAGAGACTTGTATGATAAAACTCTATAAATATATGAGAATAAACATTTAGAATATAAATATATTTTTAAGTTTTTTTATCATTACTTAATGATTTAAATAATTAAATGAAATATAGTGGAGCATAGTAGATTGCACCGTGGGATGTAGAAGATCCGGACTTGGCTCATATAAGATGAGACATAAAGGGGTGCAGTTGCAAGGTGACACACCACCATCATTATGTTAACATCTTTGTCCCACATTGACCATAACCACGACAATCAAGCAGCTTCGAATCTTATAAATAGGGAAGAAGGGGAATGAATTTAAGGATCAAAAAACCTCTCCGGATCGGAATTTTTTCATGTACCTAGATTTGATGTGTTTGATATCCAAGTGAGATCGCGTTATGTACGGTATAAAGTCCAAAAAACTTTATTTGTAAAGAGAATTACAAAAATAATCAACTTACAAAAACAATCAGCTGAAGATCGGGGAGGAAAAATAATCTATATACGAACACCGTTTTGTATAATCAAACGTTTGATTATACAAAACCCCAGATTTTACAAATGGTCCAGCTCAAGTTTTTAGGCACCTTTCTTACATTTGCACGCGATATTTTATTCGAATGTATGTACTAATTAAAATTTAATCATAACTTAAATCTCAGGAAACATATACTAAAATTTAGCCACAAAAAGCTAGAGACTCTACAAAAAGATAGTTGTTGCAAGAAGTTGCCTGACTGTTATTTCGATAAGCCTCCCTCTTCTTCCGGACCACAATCAGCAAAACAATACTCCTCCTCCTTTGAACTTGTAGGATTTGTCACAAGCTTCATCCGGGTATCGTTGTAGTATTAATCATAAGAACAACACATATACTTAGTATAACGTCCATGATCAGGATCCTCGTAGTTTCTTAATCCCTTCATGTTCTCTACCACCATTTACTTGTGATGAGCTAGCAATGTGGAAAAATGGAGTATATGTGCTTCACAATCTCAGTGTCTTGAGTTCATATCCGCAACAAGATGATGGAGTACCTTATTAGAATTGGAGTTATACGGTGCAATTCTTTGTTAGCTCGGGGAATCATGCTCCTATTATGACAAATGTTGTGCCTAGATTTGTACAGTTTTCAACAGATGATCATGATCAGCAGCAACAACTTACTCCATGTTCGATCGGGTTGGGATCTTCAAGTTCTAGATCAAATCAGTTCACTAGTCCTCAAGTGCAGGATTCAAATTTACAATGAACTGATCAAACTAATGAGGAGGTGATGGTAGATGTTGCACCTACATAGTTTCCAATAGATGATCCTGGTCTATGGTCAGGAGCAGATCAATTTATTTTTCATGATCAAAATTCACAATTGCGACCAACTCAAATTGATGAGGAGGGTATGAAATGAGTTGCGCCTACACCAATACATGGTCATCAGTAACTTCTTCCTTCGATGAGGTCGGGATCGGGATCGGGATCGGGATGTTTGAGTGATGAGGACATCGAAAAATTGATCCCATTTCTTTGCAACAACTGATTGTTATCACCTCACTACTTAGAAAGGCAAGCATTCTATTTTTTCAAGTTAAATAGTCTATTATATATGTATATATGATTTTAAATGTTACAACTTACAACTTTGAAAGTTGTTTTAATAAATTGTGACCATTGTTGTCTTATTTTATTCTTGACTTTAATATTATACTAGATAAATAAACCAGGATAGTCCTAATTGGCGCGCCCATAATTACTAGCAGATATTGGGAAAGAAAAATATCAAAATTTACAAAATTCCAAATCATTTAGCGGACCCAAACCCTTTAGCCGCTCTATTTTGTTTTAAACACTAATTAAAGTCGAGAATAAAATAAAACAACAATGGTCACAATTTATAAAAACAACTAGATAAAGATTTCTAAACATTTACAAATTTTGAAAAAGATTTCTATACAATAAGGTAAAATGATTGAAATAATTTTAAACTAGTACGTTTTTTTTCACTTTGGGAGGGGTGGGGCCCACAACTCAAAATTGCAACAAAATTAAAAGTATTCAATGCCCGCACTGCCCGCACTGAGATTCGATCCACAACTAGATAGATACATTTTTACTTTAAGTTGCATAAATCCTTGCAAAACCCACTACTCTAAATATCTCGTATAGGTGTTGAAAAGTCTCAATCCGCCAAGAATTCTAACTTGTCTGAGTGCTCGTTTAGACCCGTCTATACAGACGCTAGGTGGCTCCTCACCACCATGTCTATTCGTCTTTAGTTAATTATAATATATTAATAGTGCTTCAATTTTTTTATAAAAGTAGTTTTTACATAAGCAGGTAAAGAAGAATCTAATAGAAAAGGAGTTAAATAATATCCATGAAAAATTATTTTTTAAATATAAAGTGATGTCATGATCAACGTCGTGACTTGAAAACGATCGATTTTTATAATATATATTGATGTAAATACTACTAATTTTATTATTTTATAACATATTAATTAATTGATAAATTAATCAATATACTATAACTAAAGTCGAATCCCTCTATCCTATGTGTCGTCGTCTTAACTATGTCACGTAAGCGTTTTAATTTTTCTATTTACCTCTTTGCCCTTCGTTTATTTAAGTATTTATAATTTTTATATTATAATAATATTCCTTATATTATTAATATAAAATTATATTTAGAGATCTTAAAATTTGGTAAGTTGTGTTAGGAGTATAATCCATTACGAAATTTTTTTATTGAATATAATAATTTTACTAATATACAAGTATATTAAGAGATCTTAAAATTTGGTAAGAAATTTTTTTAATATAATAATGTTACTACAATCATATTTAGATATCTTAAAATTTGGCAAGTGATAGAAACATAATCTTCATTATAAAATATTAATATAATAATATTATTATTTAAATAGAAGATTTTATTGAATTATTATTTTTGAATACATACAATTTATTTTCATAATCAATTATTATTAGTTTTATATTCTACAAAAAACTTAAATAGAAGATTTTATTAAATTAAATTATTTAAGCTAACTTGATCTATTATTCAATTTTGGATATTAATGATAAAAAAGTATTCTAGAATCTAGAAAACATTTAAGTTTATCTTATTTATGCAAATTAAAAGCTAATTTGTGTTTAAAGATTGATTTGTCACTAGACAATTGATATATTTGAAAAAAATAATTATTTTTTTTTAATCAAAACCCGTACAAGGTACGGGAATATATGCTAGTATTTATTAATTTAAAGAGATTTTTATAATATGTTGAACTTCAATTTTGATTACATAAAAAATTGTATTTTAGAAAAATTTATGTATCAACAAATGGAGCCTCTCAACCATAACCGACGTGGAAGAAGTAAAAATGGTGATGAAGATGGTCCCAATTTGGGCCACAACCGTCATTTTTTGGACCGTCTACGTCCAAATGAACACCCTCTCCGTTGGCCAAGCCGCCACCATGGACCGTCGCATTGGGCCCCACTTCCAAATCCCGGCCGCTTCCTTAACCGCCTTCACCCTCTCCATCCTCCTCGTCGTGCCCTTCTATGACCGCCTCTAACGCATCGAAGTCAACCTTCTACTCTCCATCCTCCTCGGGATGGTCGTGGCCACCTAAACCGAGATCAAACGCCTAAGTACCATAGAGTCAAGCCCAAGAGACGACGTCGTGCAACTCACGACCTTTTACATAGTGCCTCAAATGCCTAATCGTTGGGGCCGGTGAGGCGTTTACATACATCGGGCAGCTCGATTTCAGACCAGCACAGCCAAATTGTATTAATATTGTACAAGGTTTTGCATTTGGACCGTCTTTATGTTGCTATGTGCGATTCTAAAGAGATGAACATATTATAGAAATATGATGAACATGTGATTTTATTAATGAAAGAGAATCACTTAAATAGAGATTACAATAGCTTGTGTTCTAAGCAATATAATATAGAAGATCATAATATTCTATCTAAGTAAAGATATATCATAAGATATAAGATAAGAACTAATACAAAGGATAGAATAAACTAAATATGCTAAGAAATATCTCTAACATGCCCCCTCAAGCAGGACGACGGTGAACAAAGTCCTAGCTTGGAAGTGAGTGTCTAAAACTGAGCTCGAGAAAGCGGTTTTGTAAGAACATCCGCAATCTGATCATGTGTAGAAATATGTGAGACACGAAAAGAACCCATCTGAACATGCTCCCGTACAAAATGAAAGGCTAACGCAACATGCTTCATCCGAGAATGAAAAACCGGATTAGCACTTAATTGTTTTGCCCCCATATTATCACAATAGATCACTGGCTGAACTTGAAGTTGAAAACCCAATTCAAATAACAAGGAAAGCACCCATAGTAGTTCACAACTTGAATCAGCAAGGGCCCGATATTCGGCCTCAGTCGAAGAACGAGCAACATTATGTTGCTTGCGCGAGCTCCAGGACAAGGCCGTGCGGCCAAGAAAGACAACATAACCTGTAGTAGAGAGAAAATCGTCTTTGTCACCAGCCCAGTCCGCGTCACAGTAAACATATAATGTGCGTGGATTAAAGGCATGAATGACGATCCCATGGCTGGCCGTGCCTTTTAAATAGCGAAGAACCCTCTTAACATCACTCCAATGCGAAGTAGTAGGACTTTGCATATATTGTGATAATTTATTGACCGCAAAACTGATATCGGGACGAGTGAGAGATAAGTACTGTAAACTACCAACAACCATTCGATATTCCGAGGCATTGGCCAAGGGAGCACCATCCGATTTTCGAAAAACCGTGGAGGAACACATGGGTGTAGACAGCCCATTTGAATCAGCCATGTTTACTTTAGAGAGGAGATCAACAATATACTTATGCTGATTTAAAAATAAGCCTTTGGGATGTTTAGAGACTTCAACACCAAGAAAGTAGGAGAGCTCACCAAGATCTATTAGTGAGAATCGAGATGACAGACGAGCAATTAAACGTTGAAGAGCGGAAGCACAGCTGCCAGTAACGATAATATCATCCACGTAAACAAGAAGGTAAAGTGTAATACCTCTATGTTTGTAGATGAAAAGAGACGAGTCTGCCACAGAATTAACAAAGCCAAGCTGTAAAAGAGACGTCTTCAGTTCTGTATACCACGCCCGGGGCGCTTGTTTGAGACCGTAAATAGCCTTCCGGAGTTTGCAGACATAAGAAGGATAGAGCTTGTCAACAAATCCAGGAGGCTACTCCATGTAAACATCCTCAGATAGAGTACCTTGAAGAAAGGCGTTATTCACATCCAATTGCCTAAGAGACCAGCCAGAGCTTACGGCAAGAGAAAGAATTGTACGAACTGTCACCGGTTTAACGACCGGGCTGAAAGTTTCAGTAAAATCACAACCTGGACGTTGATGAAAGCCCTTAGCAACGAGTCTCGCCTTGTATTTATCCAAAGAGCCATCGGGATTATACTTGACACGAAAAACCCATTTACACCCAACGAGATTAATAGCATGATCAGGTGGAACGAGTTTCCATGTGTTGTTGGATTTTAGGGCCGAGAATTCAAGCTCCATAGCATTCCGCCAATCGGGATCTTTCAAGGCTTGGGTTATGTTTTGAGGTTCTTTATGTGGTTGAAGTGAGGTGTGAAGGGAAAGTTTTTGGATAGGCTTGTGGATGTCGTTCATGGAGCGAATGACGGGACGATGGGGCGGGGGATTTGGACTAGGCGAAGAGTCTGGACTGGAGTCCACAGTAGGCGAGGGAATGGAGGTAGTTGGGGTCGCAGATTGGGATAAGATAGAGGGCGAGAGAGGGGATTCAAGATTAGCGTGAATAGGAGGGGAAGAATTAGGGTTAGGGTTAAGAGTGGAGGGCGGGGTAAGCGGCGGTGAAGGCGCGTGAGGTTGTGGCGAGTGAGGTGGGGACGGGTTGGGATTAAGGTTAGGATTTGGATCAGGGTTCGGTTCAGCCGGGGTTAGCAGCGGGAGGGAAATTGTGGTGGTGGAGGATTCGGCAGGAGGTGAATTAGGGTTAGGATTTGGGGAAAGCTTTTGTAAGAAGGGGAACACATGCTCAATAAAAATTACATGTCGGGACGTGTAAATTTTAAATGAGTCAGGATCAAGGCATAGGTAAGCAGATTGTGTAGGGGAATAGCCAAAAAATACACAAGGCATGGATTTGGGATCTAATTTGTGCGTGGTGTACGGTTTGAGCCCAGGATAACACAAACAACCAAAACACTTTAACTTTTGATAATTAGGTGGATATTGAAAGAGTTTGAGAAACGGGGAGTGATTAAGTAGAGTTGGAGTGGGCATTCGATTAATGAGATAGACTGTTGTTTGAAAGGCGAAAGGCCATAACTGAGTAGGAAGACCGGAATGAGTCATAAGAGATAAACCGGTTTCAACAATGTGACGATGACACCTTTCAGAATACCCATTATGTTGTGGAGTGTGGGGAGGTGTGGTAAGATGAGTAATGCCAGACGTGGCAAGGAACGAGGCTAACGCAATGTATTCGCCTCCGTTGTCAAAATAGAAGGTTTTAATCTTGGTTTGGAAGTAGTTTTCAACAAGAGCTTTGAACTTAATGAAGACAGACTTAGTTTCCAATTTTTGCTTCAAAGGATATAACCAAATATATTTAGTGAAATGATCAACAAAAATAACATAATAGCTATATCCATTGAAAGAAATAACCGGGGAGGTCAATACATCAGAAAAAACAACTTCTAAAGGAACCGAAGACTGAATTGTAGATTGAGCAAAAGGTAACTTATGACTTTTGTGAATAGAACAAGAGTGACAAAATTCAAACTTAGAACTAGAAAGAGGTAAATGTAGTTGATCTTGAATAAGCTTCAGAATTGGAGAGGCGGGATGCCCTAGCTTGTGGTGCCAAGACAAACCCGACGTGTGAGCCGAATGAACAGAGAAGGATGATTGGCGTGGCCAAGTGTAAAGCCCATCTAAGAAAGGTCCTCTAAGAAGTACTGCCCCGGTTTGCAGATCCTTCACAAGAAACGAAGTAGGTAAGAATTCAACGGAAAGATTATGTTGAGAAGTAAGTTGAGAAACCGAGATAATATTTTTGGAGATTTGGGGAACATAGAGAACGTTATCTAAAGTTAAAGATTTGTTGTTTGTGTTTAAGGAAAGCGAACCAAGATGTGAGATTGGAAGACTCTTACCACTGCCGACGAAAAGCTCATCGGGACCATCATAGGGGTAATGGAGACTCGGGTTATGGAGATCATTGGTAACGCTCGAGTTTGCACCACTGTCTAAGAGCCAGGGTTGGGTTGTGTGAACAACAGTGTTGGCTTGCGGTGGAGGAGGAGGTGGCGGTGTTGAGTTTGGACGATAAGGGTTAGGCGTAGGGCGAAGTGCTGGGGCGGTCTGAGAAAAACTGGACAAAATCGAACAACATGTCCTTGTTCGCTGCACCATTGGCAGCGGCCTAGGAAGGGACGCGGGGGTGGACGATTAGGATTGGGTAGTAAAGGAGGCTGTTGGGAGAAGTTCGATGCTTGGTAATTGGGGTAGGCCGGTGGTTGAGTAGGGGGTCGTGTTTGATAGGTTTGGTAAGGGTGTTGGGGCTGATGTGTTTGATGTGTTTGAGGCCAGTTTTGAGGAGATGTAGTAGGACGAGATTTACCTCGATTGCGGGATTGCATGGTCATGGCGGTTGCTGGAGTACTCGAAGACTCAACATTCTCAGATTTTAGTTGAAGCTCGCGAATAATAAGGCGTTCATGTAATTCATCAAACGAGATAAGAGTTTCTCGATTGTGAACGCCATCAATAACTGTTTGGAAGGTAGAATCCAAACCTTTCAACACATAGTCAATAAGATCTTCTGGGTCCGGTTTCTTCCCAAGCGAAGTGAGAAGATCGGCGCAATTTTTGATACTCTGCATGAAATCGGTGATAGAATTGGAACCCTTTTTCATGTTTTGAATCTTGTCTTTGAGTTGCTTGATATGCCCCCTTGAAGGTTTGGCATATGTGGCTTCTAGGGTTAGCCATGCCGCACGAGACGTCTTGGCTTGAGTAACAAGGGGTGCAATGTTGGACGCAAGTGTGCCAACAAGAGCACCAAAGATAAGTTGATCCTGTCTCGTCCAAGTGGAGTAGGCCGGATTTGGAACCGTAGCGTCGGAGACCGTGTGTTCTTCTGGCGGGCAAGGGTGCGAGCCATCAATGAATTGAAATAGACCATAACCGGTGAGGATGGACTGAATCTGAGTCTTCCAGGTTATGTAGTTGGTAGACGAGAGTTTGATAGCGTTTGTGAATTGGACCGCAAAGAGCGGTTTGGTAGGTTCTGCTGTGTTTGGAATTGCATGAGAGAAGGTAGCCATTGTTTGTGTTTGGAGAAGAGACGTGAAAAAAAAATTAAGGTAGGATCAAGCTCTAGATACCATATAGAAATATGATGAACATGTGATTTTATTAATGAAAGAGAATCACTTAAATAGAGATTACAATAGCTTGTGTTCTAAGCAATATAATATAGAAGATCATAATATTCTATCTAAGTAAAGATATATCATAAGATATAAGATAAGAACTAATACAAAGGATAGAATAAACTAAATATGCTAAGAAATATCTCTAACACATATCACATTGTATAAATAGAAGTCCATTTTGCAGAACATCATCATTGTCAAGTAAATTGTATAGTTTGTCCTCAATATTTCGTACAGGTATTCTATCCTTTGCTAAATAAATAAATAATAATAATACAAGCCTTTGCTAAATTCTAATTAGGATCTCATGTTTTGAACACATCTTGATGATCAGCGACAATCCTTGAGCATTATAATTTAGAACGCTTCTCGGAGACTAGGAGACTTGTTAGTTTTTTTCATGCTTCGTTCTCTGAAGCAAAAATCGAAGTTAAAAGCATGCCTTCTTGACTTTTCAAAATCGTAGCTAAATTCGAATTAGGATCTCATGTTTTGAACACATCCTGATGGTTCTACGGTTAGCGTCGTTTTTGCAACAAAATGTTCCGCAACCGAGGTTTTTTTCAACAGAATGTTCTGTTGAAAATGGAACGAAAACCGCGGTCGTAGTTAGCCAAAGCGCAACCGTGGTTTCAGTTGATGACACAAACCGCGATCACGGTTCAATACGCCGAGAAAGAACAGAGAAAAAGTTTTTTAATTAAAGGGCTTGAACTTAAAATCAAGTTGCCTACGTAGAGAAACCTCTCACGTAGAGAAACCCGACTCATTTTGCTCCCTACTATTTTCATAAATAAGTGCAAGTTATTTTGATTTTGGGTTGTGGTGAGATCGATCTAATCACTAAAAGTTCATAAGAGTTTTTTTTTTTTTTTTGCTCAGAAAACGGGGAGACCCCTGCGATTTATTTATGACAAGAAAACGGTCTTACCCCGAGGGGGTTACATCATTAAGAATTAAAGTACTAATAGAGCTAGGAATACTATTGAAAGCAGTAAACTGGGTATTAGTAGAGAGAGTAAGATTAGCTATGGCATCCGCCATGTTCATAAGAGTTTTTTCTAGATCGTGTGGGTGCGTGACAATCTACGTACTCCGTTTATTTCAAAATCTTATATTATAGTTAACAACTACTGGCAAAGGTTGGTCCTTTATGCGATCACAATGAACAAAGTTTGTTCTTAATAGGGGTGGTGTGCGCAATTTCTAGACTATAGAGTGTCAGTACATCCAAATTGCTCTCATTTGATCTTACCACAACAAGGTTTTTTGCAACCAAATCACCATCAACTTCACCATATCAATCTCTTTATCTGATTGATAATAGAAGTTCTCTCACCTATGTCGACATGATGGGTCAAGATGGTTTCATATGGGTCCTGCGAGATTATTGGACTAGATAGTACACATTTATGTTGAATATGCCTGGATATGATTCTACTCAGAGCCGTATTTTTGTGTGCCTCATGAATAATAGGGATCTTGTGTTCCAGTATGAAAAAATAATGTCAATAAAAATTTAGTCAATTGATGTTATAAAAATTTAGTCATCATAGTCAATTGATGTTATAAAAATTTAGTCATCATAATGTCAATAATTGACCTTACATATATACAAATAGCATATTTTTAGGAAAAGTCTATGCGTTTATATATAAGCATTGCAAAGTAGAGTATTTTGTAGGGTCGAAAAAAGATCATGAGATCTTTATTAGGAAGAGAAGTAAATAATTGAGTCAATTGATGTTAAAGTAAATTTAAAAGTTCAAAGTAAATAAATAGTTAGGATCTTATGATTATACTCAAGATCTCATAAGAGACTAACGATTGTATGCGATTTTAACCCAATTTTAATAATTTTAGCACATTTTGATTTTTAAGCAAATCGTAAAATCTCACAATTTTAAGATTCAGATCTCAATTTCAATAACAATAGGTCGGGTCAAGTTTTGACGGCCCTACTAATGGCATCTAGCCTAAGCCTAGCCGAGCCTTATCGGTTTCTATCGTTGTATTTATTTATTTATTTTATAATATGTTGCTTTATTTAGTAATATGGGCTTTCGGACTTTCAAACATAAGCCCACACCCAAAAGTCCATAATACTAAATAAAGCAACATATTATAAATAAATTAATAAATACAACAATATAAAGAAACCAATAAGGTTCCACTAGGTCTAGGCTGGATGCTATATCACCTACTCACTTGTATTTCCATGTCAATTGTATATAAAATCTAATAAGTCTTGTTGTTTCTTGGTCTTCTAAGTTTTGAACCATGGCGGCATGGCCCTTTACTGAATTTTTACATATTTAAATACTCCGTACTAAACGAAATTCATGTCTACCAAACATTAAAAAATAAACATGCATATACACATCATTTAGGCCATGTTCGACATAGGTTTGTGGAGGTTTTTAAAGGTTTTTACTATTTAAAACCTACTTAAATAAGTGTTTGGCACAACAAGATTTTTTACTAGGTGGAGGTTTGAGTAGGTTTTTGAGGAGGTTTGAAAACACAAAATTGAAACCTTTGTATAGATAGGTTTTAGGAGGTTTGTAAGAAAATTTAATACAACTTTTTTATTAATTCTTTTAATTAATGTTCTTTTTTGTAGTTTTGAAATAAAATCTACCCAAAAACCTTAAAATACCAAACACCAAATAAGGTTTTAGGAGGTTTTAAAAAATAAAACCTACACCTACCTAAAACCTACACCTACCCAAAAACCTTCTCAAAAACCTACACCTCCTTAAAAACCTTGTTTTACCGAACAGAGCCTTAGTGCTAATGATCAGTAAATTAGATTAAAACTAAGGCATCATTTAATTGGTTCAACATAAGAATTCAATCCTGAAAACTTAACTTCTTAGAATTGAAATTCATGAGGAATAGAAATTATGTTTGGTTTTAAAATAACATCATTTATTTTAATTTTTTATTTAAAATCATAGAAAGGTCACCTTACCTACCTTATCATGGTAAGTATAATTCCTATGATTTATGATATGTTGTATTTCATATAGCATAACTAGGACTAGGTAGTACACTTTTGTTTAGTATTTTAGGTCTTTTAGGCCTTTATTGAAGATTAAGAACAAGACCGAAGAGTTGGATTTTTAGCTAAAGAAGATTTGAAGCAAGTAATTAACGTAATCCGAGATGAAGATTCTATCTATCTTTTAATATTTAGTTTTCTTTCTTTGCTTTCGTGTTTTTGAGTTGGCTATTTAAGCCTAGTTTTCAGACTTTGTTAAACTTCTTAGACTTTTCTACTATTTATTCTACTTTGGATTTTGTATTATCTCTTTCTATGGGGAGCTAAACTCCTTTAATTCTATTCAAGTTGAACCTTTCGGATTCAAGTTTATTTTGAGACTCTTCTTCTGAAGTTTATTCTTTCCAGGTTATTTCAAATCTCTTGGGTTTAATCTTTATTGATTGTGTTGATTTCTGCTTAATTGATCACCCTGTTGAAGTTGGTACACTCTATTGCTAGATCTAGGTTTTCTCGTAGTTAAACCTGATATATCTTTGTCGCAACTCATTGTTTTAGGACCTGTTGGACTAAAACAATCGAGAAAGATATTTTAATGCATGTTTAATTGTTTGACTCGTTGGAACTCAATTGCATGTTTCCTGTATATCCTTGTTCTTATTATAATTCATGATCGTTTCATGTTTATTTGAGTATTAAGTTTGCATGTCTCATTGCCATGTTTTACAACTGATCAGGATAGGAATAACTTGTTTGAATCAATGATCAATAACTTGATGAATTAAGTGGAAACTTGAATAGGATTGTTTTCCCTAGCTAATTGAATACAAATTCATATTTACTTGTTTTGTTTGATTAAATTCTCTAGAGTTAGAAATACAATCCTAAATCCCTTTTTGTTACTACCTTGAGTTGATAATAATAATTACTTAGAATACAAGTGTCTCTTGGGTTCGATCCCAACTTATCGACTATGGTAGGGAAAGCGTTGAAGAAGAGAGATCCGAGGAACAAAGAAGTGATAGCAGAGGTGGCTGAGGGTGACAAGGAAGACATCGATTTGGAGGTCAAGGTCGCCCGCGAAGCCTTCGATCATGGCCATGGCCTGGAATGTCTGATTATGTATGTATGCTCTTTCTTAATAATTGTTGTATAGTAAGCACATATAAATATATATTAGCGACTACGATCATGGCACTTTCCGACAATTATGGCCACGGTGGTACGTTTGGAATGTCTGATCATGGGACTTTCTGACTACGATCATTGTTGTATAGTACGATCATGGCCACGGTGATACATTAAAGATGTCACATGAGTTCCAAGGTTACACGCTACGAGAGGCGCCGTTGGGAGTGGTAGGGGTCATTATCTCTTGGAACTTTCTGACAATTATGTTCGATCATTAACAAGGTTGTCCCAACCTTGGCAGTTGGTTGCACCATGGTGATCAAACCCACTGAGCAAACGCCTCTCTTTGCCTTGTTCTATGCTCATCTTGCTTATCAGGTATCGATATATATAAAATAATTATGGTTTTTTTATATCTTATATTTTTAGGGTTATACTATAAAATTAAAGTTGCTAGAAGTATTAAATTTTAATTTTGTTAATTTTTTCACTCATGAAGTTCAATTAAGTAAGTCTGTCGGTCAATTGCGTTTCAAGTTTATTTATCTTGAGCATTTTTACATTTTTTTAATAAGGTAAGGGATTAGGGTCACCACAATTACTACTTAGGCTCGCCTACAGTATCCAATAGAGATTAGACCTGATTACTAACTAATTTTAAAGAGGAAAGGGCAAACCGCCGCCCGAGAAATTCTAAACAGTGATCATGGGGTACTACCCTAAATGCCCAATTGCCGAACCAAATGTCCGAAGGCTTGAGCATTTTTACATGTTTCACCTTTGTCTCCGATTTCATTTTATTTACCTTCAAATTAATTAGGTATTAATTAAATTAAGATCGATCGATAATGTGATTGGGTGTAGGACAATCGAAGAGGGGATCCAGAGAACGAACGCGACCAAGTACGGGCTTATAGTGGGAATCGTGACCAAGAGCGCCTCGACATTACACGGTGGCTCGGTCGGTGAAGGCGAGGATGGTGTGGATAAATTGCTACTTTTAGAGGCTATAAGATGAGTGGATTGCCCTTGACCAAGTCCGTTGTTACTCCCATCTACAATTCTTCTTGGCTCTAAAATTATCTTGATCAACTTCATTTTGTTTTTGTTTTTGTGTTTTGTTAAGCGTTTGTATGGATAGCTGTTTGGAGGGCGAAATTTAGGGAAATCGAAGACCTCACGACAAAAACAATGTCATGAAACCTGGAAGATCGAATTAAGCAGTTAGCTAGCGTCATCAAATTGTGACATCCCTTCTCAGCAAATCTCCACCCGGCAGTTACAATTTTATCATCTTATGATTTTCTGGCCTTGAATTATGCTTGCTTGTACGTAGAGACGTAGCGGACTCGTTATATATATAAAAAACAAATAATTATAGATCGTTGGTTACTGGTTATAGTTACTTTTAGTCAAAAATTGAAGCAAAAATTTTGGAGTCAAAATCTTATAAAAAAATAAATTAATTTATTATTATTGTATTAATTAACTCTAGCAATATTTGTTAAAAATGGAGTCAAAATCTTATAAAAATAAATAAATTAATTTGTTTGTGGAGAAAATACCTTAATACTACATATATATTTTGTTTGGGATGTGTAAGATGTGCATTGTGAGTGGAAAGATTCGAACCTTGCAGGATAGGCACGCAGAGCACCCTTAATTAATAATTAGTCCCTTACCACTCAGATATATATGTGCCCCGGCGGCCCCGGGGGCTAATATTTATTTATTTCAATTTGTTTGGATCCGAATCACGATCGAACTGAAAGTTTCATACATAGTTCTGATAGCTCAATAGTTGTTAACTAGCTAGTGTAGTATTTCTATTGATAATTAGTCAATTATCACATAGTTCTGATAGCTCACTAGTTGTTAACTAGCTAATGTAGTGTTTCTATTGATAATTAGTCAATGTGCTAACAATTACATTATTCATACATATGGCTTATTTGTTGTTTTGGTCTTTGACTAGGAAGCCTGACACAGAGTGAGAAGGCACATAACTCCAAACTTCGTTATATCTTTATACCATAGATCGAATGCCATCATATATATAACTTCTTATACATCATATATAATACATAGAAAATGATATAATTATAATAAATTCAAAAAAAGTTAGACTTTTATGATCGACTTGGATGCTTCAGATTATTACTACATATTATAATTAAGCCATTATTCGTCGAGCTCCAAAAGTCTTCATAAGCCGACGAAGTAATTAACTAAATGAACCAAAACATCAACTTGATTCCTATAATCGACAATATATAACAAACGATTATATATCTCTCTTGGCTACATCAACTTACATACAAAATGGACCCCTCACCTGATACGGACCCGGTGTGGACCGCGTATCGAACCCTTGTTGGTCAAGGGGTTTGAGCCTAACCCGATGTGGATTCCGACTCGAGGTAAACGTGGTTGGTGGCCACGGGAGAAAGCAGAGAAACTAACAAAATTAGGGCGAACTATTTTCTTGGATAAATTATGAGAATGATTCCAAGAGTATTTATACCTAAGCCCTAACGGTTCAAAAAAGGCGTCCCGGGAAAGAACCGTAAAGAAAACCCGAGAAGAGAGCAAAGCTCTAGTTTATAAAAATTACATAATTTGAATAAAATGCTAAAATTGTAAACTAATGTTCTAAAAAGTCTTAAAAATACTAATATAAATAAATAAAACTAATCTTCGTATCGTCTTGGACGACGCCGAACTCGTGATGGTCTGGGAACGGATATTTCTCCCGTATCATTCTCTCCCCCGATGAGCATAGGCTTGTCCTCAAGCCGTAAATCTGGAAATGAGCGGGAAATGACATCAACGGGTTCCCAAGTACATTCGGCCGGTGCACCATCAGACCATTCAATTAGCCATTCGGTTCTGGGGAGGTCGTCGACAATAACCTCGCACTCGGCGGTGGCACGCATCGGCCGTGAAATCGGACGGTCATACAAGAATTCCGCTGGCAAAGAAGCGGTCGGAACCGTCGTACCATCCGGTGTAAATGGTCGCAGCAAAGAAACATGAAACACGTTATGTATACGTGCTGTAGCCGGAAGCTCAAGGCGGTATGCAACAGGGCCAATCCGCTCAAGAATGGTAAACGGCCCATAGAAGCGGCGAGCCAACTTAGCGGATAGAGGGCGACTGACCGAATGCTGCCGATACGGTTGCAATTTCAACAAGACTTGATCTCCGACCTTAAATTCCACATCTTTCCGGTGTTTGTTTGCTTGGTTCGCCATCCGCTGTTGCATCTTGGAGAGATTGCGACGGATGAGGTCCAAAACATGCTCTCGATCACGCATGGCTTCCGACGCTGGAGTCGGCGGCCCACTCGGAATAGTAACACGGGCAATCGGTGGCGCTTCACGCCCGTATAAAGCTTTGAATGGCGACATGCCGCGACCCTCATGATACATAGAATTCAACACCAATTCAGCCCACGGCAAGAAATCGAACCAGCGACGTGGTCGACCGTGAGTCACGACACGCAGATATTGCTCCAAGCTTCGGTTCTTGACCTCAGTCTGACCGTCAGATTGAGGGTGGTAAGCCGTACTATGATGAAGTTTTGTACCGCTCAAGCGATGCAACTCGGACCAAAAAGTGCTGCGAAAAATAGGGTCCCTGTCAGAGACAATAGTAGCTGGAATCCCATGGAGTTTGACGACCATATCAATGAACAACGAAGCAACCCGAGGTGCGTCAAAAGAAGGCCCAAGGGCACCGAAATGGGCATATTTAGATAATCTGTCTACCACAACTAGAATCGTCGTATGGCCGCGGGACGGAGGCAACCCCGTAATGAAATCCATAGACACATCGTCCCAAACTTGTTGGGGGAATGGGAGAGGCTGAATGAGGCCGACAGGCTTAGCAGTACTGTATTTAGTTGACTGACATATCAAGCAAGAGTCAATGAAGCGTTTAACATCAGCTCGCATTCCCTTCCAATAAAAGACCTCCGCGACTCGACGAAATGTACGGTCAATGCCCGGGTGGCCAGCACTAGGTGATGCATGAAACTCTGTCAGAATATCAGCCTTAAGCGGAGAAGCTGCGCCGACAACCAAACGATGGCCATAATATAAGATGCCGTCGTGCACCCGAAGGGGCGCGGCGAGAGTGCCTGTCGCGGCCGCCGCATGCCACGCTTGGAGATCGTCCAGTGTGGAATTTTCGGCTCGAAGTCGTTGTAAGATATCCGGCAATGGAGTCGTAAATGACATAAATTGCTTCAACGTCGTCTCATCATCAATCATGCAGCGAGATAACGCATCGGCAACCCGGTTACTGGCGCCTGACTTGTACTCAATTCGAAACTTATAACCCATGAGCTTACGCATAAAAAATTGTTGGTCGGGTGTCTAAATTACCTGAGTAAGAAGTTCTTTCAAACTTTTCTGGTCACTGTGAATGATAAACTCCCGCCCTAACAAGTATTGTCGCCATTTCTGAACTGCGGAAACAATAGCAAAGAGTTCTTTGTGATATGCGGAAGACCCGCGACGCCGAATACCCAGCTTTTTGCTGAAAAATGAGAGAGGTTTCTCATCTTGTAACAGAACAGCGCCGACGCCGTCATCTGAAGCGTCGGTCTCCACAATAAACTGTTTGGAAAAATCAGGGAGCTGTAGAATAGGCGGTTGCATCATAGTCGACTTCAATTTCTGAAATGCAGAATCAGCCGCTGGAGACCACTCAAATTTATCTTTCTGTAATAAATCAGTCAAAGGTGCGGCTAGCAATGCATAGTGACGGATGAACTTCCGATAATAGCCTATCAACCCCAAAAATCCCCGCAATTGCTTGACTGACTTCGGAATGGGCCAATCGGCCATGGCAGACAACTTGGCCGGATCTGCTATCAACTGGCCAGCTGTTACAATGTGACCTAGATATTCGACTTGAGACGTGCCAAAAGAACATTTGGATCCCTTTACATAGAAATGATTAGCCTGAAGAATCTGCAAAACAGTCTCTAAATGCGAAGCATGAGCAATAATCGAAGGGCTGTAAATCAGGATATCATCAAAAAATACAATGACGAATTGACGTAGATACTGAGCAAACAGGGCATTCATGGTAGCATGAAATGTGGACGGTGCATTAGTCAGGCCGAAGGGCATAACTAAAAACTCAAAATGTCCGTCATGCGTCCGAAAAGCAGTTTTATAGATGTCGGAAGAGTGCATCCGAATCTGATGATAACCCGAACGCAGATCAAGTTTAGTTAAGATAACCGCATTCCCTAATTCATCAAATAATTCATCAGCAGTGGGAATAGGAAACTTATCTGCAACCGTGATGCCATTCAGGGCTCTGTAATCGATGCAAAATCTGAAACTGCCGTCTTTCTTCTTAACTAAGAGAGCTGGAGAGGAAAAAGGACTTGTACTGTGCTGGATGATGCCCTGATCCAACATCGATTTAACCTGTCTTTCAATTTCAAATTTCTGAAAGTAGGGATATCTGTATGGTCGGACGTTGACCGGTTTAGAGCCGGGCTGTAAGTGTATGCGGTGGTCCCACGTTCGCGGTGGAGGTAACCCCGCTGGTAATGCAAAAACCGCATCATGTCTCTCCAACACGCACCGAATTTCCAGTGCTAGATCCGGCGGCCAAGCGACGGTTGTAGAGGTCTCGTCCAACGCCAGGTGCAAAATTTCAAAACAGTCCAAAATGTTATCAGAAGCACATAACGAGTGAAGTTCCGACATAGTAATGGGCTTCGGCGATTGCCGATCGCCTTTCATAAATACGGACTTATCATTCCAAGTAAACTGCATAGTGAGCTTGGCATAATCATGGGACACAGTGCCCAGAGTCTGTAACCACTGCACACCGAGGACCACTTGCGGGCCATGTACCGCTAGGACAAATAGATCAATAGCAAACGTGTGACCCTGTAGGACAACACGAGTTTCCGGGCACTGATGGGAGCATAGTAAATACGCTCCATTGCCGACAAACACACGAAAAGGTGATATGTGTAACAAAGGCAATTGTAATTTCTCAGCCAAATCGGGATGAATAAAGTTGTGAGTACTACCTCCATCAATGAGAACCTGAATCTGTGCATCATTAATCGATCCAGAAAGGCGCAACGAGCGCGGATTCGGTAGTCCCTCCATGGAATTCAGGCTAGAGATGTCGCCCTGAACAGCGAGCTCGTCCGAATGTTCCTCCTCAACCTCGTCATCGCTATCCTCGCAGCTCAGCAAGGCTAGGAAACGGGGTGTGCAGCGATGTCCCCGAGTGTACCTCTCATCACAATTCCAACATAAGCCTTTTTTAGTACGTTCATCACGTTCAGCTCTAGAAAGACGACGAATTGGAAGAGAAGAAAGATTACCGTTAGGAGCCGGTGCCGCTGGTTTAGGTTCGGCCGAACCTGTGGTTGTGGAAGTGGCGGCCTTCGGCTGAGGCAGGGCTTGATGTGAACTGGCAGTCCATGGTCGTTTATTAGCAAGCCATGGGGACGTGATTTCGGTGTAAGACGTGGCCAATTCTCGTGCCAGTGCAAAAGCCTGTGCTAATGATGTCGGATTCCGCAGATTCAATTCACGACGCACAGGTTGTTTCAACCCTGCTTTGAATAGAGAGATCAGAGTCGATTCAGACAAGCCAGTGACTTTGTTCAACAAGGCCTCAAATTCTGTCTGATAGTCCAGCACTGACGTTTTTTGTTTCAAGTTAGCTAAAAGGCCGGTATAATCCTCGTAGTATGTCGGATCAAACCGTTGTTGAACGGATAAGAGGAATGCTGCCCACGTTTCGCCGCAGTTGTTTAGGCGTTGATAACGAAACCAGTCGGAGGCCGGGTGATCGATTAGCGTTCCCACTAAACGCAGGCGATCAAACTCAGATGTTTGAAAGTAGTCAAAGTAGGCCTGCACGCGAAAAATCCACCCATTCGGGTCGGATCCATTGAATCGTGGTGGATCGACTCGAAGTTTTGGAATTGCGTCCGGATGTCCCTGTGGACGACCGCCAGTGCGTAGTTCGTATGGAGTAGCGGCTGTATAGGGTATGATGTTGTGTCCGTCAAGGTGAGGTTGAATGGGCAAGTTCCGGTAATCTGAAGAGCGGAACGTGGTCGGATCGATAAGGCCGTTCGGTGGACAACCCGCGATCTGTGTCACGGACGGGCTAGGGTTCAGCACGGTGTGCGAATTTGGTATCGGTGGAGGCCAGCCCGAGTTAGGATATGCGAAAGATGGAACCGCGCTAGGGCTTGGAGCGCTCGGACCCCACCCCGCAAAACCGCCTGTATGGGCATTAGGGTTTGGTGGCGGCTGTTCAAGACTCGTGGTCAGCATGGCGGCCAGATTAGGGTTCGGTGCCGCGTGTGGAAGCCCCGCGATGGACATCGGTTGCGTGCTTAGGGGCGACACGAGCGCTGGCCAGACGGTGGTGGTTGGTGCGACCGATGAAGGTGTGACGGGTAAAGCCGCCGACTGTGGTGGTGGTTGTCGCCAGGATGTGCGGAACTCATTGTTGCGGGCTCGCTCAACGTCTACATCGTGACGGAGTTGTTGGAGATCATCGTGAATCTGCAACATCAGATCGTGAAGATCCGGCTTCTCGCCGGGCTGTGGTTCGGACGTTTCGACAGGTGACTTCGACATGATGGTTCAGATGAAAGCACCAGATGATACGGACCCGGTGTGGACCGCGTATCGAACCCTTGTTGGTCAAGGGGTTTGAGCCTAACCCGATGTGGATTCCGACTCGAAGTAAACGTGGTTGGTGGCCACGGGAGAAAGCAGAGAAACCAACAAAATTAGGGCGAACTATTTTCTTGGATAAATTATGAGAATGATTCCAAGAGTATTTATACCTAAGCCCTAACGGTTCAAAAAAGGCGTCCCGGGAAAGAACCGTAAAGAAAACCCGAGAAGAGAGCAAAGCTCTAGTTTATAAAAATTACATAATTTGAATAAAATGCTAAAATTGTAAACTAATGTTCTAAAAAGTCTTAAAAATACTAATATAAATAAATAAAACTAATCTTCGTATCGTCTTGGACGACGCCGAACTCGTGATGGTCTGGAAACGGATATTTCTCCCGTATCATCACCTTGTTTCGTGGCTACAATTCACGTCCTGTCAACAAGATATTTTTACAGCTTGTTCTCTTGTAGAAATTAGTAGGGCTATAATTCAAACTTATTTTAATATTTTTATGATATTGTTTTATAATTTTAATGTTTAATATAATTTAAAATATTACGATTATAATTTAACCATCTTGATTTTAATCATTTTTTAATTGAATGGGTTGATAAAAAAATCGAATACATTCATTGAAAAAACATAATCAAAGATAAGAATTTTTTAAAAATGATAAGATTACTAATTAATCGTTTGAATAGATTGAATAAAAACCTAAAATGTAAGATAAAATTTTGATAAAAGTGATAAGATTGCATATTTGTAATCTAATTATATATATATATATATATATTAATAACTTTTCTAGAATCGGTATCCAACTAATAATTTTTCATTAAATTACTCCTTTCTGAAATTAAAATTTTAAAATACAAAGAACGAGAAGTGACCTATTCATTAAAATATTAAAAGAAGAGAGATAAAATTTTATCCTTTTTTTTTCTTCTGAAAAACATAGAAAATAACAGGTGATATATATAAAAAGGACCCTAATTGATCGATTTTCCCATTCAAACAAACTCAAAGCCTCTTTCAATATCTATCGAGAGGAAGAGAAGAAGGAAAGTCAGAGGCAAGAGAGAATTAATGGCGGAGAGCAACGGGAAGGCAGAGGTTACCTTTAAACTACCAGAGATCAAGTTCACTCAGCTCTTCATCAATGGCGAGTTTGTTGACTCTATTTCAGGTATATCCTTCACACTCGATCATATCCCATATCTATTTTCACTTTATTTTCCTTTTAGTGATGGAGTGATCCATCTACCAAAAGGGTCGATTGTTAATAATATGTAGAATACCGAAATTTTCATTATACTTTCATCAAATTTCTGTTAAATTTAAATTAATTGCGGTCAAATTAAATATCTTTCTGCCTTTTCTTGTTCAAAGGTTTTCCGAGTTTGATCGATCGAACTCGGAAGAAATTATGCTCCAATTTATTTATTTATTTTTGTCGTTGTTCTTTGACCTTTATAAGATCGCCAATTCTCAAAAAAAGAAGATATCCGATTTTTCGTTGGAGATGTACACTTGTATCGATCAGTTGATTACTATACATGATTAACCATCATTACAAGTATTATTAAAGTTATGTTACATGAACTCACGATCTTAATTAACACTTTTTCCTTTGTTTTTCTGCTTGACATATGAATTGAAAAAGAAGACTTAATTAGCATCCCAACCGCTGTTCAATAATAAATTCACGGTTCAACTCTAATATATTTAGCAATCTATTATATATTTTTTATTTGATATGGAAAGGGAAAGGGATAGGGGGTGGCAACAACTCCCCTAATTAGCCAAGTCAAAATGCTTACAAGGCGTAACCACCTTCAAATTTCTTCCGCCAAAACGTATTTTCTCCAATTCTTTCTTGGTCTTGTAATTTTTGAGCCGTAGCCCTTCAGTAATTTTTTACATATTTGATACTAAACAAAATTCATGTTTACCAAACATTAAAAAAAAACATTGCATATATTCATCATTTAGTGCTAATCGATCGGTAAATTAAATTAAAAATAAGGGGTGAATTGAACGATAATTGGTATTTGGTAGGGAAAACGTTCGAGACAAGAGATCCTAGGAACGGAGAAGTGATAGCAGAGGTGGCGGAAGGCGACAAAGAGGACATCGATTTGGCGGCCAAGGCTGCCCGTGAAGCCTTCGATCATGGCCCCTGGCCTCGCATGTCTGGCTATGTACGTATGTTCCTTGTTAATTGTCAATTACATGGTATGCAAATATACATATTAGTTACTCATCGAATAATTGTTATGTGACTTTGTAGCAAAGGGGGAGAATACTGATGAAATTCGCGGACTTAATAGAAGAGAACTTAGAAGAGTTAGCCGCCATTGATTCCATGGACGCAGGGAAGCTCTTCCAAATCGGGAAGATCATCGACATCCCTGGAGCTGCTCACACTCTCCGCTACTACGCAGGTACTTACACAAGATATAAATAATCATGGACCTATTACAATCATGTTGTTACTATGTTATAAATTTGTATGTTACGTTGTATATATAATTGTTACTATGTTATAAATTTGTATGTTACGTTGTATATATAATTTAGGGGCGGCTGATAAAATCCATGGTGATACATTAAAGATGTCACGTGAGTACCAAGGTTACACGCTAATAGAGCCATTGGGGGTGGTGGGGGCCATTATCCCATGGAACTTTCCGACAACTATGTTCATTATTAAGGTTGCCCCGGCCTTGGCTGTTGGTTGCACCATGGTGGTCAAGCCCGCCGAGCAAACGCCTCTCTCTGCCTTGTGCTATGTTCATCTTGCCAAGCAGGTATCTATTTTTATATCCTATGTCCTTGAGGTATAAAATATATAAAAATTAAACAATTATATTTTCTAAAATAGGATTTTAGTTTCTAATTTTAGATTTTTTTTTCCCTGACCTAAGGGTGTATAATCGAATAACATATATAAATATGTGTTACATTGTATTATGTGACATAAAAATTTGTTACAATGTTAATTTATATATACGTGAGAAATGGATCAAATGACGTATATGTTGCATCATTAGTACCGATCCAATTACTTAGAATTAGCAGGGAATTGTGGAAAAATAGATTTTAAAAATTGAACAGTTTTTATACGCAATACTTTTATTATAAGAAAACGTACGTAAATACGCCTCTGTTGATGTTTTTTTAATGTCCAAATAATTTCTTCTTTGTTTGTGAAACCAAATTAATTAACAGGCAGGAGTACCGGATGGAGTGTTGAACGTTGTAACTGGTTTTGGACCTACAGCCGGTGCCGCGCTCACGTCTCACATGGACGTTGACAAGGTATGTGTTACCATCATCATATTTAATTGTCATCACTATTATATTAGGTGCTACTTTACCTTGTCAATGCCATAATATATATATATGTTAATTTTATTTGCTCGATTTAAATTTTATTAAGTTTTAAATTTTATACAATTTTCTTTTCTAATTTTGACAGGTTAGTTTTACGGGATCTCCAGAAGTAGGACGGTTAGTGATGAAAGCAGCTGCAACCAGCAACTTAAAACAAGTGTCGTTAGAATTAGGTGGCAAGTCTCCTCTTGTCATCTTCGATGATGCTGACATAGACAAAGCCGCTGAGCTGGCTCTTATAGGCATCCTCTTTAACAAGGTATGTACATCCAACAAATTAATTAACTTAATAAATCTTTCAAACATATATACAAACGAGGTTCTCGATCTTTCATTAGTATATATTACATGATCTTTGTGAAGCTCAAATGCCAAATTAGGCTCTATAAGCCCACACTTTTCATGCGTTAGTTTGATACTTGTTAATTTCTTGTTTCTTAACACCTACCTATAGTACGTACCAAAGATCCCTATAACTTAATCGATGCTATCTAATTTCCCTTGTCATACATATGTTTGATTAATGGTATTATATAGGGAGAAGTGTGTGTAGCGAGTTCTCGTGTATTCGTGCAAGAAGGAATCTACGACGCTGTTGTGGAGAAGTTAGTTAAGATGGCGGAGAACTGGCCTGTCGGAGATCCTTTCGACCCCAAAGTTCAGCAAGGCCCTCAGGTACATACATTCATATACACACATTGGTATGTACCCATGTCAATTATTTATTATCTATAATTCGAACGTGCGTTTTGACATGAATGGTTCAGGTTGACAAGGCGCAATTCGAGAGGATTTTGACGTACATAGAGCACGGGAAGAGAGAAGGAGCGACATTGTTGACTGGGGGCAAGCCCTTGGGTGACAAGGGCTACTACATTCAACCCACCATCTTTGCTGATGTTAAGGTAATTGATTAAGCTGAAATTATTCTGATGATATATGTGATGAATTAATAATCCTAATTAATTAGTTTCCTGTCCAAAGTTTATTGATTTTTTCTGATTTGAACTTAATTTACAGGACGATATGATGATTGCACGAGATGAAATATTTGGACCCGTTCTTTCACTCATGAAGTTCAAGTAAGACTTAATTTGCTAAACAAGTAATTGCTAATTAGGATCTCGTAACATCTAGAGTTAATTTTTCTTAAAACAAGTATTTTTACAAGTTTCACGTTCGTTTCCAATTTGGTTTTATTTACGTTCAAATTAATAAGGTATTAACAAAAGATCGATCGATATATAATGTGATTGGGGTTGTAGGACAATCGAAGAGGCGATCCAGAGGGCGAACGCGACTAAATACGGCCTAGCAGCGGGAATCGTGACCAAGAACATCGACATCGCCAACACGGTGGCTCGGTCGGTGAAGGCGGGAACGGTGTGGATAAACTGCTACTTTGCCTTCGACGACGATGCCACTTTTGGAGGCTATAAGATGAGTGGATTTGGCAAGGACAATGGTATGGACGCACTCTACAAATACACTCAAACCAAGTCCATTGTTACTCCCATCTACAATTCTCCTTGGCTCTAATTATCTCACCTTACTAATTTATCATATACGTTCGGTTTTTAGCATGTGAATTGCTTCTTGCTTTTTCCTTTTTTGTGTGTGTGTTTTGTGGAACGTTCAGAATATTGGATCAATGAATAATGTTGAGTTGTGTTTTATCTTAATTGGGTTTTATGGGCAGCGCAAACAACAAACGAAATAATGATAATGTTAGTCAAAATCGATCATTCATTATTGAAACCATGATGGAATAGTATCTTTGCGAAAGCCAAATCAAGTACTTCATCTATTTCAGTTTCTTACCACTCAAAAATTGAGCAAACCATGCTCTTTAGTTGAATTCTTTCATATTCATGGCTGCTTCTCTAAAGCTTTGTCTCTACTAATTAATAAGTTTTTAGTTGGAAAACTATTAAGAGAGGATTGAATAGTTTTTTTATTACTGCCAAATTAAATAACCAAATTGAGCCTGATATCAGTACTTAAATAATACAGTATAATCACACTCAGATAAGATGCGAAAATGCACTCTTAATTTCATCAAAAAAAAAAGCATAAAGAAATCAATGGCTCAATAATCCGATTTGCGACCCTCACAAGCAATCGCCTGATCGAAGTTCTTGAGCGGGTACTTGGCTCTGCCCATTCCAACCTCGAACACCAAGTCGTCTCCGCTCAACCGAATCCCCGTGATCGACCACCACTTGAAGAACGCTCGAACCTTAATCCCTTCAATCTCAACGATCCGGTTCTTGACGATCTTTCCGGTGACGGTCCTAGAGTAAGCGGCGAGGTAGTTGTCCGAGGGGAGAGTGATTTTGCAAAGTTGTCCGAGGTTGACCGCGAATTCACCCGAGGTGCGGTTAATTGAGTAGTTTCTGATGTCGGCAGGTAGAAGGCCGATCGGAAACCCGTACGACGTGAGCGCATCGTGGGCGGTGATCCCCTGTGTATGATCCTTCGCGGACGCCGAGGTCACTACGAGTAGGAGGAGGAAGAGAAAGAAGGAAGCTTTCGCCATTTTCGCAAGTATTGTTCGTGTTGATTCACGAAAATTAAAAACAAGTTATACGACGTCGTTTATATATGAATATTTCCATTTTCCCTCATAATAGACAAATAGGCGGAAATTTCACTTGCCTTGTAAAAAAGGTTGGAAATTTCTTAAATTGTCACCTTTTTTTAGGAAAATGAATCTTTTGCCGTTTTTATGGTTAGAGACTTGAAGGTCACCCTTTGTCAAAAAGAGCAACAATGCAAGTTGGTGGAGATGGGCCTGATATATTGAAGTTGTTGCAGACTGGTGTTGGGCTATGATTACTTCTCTTATGCTTCCGTGATTGGCCTGATATTTTGGGCTCAACAGTTGGATTTGGCCGGGCATATCTAGTGGATGTATAACGTAGTTACGTAGCCGCGAAATTTATGGTGGGTTTATATTTGATTGATATTACAAGAATGTCGTAGAAAAGTAATCAAATCAGTCGTCTTGTTGTAGTCACGAGGCACATGTTGGACTCGAACTGCCTCAAAGGATTGCAGAAATACAAGAGTGTCAACAATCAACATCTTATTTGTCAAGGGCAAGATCTATTCCCTTTTAATGCATTTATAACAATGAGACATTCTCTTTCTAGCTCGATTTTATTAAATTGTCTATTTTTGGCTTCTCAAACTGCATTATACATACCTCTCGCTTCAGCATGTATAACACTTCAAAATTCATTTGATGATGCATTCATGCAAAGGGTCTGTCCATAATGATCCCGTATAATATATATTGTTGCCGGGCTCCTATTTTCTCGATTGGATCCATCAAAATTAATTTGAACGAAATTCAATTGGGCTCTGGGCCATTTCTTTAGTTTTCGTCTCAACAATGTTATATTTTGTTCTCTTCTATAAATTTAGGACTCCTATCTAGAAATTTGAATTTGTGCCATAACCTAATTTGGAATTGAATAGCAGCTAGTGATTTGAATTTGTGCCATAATCTAATTTGGGATTGTATAGTACCTAGTGATGATAGGGAAAAAACTGACGTACGATTTTGAAAATTTCAAATCAAAATTTGAGAGATATCCACTCTAAATATAAATTTAATTTAAACTATCTAGTTTGTTTATGTTCAAACATGATCGACATTTTCCAATTTGATAAAATTTTAATACTATTTTTTTTTTCAAAATCAATATTAACTATGATGAATAAAAAAAATGATCAAAGTACCTTCTCCAAAAAAAAAATTGATCAAAGTTGAGAATAGATCATAATATCATATTGTTTTTAAGTGTATTTTTAGAGGGATTTTTCTATACTATGTCCTAAGAGCGTATTATAAGAAGTTAATTTGGGATTTTTTTGCAAATATTGCAGTTAATTTTTTCCTAGGATTTATTAGTTCTATTTTAGTGTTTTAGTTTTTAAATTAATTTTTTTATAATATGTTCTTAGAATACAATATAAAAAATCGTTTTTAGAAATATAACTAAAGAATTTGGATATAGAGAATAGGATGAATATAATGATGAACCACGATGAACCAATGATCACAGAAATTGGAGAGTTAAAATAGATTGGTGAACTCAACTATAAAATTTGGTAAACCATGATCCGCTTTTGTTTCATTCATTTAATGTAATCTTGTTCCAACAGCGGAAAATCGTACATGAGGTTAAAAAAATGTTCGACTCCTTTGATCACTAAATTGATTAAGAAACCGAGGGGCATTTGTGATGGTAAAAAGAAGCTAATAGAGAATATAGTGATCGAACTATTATCAAATAAGAACCTTAGAATATAAGCATTCAAATCTACAAGTATGAAAAAAAAAAGAATAAGAAGCTATAAACATTTGTGTAATATTCTTGTGTTATTTATCAAGTTACTCTTTTCTCTCTATTTTAAAAATAATTATTTTTGTCAAAAATCACCTTTTAAAATAAGCGATTTTTTAGGAAACTATCTTTTAAAATAACTTAAGGTGGTTGATAAGTGTTTGTATTATAAAAAGTGTTTTTGCTTTAAAAAAATAAAAAGACAATTTCTTAAAACACACTTATTTTAAAAGATGGTTTTTGCTAAGACAATTCACATGAGATGTATGTGCATTAAAAATAGTTGTATTTGAATTAAAACTAATTATCTTATGTGCATAAAAAACAATCATGTGTCTCAAAACAATAAAAAAAATGCTTCTTATTTGCATTTGTATCAAAATTGGTTGAGTGTAAATCAAAACTATGTACATAGATATGTGTATGTGCATCAAAACAATCCTATAGAAGTGCATCCTATTTGTGTATGTGCATCAAAACTAATCGTAAGTGTTTCAAATCAACCTAGAATGTTCTTCTTATTTATGCGTGTGCATCGAAACTAATGCTAAGTACATCAGAACTAACTAAACCATAGGTGAAAACCTACTCATACAAATAAATAAGGTAAAAAAAAATTGAAAATTCTGAAATCAATGTTGAATTAAAAAACCGATGTACGTTTAGCTAATTAATTTTTAATGAACATAAAGTTATTTTTAGTAAACATATATGACAAAATCGATGCACAAATTATGTTTGTCCCTCAAAAGCTGATTTTCAGAAAAATATGCGAATAATTTAAAACAAAATATGCCCATGCCATTTTTTATCTATTTTAATGAAAGTTTTTATCTTAAGGTCAATTTCTTTAAAGAACGGACGATAAGTATTTGCATTTTACATGTAAGGACTCTTCCCGCGTGATCCATTTCCATGAAATATTAGGCAAAAATATATGAATGGGCCTGCTACCAATTAAGCTACATTTACACTTGATGCGTCATCTGCACGGTAGAGGATTCTATTAAAGACTACAAAAGATTTCATGCAAAAAGAATAATAGACATACTGTTAGAAATTTAGTAATACTCCGCACGTACGTACGAACTACTATATAATAATTAGACTGGTCCAAAGGCCGCATGAGTGCATGGTATAATCAATAAAATTACGAATACTGCTCAAAAATAGATTTTACATCTAACCACAGCATTTTATGCTTAAATTGGATAATTAATTTCGTCTAATTATTTAGATTTAAGTTCAAGTAAGAATATTCCTAGAGTGTGACGTGTGAATAGTTTTGTATTCGTGATTTTGAGTTATATATGCATGATTTTATATAACTATATTCATGATTTTAAGTTGCATATTCATTACGTTGAGTTACTCGTTTTTTTATGAATATACAACTTAAAAATATGATTATGTAACTCTATACGCATGATAAAGAGATTGAATATGAAAAATCTTTAAAAATACAATAATATAAAAATATGAATATGTGACTTATAAACATGAATATAGCGTAATATAAAAAGTGTTGGATCGACGTGCGTTAGTAAGAGCTTGGGAACTAGCGGTTAGGTTGTTTCCAAGGTAGCAAAAGTAAAACACTCGCAAGTAAAACGGAATGTAAAAGACACAATTCCTTTATAGAGGAACCCCACAATAACCAATTAGTTGTGTGGGTAAACCTCTACCTCCGCTTGGAGGATTTTTGAACGATCTACTTGTTTTATTGATTGTTCCCTAGTTACAACAAGCAAGACTTATACTTCTCTGTTCCTAGCAGTTCTTCATAACTCTAGCAACACTAACAAGTCTTCTCAACCTAGTTCCTAAGCGAACAACTCAACTAAATGCAAGACAAATCGAACCTTACACCTTGAGCTCACTGTCACAGTTCCCTTACTCCTGGGAACTTGGATTCATCGTCGCCAAGATCGAACACTCGTCGTTTGGGACTTCTCTTCACTTGTCTCTCTTTCTTGTTTGTATGAGGATGTGAATTCTGGGAGAAGTGCATATTTCAAGCACTATTCATTTGCTTTTATACTCATTTGAACTTGTGCTGCAATCTTCATTTTCATGTTGTCCAAAATGTACTTTGTCTTGCATGCCAAGTTTTCGATATTCACATGTGACTTGGTTTGAACTTAGTCAACTTCAAATGTCAATCGGACCATTGGATCGCTCGCCTCAATATATTCCTCAGACTGAGCCTTTGTTTTGTCTGAGACAGGATCCCGCGTTTCACGCTGAACGGTCTGGTCTTCACATGTGAGTTCCCATGCGATGGAAACTGTTCTCTCCAGAGTTCCTTTGATAGGCCGGAACTTGCTATCGTGTATTCCTGTGTTCCTTTTGCATTCCTTTCTTAGAGAGTCTTTGTCAAACCTGGTGTTCCCTTGAAATACTTGGATGTAAAACGTTAGTTTCCATATGACCTTTGTCATTATCAAAACTGGAGATAAGCATCGTTGTTAGGATGTTTGGAACTAGAGTTTCCAACATCATCCCAACAAAAAGAATGAATATGCAACATAAAAATATGAATACAACCATAAAATATCATGAATATGCAACTCAAAATCATGAATACAAACTGTTCGATCACACGTTCACACTCTAAGAATGATTTTATGTTCATTTTTCTCTGATCGATGGAATGGAGTAAGTTTCAAGTCTTAATACAGTAACTCTAATGAAATTCGATCGATCTCACTCAAATTCCACTATAAATACTCATCCATGAATGCACATCAACCCCAATCCAATCCAAACCAAATTAAGTAGAGAAAACAATTCAAAACATGGCTTCCGGCTCAACCCTAACAACATTAGTTCTCATCTTATCATTCCTTAGCCTTTTCGTGCCTCCACCACTAGTCACCTCCCAACCTTCCCCGTCCCCATCCCCGTCAGCATCCGTCTCACCATCGTCTCCACCACCACCGCCTTCTCCCGAACTTCAACCACCAACTCCACCGCCCATTTCTCAACCACCAACTCCAGGACCCTCTTCTTCAGAAGCACCAACCGAACCGCCTCCAAATGTGGGCATATGCGTGGGTAGACAAGGAACACCCCTTCTAACTCGAGCTTGTTGCCAAGTCTTAAGTCCACTCCCCGCCGATGTCTCATCAGGCCCACTTTGTGCTCTAATCAGAACCAGATTGAAAATCTCGCGTAACGTTGACAAGCTCGTCACGCTCAAGGTTCGCATTCTGTACAAGAAATGCCGCGTCTCTACTCCAACTGGCTTCACCTGCCCACTTGCTTGATCAGCTTGTCGTTAATTTAAGGTTGGATGATTTAGTTTCACATCATGGAGATTAGTAACATTTTGAGTATAATTGTCATTTCTTCGATCAATTTGAGTTACATTTTGAAAAAGTTTGCATCATAACCTGCTTACTTTTATCAAGCATTGTTACGTTTTAATTGTCTATCAATCTTCTTTCTCAGATTTATCCATCATATATAATACGGAGTAGTATATAATTTAGTAACTAATTGACTCTCCTTTCCATTTTCACAGGTAATAAATATAATTGGGTGATCCGAGATGATCCATCCATGTCCATGTACTTTATTGAACCATTAGTCAAAGATATACTGTTGTATTCCGTGGGAGAAGCTTAGCTTGCTACGAAATGTACGCGCTAATGTTCATCATTAATAAGGATGGAATCAACTCTATATGTAACACCAATAAAATAGTGCATTGGCTTTGAATTTCTATATAAGCCAGGTCCTACCTATGAATTGAATAAAATTCTAGTTGAATATATATTGAATCAATCGAGCTATCTACTTCAATTTTATTACAATTTTTTTTTTAATATCTACTTAAGTATTAAAAAACAGTTCCTACGTATGTATAATTTCTTAGTTATTATTATTTCTAAATGAAAAAGCAATTCGTTCATATTAGATATAATATCTAGAAGAAAAAAAACTTAGTAATTTATATTCACCTAGCTTTGTCTCTAAAACTAATCACATTACATAATTTAATATCTCGATTGTTCTTTCTCCATCTAAAATTGACACAAGATATCAAATAAGTTATAATCCATTATGCTCGCAAATTAATCTGGACTAATGTGTCACAATAACATTGCATATGCACCTTCTCACAAAATATTAGGTTATAAAGACCAAGGATGGATTATGCGTAAATGTAGACACTAGACACGGTCCATGCTTTACTTTCCAAGCAGTGTTATTTCATGTGTTTGGCTCGAACATAAGAAATTCAGAAATTTTAATTATGTGATAACTCTAGAGTTTGACAAATTATTCATGAGGTGTAAGAATGTTTAACGTAATTCATGTGCTAACATGAGGTCAATACAAGATCATGCTAAAAACACACACACTATAAGATACACATAATATGCTCTCTTTTTGAAGACCAATGCTTCAAGGCAATTGCTCCAATCAGAACCCTATTATTTGTGGTCGGTCTTCGAACATATATCGGTGGCTCAGAAAATACTATTGGGGGTATGAGTCGTATGACCATTCAAGATTATACAATAGGCCATTAGTTAAAAAAAGATTATACAATAGGAAACGGAAAGAGAGGAAATTATGAAGAATACCTTCTTAATTTCAATACCATATGTAGAATACTAGAATTGTCCTTAGCTCAATCTTCACTAAGAAATCAATCAAACCGGCCCATATCCTTGGTGGAGGAATACTGGATACGAAAGAACAAGAGCGTGAAGTGGGACAGATAATATTTAATAATAGAGTAAAACTAACTTCATTTTTTAAGGGTTAGAAAAATAATTGAAAAAGTATTGTCGTAGCCAGGATTCGAACCTGGATCGCGTCTGTTGAGGCAATTCCCTTTGAAGGAGTGCTACTAGGAACAGACAATTCCCTTTGAAGTTGTGCTACTACGAAATCAATGTTAAGTTTTACAACTATTTTATTATGGATTAAAGAAGATAAACGGATTGCCGTAATAAATTGAAGCACACCCTTAAAAAATGTACTGCTCGCGTCCGCTAAGACATCTCTTCAAAAGTAGGCTACTACTATCCACCTTTCTACATGAATTATCCGTAATGACTCGAATGTTAAAGGCGTTTGTTTTCTCTAGCCCCTCACTTTCTCCATTACTCTTCTCGTTCTAGTTCCGATTCTTCGTCAGTTGTACTTTCTTTACGTGTTTGTTTTTTGTTATTTCTGTCCCTTCTAGCCGGCCGTTTTCTAGCTGCCGTTTCACGGCCTCTCGGTAATCGGGCTTGTCCGATCAACCGAATCTTTACCTAATCAAAAAAAAAGTAGGCTACTACTAGGGCATATATAATCTCTAATTATTTATTTCTCAATTCAATTTATGGTAATAGTTTTTTTTTTGGAAAAATTACTTAAAATAATCCCAACTTTTACTCATTTATTGAAAATAATACCAACTTTCACTTTTACTAGTTTTAGTACGTACCAACTTTTACTATATTTATCAATATTGATATGAGATTGTTACCGGTGGAAAAATCCAATAAAGTTATTGCTGACTAGGATTTAAATTAAAAAAATAAATTCCAGTTCCACTATGAATAAGTTCCAAACCCTAGACTCCAAATCTGTTGTTGAACCAACATCGGTGAACATGAAGAGCAATAACAAGGGGGATTTCTGAAGGGGGGACATCAAGAGCCGACATAGATGAAAGGGAGGCTTTCGGAAACGTCGTTCAGCTCTTCCAATTCATGGAGAAGGGGATATCTGAATCGTCCTCTACTAAGTGCTATCATGATATCCCTGTAATGTCACCTTATCCGATAACCACATCAATGACTTTATCGAATTTTTTGGCCGGAAACAATATCGTACCAATATCAATAAATATAATAAGAGTTGGTACCAAAACTAGTAAAAGTGAAAGTTGGTATTATTTTGAATAATTGAGTAAAATTTGGGATTATTTAAAGTAATTTTTTCCTTTTTTTGAGTAGGTATGAATTCGGTTTACCGAACATGCCCGGTAAACGATAGTCAAAAAACCGACTAGAACAGACAAAACCAAACAAAACACGATAAGTAAGTACAAGTGGCGAAAAAATGCACTAGAACGAAAGGAATAGTGGGAGAAGTGAAGGGCTAAAGATCAACATCTTTAGTATTCGGGTCAAAGCGGACAAATATGATGATGTGGACTACTGACGTTGCCTACACCGGGATGAAGGATCTTTAGAAGCCTCGAGAACATCCATGCGACCGCGCCAATCACAACGAACCACACCCAATCCTAGAGCCAAATCTCAGAATTATACACACCGTGCTTGGGTCAAACCACCAAAGTCGATCGAGCCACAAACGGCTCAAACCAAACAAGCTCGTGCACACCTGCCAAAACAACCAACAAGGCAAATGGGCTAAGCCCAACAAGTAACAAAAACCCAAAAAAGGGGCCAAAGCCCAAGATCTAAAAAAAGAAAACAAAAGCCAAATAAGACCACGTAGAGGTCTTCAATCTCACATAAATCGCAAACAAGAGATAGAAGGAGATTAGGCCATGTGGGCCATCTTCTTCAAACTAAATCTCAGCAGAGGATGAAAGCTTCAATACGAACACACAAACACAGGGAGCACAACCAGATAGGCAAAAAACCACGTGTACCAACTTTATAACAAACAAATAAGACAGGAAATGGGAATAGGCATTCACAAGGACTCGCAGCTGTCGGCGACTAAAGACACCACCAACACCATACGGTGCGGTGCGATCAGCCGTCGAGGCAGCTCGGGACCAAACTTCGGCATACCGGCAACAAAAACCGATGACGGATCACCAAAGACATGTTGGGAAATTCGACCTACTTGCAACAGTAACGGACTCACAGATTCACAAGAGAAGTAAGAAAATAAACAAGAAGAGAAAACAAGAGAATTTGTTGACCCAGTTCGTCAGAATGACTACGTTTGAATGCACTACCAAGCTAGGGACTTTCCACTAGATCTGAGACTTTCAAGGATTACAAGATCTGATGCACTGATTTACACTGATCTGATTAGTCTAACCTAATCTCTCTAACACTCTGAGTTTTTCCTTCTCTGCTTTTCGATCATGTTTCTTTCAGTACACTAATTACAATAATCTAGTTGGGTTTAAATAGAGAACAAAAGGCCTAAAGACAGATACAAGATATTCCAAGATATTGCAAGGATAGAAATTCCAATCCCCAAGATATATTCTTTCCTAATATCTAATATCTTCTACCCATTAATGATAGAAAATCTCTTCTACCAAAAATAGCCCGAAGCCTTGACTTCCAGGACACGAAACAACTCAGCAAATTCGACGCGGAGAATGGCGCGGGCACGCCCCCGGGGTGACGTAGTCGCGTCTCGACCCCCCAGCTTGCGTCGTACACAATGTTGAAATTACGCGGTCGCACAAGGGGTGGCGCGGCCGCGTAAGCCTAGCCCCGCACCCGCGGCCAACATGTCGCGCCCACGATCCTCTGGCCCGCACCCACGTTTTGCCCTTTTCGTTCCGTCTTCGCTGCTTCTTTTCGCCTTTCTCTCCTATTCTGCCTAATCCTGAATTAGGCTCCATAAATCCCAACAATCTCCCACCAGAAGACTGATTCCAATTGCAATTGTCATCTTCTTTAGCAGTCCTTCAGTCTTGGTAGTGACGGGCCTCCAACTTACGTAAGCCCGTCTGAAGCCTTGTCTGGCTTCAGTTCCTCAAGCTTGTCAGCAAGGTTTTCTCCCACCACACTCGACACCTGTCGTATGAACTTCTCCTTGCAAGCTTCCTCCTCTACCATGTCATTCCACCTGACTTTCTTGCCATCTGCATAGTCACCTGGCTCAGCTAACTCACCAAACTTCAGATAGAAACCAGAGGGTGAATCTCTATCCAGTTCTCCAATGATCTTCTGACCATTGGTTAGTGGATCTTCCTTAAAGACCTCCTGCCTACTAGGAACGACTGTCTTGCTCCCACCAGGTTCATCAAACTTCTCCACATGAATCTTTCCGTCCATTGCAACTATAGGAACCTCGCTCTAATACCACTTTTTCGGAAATTCGACCTACTTGCAACAATAACAGACTCACAGATTCAAAAGAGAAGTAGGAAAATAAACAAGAAGAGAAAACCAGAGAATTTGTTGACCCTGTTCGTTTTACGGGATTACGTTTGGGGGAATACCAAGCCAGGAACTTTTCACTAGATCTGAGACTTTCAAGGATTACAAAACCTGATCCACTGATCTACACTGATCTGATCAGTCTAACCTAATCTCTCTAGCACTCTAAAATTTTCCCTCTTTGCTTTTTAGGTTTCTTTCAGTACACCAATTACAATAATCTAGTTGGGTTTAAATAGAGAATACAAGGCCTAAATATAGATACAAGATCTTCCAAGATATTGCAAGGATAGAAATTCCAATCCCCAAAATATATTTTTTTCTCATATCCAATATCTTCTACCCATTAATGATAGAAAATCCCTTCTACCAAAAATAGCCTGAAGCCTTGACTTGCAGGACACGAAACAGTTCAGCAAATCCGGCGCGGAGAATGGCGTGGGCACGCCCCCGGGGTGGCACGGTCGCGTCTCAACCCCCCAGCCCGCGTCGCACCCAATGTTGAAATTACGCGGTCGCACGAGGGGTGACGTGGCCGCGCAACCCTAGCCCCGCGCTTGCGGCCAACATTCCGCGCCCGCGACCCTCTAGCCCGCCCCCGTTGTTTGCCCTTTTTGTTCTGTCTTCACTGCTTCTTTTCGCCTTTGTCTCCTATTCCGCCTAATCCCGACCCTCTAGCCCGCACCCGCGCTTTTCCCTTTTCGTTTCGTCTTTGCTGCTCCTTTCGCCTTTGTCTCATATTCTGCCTAATCCCGAATCAGGCTCCATAAATCCCAACAAGACAATCCCACAAGAGGACACCTCTAAAAAACTCATAGCAAGAATGAGGACGATCGGGCCTTAAACACGTCGAAAAAACCGGCAGGGCCCTAACCCCCACAAACTCATAAAAAAGCTAAACGGTCCATATATGTGACAACCCACGAAGCAGGAGCAAAATCACAATCCAAGTTTAAACTTAAGCAAGAACACTCTTACTATGGACTTAAAACCAAAACCGATCCGAAGATATTAAAAAATGGTTCTAGAAAAACTCACATAGGAACAAAATCCACTACTCAACCCACTTCCTCAGCTAATGGTTGAGATATAAATATAATCAACCTCGGCCTTCTCGGCCTAAAGAAGTTGAATTATTAGAAGAAACATTGGCTTCTCGCCTAAAGATTCAAGGAAGAAGAGCCTCTCACTCTCAACTTCCTCCATTGTCTCTTCGGAGACATCTGATTGTTGGGTTCTAGGGATGCAAACGCAGCGGAAAAGGAAAAAAAAATTCATCCCAAACATCCTAGGATCAGTATGATAACGTTGAATAAATAATTGGATTAGATGATTACCTCAAATGTGAATCCAAATAGCAAGTTCAAACCTTTCTATTGATCACCAAAGAGCCCCAAGTGTTGCTCCTCTAGCGGTATCCACACACACGAACGAGATCCTTTTCTATATCGAAAAACACTTGCTAGAACGTTGATCGATAAAATGAACGAGAATTGGAATTTGGCTTTCTTGTGAAGAACGAACCAACTCGGTCGATATACCTCGGTGTATATCTACGACAATACTCAAGTTTCCAATCAAGTGAATCTCCCAATCTTAACAACTATATAATAATTTGTTAAGATTTCAACTTATCCACTTGTTATAAGAGATAAACTCTATCTATCATCTCTTTATTTAAATTTCTAAAATCACAATTAATTAAATTACTTTATAATTAATTTTGATTGTCTAAGAAAAATAAATATATTTTATAGGTCAAATTATAACTGAGACCTATTAAACCCGATTTGATAAATCTAGACCCGCTAGCTCGGTCATAGTATGTGGATTGTTGTTTCCAAAGTGTAATCCCAAAATGCCGATGGAAGACTTGCATGACTCATCCTTGATCTTACCATATCTAAAAGAGTGTGATTTCTCCTTTCTGAAACTCCATTCCATTCCGGTGTTCCAGGAGGAGTTAGTTGTGAAACTATTTCACACTCCTTAAGGTAATTAATGAACTCTTGGCTTAAATATTCACCACCTCGATCCGATCGAAGAGCCTTTATTTTCTTGCCAAGTTGATACTCTACCTCATTTTTGAACTCTTTGAATTTATCAAAGGTCTCAGGCTTGTTCCTTATTAAGTAGACATATCCGTATCTACTTAAATCATATGTGAACGTCACGAATTAAGAATAGCCACCTCTAGCTTGAGTTGATAAAGGTCCACACACATCACTGTGTATGAGCTCTAACAACTCTCCAACTCTCTTACCTTTCTTGGTAAAAGGTGCCTTAGCCATTTTTCCTTGTAAACACGCTTCACATCTATCTATGGATTCAAATTCAAAAGAATCCAAATAGCCTTCAAAATGAAGTTTAGCAATGCGTCTCTCGTTTACATGACCAAGTCTACAATGCCATAAATAGGTAGCATTTGAGTCATCCTTTTTCTATTTCTTTTCAATGATGCATGATACTGGCTTTTCTAGATTCAAAAGATATAAACCATTATATAATATTCCATTACCATAGAACAAACCATTCAAGTAAAACGAAAAAGTTTGATTTCCATACTCAAATGTAAAACATTCAATATCCAAAACCGGAACTGAAATAATGTTCTTGGTAGAACTAGGAACATAATAAAAATTGTTCAAATTTAAAACTAATCCACTTGGCAAAGTGATAGAATAAGTCCCGATGGCTAAAGCAGCAATCCTTACTCCATTAACACCTCGTATATCCACCTCGCCTTCGGAAAGCCTTCTGCACCTACTTAGTCCATGCAAATTATCACAAATATGAGAAAAACAAGCGGTATCCAATAACCATGAAGTAGAAACAGACATACTGCACTCAACTAAGATACCTGAAGGTCCAGCATCCTTGTTTTTCTTCTCTAAGAAGATTGTGAAATTCCTCTTCCAGTGACCCTTCTTGCCACAATGGAAACATGTAGCTTCTTTCTCCCCAGCTACAGGTTTCTGCACCCCTTTCTTTGTCTTTTTTTCTGTCTTCTCTTTCTTGGCCTTGGGATTCTCTTTTCCCTTGCCCCCTCTTGTTCTTGTTCACATTGAGAACTAGTGAAGACTGCTTTGCTGGTTTTGACGTTTTAATGTCCTTTTCAGCAACTCTTAGCATAGTCAAAATATCTGGTAGAGTTTTCTTCATGTCATTCATATTGAAATTCATGATAAACTGAGAAAAATTCTCTGGCAATGATGACAAGATCAAATCCATTGTTAAATCTTGATCCATAGCTACTCCCAAGTTTCTGAGCCTCTCTATGTACCCGATCATTTTCAGGACATGAGTCTCCACTGGGCTATCTTCTTGCATCTTGCAATTAAATAGGGCTCTAGAGGTATTATAACGCTCAACCCTTGCATTCTCTTAGAATAGATCACGTAGGTGAGCATCAATTTCCTTGGCACTCATGCCATCATGTTGCTTTTGCAATTCAGGAACCATTGTAGACATCATGATGCAGTCTAGGCCTATAGAATCCTCCAAGAATTTCATATAGGCCTTTACTTCGGCCTCTGGGGCGCCATCTTCCGGTGCAACCGGCTCTTCTTCTTCTAGGACATACAACTTTCTTTCATGTCTCAAACAATTTTCAACTTCCTGAGCCATTCAAGATAATTGGGTTCACTAAGCAAATTTTCCTTATCTAGGATGTGTCACAATGTCATGGTTCCATAGTTGTTACTTACCATGATATCTACATCAACAATGCATAGAAGATAAATAAGTGTAACAAATACTTTTAAATGAAAGGACTTTTATAATTTGAAACTCCCACTATTTATTCAAAATGAATAACCCTCACTAATGATCTCGGAGAATTTTGTTGCATAAATTCTCTAGCTGAAACCCCAACTTGTCTAGTTTGCATCCAACTTTGGTTATACCTACAAACTAGATTCATCAGGTAGGCCTTAACTTTTCCAATTGCAATTCCATGCAATTTTCAATATCTATCGGATGGCTCTCTCGCCTATAAATCAAATCCATGAAATATATATCCAACACTTGATCTTTGAACTACTTAACCTTAGCTTTGGCTAACAAGTTAACAGCTCAAGTTAAGTCGACCCATTAACTTAGTCAAGAAAAACTATAGACATTCAAATATGGGCCCACAACTGAGCTGTACCGACCAAAATAAGATCTCTACCTATTTTCTCAACTAATTAATAGAGAGCATAAATATATTTGACTTAATATTATAACGAGGGATTTTTAATTGCACAAATTCTTATACGATGCTCTTCTACGCATAAAATCATACGATGCTCTGATACCACTGTTGGGTTCTAGGGATGCAAACGCAGCGGAAAAAGACAAAAAACTTTTATCCCAAATTTCCTTGGATCAGTATGATAACGTAGAATAAATCATTAGATTAGATGATTATCTCAAAGGCGAATTGAAATAGCAAGTTCAAACCTTTCTCTTGATCACCAAAGAGACCCAAGTCTTGCTCCTCTAGCGGTATCCAGACACACGAACAAGATCCTTTTCTATATCAAAAAACACTTGCTAGAACGTTGATCGATAAAATGAACGAGAATTGGAATTTGGCTTTCTTGTGAAGAACGAACCAACTCGGCCGATACGACAATACTCAAGTTTCCAATCAAGTGAATCTCCCAATCTTAACAACTATATTATTATTTTAATAATCTGTTAAGATTTCAACTTATCCACTTGTTATAAAAGATAAACTCTATCTATTATCTCTTTATTTAATTTTCTAAAATCACAATACTTTATAATTAATTAGGATTGTCTAAGGAAAATAAATATATGTTCTCCATAATATTTTATAGGTCAAATTATAACTGAGACCCATTAAACCCGATTCGACAAATCTAGACCCGCTAGCTCGGTTATTGTGCATATACTATCACTAAAAAAATTTATGGTAATAGTTGGCTAGACTTGCCAAACATATATGGAATATTATTATTATGTGTCACAGTTAATATAATGCGATTTGCAGGGCCGGCCCATAAGCAAGGGCAGCCTGGGCGACGGCCCAGGGCCCAAACTGGATTGGGGGCCCAATAAAATTTATATATATATGTAGATTTGAGATCAGATGCGAATTTGTGTTCTGCTGTAAAATGCGAACATTTTTGAACCGTTAGATATACTAGATCTACGGTTATAGAGGGTCACGCGTTTTAAAGGAGCTTTTCCTAAAAAAAGGGCTAATTTTGTCATTTTACTCATCTCTCTCCCTTCTCTTTCAACCTCTCTCTCCCCACGCGTGAAAAAGATTACGTTTTGTGACTTTGTCCTTCTCTAAGACGAACGGCGACCTTGTCCGAACTCCAATCTCCATCCAATCCCTCTTCTATCTCATTCTGAATTTTGAAGATTTGAAATCAATCTCCAATGACTTCCGTCAATTCCAAAACACTCATCAAGCTTCAATCATCTGTTGATGGCCTTAACCTGAGCAGTTCTTCATCCTTGCCTTCTCGAGTTCAATCTAAATCAAAATCAGTGTTTTTTAATGCTTTGTTTTGAATGGTGGAACTGAAATCTATGTTTGTTTTGTAATGAGAATGAGAAATCTGGCTTAATCAACCTCGTTAGTCACTAAGGTAGGATGTTCTTCTGTAGTTGTGTTTATGTTGAATTCTCAAGTATGTATTTGGTATATAGTCTTATCCAGAAAATTGATTTGGGTTTTGATTCCATGAAGCTTTTATCTGGGTTATCAAATGTAGCTTTGCTTGGATTTTTGAAGAAGCACAAAACAACGAATGGAGTACTAATTAATTAAGGATTGTATCACAATAACTCATAATTTGGGATATATGTAAACAAGCTTGCTCTATTCGATTACAAAAAATCAACCTTACATAACACCCCTCCAACCTTTAGACTTTAGTTGATGAAGAGTTCTACTATGCTTATTAATCATATAATAGTTTTCTAGGAAGAAAATTCACCTATGCTACTCAGCAGTGCATTTGTTTTTAACCCCTCCCTCAGCCACAATGTTGTTATTATTTATTACCATAAACTATAACATTGGATTTCATTGTTATCATCTAACCAAACTCACTAGTTAGTATGTGTTGTATGTATGTTCCCCTTAAATGTTTTTTAATTGCACAGTCCCCGTAAGTAGTCATATAAACTTGTGCATTCCACTTCCATCATTGCAATTTAACAATACTCTTTTTTGTGATGTTTTTGCAAAATAACTTTATAAAGCCTATTAGCTCAAAAGGAAGAGCAATGTGTTCGTTTCACATGATGTGAGTTCGAATCTCACATAGGCTATAAGAGAAAATTTAGTTTTTTTGTCTCCGTAATCATAACAACCGAAACATCAAAATAATGCATTTGATACAACACATGAACCGTAAGAATAACTGTTATGAACCTATGTTTACAAACACGCGAACCATAAGAACAACTATTATGAACCAAAAGATAAAACAAAATGATAACTATGAGGAATTAAAAGAAACAAATGTTTAACTAGAAGAACTATATGAATATAAGGTTACATAGACATGAACCAATATAACAATTGTAATGAACCAAAAGACATGAAACGGAATAATTGTTATGAATTAAAAGACATGTACCATAAGAAGAACAATTATGAGCCTAAAATTAAAAAATATGAACCAAAAACAATTGATATGAATTCAAAAAACATGAATTAAAATAACAACTAGTATGAATTAAAAGATATGAACCATAAGAAGAATTAGTATGAACCTAACCTTATAAAGACATGAACCAAAAGAACAATTGTCATGAACCAAAAAACATGAAACCAAATACTCCAACAACTAGCTAGTATGTACCAAAAACCATGAACCTTCAAAAAATAACCTATGTGGGATTTGAACCCACATCTATGTGCACAAGCACATTGCTCTACCATTTGAGCTAATAGGTTACCTAATGACATGAATCATATTGACACTTATTATGAACCCAAGAGTGCAAAATCATGAACATATAGAACAATTATTATGAATCTATAGTTAAAGGCACTAATTACTATAAACTATAATATTCATGAACCGTAAGAGCACTTACTATGAACCTAAGAGTGCAAAATCATGAACCGATAGAACAATTAGTAATAAACTATAATATTCATGAACCGCAAGAGCACTTACAATGAACCGTATCATACAAAATTATGAACCAACAAAACACCTATTAGGAACCGCCATAACAACACCTTGCAAAATCAAATAAGCATGAATACAATTCTCAATAAACGATTGACATAAATATTTTGAATGGTCAGTAGATGTTCACCAGTTTATTTACAACCCTTTCACCGAATACAAAGACACAACCATTCTCTGCATAATTAAAGCATATAATTATGTAGTGAAAGATAGATATCAAGTCAAGATCATATATTATTTATCAATATATCAAAATACCATCAATACAAGCTGAATGTAGCAGGCCAACAGAGACATTTTTCACCTGTATGTAATTATAAAGGGGGTGAAAATGGATGTCATATAAAAAAGATACTTGATGAATAATATTGTAATAGATTACAACCTCCATATATTAAAAAGCTAGTACCTTAATACCCTCAAGTTCTTTAATCGGTCTTGGTGTGTAGTCACAGCATTAAAATATCAACTTGTCAACTACAACAAAAATCAACTTCCTTGTCCAGAGCATTCTGCACTTCTGTGTAGTAATTGGTACAAATCCTTACCATTGGCTACAATATATATCACAAGATCACTAAAATAAACATGTTGTTGTGTAGAAAACATAATATGTTGGGTTGATGCCCATGACCAAGTCTTCTAGTTTGACCATTGCCCCAACTCAAGGTCATACCTTCATCTTAATGTCACAAAAAATAGCTAATCCTGCAACCAACTACTTTGTTGAAAGAGTAAGAACTAACGGAGTGATGAACTAAAGTTTCATGTTTTATCACACCTGTGACAACAATCGAGTGTTCCGAACCCAAGGCCACCACTTTAATCTTCATACCGGCCATATGTCTTTAAACTTCATACCATCCATATGTTCAACTTTTGTTGGCCTTGGAACGATCTTAGAAGCCTCTGATTATAAAAATATGAACCAAAAGAATAGATGTCATGAACCAAAATTACAACTAGTATGACTTAAAAGACATGAACTGTAAGATGAACTATTATGAACCCGAACTTTCAAAATCATGAACTGTAAGAAGAGTTATAGTGAACCAAAATATATAAATGATATATAGAATTAGCCTATGTGAGATTTGAATCCACATCTATATGCATGTGCACATTGCTCTACCATTTGAGTTAATAGACTTTAAAGTGATAATTAATTTTACAAAAACACCACATGTCCACATCTATGTGTCCATGTGCACATAACTCTACCAAATTACTAATTAGCAATGGCCTAACCAAATAGTGAGTATTTGACAAATCAGTGCAAATTTTCTTACCTGCAATTCTTACTTAGGGAAAAGCATAAATTCATTCTTACCTGTAATTCTCAACTAAATTAATTCTAATCACCCAAAATTTTCTACGTGTGACAAATTTTCTTCTTACTTAGTGCATCATGCCCTGACACCACTTTTATTGTTTGACTACTTGAAAAGAGTAAATATACAAAACAAAAAAAAACCATACATGAAAAGGCGAATTAAGAAAAGCTCAAATGTCAGCGTAAATCCATTTTTGCTTGATTATCTAGGCACGTGAAATCTAGAAAATGATTGAATTGCGAAAGAATCTGTTTGATTTGATTCTCACATGCCATTATTGCCAAGGCTAATTGATTGGTTTGGTTTTTAGGGTATTGAACTGAACGCAGCCCTGACATTGAGAATGAACGAAAGAGAGAAAAGGGTTATGGGGAAGGAAGGGTATTTTTATCTTGTCAATAAAATTTAACACAATTTACCTTCCGTGCCATTTAAAGGGGCTATTTTCTTATTTTTTAAAATTTGTTTGGATCACACTTGTTTAAATCTCAGCCATACACGCATCTCATCTAATGGCTCCAAATTGTTCTCATTTCTCAGCATAAGGGATGTTTTCACCAGAACTTGACTCTATATATGTAATAATATTATTAAGAGAGAATATTAATGCAAATCTTAAAAGGGAGATTAATTTGTTGGATTAGAAAAAAGGCCCAGTAACATTTAAAATAAAGCCCACATGATCTTGTCACTACTAAATTAACGAGCTAATGCAGCAGTTCATTTGTAGCGGTTCACTCTAATGAAGCGGTTTTTTGCAACGGTGGAGCTAATGCAGCGGTTTTGCAGCGGTTTTAGGTAATTTATTAAGTTTTGACGGGTGATGGCGGAATACAACTCTAATTCAACGGGTAAAATAATCTAATGAAGCGGTTCTTTATAATTCTTTAAAAAAAGAAGAGAGAATTGTTTTTTTTTGGTAAACATAAGGCGCGTTGTTTGCCCGCCCTTCCCAAATAATCCCCGCTTCCCCCAAACCCTTCCAGATATTATATCTCCATCTCAGAAAATTTCCCAACCCTAGCTAGTAGAATCCCCATCGACTTGCCCCGTCATCGGCGGCTCACCATCTTGCACCCTCCAACAAATCTCCATCTCCTTCTTCTATTGAAAGCCCCTGCCGCCATTTTGATCCTGCTCGTTGCCATTTCATGGCCGAATTATACAGATGGATGCTCCTCGTTTGATCTTGTCTTTCTCCTCTTGTCAAAGCTCTGGCTCGATCTTTCGTTGCTCTGAAAATCTGAACCTCATATCTCCAGGTTTGTTCTTGATTTTGGTTTGTGAAATTTTTAGGGTTTTTCATGATCAAACCCGATATTAAGATGTAAGCTGCTAGATTTTTAGGGTTCTTCATAATTGGAAACAAATGATTTTTATTTTTGGATATGTCATTCACGAACAAACCTTAGGCAAGATCTTATTTTAAGCTGATAGGAGATTTAGGAAGTTGGTTGTTTTGACTGCAATGGCTAAGTTATTCCTTTTGATACAGAGGTTTTCAGCTTCATCTTTGTTCATTGAAGGCATCTATAGAGATATCAAAGAAGCATCTGTTAGCATCTAAAAAATAGTAAGTTCAAGCTTAACCCTAAACTGTTGCTTGTCTGATAATTATACCTTTGTTCAACTATTATAGAAATGTGAAGTCTGAATATATGTTGGTGAGAGTGCAAATCGCACAGGTTTTGACAGTGATTTCGTAGAAGCAAAAGTCGGCATTGAGAGAAGCTTTAAGAACAAGAAGCTTATACTGGTATGTATTTCAGAAAACCACATTACTAATTACCAACTCTTTAGTGGTTAGGCAAAGAGAGACATAAGTACCTAACTTGTATGACCATACTTGGATGTGGAATATTTCCTATAAACACCTGTCAATTTCCCTATTCCTACCCTCTAGTGTTAACCTACCATCAACCTTGAGCATTCTCTGCAATCAAACAACACACACACACACACAAAATTAGCATTAAGATTTAGGTCATTTGCAAGTGAAATAGCTGTATAAAATGCAGCTGTATAAACTGTAATCGCTGCTAGGAGTGATGGTGGGAAATTGAGCATCTCATATTCCACGAATGATAGCTCATTATGAAAAAGGACAAGAGATCAAGTTGTTCCAAAAAGCAATTATCAGTAATTATATATGTATATAAATATTTGGCCCCTTTTCTTACCAATCTCATAATGCAATATTTGATGCTTTTTTAAATAAATAAATAAAGCAAAATGTAACCACTGCTAATTCACTGATGTAATGAAATTGATTAGTTAATTTTTGTAATTGACCTTGATTTTTTGAAGGGGGTAAAATCTGAGTAGTTTATACACAAAAAGCAACCTTAGGATATAAAATGTTGAATGGGTGTTGTTATAGCCGCACACTACAATTTGTAGAAGATTAAGAGGATTCTTTATGTTTTTAGAACCGTACTTTTCATCCAGCATAAGGAAAAAATATTTGGTGTGCAAGGGAAGAGGGATTGAATATAAGACAAAAAAAGTGTTGCTTTTTATCTTACATGTTTCTATGAAGTCTATGTTAGAGTTGTGATGCGAAAAGAAGCTAGGACAGCAAAGAAATCAGCTTAACTGCAGGAACAAAAGGTATGTTCTTTCCCCAATTTTAGATTGTATTGGTAGCAAGAGTTTGATATCCATTAGTGCCTTGCTTATTTAGTGTAGCTTATGTTTCTTATACATGATCTCTGCTAAAAAAATCACAACAAGATGAGTTTGTTATATTATTGATCTATTTATAAAGTTATATATTTTTATTTGACATAGCATGATAGGTAAGAATTTTATGTATGCTAAATCTGAATAGTATTTTAGTGCCTTTCTTGGTTGGAGTAGCTTATGTTTCTTATACTTCATATCTAATTAAAAGAATAACATGAGCTTACTGAATTGATAGTATGTTTGTAAAATTATCTATTTTTAAATTGATATTCTTATAAGATATGAATCTTTTGACTGCTAATTCTAACGTGAAATTCAGCTTTCTGGTGCATATTACTACTTGTAGCCTTTGGCAAGTTTTTCATTACTATCACAACTCGAACTTTCAATTATTCAACTATAGAACTAACCAATATATAAAGTTTATCAATATATAACTACATCCTACTCGACTATTGGAAGTAAACATACTAGCCAAATTACATCTATCATGTACAACTACCAAAATAGATTGCATTGATCATGCCTAGAAAACATGTTCTATGAGATACCAAGAAACACTTAACCACATCAAAATTGTGGAAATTGAGCTACATCTAAGTAATTGTGGATCCATCCTAGCAAACAAAATGCTCAACAAAAATGCCTACACCAAACTGATCACAACAATAAGCTGAATCAGTGAAAAAAGTACTTGTTCATGTATATGCTGATGTCTTTTGGATTCATGTGTGATGCTATTTTTTTGTTTAAGCTGCACACAACACACTTACATTGAGCTTGGTTCTAGATAATTTACTTGTTTAGCTGATGCCGAAGTGATTTGAAGATACAGAAAAAAGATGAATTGGTATTAGAGAATTCGACTACATCTTCTGAATCGATTTCAAAACTTCCTAATATTGATAATCTCTAAGGCGAAATCTCTTGTGCAGTAAGCAACTTTCATGTAATTGCTTGTGATTTCTATGTTAATCAAGGAAGTCAATTATTTAGTATGATTCTTGTGTTGTTGAATGTTCAGATTTGCGTGGATGATTTCTTTGAACCAAGCACCTTCTGTGGACAAGTAAACAGATCACGAAATTCCAGAACTCATTATGCATTTTAAGAAATTTCATGCCTTGATTAGTTTTTATAGGGCTCATCTATTCAACTTTGTGCTTTCCCCCCTTTTTCTTTTTAATTTTGTAGTTAAGTACTTATGTTTGATTACAGTATATAAGATAGGTGGTTATGGTTATGTCTTTCAACTTTGTGCTTTTGATTACTATATCCATGATGATGATGATGAGAATGAGGGTTTGATTTTGAGAAATCAACATGTCTTGGGGTTATGTTACAAGTCTATACAGGGGGAAGTGAAACTCCTATCTTAAACTTTTCCAATAGACCACTTCATCAACTGATTTAAGAGGCTTTTAGGTCAAAAATTTGATATCATGAGTGACTGAATCACTGGACACAAAATCCCTTTCCAAGAGTAACAAAATGTTATCTAAGGAGGTTCTGCAAAGTTTTAGTGCAACATCCACAAATTTAAAATCAAGAGACACATTACTTGGAGAAACTTTCAGCTCTCCGGTGGTCCAATTTTGTCTTCCCATCTTTATTAGGATGCTTCAACCCTCACATTCTTATTTTCCAAGTCACTTTAAAAAGCTGCTAGGAGAGGGAAACCATATTCAACATTAGTGCTTCTTTCTCTTCTAGGTAAGCTTGTGAGCTCTTTAGCTGAATGAACTTACAAATGTATATGTAGCTAGACTGTAAGTCTGTAATATAAGCTTTACTGAGATGGTTAATTTTGCATTTAAACGGGTATTCATCTAAAGGAGTGACGACCATCTGCATTTGTAAATGTTCTGTGAAATCATCTGGCATATGCCATACACACTTCTTGAGACTCTTCTTAGTGACTGAATCATTAGGCCATACACACTTCTTGAACTTTTAAGTTGAATATGCGCAAATCCATTTCTGTGTTATAAAACTTTTAAGTTGAATATGCGCAAATCCATTTCTGTGTTATAATTACCTTTTGGTTGCGCATACCATAGATGATGAATGAGTTAGTGCAGTATTACTCTCTATTTTCTGTGCACTGATCCCACATGATTTGGCCTATTTGGATTTCTTTAGTTTCTCAAGATCTTGCTAGGTTCCAGAATTCTTTTCAACTGGGTCATCTTATCTTTCTATCTGAACCCAATTCTTAGAACATCCACCTTTTTATCATGTGTTGGATTTTTAGGCAGATTAGGTGCATTCTATAACATCCACTTATATAATTTGATTGCATCATTGTATAATGTGTTGAAATTCATGCATAAAGAGAAGAATTTGATCAGAGTTCTTCTGGTGGAAGCTGATGATTCTACTCATTAAATCATTGCTGCTCTTCTACGTAAATGCAATTACACAGGTCATCTATTCTCTTTGCTAGAACGTTCAAGATGTGTTCTCTGATTTCTTGTGTGTTGCTGATTTTTAATATCTACCTTTAGATCATGATTTGGATGATTTTCGTGCTATTTAGTGGATGTATTTTCTTAAATTGACTTGTGTGCCTGGTTTCTGAGGGGGAATTGGATTTTGAATGGGGTAAGGTTTTCTTTCAAGTTGGAAGTTGAATCTTTTTGGTGTCGGATGCTGCTTGATTTTGAGGAAGAATGAGGCAAATAATGTGATTGGGAGTAGGGATTTAATTTAAGCAAGTGGGTTTCATAGAATTCTTACTCAGTAGCAACTCATTAATTAATTTTTGTAGAATTCTTGAAAATCATGCAACTGAATTCATCTCTGATAGTTTGTTTACAATCGAGCACCATCCTTCCAATTGTTGCTTGTGTCTTTTTTTTTTGGTATTTTTCATACTTGCAGCTGCTTTAAGTCTTGTTTTTTAATTACTATTTTGCTAACTTGAGGTTGTTGTTGTGTTGGTATTTTGTTGCAGGTGTTTTGTCCTTGTAGTGTCGTGATAGTGTTATGTTGTTCTACAAGTTTCTTACTCTTAGTTGTCTTTTGTTGTCAAGGATAGACTAAAATTAATCTTGCAAGTTTTCTAGTACTCTTACTTTGCTTTTTATTTTAAGGTAATGTATGAAGAGATGATCGTTTTGTAAATGTATGAAATTTTTTATAATATATATTAAATTTAATTCTCTATGATTAATGTTATTATAATTTTGTTATGTCTTTTTAAGGTTAAAACCGACAAAAGGATTGTATATAAATAGACACTAAATGAAAATTACCAAAACCGCTTCATTAGACCTAACAAATCCACTTCATTAGATATAGAAACCGCGACAATAGATTGCTAAAACCGCTTCATTAGATCCCTAAACCACAACAATAGATCGCCAAAACCGCAACATTAGATCCCAAAACCGTTGCATTAGATAGCCAAACCGCAGCGTTAGATCGCCACAACCGTTGCATTAAACACGCAAACCGCAGCATTAGATTCTAAACCGCTGCATTAAAGCATTGGAAAAACCGCCACATTATACATATAAGGCAACGGTTTTAATACCAAATGCAGCGGCTTTAGAATTTGAAAAGGAACCGCTGCATTAGAGTAAAAAAACCGCTTCATTAGGCCTAATGCTACGCCAGAAGATGTTGCGGTTAAAAACCGTTGTAGACTTAATGAAGCGGTTTTAAGGTATAATGCAGCGGTATTTGACCGTTGCTTTAAGTCTTTAATCTAGTAGTGTGTCCATTAGGAAAAGTTGTTTAATTAATGGTCAAAAAAATTAAAAATTAATTATTTCAATTGACTATACGTGAACTAGCATATGAATTAGAATATGTACGTGAAGAACTAAACGGCCAGGTTGATGCAGGCATCATTTCAATTGTGCATACATATAATATATGGAGAATTGTTTAAATAATTATTTTTTAGTTTAGATTTTTAATTTACCCTAGCTATATATAATTATTGTATTAATCGTATACCTGAAAAAAGATTTTAATTTAGACTTAAATATTATAATAAGAAAATTAACTTGACAAATTTATCAAAATACAAAAAATAAGCTTTTTAGAATTCTGATGAATTAGGGGTGTGTTATATTACTTGATTTGAAATTTAAGAGATTAAAATTAGATTAATAAACGTGATGTATGCATGATATAATTGATATTAAAAATTTAAGTGTTGATGCAAAATTAACCCCTATTGCGGATTAGAAATTTCTATTAATATTGAAAGTTTTTAAGTCTTTAACACGTTAGGGCCCTATAATTTATTTTCGTCCAGGTGCCTCTAAAATGTTAGGATCGGACCTGGCGATTTGGGGAAAGAAAATATTAATATAACGCAAAACATAATTTCAAAATTATTAGCATGGTCACTGACGAATATATTTTCATCAAAGTATTAGCTCTTTCCGATCATCGAAGGGCCACACTCGCATGAATATGTGGCTTAATTACATTCAACTTTCATATTCCGGCAGTCCAAAGCTGTGCGTTTTTAACCTTTGATACGGTTTCTAACACTTCGAATGGAAGTACATCTCCTATTACCACTACCATCTTCGTCTCTAAATCCACTTTATACGAAGTCACTCCTGTCACACATTTATCGATCAAATATCAGTACAAATTAAGACTTATTATAGTAAGTAATTTGTAGCTTAAATTAATGAACTTAGTACATAACTATAGACATGTAAATGCTAAAGATATATTATACCTTCCATCTTCGAGACATGCTTCTCAACCTTCCTTGCACACCCATGACAATGCATAGACACCTTCAGAACAACTGTCTGAAAATTGATGAAAACACCAATCAATCAAATATAAATTAACGACCTTTCATTTCATACCAAATCGATCTAGCTAATTATGCAAACCATTAATTCAATCCATTCTCCAATATTTAATTAAGTATTCCCAAATACACCTATTTGGTGTAACAAAAAATGTGTCCTCTCACATGGGAACTCACATGTGAAGACAGACCGTGCTGCACAAATCGCGGGATTCTGTCTCAAACAAAGCAGAGGCAAAGTTTGAGCCGAATGATCCAACGGTCCGATTAACATCCAAAGTTGATCAATTTCAAATGAAGTCACATGTGAAGAAATGGCATACTTGACTTGCAAGACAAGGGCATTTTGGATATCAATGAAAATGAAGAATTCAGCCCAAGCCCGAAATGTTATATAAGCCAAAGAATAGTGCACTGAAGTGGCACTTCTCCGAGAACTCACAAAAGCCTCAAGCAAAACCAAGAAATTAAAGCAATCAAGGGAAATCCCCGACGACGAGTGTCCGATCTCAGCAACGGCGAATCCAAGGTTCCCAGGAGCAAGGGAACTGTGATAGTTAAGTCTAGGTGTAAGGTTCGGTTTATTTGTCTTAGTTGAGTTGTTTGCTTAGGAACTAAGTTGAGAAGACTCACTAGTGTTGCTAGAGTTTGGTGACTGCTAGGAACAGAAAAGTGGGAGTCTTGCCTTTTGTAACTAAGAAACAATCAATAAAAATAAGTAGATCATTCAAAATCTTCCAAGCGAAGGTAGAGGTTTACCCACACAACTAGTTGGTTGTAGTGAGGTTCCTCTATAAAGGAATTGTGCTCTTATCTACTTTTAGTACTTGCGATTATACTACTTCCGCTGCCTTGGGAACAATCCAAAGTCTGTTCCCAAGCTCTTTACTAACGCATTACGATCCAACAAAATGTCTATACATTAATTAATTCATAGTAGGATACATCCATAACTTTGAAATCACACTACCAGATTAAAGTACTAAGGCAATAGGCGAAAATCGCTTCATTAGGCTAAAAACCCTCTTCATTAGTCCTAGTGCAGTGGTTTTTGACCGCATTATTTGTTGGTGTAGCATTAGGTTTAATGAAGTGGTTTACTAGGTCTAATGCAACGGATTTTATCAAATGTGAAAACCGCTTCATTGGGTATGAAAAACCGATGCCTTGATAGGTCTAGTGAAGCGGTTAGTTAATTTACATGTTAATGCAACGGTTTATATACCTAATGCACCAGTCTTTAATTTAGTAGTGTCACCAAAACTTCCTTAAAAGACCTATCAAGCTAGCTAATGAACATAATTTGTTGAAATCTCGGGTTCAAATTTTCTTCCATTATCAGACTTTGCCTGTGTTCACTTATCCAAAACAGAGGCCTTTAATTAAGAAATCACATGTATCAAACTTAATACTGTACTAATTAATTACCTTGGGTCTCAAGTGTAGAGCCAAAGTCTGCTTCAAAACCTGGCTTTCCCCATTAATAGAAGCAACGAGCGGCTTCCTCTCAAGTTGAAGCTCTTCTTCATCCTCTACAGCCTCCACAGAGTTAATACAGAAACAAGAGTTTGAATGGTCATTTGAAAGGCAACAAAGAGAATCCAACACTTTTCCAAACCTCATCCCCCTCATCGATCTAGGCCTTAATTAAAGTGTTTGAAATGGTAAACCAAGTGATCAATAGAGAATGAAGGGGTGTCACTCTACTCTCGATCTTTAATTAACCAACCTATGAATAACAAATTAATTAAAGTATGCTAGCTTCCAAATTAAATGTGGGCCAAATTAATTTATGAAAAGGGTGTTTGGTGAGTGGTGATATCATAGAGAGGTCAAATGCATGGGGAGACTCCAAATGACTTTTTCTCATTGCCCCCATGCATGAACCAGTCCTCCAAGCAAAGAATAATTGATTAAGCTTAATTTATTGCTATATTATGCATGTCTAAACGTCCCACCCAAAATGATAACCTACAATAAGAGTTCACAAATGTTTATTGTAATCATGAACTACGGAATATATTAAATTTGTGGATTTGAATTTTGTTTTCATTTTTCCCCTTCTATTTTTTTTAGCGAGGTACCCGTTTTAATGATAAACACAATTATGTAAACTAGTCGGTAAAATGCACAAACTAGGTAAATTGGCATGGGTTGTGCCGACCTGCTCGATCCAATAGAAGAAGGAATTGTGAGACTTGTTTTTCCACCAAAGTGATGTTATGGAGGCAAATGATCAAACCTAAGATCTCCAAACATCTTATGTGCCTCCTATCACTAGTCCATCCCATGTGGGACTTTTTTCCCCTCAATTTTTATTAAATGGTAAGAATTAGGAGGCACTCATTTATGAAAGAAGACCTAGAGCATCCTTGCAGATGAGAACTAAAAATTCTTGGTGACTCTAATAGTGTGTGAATTAGGGAGCGAGTGGTCTAATTTGACAATTGTATCGGCCACAGCGTTACAAACCCATCCCACGTGGGAAGTCCAAACACTTTCAAACCATTGGAGCGAGACCAAGATGTTCGAGACAATTAATAGTTCCCTTAATTGCATTTATGACTATTAGGTTATTGCCCTCAGCTCTATTTTATTTTTTTGTATTCCTAGTTCTTTTGCCTTTTGAATCCCATTTCGTAAGCAATAGTCTCGACTTGCAATATCGAAATGCTGCCATATTTATTCACTTCCATCTCAATTATGTTTGCATTATAGTCCTTTATCACAAATCCAATTGCTGCAACATTCATCGTATACTTGGATCCATCAAAGTTAATCGTGTAAAATCTTCATTGTTGATTTTTCCCCTTCAATTAGTTTCGTTGCTCTTTGCCCTTATTTAATTTTTTTTTCTTACTTTTATACGTTGAAATTTTCCACTAGAATATCGATAAATTGATATTCCGCATGCATCTTTCTCTTACACAAAATTATTAATTCTCATTTTTCACAATTAGGGGTGAGCACAATTGATTAACCGAAGTTTTAGTTAATTGAACATCAGTTAATTGAAACTTCAATTACTAAATTACGATAACCATAATCATATTGTGAGTTGTTGATTAACTGTGAAATTCATACGCTTAATCGGTTTTCATATAGAGTAATTTTCATTGGAACTCATATTTTTATTGTAAAAAATACCTTATTTTTTAATAAAATAAACTTGAAGTGCAAATGAAATGCAATCACATTTTATATCTATTTCATAAAATGCATTACTTTCATAATAATAAGCATATAATGTTCCAAAATAAGAAGAAATATATAATCTCAAAGCATCCAAATATTGAAATACATAGTCAATGATTAGAAGCTTTTGACTAGTGAAATTAGTTCATCCAATTATTAAAATGTGTCTATTATCCATTAGGATAGTTTAGATGTATTGTTCTCTTTCTAAAAATATGTATATTATTGTATCGGTTAACCGATTAATTGACCATAAAAAACTCAAGTTTGTTGGTTCAGTTACGATTACGAGCTTGTAATCGTAACTGAACCAACAAACCGTAAAATGTATTGGTCGGTTAACTATAACCGAATTTTCGATTTTTCTAGGTATAGTTAACCAAAAAAGTGATGAGTTAATCTGTTACGGTTTTTTTTCCACCCCTAGTAACAACATATGAGTTCTTAATTAGTTATAGATTTGGATAAGAAAAAGTCTAGGGACAAAGCATCCCATCCCAAAGGCAGCTAAGATTAGGTACAAGTGTTTTTAACAAAGCAAGTAAGCAACAGAATAATGATCGAGAAAGAAAGAGAGAAGCTCATGTAGTCATGTGATATCGTGTGATCGAGATCTACATAAATACATATATTTACGCCTAGCCTAGCTCTCTAGGTAAGCGGCTAGCTACCACGCACTCTCATGTGACTTAATAATTTACATTCAAGGAAAATTACCTCTACAATATTAATTATACATACATGGAATCTTTGATAGATTACCAATATCAATTGGATATTCAGAATTGTAATATCATTAAACTATATATGACATGATTAAGAATCCGATGTAGTATACGTATTATATATAGTTGAACGAAGGGAGTTTAATCAGCCACTATCTAGCAACGTACCAAAGATAAATGAAGTAGAGAAAGGTCACAATCATGCATGAATAAATGAGGAATTCCGGGTCCGGCCATGGCATGAGAACATGGGTTAGGTGGATATAGTACTTGTTTTGTAGCTCTTATGTATTGACGATGGACAGTGGCGTCTTTTTTTTGAATTAATTGTGGCATGATTGTGATCTATAAATTAATAATGCCCTTTGATGGACAAAAACAAAGTTTTTAAGTCATAAGCAATAAATAGTATTATTAATTTATAATGTAAATGATTGATATGTAATTATCGTGTCCTTTTCCATAAATTGTGTTCGGTGGATTTTCTTTTAATCGTAATTAATTATCGATGTCTAGCTTCTTCTGCATAACCTGTCAAGCGAAAAAAGAGAAGAGGAGTTGAGCCCCTTGAAGAAAGGTTTATGTCATTGTTGGGCCCAGAAATCACCAGCTCGTTCACCGCTCCAGTCCATCAACGCAAGGCCCAGTGCGGAATTCGGATCACCAAAATTCCATCCCAGACAGCAAAGCCAGCGGTTGAAGCTCGACGATAACTACCCAGAAAGTGGAATGCGGGACGTGCGGGAATGGAGCCACGATCAAGGAAGCTGGAGGACGACGCCGATTATGGGTTTAAATATCAGGTTTAGGCTAAAAAAGGGGGGATCATCGAATTGTACTGAATTCCACCAGTTGTACTCAAAGATTCCTGAATACAAACGCTCGCTTTGGTCTCGAAATTGTGTTAATCGGTTAGTTTGCTCCCACAAATCTGAAGAATCATTCTTGATTGTCACCGGTCGGAAATTGACCAAAACAATTTGGCGCCCACCGTGGGGCCCTAGCCGGTTTCACCTGCTCTCTTGATCAAGGCAAGACCGTTTTCGTTTAAGAAGATGACAAGTTCACAACCGTCCTCTCCCACCGACGGAGGGATAGAAGGAAGTCGAGGCGTTCGCCCTGAAGGAGACACGCGTGGCGGCAACACCGAAGAAGTCTTGGATTTGCATAGCGTCCTGGATGAGTTCACAGCCAAGATAACCGCTCTCCAGAAGGACATGGTGAGCCAGAAAGACCGCAGTCAGACTCACATGGACCACATCACTCAGCTCACGGCGGAAAATGCAAATCTTCGCGAACAGCTGCAGGCGGCTTCGACGTCGCACAGCGGATCTCGCCCAGCCAGAACCGTTAGAGAGGCCACTGTCCGCCTCAACCTGGGGGAAACCTTCAATTCTCAGGTCGGAGGACCGCCCCCGACGATAAATACAGCCACCCCGGCGGCCACCCTCCCCGGAGTGCCCAGTGCCCTGACGCCCGAAAACAGAGCCGCGGGCACGGGGGTCTTCCACCCTCTGTACAGCGAAGGATCCGGAAGACAGGTACCCCCCACGGAACCTCTCCTAGAAGTGCTTTTCAATAAGTATATGCAGGATCGGCTCAAGGGACTCGAGGACAAGATCGCGCAGATACCCGGGGTACCTCCACCCCTCGAGAAGGAAGCCTTAGATGGCTATGACGAGTCCCCTTTCGCAGCTCCAATCGCCAGTGTAGACATCCCGAAAAGGTTCACCGTCCCGACCGTCCCCACCTACGATGGAACGGGAGATCCCGACGAGCACGTGGCTATCTTCAACCAGAAAAGGATGACCAGCTCGATACCGCGGAAATCCAGAGAAGCAATCATGTGCAAGGGGTTCGGCGCCACCCTGTCCGGTGCCGCCTTGACCTGGTTTATCAACCTCCCCAGAGGAGGGATAGCATCTTTCACAGGTTTAGTGGACGCCTTCCGGATGCAGTTCGCCAGCAGCAGGAAGCTGATGAAACAGTCCAATGACCTATACCGAGTAGCCCAAAGACCCGGGGAGTCCCTGCGCGCCTTCTTGAACCGTTTCAACCGGGAGAAGGTAGCGATCCCACTCTGCAACGTGCCCACGTCGATAGAGGCCTTCCGGAGAGGCATGTTGCCAGACAGTGAGCTCTACAGAGAACTCACCAAATACCCGTGCCATAGCTTTGAGGATGTCAAGGTGAAAGCTCTGGCATACATCCGGCTTGAGGAGGACGAAATCCCCGTGCGGGTCACCTCGGTCTTCGACAGGGTCGAAAAGAATGGCTCTTCCGACTAGCGAAGAGAGCGCCGGAGTCAACCGTATTCAAAAAGCAGACCCGAAGCACCCGGAGTCCACGCTGCAGGCATCAAACTGCCAAGCGGGAAGAAGGATACCCCCAACCGGCCGAAAGTCCATGAATACAATCTGGGTCTGGGGGGCGCAGAGATCGTGAAAAGTCTAGAAAGATTCGGGGATCGCATCAGGTGGCCTAAGAAGGCGGAAAACCTGAATCCCAAAAGGGATAAAACCAAGTGGTGCGACTTCCACGAAGACTATGGTCATGAAACGGACGAATGCTTCGCCCTCAGGAAAGAGCTAGCATACTTGCATTCAAGGGGCCTGCTGTCAGAGATCTCCGCTAACCTCGGTATGCCCGCCAGCCAGAATGTAACCGAGCCCATGGATATTCCGTCATCCCCAGAGTATGCTAAAGTAGTCAACGTCATCAGTGGCGTGTCTGATATCTGCGGTGTCACCTATTCGGCGGCCAAGCGCCATGCACGAGGGCACTTGGAAGGACCGTTGATAGCAAACATCCACCAATCCGATGGGCGTCCAGGGAGTATCATCACCTTCAGTGACTCAGACTCGGCTGGTTTAGTAGGACCCCACCACGACGGGTTGGTTATATCTCTATCCGTGGGGAATGTACTAATGAGAAGGATCCTCATCGACACCGGGAGCTCCACCAACATGATCACGCTTGACGCCCTCAAGGAGATGGGGCTAAAAGAGGAGAACATCCTCAGAAAATCGGTGGCGCTGGTGGGATTTAGCGGGGAAATCGCGCACACCCTGGGGGAAATAACTCTCCCCACCTACGCCAAAGGAGTCAACCTACAGGTCAGGTTCTCCGTGCTTGATTGCCCGTCCTGCTACAACATCATCATGGGGCGGCCCTGGATCCACGACATGAAGGCGGTCCCTTCCTCCTACCACCAAACCATAAAGTTCCCAACACCATGGGGAGTTAGGGAAATCAGAGGAGATCAGAGACTAGCCAGGGAGTGCTACAAGTCCGCCCTGAAGGCGACCGTCGCCCACACCGCATAGCAATTACATGAAGCCAAGGGGCCCGCACCGGCACTGGACCCCGAGGCCGACAAAATCGAGGAGGTTATCCTCGACAGCCAAAAGCCCGAACGGACTGTACGGGTCGGGAAGGACTTGTCTCCAGAAAGAAAAACCGAACTGATCAGCTTTCTCAAGAAACATAGCAGCAGCTTCGCTTGGTCACATGAGGACATGGTGGGGATTGACCCAGCTATCATCACACACCGGCTGAACGTAGATCCCCGCCATCCACCAGTTAAACAAAAGAGAAGAAAGTTCGCACCCGAGCGAAACCTGATCGTGGACGAAGATGTGCAGAACTTGCTCCGGACAGGGAAAATCAAGGAGGTAAAATATCCAAAGTGGCTGGCGAACGTCGTGGTGGTCAGCAAGAAGAACGGGAAATGGAGGGTCTGCATCGACTTCACACACCTTAACAAGGCCTGCCCAAAGGACTCCTTCCCTTTGCTGCATATAGACGCCATGGTGGACGCCACTGCCGGCCACGAGATGCTCACCTTTATGGACGCGTTCAGCGGTTACAATCAGATTCAGATGCATCTGGACGATCAAGAGAAAACGTCGTTCATCACCAACCAGGGTACATACTGCTATAAAGTGATGCCCTTCGGACTCAAGAACGCCGGGGCTACCTACCAGCGGCTGGTTAACCGCATGTTCCAAAGGCACATTGGCAAAACTATGGAAGTATACATCGACGATATGCTCGTCAAGTCTAGGCAAGCCACGCAGCATATCCAGCATCTAGAGAAGGCCTTCAAGATCCTGGACAGCTACTGTATGAAGCTCAACCTGGCCAAGTGCACGTTTGGGGTAACTTCGGGTCGTTTCCTTGGGTTCATGGTTACCCAGCGCGGGATTGAGGCCAGTCCTGACCAGATTCGAGCCATAGCAGCCCTGCGGTCGCCCAGATGCGTGAAAGACGTGCAAAAACTAACGGGAAGGGTGGCAGCACTGAACCGCTTCATCTCCAAATCATCTGACAGATGTCGTCTATTTTATGATGTGCTACGAAAGAACAAAAGATTTGAATGGACACCAGCCCATGAGACAGCCTTCCAGCAACTCAAACACTATCTATCCAACCCAACGTTGTTGTCCAAACCCGAGGAAGGTGAGAATCTTCTCTTGTATCTGGCGGTAACCGAAACTGCTATTAGCGGCGTACTGGTGCGCGAGGATCAGGGCAGCCAACTTCCAGTCTACTACGTCAGCCGCACCCTGCTTGCAGCGGAGACACGCTATTCGCCTTTGGAAAAGTTGTTCCTCGCCCTGGTCATGGCCTCCGCGAAGTTGAGACCGTATTTCGAGGCCCATCCTATAACTGTCCGCACAAATTACCCATTGAAAACCATACTGAGGAAGCCAGAGATCACCGGGAGAATGGCCAAATGGGCAATACACCTGAGCGGTTTTGACATCGCCTATGAGCCGAAAGCAGCGATCCGGGCCCAGGCACTAGCAGATTTTGTGGCCGATTTCAGCCCTACATTAGAAGAAGGAGCCAGACAACAAGAAGCCTTCGTAACGGAAGGTGAGTATTCCGGAATCTGGATTTTACACACAGACGGAGCTTCTAATACCCGAGGAGTAGGGATTGGAGTAGTGCTGAAATCGCCTAAGGGGGATAAGATAGCACAAGCTGTACGGTGCGCTTTCGGGGCCACCAATAACGAGTCGGAGTATGAAGCGCTTATATTGGGGCTAACGATCGCCAGAGATCTGACTATCAGAGAAATAGAAGTGAAGTGCGATTCGCTTCTAATCGTGAATCAAATTCTGGGAATCTTCACCGCCAGAGATGCCAGGATGGCGGCGTACGCGGAGAAAGTCAGGGAAATCATGCGCGGATTTGAAAGCTTCACTATCCAGCAAGTCCCTAGAGAAGAGAATCACAGGCTGACGCCCTAGCCAACTTGGCCTCCGCCCTGGATCCCGAAGAGTACGCATCGGTCCCCTTGGTCCATGTGCTGGTTCCAGCAATTAAACGGGAAGTCGACTCACCAGTACAGGAATCACGGGATGACTCGTCGTCGGCCAAAGACAGAGTGGGGGAGATCCTGGGAAATGACCATCCCCCGAAGATACTCACCAGCGAGGAGCCCGAGCGTCAACGATTGTTTGACAAAGAAGATCTTGAAGAGTTGAACAACAGGGATCCCCAAGAGACGCGGACACTCGGCGACGCTGATCCGACAACCGACGCTGCAAGCACCTCCTAGGACGTTGAATGTTGGACGAAGCCTTACCTACGGTGGCTTGACCATGGACAACTGTCGGCGGAGAAATCCGAAGCAAGGGCACTCCGAATGAGAGCCACCCGATACAGTGTTCAAGATGGTATCTTGTTCAAGCAGTCCGCAGTGGGGACCTCACTCCGCTGCGTCACAAAAGTAGAGGCACCCAGAATACTCAGGGAACTCCATGAGGGCGAGTGTGGGAACCACTCCGGAGGACGTAGCCTTTCAAACAAAGCCCTCAACTTGGGATACTACTCGCCTACCATGCGACAAGACGCCGCGGAGTATTCTCAAAAGTGCGAGGCTTGCCAGAAGCATGCCCCAACCCCTCACCAGCTACCAGAACCGCTGCACCCGACGCTGACTCTGTGGCCATTCATGAGATGGGGGATGGACATCGTGGGGAAGTTGCCGCCATCGTCCGGCCAGCGAGTATTCTTCCTAGCAGTTACTGATTATTTCTCCAAGTGGATCGAGGCAGAGGCATACAAAGAGATCAAGGAGTCTCATGTGGTAGCATTCATCAAAAAGCACATTATTTGCCGCTTTGGGATACCCTCGGAGATCATCTGTGATAATGGGTCGCAGTTCATCGGCAGGAAAACTCGCGACTACTGCCGACAGTGGAACATAGACCTGGTAACCTCCACTCCCCGCTACCCACAAGCCAACGGACAAGCAGAGTCCAACAACAAAGTTATCATCAATAACCTCAAGAAGTGACTGGAGAAAGCCAAGGGGCGCTGGGCCGATGAGCTACCCTACGTTCTATGGGCCGACAGAACCACCCCAAAAACGGCCACTGGGCAATCGCCTTTCTCCCTGGTGTACAGGTGCGAGGCGGTCATACCCGCCGAGATCACCGTACCGACTGCACGGTATGGATTACAAAAGCCTGACCAGAACGCCGTCGAGCTAGCAGCCGACCTCGATACTCTGGAGGAGCTGAGAGAAAGAGCGCGACTACGCCTGGCTAGACATCAGCAGCAGGTAGCCCGCAGTTATAACAAGAACGTGCGAGTCCGAGCTTTCGTCATCGGCGAGTGGGTCCTCCGAAAGGTGTTCCAAAATACCATTGAAGTAAACGCAGGGAAGCTCGCTCCCGCGTGGGAAGGGCCCTACAAGATAGTCGGTGTCACCGGTCAGGGAGCTTACCGACTAGAATCTAGAGATGGAAGACCCGTCCCGCGCAGCTGGAATGCCACGCATCTGCGGAGGTATCACTTCTAGAAAAACAATGAGTCGCTAGAAACGACCGAATAAACCCAAGTGAGATCCAAGCTACGGTATGAATTCTTTCGAGAAAACTCAATCAAAAAGACACCTTTAATTCAAACGTTTGTGTTACATTTCTCCAGAAAAGGAACAACCGAAGAAAAGAACAAAAAAGCTCTCCGAAGGAGTTACTCTCGGCAGACATCGCCAGAAAAGAGAAAACTCGGTACACAAAAAGAGCCAGAAATAAAACGATAAAGCGGTAACAAGCGTCCCGAAATTACAAATATGATGCTTGTATTCCAACAGAGTTTTCTTACAAACTTAATTACATGGCACAGGAAATAACCTCCTAGACGCCCGCTATCCGGCAGAGTCACCAGTCATAAGTACCCTCGAAAGGCCGCTTCATAGAAGCTCGCTAGTCGGCGTCATGGACCGATCCCCCGAGTCGCCAGTTCCCTTAGCAAACGCCAGAACTCCGACGGTCATCGTCAGGGCACTGCGGGAAACGATGGACCCTGTCCTTCGCGCGCCTTCAGGTAGGTAATCTCCTTCGCCAACAGGGGCTTGGGAACAAACCCTGAGTCACCCGCAATGTTGGTAAGAGCTTTCCTCACCCATCGAGCCATAGCTATGCACTTCCTAAGCAATCAACCTTCTGCAGGGGCTGCTTGGACACCGATCGGCACGTAACAGAGGGATACCTGCACAAATGCCAGCAAAAAGCACAAGCAAGACACAATAAAACAAGAAGCATAATAGTAAATAAACACCCCCGCCCCATGACGGGGGGCAAAAGTCAAGCAAAGTATCCGTGGCATCGCCACCATCCAGGAAACCCTCACCAAACGCCCGGTAAACGACACGTCGTGAGGTATTACTTGTCTTCTAAAAACTTGTTCTAAGGAAAACAAAAGATAAGATTTTTACAAACGGCCTAGGCCTCCAGATTTCTTCACATCCACGAGACAATCATGCAGGGTTTCCAGAAACTCCCGTCTCCTCCATCTGCTCGCCACCTTCCAGGTTCAGTTGCTCGGCTGCGGTTAACGGGGGGCTCAATAGAGATGCGATGCGAGCCGAGGGCACACCGTCAGGGAAAGAATCCAAGAACTGCTCATTAAACTTGTCTGTATCGCCGACCGAAAGCTTCCCCGCCTCAAACTCCCTGATAGTCTCGAGTCAGGCCAACATACTGAAAAAAGCCCCGATATCTTCAGCGTCCGCCTTCCCCATGGAAGGCACCTTGGCAGCCTGCGCCTCTAGATCCTTCACCTTGGCCTCTTGAGCAGCGATCACCCGTTCCAGTTCAGCAACCCGCACCTTCGCGACTTCCTCCTGAGCAGCCAAAGCTTTGGCCCGAGCAACAGAATATTCTCGAGCCTTATCAATCTCCTCACGGTGCTTGGCGACCTCCTGCTTCCTCCGCTCATGCTCAGCGAATTCCTTGTCCATTTCATCAATGAACAAGCCGACCTCTTGAAAAAGCTGCATGCAACGGAGGGCGAGAGTTAGGACACAACCCCAGAAGGGCCACCGATCGCAACCATCAGGCAAAACATAGTAAAAAGCCAGTTACCTTCCAGGCTCCCATGCCTACCTCAGTTGCCATAGCATGAGCAGAGACAGGGGCCTGGTATTTCCTGAAATTGGGGTCCCGGTACCGCTGGAGGGATTGCCAGTCAGAAGAAGCGTCATCCTAAAGGTCTAAGGGGTCATCGTCGCTCCGAGCAGAACGCTTGCGCAAAGTTCCTGGAACGCCCAACGACTCTTTCTTGACTACAGGGGCGGCTGGGGGCTTCGAATCGCCAGAGCGAGTCTTCTTGAAGATCAAGTCTGAAGCAGAAAAGGAAGAACCCGATCTGCGAGCACGAGTCTCTGGAGAAGGAGAGGCGAGTCAAGCAACATCTAAGCAACTGCACAAAATAGCCAAGTAAAAGGACTTACCCACAGAAGGGCCAGAAGCGTTGGTCGAAGTCGGCATTGCAGACATCCTGACAACGGGGAGGTGGACCTTGTCACTATCTCCTTCCGAATCCGACGAGGTTGCACTACCCTCGTTCTCCGAAGACCCTTCTGACGGCTCGGTAAGAGATGCCCCAAATGTCCTTTGAGCGGAGGTAAGTTTGAAAAGCTTAGACAAGACTCTCTCCGAACCACTCGGCGGCTCTACGTTATCCGGGATACCTGCAAAACAAAGCAAAGGAGGATAAATAGACGTTAAAGGGGCTTCACTGATCAATGCGAAAAAGGAACAGAAACTCTTACTAGTGGGGTTCCACTTGTCATGCAAGAACAGACGACTTTCAGGGGACAGAGACGCGATCTCGACAAAGAAGAAACGGTTTGCCCAACCCTTCCCGTTAACCTTAGTGTTTAAAACGAGGGGCTGGCGAGCGGTTCGGGACTGCAGGATAAAACGCCCCTTCCTGACCGTAGTGATACGGTAGGCCTGGAGCAAGTCTGAGACAGTAAAATCCACCCCCGCAACATCTGCCATCTGGCTCACCCAAAAAAGAATCTTCCAGGCTGAGGGAAGCAGCTGCGTAGGGGAGAGTTTGAATCGAGCCAAGAACTCTTGGACTATAGGGGGAAAGGGGAACTGACAAGAGATTGTGAAAGGGAACTCGAAGAAACACACCCAACCAGGGCGAACCCAGTCCGAACACTCGGCCTTGGGACACAAGGCTACTACACCCTCCAGAAGAATCTGGTGCACCTCCTCTAAAGTCATTGTGTTTAGGACTCTATCGCACTCTTGGAGGATGCCCGAAGGAAGAAAGCCATGCTTGGAGGTCGCTTTGTCTCTTGCCATGAGAGAAGAAGAAAGAAATTTGGAAAACGAAGAGGAAGGAAAGAAGGGTAAGAAATTCGTACCTCGGGAGAAATCGACAACAGAGCAGTGAATAATGAGTTATCCCAGCGAGGCGCAGTAAATATAGAGAGCCAACGCCCTTTCATTTGCAGAACAAAGCGCGTAGAGAGATCCGGACCTTACACGTGGGAGATTTGAGATGGCAAGGATCTCGGAGGCCAACAGGCGAAAAGATTCGGTGAATTCAAATTCATCCAAATCTTTTGGGGTTATTGTTGGGCCCAGAAATCACCAGCTCGTTCACCGCTCCAGCCCATCAACGCAAGGCCCAGATGCGGAATTCAGATCACCAAAATTCCATCCCAGACAGCAAAGCCAGCGGTTGAAGCTCGACGATAACTACCCAGAAAGTGGAATGCGGGACGTGCGGGAATGGAGCCACGATCAGGGAAGCTGGAGGACGACGCCGGTTATGGGTTTAAATATCAGGCTTAGGCTAAAAAAGGGGGGATCATCGAATTGTACTGAATTCCACCAGTTGTACTCAAAGATTCCTGAATACAAACGCTCGCTTTGGTCTCGAAATTGTGTTAATCGGTTAGTTTGCTCCCACAAATCTGAAGAATCATTCTTGATTGTCACCGGTCGGAAATTGACCAAAACAGTCATGATACTTGGGTTAGTATATAAAAATTCGTCTTTAATATATTAATTGAATGTTTCTTTTGATTGTCCTCTTCATTTTCCGTTTTAAACTTCTCTTCGATCTAGAACCTGCAAAACAATAGACATAGGGAGGCGGAGTCTCCCTAATCCACCTTCGATGCCTAAATTAAAAGAGCATTTGTCGATTGAATGTTAAGGTAAAGGTAAGACTTGCTTGCGAGCTCAGCGAATATGAGTCTGATTACCACCAATGGCGATCCCATGTATTTATAATGGAGGAAAAGGAGAGAGAATGCCAAAAATTCTATCTCTGGGGCCGACCGAGATGCCTTGACACCCAATCAAGTGATATATTGCCCCCCAATCTGTTAGAAAATTCTATTTTTTAATTAAGATAGACTCCTCCGTCATAATGATAATAAAAGCGGTAATTTAATAAGGAAAATAATAAAAAAAGGGTTGAGAAAATACTTACAAAAAATACTTTAATAATTATCCAATCACAAATGCCTCACTAGGATGTTAGTTACGTTAGAACGCAACTAAGACTTGAGTACTCTAGGACCTATTCGAAGTGGCCATGCGGATTAGTCGACGGGTTCCCCTTACTGCATTCGTATATTCGTACATCCATGAGCTAATATCTTGGGATCCATGCTCTCCCTTAAGCATATTAACTGCCGAGAATTAAGATACACTCATTGGAACAAGCAAAATAGAGAAGGGAGAACCAAACGTTGGAAAAAAGGTTCTTGGCCAGGATTTTGTTTTGAAAACAAATAAAAAACAAAAAATGAGCTTGTTCAATTAGCCATTCTCAAAACCGACATCTATGTGAGGGGCTTCCAAAAGAGCTCATTGTCGGCAATCCGCGACCGCGGCTACGAGGCCCGCGGTCGCGGCGATAATCCGCAGCCGCAGTTTGCTTGCTCTACGGGAAGAACTTCTTCAAATGGGCGACATTCCAAATCCGAGGGACGACCTTCCCGTCAAGACTCTTCAGCGAGTAAGCTCCTCGACCATATGTTGCGGTCACTTGATATTGACCCTCCCAATTTGGGCCGAGCTTGCCATCCACGGGATCGCGTGCGCTTCCCATGACCCGTCAAAGTACAAAGTCACCGACTCGAAAACTACGGTATCTCACTGCGAGTACAAGGTCACAGCAAGTAAGCTCCTTCTATATATGTCCTCTCTATTACTTCCCTAAAACTTAGTTCCAGAATCCAAATCAAATCTTTTACTGCCTAAATATACTCCCTTCTATACTCCCATACGACGTGATTAGGTGATGAATTTCCAAATTATATTAAAAAAGAAACTTAAATATAAGTAAAATATTAAAAAAATATATTCTAACCAATTAAAACAAGGGAGTATAAGAGGTAGTAGAAAAATCGGACCGGGTCAAAACTAGCAACCAATAGAAGAAGTGAAGAACTCCGATAATAAAGGAGTACATATATAGGTCAGCAAAATTGCAACACAGAGACTAACCACACACACTCTATAACAACATTTTTGTCGATGACGGACGGTTGCGTCTTTGTTTTTGAATTACTTTATGGCATGATTGTCAGTCATGTCATGTATACGCACCACCGTACGTAATGATGGACAAAAACAAAGTCACGACTCACAACTCATGCCCCTTTCTCTAAATTGTGTTCGGTGGAGATAGATATACAAGTTAGAAGTTCATGCATATGCCACATTCCCACGTAAAGTGTATCAGTGTATTGAGTAGATTATGGAGAGCAAAGATTGACCATTTTATTCGGCAGTAAAATCTACTACACTAAACACCACTCACACTACTTAGAAATCAAATCTATGATCTATCTGACCCTACAAGCTTCAATCCGAACTAGCAATTCAAAATGTCCAAAAACCCTGAACAAATAGCAACTTCATCAAAACGTGGCTAAAGAGAAGTACTAATAAAAACCAACTGCAAAAAAATTAAAACCGCACAACTCAGCTGATGCGCTCAATGCTCATAGTCCAACAGCTTAGTCAACTCACTCTCCAGGCATTTCTCAGACTCCCTAAGCTTTGCCTCCAAGGGCGGAGTATAAGGCGGCTCAGCAGCAATGGCAGCTGCTTTCGGCGGCTTCAGCTTCATCTGATCCATGGACAATGACTTGAGCCTCAAGCCAAGTCTCTTGAGCAACAGATTCCAGCTCCTCTTATTCTTAACAAACTTCTGAAGCTCCAGCTTCATATTCACACACTCCCTCTCGAGCTCAGAGATTCTCTCCTTCATGTCGTCCACCACAACAATTGGTTCCTGGGCCGTGGGCCCGAACTGTGCCGAGGAACAGTCTATGATGTGGCGCTCGTGGGTGGTCGGGTTGACCCCATCGAGGTTTTTCGAGTTGTTATCGAGGTTGTCTGAGACATAAAAGCAGCCGGCGATGGAGGTGCGTAGGCGGAGCTGTTCGAAGAAGAGGACTTGGACTATGACTCGGAGTGGCAGCCTCTGGTTTTGGGCTGCATGCGTGCTGGCTTCTAAAGAAAGCTTCTGACAGTTCATTAACCTGCAGACTTGTTCCTTCTCTGAGTCTGTCAGCCATGGATGTGCCTAAAATTAAGGGGATTTGATTAGAACTTTCATAGAAAAGATTAGTAAAAACTCTTATCTTTGTCAATTTGACATTTTCAACAGAGGCTGTTTTATGAGTGATTTTTCTTTCCCTGAAATTTCCTGTTCAATGAGTGGTTTAGTATTATGTAATTTGCCCTATCTTGAAATAATGAATTTGATGATGATTAATTTGACATTCAAACACAAGGGGGAGTTGATTAGCACTTTCATAGACACGATGATTAGCAGATATGCAGTGAAAAATCCTCAAGTGAAATTTCAACTATTAAAAAAATGAAACTCTGCTTTCATATCCATTAGATGAACTTAAAGAAGGAAAAAGCTCCTTGGTCAGCCTAACATTTTTAACAAGGTTTTTTATGAGTGTTTTGTTTTAAAAAAATCCTTGTTAAAATGAGAGAGAAAGATGTAGAAGATTTGAAAGTTTACCTTAAGGTATATGTCAATTGCTCGGTAAATCCCATCATCCAATGGCCTAGCATACTCAGGAATAGCTGAAGCAAGAGCTTGGAACTTAGACAGCTTCAAGTTAACATCCGGTGCCGCCTCAGCAAGAAAACTATCCATAAGATTAGCCACCATAGTCATTGGAGTCAGTGAGCGCGAGCCACCCATTGCCAGGTGTCCCTCATATCCCAAAACTGATGAAGCATAGTCATTTGTATCCTTCTCCAGCAACAAGAAATGATCAAGAATTCCCTGAACCCGGTCAATATCATAGAGAGTCTCAGCAGAGTAGCCAGTATTCGGGATAAGAAGATCTTCTAAAGAAGCTTCGTCTAATTGTGCAGCAACTCGTTTTTCCAAGTTCTCTTGACATGATGGAGTACAATGCAGGATAATAGATGTCTTGAGGAGCCTGAGTAAGAACTTAGTTGGCGCAACTCCTTTCTGGTCAGGCAACAACTCTACAACTTCCTCAAGAAGATTCCTCTGGTCCACATTTACACTAGAAGGAGAAGAAACAATTGATAAACAACCAGAGTGGTTCTGATTTCCAGATTGCCTGCCCAACATAGGAAGATATTTCTTGGCATAGTAAATCACTGAACCTGCAATAATCTCATTTTTCACCCCTTTTGATTCAATTTCTCTTATAAGTCTCTTATAAAGGGGTAATTTAAGCAAAGACGCATCATGGTACCACCAATCATTGCTGGTTATCTGTGTCCCGTATGTGGTTTGGATCCCGTTCCATAAAACTGTGCTAGATGAAGAAGATGACACAGGCCAGCTAACTAAGCTAGTGTCTCCACACACTTTGGTTGCCATTGAATTGATGCATCTGCTGACAATGTGAAGCTCTTCTACCCATGAAAGAACCTCTTCACATGATTCAAGAGATTTAAGGGAATCTTCCCAACAACTGAATACTTCGTCAAGGATGCTTTCGGTTTGCATAATGAGATTCCCTTCCCCGTAGTCTTCAGTCATTTGGAGAAACTCAGCAGCACACCGTAGGCTGACTACATTGAGTGGGTTCAGTTCTATTTTAACACCGTAGCAAAACTTTGCAACGAGTAAGAAAGTTTTCGCTCCCCCTGGGATCTCATGAAGATTTAAAACACTGTGTTTACCATCCTTCTTTGATTGGGTTTCATCCAAGAGTTTCTCCATCATTGCACTTCTGGAGACCAGTGGAAACTGGAAAGAAGTCAAAATATAAAATACAGGAATATGAGAAGCACTTTATTCAGTATTCTTGTTATTATAGTTGTGTTAACAAAGAAGCTTACAAAACTAGTACATAACCTCAAATAGTGCCTTACATATTTCTACTTGAAGGATCAGAGGTTTAATAATATGAAGCTGGAAGAACAATTATTACAGGTGTAGTATCATAATCTTGTTATAAAGACAGGGTTAAGAGCTGGGTCACTTATCAGGCAGTTCTCAAAGGACTAGATTTTTGTGATGTTGAATAGTTAAGGGGGAAAAAACTATTGGATATCTGAAATCCTATGTGGCAAGCATGTAGCTAGTAGCAAATAAGAATATGAAAATTAACCTTGTGAAGGCGAAAAGAAACTTCCCCAACTTCAACAATGACATCACTTGGTAGACCAGTTGAGCTGAGCCTGAAAGAAATCATGTTGTAAATCTGAACATCTTGTACAGATAATGCATCTGGCAAAATCAGTGAAGGGGCACATAGAGGAATGGAATAGGCTTCATATTAGTTGTGAATATATTTAATAATCTGTCAAGCCAAGACATAATCAAGGGCAAGCTATGGAGTCCTCAAAGCTCCTCCGTCATGTTAATGCTATTTGAAAGGGGTGCTTTATGAACATTTAACATGTTTTCTTCAGAATTGCACAATATTAATTAAGAGTGAATAGCAATATGGATGAGCAACATAAGAAACTTGATTTTAGTAAAGGGAATTTTAACTTGTATAAACTATTTGAACTTGCTAGAAAAGACGTCAATTTGATCAACATCTATTCAAACAAAGAACATTCTTCCCCAATTAAAGTCCGTATAACATTGATAAATTAGATCACCATGACATAGCCAGCTGAACTTACAAATCATTAAGACAGCATCAGAAAAACCATAATCAATTTAGCACTTCAAAAAGATAAAGACACTAGAAACATACTTGAAAACATCAACCAAGGTATGGTGAAAACAATTAATACCACATCCCAACTCTTATCCTATCTGTTTCTGTATCAATTTCATGAGAAGCATCCAAAGAAGAAAGAAAAAAGAGATTTTTTAGTACTACATAGCTTGGTCAATTCAACATACATCCATTAGGATAGAACCTGACAATTGACGTCAATTAAGTGTTGATAGTGACTTTCTTTGTTTTCAAAACTTTAGAAAATTGTTACTGAACCCCATAGCACATTCACAGAAAGAGTAAAGGTGAATTTCTATAACTGTTGGCTAAAAGCAATTTTAAATAAACAAGTATTCCATCAAAACAAGTATTCCATTAAAAGGATGCATCGAATAGTCTTTTCAAACATAAATACTCGACGTAGGTCACGTTATATTGACTTAACATAATTTAACAGCAGTTCTTTGCAGCATCATTTAATAAGGGTATTGTAAAGAAAGGGAAAATGGACGGTTGAGACCTCAAAAAATTGTGGTCGAAAAACTGTTTTTTTCCTTTCTTTCCGATTCTCTAAACACGGTGTAAATTGTAACACAAAACATAAACTTCAGTGAGGGTCTTTGGCTTCGAACCTCAAAACCGGTGCGAGAAAACAAAATCCATTTCATCCTGTTGGATTTATGGCTTATCGAGCAAAAGTTTCAAGAATGAGGGGAAATAGGGCGAGAAAAAACTCAGATTGCTTAAATACGCATAAAATTCAAAGGATCGTCCTCAGTCCATTACACATTTCCATCCAATAAAAGCGAAAACTGACACGAACGAGTCAGATCAAAATTCGAAATCGGACGAAGCAACAGAAGAACCGATCAAAACCAAACAAACGATCACGGTGAAAGAGTAGAAAGAAAGAGAGAAACCAGGTGCGTCCATCGAGGAGGAAGACGTCCGATTTGGATCCGAGCTTGACGCACACCACCATTTCGCGGAATTCAATCCAAAGGCTTGGGCTTTCTTCTTCGGTTACGAGCGCAAAATGGAAACCCCTAACGTTTCTTCTTGTTCTGTTTCTTGCTCTCACTTTCTCAGTGTTACGTCGCCTGTGTGTAATGAATAAAAAAGATTCATAAATGAAGAATGTAAGCAAGAAACAGATAGAGAGAGAAAGACGAGGAGTCCCGCGTCTACAGCCGCGCAAATCCAGCGTAGTCGTAGTACTAGTCTAACCATTTACCTGCAAAGCTGTAACCGTGAGTGAAGCAGTATTTCGAGAAGGTGACATGCACACTTTTGGACTAAACAAAATCGGCCCATACGAACACTTTTCAAGGCCCAAAATACCCTATCCAGGCCCAATATTTATCTCCTATGACAATCTTATTATCCATGCAACTTTCCTAGACAATCGATGTACTAAAGATAATACATGTCAAGATATTTGTTAAAATGGCTTATACATGTAAAATTTCTAAATATATACATATTTTTATATTTAGATACGACATTTTAAGTCAAGCTAGTTTATTTTTGAATTGACAAGATACTCTCACATTTCTCCTCAAGATGCCTAAGGGCCCGTTTGGTTTCCAACCACGGAAACGTAAACGGAAAGGAAACGAATATAAACCACTTATGTGTCACAATACATTGACAACAAATTTTTTTTATGGATCTAGAGAAGAGGGAAGGGAAATGGTTAGAACAGAATGGGGGATTTGCTTACCCCATGTTAAAATTAGGAAAAGGGATTGAGTACAGCAACATTTTTACATAAAAAATGAGGTGACTCAAGGCAAGAGAAAATTTATCATTGATGTATCATGACACTAATATAGACTAGGTTCGTTTCCTTTCCGTTTACGTTTTCGGAATAGAAAACCAAACGTGCCCTAAATGAGTAATAAAGTGTGTTTCATGTGAGGAAAATCTTATCCTTTAATAAAAAAACGGATGGTTAAGAATTAGTCAAATTTCTTTTTTTAGGGTTATTAAGGAAATAGATGATATGAAAAATAATTAAAATGTAAATAAGGCAAGTTTCTTATATCTTCTTTCTGGCCAAAATCTCCATGCTTCATTTATTTCACCATTTTCCTTATACCACGTAATATCACATTAAGCACTGAAGCAGTTTGTTCTTCCATCAAAATGAAGATATGATTTTAAAATAGAGTCTTTTGTCGGAAACCACCCGTAAGATAGGTCATATTGCGTTTAACCACCCGCCTAATATCAATTTACCGGAAACCACCCATATACACATCTCCGTTAGCCAACTACCACCCACCCTCACTTTTACGTTTCAAATCCCGTTAAAAGATTGAAAATACAATTTTACCCCTTTGACTTATAATATTTTAATATAGATTCATTTCCTACAAAGATTAAAAAAATTCCCAATGTAATTAATACCCATCTAGGCTCTAGCATCCGCTCACACTCTTTGAAATCCCTCTTCAGGTTTTGACCCTCCACTTTGAAATTTCCTCTAGAACAACCCTAGATCTAGACCCGCCTTGTGCGCATACACCAATTTCGCGAATTTACCCTTTACAGATCGAGCCTCCCATGTAGTCAACGATTCCTACGTGACTGAGGAGAAGCCTCAATTTGTTAATTTTCGACTCTTCTCTATCACCGAAGTTGAGAACCACGAAGGTAGTGGTATGAACGACGATGCCTTCTTCCGAAGGAAATGAGAGATCCTCAAAATTCGCTTTTCATTATGCACGGGATTGAGGCCAAGTTGGTGGTCGTCGCCGGATTCGGAGTTACAGCGATGGCCATCCTCAAAATTGAGGCCAAGGAATTAGGAGAGGCCGAAGTTGCAGCGATGGCCGAAATGGAGAGGTTGTTGGCTTGATAGAGGGGTATTGGGAGAGAGAACGTGGCGGCGGAGGGCTTGACAGAGGGGTATTGGACGAACTCAAGAAGAGGGGTATTGGCCCCGACCGTCACCGTCAAGTCGAGCATTGGGGATAAAGTCGATGTGGAGCCAAGCGAGCCTGGGCATCACCGAGGGCGGGGAAGGTGAGGTCCGAGTGGCGGGCGATGGGGGCGACGTCGACGACCTGGGTGGGGAAGGCACCATTGTTGAAGACATGAAGGTTGAAGCTATCGATTGAAGAGTTGCAGCCCCCAACCCCTACCCCCAGATCTGAAAAAAAATAGGTAGGAGAAAGATATAACAAATTAGGGTTGAGGGATTGAAGCGGACGATTAAAATAAATAAATTAGGGATTTTAGTTTAATTCTGGATTTAAATATATAAAATATATTGCATCTAACGACTTGTTAACGGAAGTTCCAGGGCGGGTGGTAGTTGGCTAACGGAGATGTGTATATGGGTGATTTCCGATAAATTTATATTAGGCGGGTGGTTAAACGCAATATGACCTATCTTACGGATGGTTTCTAACAAAAGACTCTTTAAAATACTATATAAAAAGACATTGTATGATTATTCATTAGGGTGCAACAACTCACTAACCCTAATTCCAAATTTCCAATTAAAAAAAAATCCCAATGGATCAAAATCTAACAATCTACACCATAAATTGATTCATTATCCTTTCAATCTATATATACTATAAAATAGAAAAATTTGACCAATTAATGACCAATCCATCTTAATAATGAGAGTCAAAGAGTAAAAAAAAAGTAATTTTAGGGTTGCAAGATAAATAAGACAATCCAATTATCAAAAATGAAAAAATTGGGCTTCTAAGTCTATACTAGCTCACGTTCTAACCTATATAAAAAAAGCATAAATCAAATAAATAGAAAAATTAGAATGACTATTTTAATTTAAATGCCAATGAAAACTCCAACTTAGAATAAGTCAAATATAAAATCCATTACACATAACATAAGTGATCTTTTTATTTTCAATGTTTCATTATAAAACATGGTATATATCTATGATAATATAATATAAGCATGTTCAAAAGTCTATATCTATCTATATATATATCTATCTATCTATCTATATATATATTATATATAACATATAAAGAACAAAAATTTGATCAAAAAGAACAAAAATTTGATCAATTTATTACTAACCATCTAATGAAAATTAAATGCTTGATTATAAGATGTTGTTGTCATTTGGTTGTCTCTTCAACTTCTCAAAATTTAGATTTGAAATGTAAAAACTTAAATAATAAAAAATAATTATGAATTTATCCATATACAAATACAAAAATGTAACTTGCATGTGCTATTTTGCCTCTTCAATTTACTAACTTTTCACCTTCACCTTTAAATGCACACACTAATTATGAGCACATAGTAAAAAATAGTTTTAACCTTCTACGTTGCTCTTTACTTTTACCCATATCATGTCATCTTCACCTTTAAATTTGATTTCTAAAGAATAATTTATGACTAGCCATATAATGAAAATTAAATGTTTGATTATAAGAGGTTGTTGTCATTTGGTTGTCTCTTCAACTTCTCAAAATTTAGATTTGAAATGTAAAAACTTAAATCAAAATAATAATTTTGAATTTATCCATGTACAAATACAAAAAAAATTAACTTGCATATGCTATTTTGCCTCTTCAACTTACTAACTTTTCACCTTCACCTTTAAATGCACATACTAATTATGAGCGCATAGTAAAAAATAGTTTTAACCTTCTACCTTACTCTTTACTTTTACCCATATGGCCATATCATGTCATCTTCACCTTTAAATTTGATTTCTAAAGAATGGAAAACCCAATGGCTTCACTAGAAAAATGATTATAAGAGCATTATACCACGTCATTTTCTTTCAAGTTGTATAGATTCGTTAAAATCTATCATGGATTGTGCCTACAAGGACGAGGAGAAGAGGGGAAACATCGAAAGACCCTAAAGGTAGAAAAACCAAAGGAATATGGTGGTGAAAGGATGAGATTATATATTCATATGGAAGGATCAAAGATATTAATTATCAAGGTAAATCATTATTTTTTTTATTTTAGATTATAAAAATAATTACTTTTCATATTATAAATTTTTATTTCTATATATATTTTTACATATAATTAGGTTATGCTCTTCATCAAATGAAATGTGAAATTAGATTGAATCTAATTGAAAATAAGGATTTGACTCAAAGAACTCTTTACAATCAACTAGGTGAGATCTAAAATGTCATATATTTTATATAAATTTTATTTGTACATTTTTTAAATACCACGTGAATGGCCAATGTATGAATAATTTTTTTAGCTTGCTTATTTTAGAGCTTATATGTCCAGTTTAATTTTCAAAAATAATAATTGTAATTCTTAATTATACACTAAGTATGTATTTGATTAAGGGTTTGTTTTATAATTTCAATATTTAGAGTGATGAAAGAAAAATGGTATTTATGTAGGAAAACAAAGGAAGTTAGTTGTGTGGTGAAATGATGAGATAATATGCTCATGTGGAATGATCAAAGGTATACATTATCAAGTTACATAATTACTTTATTTTAAATAATAAAAAATATTCTTTTGGTGGTGTAAAATTTTATTTCTATATAGTTAAGCTATGTTTCCCATCAAATCAAAGGCGAAATTATATCAACTCCATTTGGAAATGAGGATGCGAGTCAAAGAACTTATTATGATCAACAAGGTAAGGTCTAAAATGTTATATTCTTTTATGTATTATTTAGTTGTATATTTTTTTACAGAATTCTCTCATGGATAAGCAAGGGTATGCGTTTTTTTTTTTTTGCCTAATTTTCTCTAGAACTTATATTCAGGCTTTATTTTGCTAAAATAATAATGATAATTCTTAGTGCCGCTCTAACTATCTATCTATTTAAGGGTTTATTTTGTAATATTGATCGCAAATTATTTATATGCATATTAAATACATTATTCCTAATTTATCTCTATAATCTAACCTTATTGGTGTACATATTTTAAAGGTAATGGTTTCATCTGGTATGTTGGATGAATTGGTTATGAAGAGAGAAAAGGTTTCCATTTGTTCCAAACAAATTATCAAAGATAAGATCTAAATTTCATACTTTTTTATATTAATTTTGGTTGTGTATTTCTATTTAGTTAATCATTTCAATAACATAAATTTTTATTGTTAGTTTGTCACACATCAAACTTTTAAAATTTATACCTATCATGAAAACTACCATGAACAATTCCATGAAAAAATAATTTAAGAAAATAAAAAAATAGTAAAATTACAAAAAAAAACACTTTCTTTCATGTGGGAAAAAAAACACTACTAACAATCCCAAATGATAATATTAAATGATGAAAAGAAAAAGGTAGTGTTTGCATTAATATTAGGGAAATGAAAAGACTACTATCTTTTTTCCATATTTTCAACTCCCAATAATTAATTAGGGAAATGAAAAGACCACTACATTTTTCATGTTTTCAACTTTGAATAATTAATTAGGAAAATGAAAAGACCGCTACTATTTTCCATTTTTTCAACTCCCAATAATTAATTAGGGAAATGAAAAGACCATAAAAATTTGTGACACTATAAAAAGGAGTATATGGATACAAAACATCCATTATGGGTTGGATACTTGAATTAGCCATCACATATGATTTCCTATCACCTTCTTTATTATATATTGGTTAGATCGATTTACTCATATGATTAGATAAGTTGTCTTTTTTTTTCTTTATAAATCATAATTTATAATTTATAGTTTGATTTTTATTAGTCTCTATTTTATGAGTTGGAATTCAAATTTTTATTTGGATATTATTGTTGTTTTGATTTTTTTGTTCAGTGACAAGCATAATCTCCCGCACAGTCGAAAGAACTAACATTATGAGTTTGATCAACATCCTTTATGGGTTGGATTAGACATCTCATATGATTTAATTTCCTACCCCATTTTCATTATTATTTGGTTAGATTGGCTTTCTCATATGGTTAGATAAGTTAAATTAACTATCTTTATAATTATGTGAATTGTAATTTATACTTCATAGTCTTTATTTGTTTTGCTCTTCTCTATTATGAGTCGGAATGAGAATTCATATTTGTATATTTTTATTGTTTTTTTTATCAATAACAAGTATAATATCTACACTTAAATGAATTAGCGTTGAAAATAATGTTTGGAATGCCAAAGCATGTTTCCTCCTAGATTATTGAAGCCCATCATGTATGTGTGTTTAACCGTTTTAAACACAATACAAACGTAAAATTTGATTCTTCAAATTTTTTGTGTGAAAATATTAGTCTAACTTTATGATTTACTAGATATTTATATATTTTTATATTAATTAAATTCTTTTTATCATCTTTCAATGAATTATCAATATCATTAATTTTAAAAATTAATAAATTAATTTATTTCATAAATAGATATTTCATAATATATAAAGTTTGTACGAAACATAATACAATACTATAAAAAATATAATTTCAAGTTTTACAAGGTGCACTTAAAATATATTTATAAATAAAATGAGATAAATACACAAGCATGAAAACAATATAGAATTTAAATATTTAAATGCATTAATATATCTTTATAAAAAAATTTGGCCCGTGCGTATGCACGGGCATCACCACTAGTTAACTATAAAATAATTGAAGTTTGATTAAAAAATCATTGAATTTCTAAGAGAGCTAGAAAAACTAACGTGCCAATCTACCATGTAGCTTCTCCCCTTCCCTCAATTTTGTCATTGCCAATATTAGTATAACAAATTATCAAATAGAGGTTAAGCTAGAAAGAGAAGTGAGAATAGACTTTGAAAGAGAAGTGAGAATAGACTTTGAAAGAGAAGTGAGACTTTGAATTTATAAACGTCAAAATTGCTTGATGCATAACTTAAGCTACAATTGCCCATAGCACCTCATTCCTAATATTATGTATTTGTAGTAGTCAGACTTTGTGAAAGAGAAGTGAGAATAGAATTTGTGACGATCCATCTAGAATGGTATGCCTCATCGTTCCAATTCAATAAAAGCTTTGAACACGTTTGGAATGGCTTGACTTGTGTAATGCTAAGCTTGGAATGTAATAGATCTTTGAACCACCATCCCAAATACAATATCATTTTTATAAGCTTACGGTAGAATTGAGAAGGTAATCTCTGTTGAAGATCCAAAGAATTACCAATTGTATTAATATAGAAGTAGGGTTTACAAGATGCCCTGAAGAACAAGGAGTTACGGGATAAGAGAATATACAAAAGATAAAAAGAAACAATATAAACTAGGGATTTGATATTATCTTCTCCCATAAAATAAATTATATCCAAAACTAACTTATTATATCGCTAATACTCCCGGCAAGCTCATGGACGTGGGCGAACATGAAGCTTAAGTTGTAATTCAACAAATCTGCGAGAACTAAGAGGTTTAGTAAAGACATCAGCAATTTGGTCATTTGCACTAACATGACAAACCAAAAGCTCATTATTCTCAACCAACTCTCTAACATAATGAAAATCAATGTGAATATGCTTAAGATTTATTATTGACTATCGGATTACGAGTCATGAATGTGGCACTGAGATTGTCACATAACAGAATTGGACGCCCCTTAAATGGTTGTTGAAGATCGAGCAAGAGCTGTTGAATCCAGCTAAGTTCGGTTACGGTATTAGCAATGGCACAATATTCTGCCTCTGTGCTAGAACGAGCCACCACTTTCTGTTTACGGGAAGTCGAACTAATAAGAGTTCCACCAAAATAAATGGAAAAACCATATTGTGAATGACAGTCATCAATATCGCAGAATGTAGGTGAACGTAGGTGAAGAGAATAGGTCAACGTTCCCTTCAAATAACGCAGAATGCGTTTTACAGCGGCCCAATGAGAATCCGTAGGAGAGTGCATATATTGACAAACCCGATTCACATCAAAAGAGATTTTAAGACGAGTAATTGTAACATACTGTAATGCACCAACAACACTACGATAAAAGGTCGGATCCGAGAACGGATCTCCATCAAGAAGAAGTTGTGTGTGTGGTTCAGTTGGGCTCGAAATAGGTTTGGTGTCCTCCATCTTAGCACGATCAAGAAGTTCACGAATGTATTTCTATTGACACAAAAGAAGAGAACGATCATACCGATTGACTTCAATGCCCAAAAAGTAATGGTCGGAGCGGACCCAAGTCCTTAAGTGAAAAGGTCAAATTCAGACGTTCCACAAAGTCAGAAATAATATGAGGAGCATTGCTGGTGACAATTAAATCGTCAACATATACAAGAACATAGAGAATGCAATAGCTGTTTCGTAGCATAAAAAGAGAACAATCGGGTTCACAAGCATGGAAACCAAAGGCCAGAAGAAATGACTTAGGCTTACTGAAGCACGCTCAGGGTGCTTGCTTGAGCCCATAGAGGGCTTTATCTAGTCGACAAACATGGCCCGGAAATTGACTATCAATAAAACCCGGAGGTTGCTCCATGAAAACCTGTTCGCTAAGATCACCATTTAAGAATGCGTTATTAATATCCAACTGTCGAATAGGCAAATTATAGTGCAAAGCAATAGATAGAACAAACCGTATAGTTGTAGGCTCAATCATCGGGCTGAAAGTGTCGAAATAATCAACACCCCCCTCTTGATGAAAACCTTTGGCCACGAGGCGAGCTTTGTAACGCTCAACCGAACCATCAGATTTGCGTTTAACCCTGTAAACCCACTTACAGCCAACAACATTAGTAGATGGAGGTCTAGGAACAAATGAACAAGTAGAATTCTTAGGCAAATCATCAAACTCGGATTTCATGGCGGCGTTCCAATGGGAGATTTTTGAGGTTTGTTTAAAAGTTTTTGGCTCATTATTAGGAGAGGGGTCGGGTGGGAAGGGGGTGTTTGGTTGTGGTGTAGGACTTAGGCTTGAGATTCCCAGTTTGAGCTCAAGTTGTCATGAGGTGAGTGGAGAGGGAGGAGGGTCGAAGATGAGGGTGAGCAGATTGGTCGGGTAAATTTGTGGGCTCGATCGAGGCTATGGGCAAGGGGCTGGCGGGAATGGTATCATCGGCAGAAGTCGAGGAAGGCAACGAAGGAATAGGAGGAGAAAAAGATAAAGGCAAGGGAGAAGGAGTACCTGAAGTGGGCGGTGTCGTTGCTTCTTGAGACTGCCGGGGCCAGGACACGCTAGAGCCGTGCCGAGGGTCAGCTAATGTTGCCATTTGCAAGAACGTGGTTTGATTTGGGTAGGGTGGTGCCGAACATGTAGGCGAGGGAGATGGGGATGGAACGGAAGGAAAGACGCCTTCATGGAAAATGACATGGTGGCTAATATAGGTCTTTTTGGTTGGGAATGGTAGCATAAATAGCCTTTATGACTTGAATTATACCCAAGAAAGATGCAAGGAGTAGTTTTAAAGTCAAGTTTGTTGGAGCGGTAAGGGGCAAGATATGGGAAGCAAAGGAAACCGAAGGCTCGAAAGAGAGAGTAATCCGGGTGATGGTGGTAGAGGCAGTAGAAGGGTGAGTCATTTTTGAAGCTAGGGCTTGGAGTTCGGTTATGGAGAAAAAAGGGCAGTATAAAAGGCATGTTACCAGAATTCGGGGGGAAGCCGGGAATGAGCAAGAAGTGTGAGACCTTTTTCTTGAATGGTACGATTGCGCCTTTCAAGCATCCCATTTTGGGTAGGAGTATATGGACATGACATACGATGATGAATGCCGTGTTGGTGTAAGAAGGAGGACACATTTCGTTATTCCCCACCCCAATCAGTTTGTACCTCTTTTATGTCAGAATTGAACTGTGTTTTAATCATTTTTTGGAAGAGGGGAAAGAAATAAAAAACATGAGATTTCTGAGTCATGAAATACATCCAAGTAAAATGAGTACAGTCATCCACAAATAAGACAAATTAGTGAGAATCAATTAAGGATAAAGAGGGGGCAGGACCCCAAACATCAGAATATATTAATTCAAAAGGTTTAAGTCTAGGAGAATACGAATAATGAATTGGTAATCGACAAATTTTTCCTAAAGGACAAGATTGACATTGAAAAGAACTATTTGAAGCAACAACAAGAAGATTAAAATGACTCAATAAATAACGCAGGGTAGATAGGTTGGGATGTCCGAAACAGTGATGCCAATTCGGAAGTGTGGTGCGCTCGCCTACTAGGGTGGTTGGTGGATTACAAGAAGCAGCATGCAAACAATAGAGGCCATTATCAACGATTCCTTGGAGTATTGTTCGCCCCTGCAAGTCCTTCAAAAGACAACAATCAGAATGGAATTCAACAGAAATATTGCTTTCTGTAAAAAGTTTAAGAATGCTAACAAGATTTTTGTTCATTTTTAGAACACATAGGATATTAGATAAAGTAAGAGGTTTAGAGGGAGTGGTAAAAGAGGTATGGCCAATATGAGAGATTGGAAGAATATTACCATTGTAGAGGGCTAATTGGTCACCGCCACTATATTTCAAGTCAAGAGGTATCTTGCTAAGATCTCCGACAATGTGATTGGTGGTGCCTGAGTCCAAATAACATGCCAGGTTTGTAAGAGAGGATGGGGAAGCATGATAAGCAGCGGGATGAGATGATGATGGTTGAGTAAAGCACTCCAAAGGGTGCTAGGACAGAAAAGCTTGCAAGTTATGGCGATTAAAGCAGTTCCATGCAATATGCCCCGGTTTGTCACAAAGTTGGCAGTGATACTTCGAACTCGAGGGCTGCTGAGATGTTGATCCAGGCAAGGCTTCGTTGGAGCGGGTCGAAGAGTTCCGTGGTGCTGGAGACGAGCGCTCAGAGGAAGTGCGCTAGTGTTGTGTAGGGAGGGATCTCCTTTGTTGACCGTAGTTGGCAGTCGGCTGAGAGGCTAAAGAGCGGCTCTCTTCTGCGAGTCGTTTTTCCTCTTGCAAAAGGTCCCCTAAGAGATCATCCGGCGACAATTTTTCCGGATTCATGTTGAGAGTGGCACGGAATGGACCGTAAGAGGAATCCAACCCGTGGACAATGCATGTGATGAAGTCATCGTTGGAAATTGGTTGAAGACAATCCGCTAGGGCACGTTTTTTCTCAAAATATTCAAGAATAGACATGGATCCTTTCAGAATACTTTGAAGTTGTTGTTTGATGTGCATGGACCGAGCACGCGAGTAAGCTTGAAACATGCGTTCAAGGGTGATCCATGCTTGATGAGAAGACTCAGAATTGACAATATAGCCAAGGAGGTGTTGTGATTATATAATAACAAACCTCAGAACTCATGGTTGTGGGTTGAGGGAGGCAACGGTCAACTACAGACGACACCAAGCAAGGCCTTCGACCGATCGTGAGCAAGGGGAGAAACGACAACTAGCAAGGGAAGGGCTCGCCGGTGATAGCTTCTTCATCGAATGTGATATGGGGGAAATTTTTTCCCTTGTGTTGGAACGGAATCACGAAGGGGAGGGAAATATATCTTCTACGTGCAATGTACGCGCTTGAGATGATGGGGATATTTGTTTTATTTCAAGGGTTATTGTAGTAATTTAGCACCTAAAATAAACACCCAAAAAATGTCATTAGCGAACATCCCCACCTTATTTGAAACCATAAAAATGTCATTAGCGAACATCCCCACCTTATTTGAAAAATAAACACCTAATTTCAGCATCAACACCCCATCTTTAATATCTATAGATATCTAATTTCAGCATCAACACCGAAAATTTTCAGGACCGTTAATATTATAAGCTGAACTCTAAGTACAAGTTGCGGAACGGACCTTAAAAATCAAATAAATTGAATGTAAACAAATCTGGGAAAATGAATTTCTAAAGTGACGTTTAAAAGAATCTAGAGAAGGACTCCGGAGACCGTCGAAACTAAAGAAAGAAGACCAGGAGTAGCCGCCCTGACCGGGCCACCCGCACAGGCGCGCACACACGAGTCCATGACACATCATGGACGTCGTCACAATAATCGTAAATCCCACTAATCAATCCCTCTATCTAGATTTTCTCCGTTTCATCTTTTTCTCTCTCCTTCATGGCCAAAATCTAAAAGCATTTCACGTTCTTTTGTTGTTACCCAAAACCCCAATTAAATTACCTTCAAACCCCATTTTTCCTTGCTCCGTTGCTCTGTAAAATCCCTGCAAAATTTCCTCTCTCTCCAATTCATTCGCCTTTTCAATTGGGCACTGTCGGCATCAGCTTCTGTGTGCAGAGGAAGAAAGTGCCTTTTCCCTCTCTTTCATCACTAGAAACCCCCCTTCTCTCTTTCTCTATCTATCTGGCAGAGCAAAACTGCAGCCATATTCAACAATAAAGGTCAGTACTCTCTCTGTGTGTTTCATGTTTTTTAGGGTTTTGTTTTTTCTGTTCTTTGCTGGCTGTCATACGTCTTATGGCCTGGCTTGATGAACTGTTGATTTGCTAGATCTGTTTTACTTTTTGCTGGATCAGGCTAGTGTTTTGATTATAATAATAGTTTAAACTTTTCCGCTTGCTTATTTGTGCACGATTGATGCTCTTAGGATCGCTTTGTTGATTTCCCCCCTTCTGTGCGAGTAGAATTAACTTCCTCATGTTCAAGAGTTTGAGTATTTAGCTGGGAAATTAGCTTATCTGCAGTTTTTTTTAGCTATGTTTATGAGCTGTATTCATCTGGTTGCAGCGTTTGCTTAGAACATGGCATCTCGATTGAAGGAAGATGAGAAGAATGAGAGGATAATTCGCGGTCTTCTCAAACTGCCTGCTAATCGCAGATGTATCAACTGTAACAGCCTGGTGAGATGGATGCTTCTTTGGTCTTTAGTTACTTAGTCCTGGGTGGATCCTCTGGCATTTTGTTGCATTATTGATTAATTGTTGTGCTTGTGATGCCTAGTTTTTTCCAATGATGTCATCCTATTGGTGACTTAGCTTATTGTATAGTATTAACTAGGCTTGTCAAAATTGCCACATAATTAATCATGTCATTCCATATCATTTGGCGCTGACATTACTCTGTTTTGAGGAGCGAATCTGTGAAGGTAATTGTGAAGAAGTGTCTAATAGTTTATTCACATTTTCGGTAAAAGAATCCTTGATGGAGGTGAAAGTTTGGGTTTTTTAGGCGGATTCATAGTTATTACATGTCTTAACAAAATTTTTAGGAAGTGTTTAAACTGAGCTGCTGTCATTTAAGCTTTAGCCCTGGTTTCACTTTTAGTTGCATTTTGGGAATCCCTAATGACCGTTGTTGCTTATTAGTAAGAATCATGAAGGGTGAATCATAGTTGGACTATAGTCCTGGATCTTAGAATATTTTTGCTCAGTATTTTTTGTTATGGGTGTAGCAAGATAGTGCTTTCTGATTACTAAAATTTTCCTTCTTTTAGTTCACCAAGTGGCAACTTTGTGTAGTAGCTATATCTACAGTTGATCCATATTTCTATCTCTCCAATATGTCAAAATGTGCCTTGTTATGATGCATTTGTTCCTTGATATAAACAACAATCATATAGAATGTAGCTACATATTGTCTACTATGCATCAATGTATGTGCATGTGGCCTCTCTTTTTTGTTCTTTGGACTTTACCGAACTATGTATTTTGATGTTTTGAAATGCTTTCCTGTATTTATTGCAATGTTTTCTGCTGTAATATGTCAATAGCCAAAGGAGACTGTTGTTGAGGGACTACTACTTTGTTTATTTAACTTAAAAAAACTTTCGATGTGCTGATTTGCCAAGGAAGGAAAAGGGGATTTGCCTTGTTTTGTAGTGTATAGATACAAATTGAGAAGATCAATGGCTATTTTCTTCCAAGCGTTACTGGAAACTTTTTTTAGTTCTCAATTGACTATAGAACTGTGTTCAGTTTGTAGAAGTTTTAACAAAGTTTTGCTATTTTAGTACTAATATTTCTTTTATCAACCAGGGACCTCAATATGTATGCATTACATTTTGGACGTTTGTTTGTACGACCTGCAGTGGGATTCAGTAAGTATTGCTCATGTATGTGGGATGTTCCTTTTCCTTAGTAAAAATATCTGACATTTGTGATTCAACTATCTTTTTCAGCCGTGAATTCACTCATAGGGTTAAGTCTGTGTCAATGGCTAAGTTCACTCCACAAGAAGTTAGTTCTCTCCAGTCTGGAGGAAATGAGGTAAGCCTGCACATGTGATGTTGATGTGTGCTTCATACGTATGAGGGAAAACTTTAGTGTCTGATTTTAAGATCTGCAGCGTGCAAAGGAGATCTACTTCAAAGAGTTGGACTCTCATCGTCTACCAGATAGCAGGTAATTTATCACAAATACAGTGATTTTCTTTATGATTTGATTATTGGACTTTTGGTCTTACTTTTTTTTCTCCCCCTCTATCAGTAACGTGGATAAGCTGCGAGACTTTATAAAACATGTCTATGTGGATAAAAGATACACTGGTGAAAGGGGCAATGACAGATCCCCAAGTGTCAAAGTGGTTAGATTCATTCATTGCTTTCCTGTTTTCCTTACAAATGTGCACCCGGATTTTATATGTGCATAGCTCCTCTATATAGAAATATTTTGTTGTTTTGGAGTGGTTTTTAACCAAAAATTGCCCGTCTTATCAAGGTTGACAAGGTGGAAAATAATGAGCACAGAAGAACAAATTCCTATGGGAGTGGGTCTCGAAGCCCTCCATTTGAAGACACTTATGATCGTCGCTACAGTGACCGGCCAAGTCCTGGATATGATGGATGGAGGAGTCCTGGATATGAGCAAGATAATCAACGAAACAATGACTATGGAAGAAGTCCTGTCCGTTCTGTGCAAGGGGTTGTTAATGATTGGAGGCGGGAAGATAGGTTTGGAAATGGAAGGAGTCCCGAGGGAGATTCTAAGGCTGGAGGCAGGTCACCTGACAGTCAAAAGGATTATAAAGTTTCCAGTCCTCCTGTGATTCGTCCAGTTAGAGAAATTTTGGGCGAGAATGTCACCCCTCTTCGTGTAATTGAGCCACCAAAAGTCAGCAGTGGCAAAGCTACTGAGGTTAATCCTCTTCGTGTTATTGAGCCACCAAAAGTCTGCAGTGGCAAAGTTACTGATGTCAATCCTCATACTCAGGTGAGGCTGATCACTATATTTAGGACAGAACATGACTATTAAGCTATGAATTTTCTGGAAAGGCATAAGGGCAGTAGGATAAGAGACTCTTAGGTCTTTTATTCAGACCAAACACGGATGTTTTCCATCTTTTTAAAATTATTTATAGCTTTCAGGTGTCATCTTCTATCTTTAATGAATTATGTATGGTTTAGGTGGGATACCTAAATATAGTTCACATTAGGTTGCCACAATGATATTGGTGGCTTTAGGTTTTCTTTTTAGCCTTTGGCCATGTGGGATTTCTTCATTTAGTATGCTTGTGGACATCTGGTTGCTCATGATTTCATTCATATGCTCACCAATATTAATTATAAAGGGGGTAGTTATATCTAGATTAAATATTTGGAAAGTATGGCTCTATTTAGGTGTCTGAAATCTGAATCCTGAATGAAAAGCTTATTTTCAACTTAGTTGTAACTTTTTCATCTTTCCCATCTTCTGCCGATGTATGCCAATCTGAAAATAATAGTAAAGTCTGATAATTGATCTACACCTGTTTTCCCTTAATCTTGCTACTCCAAGCTCGCCTATCTAACCTATCTCCATTATATACATGTCACTATGAATTTTATCTCGTCCTTAAGATCTTAAGATATACTGTTTCAGAGAACTGCTTCATCTAGCAGTTTGGCGTCTAGTAGTGGAAATCCGACAGAAGTTAAGAGGGTGGATTCATTAATTGATTTTGATGCTGATCCCGCACCTCCAGCAGCAGTTGCGACACAACCACAACAGTCCGCTTCTTCTGTATCAAACACATCTAGTAGTGATAACTGGGCATGTTTTGATAATGTTCCTGAAACCCAAGTTTCTCAACCACCACCAAATTTGAACACATTGGATTCTGCGTTGACTCAGCTTTCAGTTCCCTCTCTAGCGCCTTCAAACAGTGTAACAACACCAGCAACTTTGGCTGATTCCCTCTTTGGTCCTGGACCACAAGTTTCATTGAAACCTTCAACTGGGATGCCAAGCAACACAGTATTGCCTAACAACACTGGAACACAACCGGGCAATTTTTCTCCTTCTGTAGCTGTTCCACCAACAAATGGCGTTGTAGGGCAATGGTCAAATATGCAACCTCAACAGCAGTCTATGTACCCTGGTTCTGGTAGTCAGCTCACTGCTTCACAATTTTCTTCCTCTTTCACTGGTTCTTCTAGCAGTCAGGTGAGTACTTGTAAAAATACTCAATTCCGTAATGTTTCTGTAGTTCTCAAGTCAATTGAATTATTAGCAATTTTAATTATAGGGACTCTTAAGCCACACTGCTGCACAAATTTCTCAAGCTGGCCCGGCACCTGCGCAGGCATCGTCTGGAGTTCCATTGCAACCGGTAGAGGCTAAAACAAGTGGAAGAAGAGAACTGCCAGCGGTATTAGATTCTTAAACTAGTTAAACTGTAGCATCCTTTTGGCACTTTTACACTTTTTGGCTCTTAAATGGTGATTTTCTTTTGGCGGTCAGGATATCTTTACAGCGATGTATGCACCCCAACCTGTGCATGCTCACGGGTGGCACACTGGTTTTGCCCCACACATGGGTATGCAGTATCCTATGCAATACAATCCTGCAATGGTATGTTATGTAATAAAGCTGAATTGCAAATTGACCGTACTACCACTATCTTTTGTTGACCATATGAATGACTTGTGCATTGTTCTTACAGCATATGCCAACCTATTCACAGCCAACCTATTCTCAGCCAACTTATTCACAGCCAACTAAATCAGCAAACCCGTTTGATATCAACAGTGAATCTTCTTACACGCAGACACCCGCAGTATGTACTTGATTTTTGGTGTTATAACTATATTGTATCATTAGCCCTAGCATCTCAACTGAAAACCATCTTAATGGTTAGGAATTCTTATGAATATGACTAAGAAACCAGGATGAAGCATACTACTCTTCTTCATAACTCTGACATAATGGAGAAACTGATATATGTACAAAGCCTGTGTAATGGCTAGAAATTAGAAGGTGGTTACTTCCTCAAATTTCAGGATTTATTGGACTCTTGCAATTTTGCATTCCAATGTTGCCTATAATTGGGGCGCATCCTCATGCTCATTGGCTTTTATACACTGCCTTTGAGATGGATTTAGTCCCTATATCAATTTTGGCGCATCCTAACTAAATTCAGTTATTATTGTCATATAGCTGAATTTCAGTTTTTCTTGGGTCTATCGAGCATACCCGCTTCCCTTGGGCAGGGGTACCCCATCTTGACCCCCCAGATTCCGCTGTAGCGGAACCTCACTGGGTCAATGTTGTTGTTGTTGTATCGGATTCACTAATAAATGTACCTAATAGTTAATCCGATGTTAGGGTATCACTTAAGTCTTTAGTAATGTGATCTGGTGTTTCTAATGCAGTTTCCATCCATGATGCCCTTGCAAGCTGCTCTACCAAACATGGCAAATTCCACGGGCTTGGTGCGTACATCAAGCCTTGGTACAGCTACACCATCATGGACACCGCCTCAGGCATCTGCCTATCCATCAGCAACCCCTCAGTTGACACCATCTTTCACAACCACTGCTGTCACGCCAGGTGATTATTATGCTTTCTTCCTACCATCTTTTTGTGCAAGTTATATTGTCACTGCAAATTTAAGCGACCGGCTAATTACTTGGTTTAAATATCAGGCACATACATGAACCAACAGGCACTCGGTAACTTGTCCTCAAGGTAAATGATTCACAATCTCATGCTTGTGAAACTCATTGTATATCAATGGTACTTCTTCCATTCTTGTATCCACGAAGATTTAATTCTATGGGTAGGCCTTGTATTTTGGAAAATCGTTCAGTCAAAGTTCATATAATCTTTTAAGGTGTCAAAATTGACAAGGTAATATTTGATGAACTATTAGACGAAAACATGTATATTGTGTGATTATGAAATAAATCACAAGTACGGTGGTTTTCTGATTTTTTTTGATAGTTCTGGTGGTATAGGGAAAACCCTTGATTTTCTTGAATTTTCACTATAGGTTTTATTGGGTTTGGTTCTCCATAGGCTAGACTCTGAGGGATACGGATATATAACCTAAACCTTTTACCTTTTATTTGTTGTTATACTTACGAGTGCTGTAGTGCTGGATATGCTAATGATCATGTTTGTTGACTGATGTTTTTCTTTTACTGAATTTAAATTTCAGACCTCAAGGATTTGCAGGCTACAGTAACGATGTAGCCAGTTATAATTCCATGAATCCGACACTTGATTTTTCTGGAAACTTATCAGCACCCACTGCTCCAAGTTCAAACCCATTTGGATAGGTGCATAAAACTTCCTCTTAACAACATCCCCGTCCTTTTGGGATAAGCACCAGCTTGTTGCACCCACATTGGACTCCTTTTGGTGGCATTTTCTCAGTCTTGGTTTAGACACAGATACATTGGTGGACAAAAGCAAAGAACAGGCTAGAGGTCGTGTGTAATGTATGTCAAGTAAAAGTTTTCAACTGTGTACAATAGTTTGCTGGCTACACGAGTAATTATTGAGGTCAAAGGAGTGTAGGATGATGAGCAATTTGTCAAGCGGAGAGGTTTGATGTTAAAAAGTTGTGCAACTTGCGTGGACTTTAGTGCGCTGCATTTAAATCTTTTTTTTTTTTTTGATATCTTTGCAACGTTCATGTGAAAGAGTAGGTCATCTGAATAAAACCGATATTTGTATTTTTGATATTTGTATTGTGGTGGTGTAATTTTCAATTTGGTGTTACTTGTACTAGTGTTCCAGGTATATGAGTTTGGAAGACATAGATGCCATTGACAATAAGTGATTGTGCATGACTTGTTTTATTGAGTGTACATTATATTACAAGTGAATGTGCATAATCGTATTACCATATGTGCATAATATTGTAACTTAGTGTGCATGATTTTTGCACACAATTATAAGTTCATCATGCACACCAAGTTAAAAAAGTCATGCACATTCGATAATAAAATTATGCACACACACCAAAATTATTCACAATAAGTAGTAAACTTATGCACACTCAGATCATCATGAACACTCATGTACAAGATCATGCATAGTTGGTAACAAAATTATGCAAAGTCATTTGCAAGATTTTGCACCCTCAAATTAAAAAAATAAATTAATATGGGACGTTGATTTCTCCAAATGATGACCATTGTCGAATTGGTAAATATATAAAAGAAAAGGAGAATATACAAGAGCAAGACTTAACATGATAAGTCTCACTAAAGTTATTACCGTGAACAAGCTCATGGTTAAAACCCCACAAAATCCCAAGAGCAAACAAAGAGGCAACTAATGAATACAAAGGTTAACCAAAGCTCGGCTGCGTTTGCACCTCCTCTTCCCGAGGCACCATAGGGCCTTTTCCAACTTCATAAAGCCTCAAGAACCCCCTCCATCTCCTCCCATTCTTCCCATTAAGGTTTATCTTGCACGCCACCCTCATTCTACAAGCCTCGAGGATGCTCAAGAAGCACCTTGTTACATTGGGCTCCACCCCTCATGGATCACATCATTCCTCATCTTCCATATGAAGTAGACCAAGCACGTGAAAAATGACGACCATTGTGCATTCTCATTTCTCTCCACTTATATCATCCTCACATGGTTCATCCTCATCTAAATAGCATAAAATTAAAGAGAATGTATCATGAGAGAACATTATTTATGGAGAGAAAGGAGAACGAATCTAGAGAGTTGATTACTTCTAATCCGATGGATATGGTGTCCTGCCTCCAATTTATCTAGAAACACAATCATGTACTCTCCCCCCCTCCCCCCAAACTGCAACGATTCTCTCTTCCCCTCTAAGTTTGTTTTTCTCTCTGTTCCCATTTTGTTCGGCGATTTTCATCTCGTTTCTCTCCATTCTCTTGAATCTAGTGATTTTTGTTTCTAAATCAACACAAAATTAAACAAAACCGAAGGGAAGATGGCGAATGAGAACCAAGTGAAGTAATCCAACACTAGTACAAAATTTACTATACATAGCGGAAATATTATGGCGCTTGTGAAAAACGTAATAATTTAGGTGGGAAGAAGATGATAAACTGAGGAAAGAGAGAAGGTTGACCTATTTAACGGAAAGTATAATGTAGATAAATTTTAGGTGGTATTGTGCAAACGGAATTTTTTAAAGAGTGGTTTAGTGAAATTTCGGTTTTTACGGGTGGTTCTTTGCACAAGCCTATAATTAACGGGTGGTTTATACTTGTTTTAATTTAATATTAGTAGAAATAATTAAAAAAATGAAGAATTAATTAATTAATTAATTATTTTTTATTTACTTGCCCGTTACTGCGTTATATTATAAAACCCTTCCAACTGGGTTTATGAAGTGGTGGAAACACCGCCTTCCCTTCTCAATCATCCCAATTGCTCCGGCGACTAGCAATATCGTCGACGCCGATGGAGAATCCAATTTATGCTGACCGGAACCCTAACCCTATTGCCTGTAATCAAATCTGTAGCCCCGCTGAATCTGCTGATGCTCAAGACCGGAAGCTACAACATCTCTTCTCTGCCGTTCAGAACTTGGCCGCTTCCCGTGACTCCTCCTTTGGTGGTCAGCACAATCCTCTATGTGTCAATCCTCCTACCTCTTTAAAATCAGGAAGACGACCGATCCAGACTGATTTCTTCCGCGAAGTTTCTCTCTTCAATGCGCACTTCGGCTCGGAACCTGAAAGGTCTCGGTGGGCGCAATTTCTACCAGATTATCTCAGACCTGGTATGTATTTTTCTGTTAGTATCTCCAATTTTTTCTGTAGAACGGCTTTAGTTTTCCTAGCTTTTGTTCTGAGATTTGAGGCTTTCAGGTAATTTGGAGAACTATCTTAAGCAAACGAAGAAGCCTAAACTTTTTGGCAATAATTTTTGGTGGACATCGCAAGAGAGCACTGAACAAGGTAATTTAATCTAAATTTGAACGTATATGAACTCAATGCTCCCTGCATTAATAAAAAGCGGGTAAGAAACAGCTCCAGTTGACATGTATTGATTTCATATTTGACATTTCTTTGGGAAATCCCAAATCTGTTAAATTTGTGCTCTTTCAATATAGGTTTATGTGGTGTGTATGCTGTGGCATGATTTATTGGATTTAGGATTCCCAAGAAATACTCTGAATCAATATATGGGCCGTATGGCAGCTGCGAAGTGTTTCTGCACTCTTTTTCTTGTGCAGATGGTATAGTTGAAATACTTAAACTCACCTTAAATTTGCAATATCATATTTTAATTCAATAAAAGTTTGAAGTTTTCTTTTAATTTAGTAGAAGTTGTTTCAAGTTCTGTTTCTTATTGTAACTGTATCAAGCTGTGTTTTTCTCTTGGCCTTCTTATATCCAGATTATAACAGTAGATTGGCAACAGTGAATCAGAAAAAGACTTCCCCAGTGCCGGTTGGACAAAAGGATTTACAGGTTTGAGTTTTGAATCATTATGATTAAGTGTGGCTGTATTATTGCTATGTAATAACACACTAATACATTTCTATGATATATGATTATAAATTTATAATAAGAGATGAGAAATATATAGCTTAGTAATGGCTTCTTATGAAATTGCTGGTCCTTGTACCCTTGCTAGGAAAGGTCCATGACAGGTTGTGATTTTGGAAGAGAATTTAGGTTTCCAAATCATGTTTGAGAGGCTAAGGAACTGGAAGAGATTTTATTGTTAACCTGTCACCCCCTCATGCTCCATAATGTTTGTTACTACTTTCATCCTACCTTACCAAGTTACCAGGATATTTCAATACTTATTCATTTCTTAGTTTTTGTCTCGTTGTTGGGGTTAAGAACCAAGTGACCCAATAAACCTTTAAACCTTTAGCACATTCTTTATTCTTTATATTGAGCTTGAATTGTAAGGTTTGACTTTTTTTTTTTTTTTTTATCAGTGCAAGGTGTAAAATGGAGTTGAGACAACTACAATTTTGACCCTCTTTGTCCATTTTACTTCTTGATAATACTATTTTTATTTGCTATTGCAGAGTTCAGAACCTTGCTCCCGGAGGATTGATCATATTCAGTACTCTAGAGATCAACTGTTACAACTTAGAGGGGTAAGTATATAATGTTTTTTAATGCGTGTATACATAGAGAATATCTAATGTTTAGACAGATGTCACAAATCCTCTTCCAAATATGTTATTGTGTAGTTGGATATCTTTTTCTTTCATATCTCAGTCTCACTGGAACTGATTTTCATGGCAGTTTATATTATTGTAGTTTTTTTTTTCTGGCTTCACTTTCAACATTTCATCTCCATCTTGGAAGTCCTTCTTTTGTTTGGCTTTACTTTCAACATTATGATTCATGGCAATGTGTAGCATTAAATCATGGCAATGTGTGGCATTATTGTTGTTTTCTTGTTTCATCTACTAACAGAAGTTATTCTATAGCTTAAAATGCATTCCTTAAAAAAAGTTAGTTCATTTAAAAGTAATGCCTTGTAAAATAATAAGATATCATCATCATCATCATTGACCCAATGGGGCTCCGCTATAGCGGAATCTGGGGGTAACCCTGCCCAAGGGAAGGGGGTACGCCCGATAGACCCAAGAAAAACTGAAATTCAGCTATGTGACAATAATAACTAAATTTAGTTAGAATGCACCAAAATTGATATAGGGACTAAATCCATCTCAAAGGCAGTGTATAAAAGCCAATGAGCATGAGGATACGCCCCATGTAAAATAATAAGATATCAAATAGCTTAATTTGTTTGGTGAACAAATTCTTTGATAAGTATAGAATTAGGTGTGCTAAAAAAATTCATGAAAAGAAGCTTTTTGCAGAAACATGGTATATTTACAAGGCTATAACAATAGGAAATAAAGTTTGTCTCAAATGTGACGAATAGGAATAAAATCATCCGTCATTTGTGGGATTGTTCTTGATTAATATAATGGTTAAGAAGCATAACATGAAATGCTGATAATTTCTTCTTCTGATGTACTTTCTTATGATTTCTTACATTCTGCTTGTGTAATATTGTGTATATACATTAAGAAAAGTCCCTTAGTGAGGAAAGTAAAGCTTAAGGTCAACTTGCATCCATGAGATGATATTTTACATATTTGGTATTTAGCATTTTTCTTACTTTCCTTTTTTTAATTTTTTTTTTATAAATGTTATAATAGCTTATATTCAGTTATTGGAATTATGTTTACAATTTCTAAAATGTGAATGAAAGTTAATAAAGAGGATCTTCAAACAGAATGTTATTAATTTCTTATGGTCATCCCAAATTTAATTTTCTTGGCCTGTTGTTTCTTCTTTTCATTTATAGACTAGACCTTACGTATTAAATGTGAGATCTGAAATGTTTCATGATTGAGGGGTTTTGTGCGAGTAACATTGTGGTTAGCAGGCATAAGATAAAGACTAGATATGAAATCATATGAGAGAATGTGGTTATTGCACTTAAACTGAAGAAAATGATACACAGTTGCCAGTTGCTCAAGTGACAAGTGGTTTGAGTGCCATTTTGACTGGAGGGGTGAGGAAGGCATAAAAGAGCATGATACTAGACATGATCACATATAAGATATGAGTAATTCTACTGTATTTTTACTTCGTAGTTGGCATTTTATTGATTTATTCACTACTAGCTGTTCACCTATGTGCCACAAATAAAACACTTAATTTGTTTTAGATTAAAGGGCTGTCCTATTGAGAAAGAAAAATGATGAGGGCTCTAGCAAGTTCCTGTAGAGCATTAAAGTAGCTAACATGGGACAGTAACTTCCGCAACTTTGGTATTTTGTAACATAGAGCACATGCTTTGGTCTAAATGTAATTTTAGCATGCCTCAGCATATTTTTGAGCCTTATCATTGACTATACTGTTTCGAAGGAAAAAACTGTTTCTGAGGCTATCATGAAAATCAAGCAAGGAATTGAAGTGGAATTTTCTGGAGTCAAAAGGACGATTGAGCATAGAGCAACTGTTGTAAGTTTATTGTTCTTGTTAATTACTTTTCACTTGTTATCTTGATATTACAAATTTAACAGTCTTGGGAAGAGTGGTGTTATATCTCTTCCGTAATCCATCTTAATATTTTTTTTGATTGGAATGGGTCGAAATTGCTCTCATAAAATTATTTTATTTTCTGCCTAACCGTTATGTAGACATTTGGTGGGTTATCTTATATGTTTTGGTCGTTGCTCAAGTCTTTAGCAGCTCTATATGATTATTTTAGTTGCAACATTTTAATAGCCTTTTTGGGCTCTTAAATATAGAATTCTGAGAACTACTTTATCTATTACAGGTTGACAACAATGGTACAAAGAAAGAGAATGGACTCACTTCAAAGGAAAAGAGAGAAGAGAAGAAGGTATGCCAGTTATTGCCTTGTCTTCATATACACAATCATTTCTCATTTTATTTCATTTCTTTTTAGTATGGTGTCACTTCTGTTCTGTGACCACCTTCTTTGTTGGTCTCTGCTATTTTTATTAGATTATTTACTACTAATAATTTGCTAGCTTATTTGTATGCTATGGCATGTTAAAAATCTATAATGCATCCTCGCTCAATCATCTGCTACTCTTATTTCTTGATGGAGAAAAAATGTTTATTGTGTTTTCATTCTTTCCCTCCAAGTAATCAGACATATTTGTATATTTTAATCTATAAAGATAAAACAAAATTAATTGACCTGCGGACCAACTCTTTCAGTGGTAAATTGTATGGAATTGTGCCGTCAAAAATTAAGAATATTTATGCTTGTCTGTTGCAGGTGGCAAACTTTAATGTGAATGCAAAGAAAGAGCTTAAAACGGGGGAGAAAGCAGAACTAGAAGAGGTATTGGCTTGTATTGACGATTGATTTTGAGTTATTATTTATGGTGTCTTTATAGTTTATATATCCTCTACTCTAGGATGCCATATTTTTGATGATTTTCAGCTAAGAAGTGTGAAATATGTTAATGAAAGAAACAAAAAAGCACAAAATTTGGTGCAGGATACTGCTTGCTGGGTCTTTTCTCCTCGCCAAATTACTGGTTCCAAATTTCAATTGTTCTTTTTGTACGACAAAAATTTGGAGAAGTACTAGTCACAACTTGCTTGGCCTTTTACTTGCTTTAAAGCTGAAATTTTGTTCTATGGTGGAATTTTTTTAAAAAGGGATAATATTTTTTATTATTGCAAAATGACTTTGATATCGCATTGTAAATTACATATTTTGCACTCTATCTGTATATTAGACACTAAAGTAGTTTATGCCTTATTCTGGATTTTCAACTGCAATAAGGTACATAACATATAATTTAGTTCTAACCAAAAAATGAAAAAAATATATATTTTAGAATTCACATGGGGAAAAGATATTTTAGTGAATCTAATTTGTTACTGTTGGCTAATTTTTATTCCCAAGTCTTTCTTCACTATATTTATAATCTTCATGTGTTGCCTCACATATGGCAGGGGATCCCCAAGAAGAGAAAACGAGGAATGTCTGATGAAAGGAAAGCAAAGAAAAAGGTCTTGTGGATATTTGTTTTTCACATTTTGTTAAACAACTTGTCTGTACTTTTCTCTTTCTACTGTTTTGTCTACAGGAGGCATGTTGTCTGTTAAGTGATTCAGCAATTTAATTGTGCAGATGAAAGAGAGAAAGAAGAGAGCAGAAAATAATAGGAAACTTGGAGTGAAGAGACTGACAATTCTACCCATTATGAAACCAAAACCTGTCTCACATTGCCGTCACTATATACATGGAAGATGCTATGAGGTTGTTCAAAACTCTTTTTTTTTGAAAAGTTGTTCAATACTTTTTCTTTTATCTTTATTTTAAGAAGGGCAAACACAACTGGTGCTGAATAGTCTCAAATATATACTCACACGAACTTGCTACTTCACAGATTTACTTGTTCAAACCTTTCCTATGCTTGTGTGTAAACTTATTTTATTTAGTTTGATAAATGTTGACAATTGTGTTAACTTTCCTGGGAACTCTTTGCCTCCCATTTTAGTGAATTATGGTTTTTTCCTGATAATCAAAGCTCTAGTTAAAGAGAAAAGAAAAAACTAATCTTTTTGCATAATATTTCTGGTGTTGTGTGGCCATCTAAAGCCCTCAACTGTTAAAGGTAATTGAAACCTGTTTTTTTTGTCATTCCTTTTTCCATAGGAAACATATGATGGTCAAACAATCCTTTATTTCTGAGCATTGCTTTTCAGTCATCTTCAGCATACTCTTCTCATTACATGGCTATACAGTTGTTGGTCTTTGTGCTAATTGGATCACATCATGTGTTAAAAGCTATTTCATTTTATATATGATAGGAGGAATAATGATCCGAAACTATGCATCTTCCTTCAACTTATGGTAATTGTTATCGGTGTATAGACTGCAGGCAATCCAGACCTGAAATATAGACTTGTAAATTGTTTAAGCATTATTTTTTTGAGACCCTAATCATGCATCAAAGAACCTTGTTTCCTCCAAAGAGGCTTCTATAAGGTCTTTTCTTTTTCTGCATCTCTTTTATGAATGTTAGTTCCCGACCAAGTAGACTTGGGATTTGACACAATTAAATCTAGTATCATAATACAATACTTTGAACTGGCTGTTAATATTTACTCATTTTGGTTTTCAGGGGGAGGCGTGCAAGTTTTCTCATGACATAGTACCCTTGACAAAATCCAAGGTATAGTTTGTGGGCTCAATTCTTGTACTCATATATTTGGTCTTGCTTTAGATAGTACTAGTTAATTCCTATGCATAATATTTTGAAAATTATTCCATCCAGCAGCAATGAAACATTTAGGGAGAAATGGTTGGGGAAATTATTCATCAAAATTTCACCTATTGTCTTATATTGTCTTCACCATCTTTGTGAACCTTAATTTGTAACATGCATTACCTTCTGAGTTACCTTAGTTATATTTCTTATTGTTTCTTCTTTTACTCGATTCTGTATTCTAATGGCTCATATCCCTCTGGTCCTAATCACACAGCCATGTTCACATTTTGCTCGACAAGCGTGCATGAAAGGAGACGACTGTCCATTTGATCATGAACTATCCAAGTATCCATGCAACAACTACGTGTCTATTGGGTCTTGCAACAGAGGTGAAAGTTGTTTCTTTTCACATGAGGTACCTGACTTCTATTCTTTAATTCATTCTATATTTTGTTGTTGGCATTGACTATCCTCCTTTTTTTGACCCTTTCCACCATAATGCCTAATGGTTTGTACCCATGTCAGATAACCCCAAAGCAAGATTCTGGCTCCGCAATAGGCATCATCAAACCTGGAACAAAGTCATTGAATCCATCTCCTAATTTTGGATCCACCCAGCAAATAAAAAAATCTTTCGCCTCAGAAAGTAGTCCTCTGAAAGGTCTCAACTTCCCAGTTGGCGCTTCTGCAAAGCATAAGCAAACTAATTTATCTGAGAAATCTCATTTTGCATTTGAAGCCGGTGCTCCGACTTCAACTACAAAAAATTCTTCAGCTCAGCCCTATACAGTGGAGAGCATAAAAGACAATATTTTGACCTCCAAGGTAAATCGGCCTGTAAAGACCCCAAAGGGGTTAACCTTTCTTAACACTGGAAACTTGCAAAAGAATGATTCTGCAAGAGATGAGCAAACTCCCCAGAAAACTAGCAATGGTGTTGAAGCCGGTGTTTTGCCAAACGAAGTTATGGTAAACAATGTTGCTAAAATTGGGGAAAAGAAACAGCTGAATTTCCCAATATTTGGTAAGAACAGTTTGGTTGCATCCGCGGGAGATAAAAAGGATTCTGGGGATTCAAATCAGCCTGTAAAGACCCCAAAGGGGTTAACCTTTCTTCACACTGGAAACTTGCAAAAGAATGATTCTGCCAGAGATGAGCAAACTCCCCAGAAAGCTAGCAATGGTGTTGAAGCCGGTGTTTTGTCAAACGAAGTTACGGTAAACAATGTTGCTAAATTTGGGGAAAAGAAACAATTGAACTTGCCAACATTTGGTAATAACAGTTTGGTTGCATCTGCTGGAGATAAAAAGGATTCTGGTGATTCAAATCAGAAGCCAAACATTGTTCCTTTGTTCAAGTTTCCTGCTTCAACGAGTTCCTCTACCCCTTTTTTGACCAGGTTAGAGAATTCACAAGTGAAGAACCCAAGTACTTCTGGACAGAGGTCTCTTCTGTCAACTTTGGGTTTTGCATCGAAATATGGTTCTGGAGGTACGAGGAATTCCTTGATTGGCACATCGGCTTTGACGGAAGAGGTAAATAAGAGTACAGGAACTGATCATAGTGGCGGAACCCAGCAGACGGAATCTCTGATTAAGGCGATTCCCAATGTAGGGTCCAGTAGTAGCAGTGAGACCTCTGGAAAGAGGTCTCTTCTGTCAACTTTGGGTTTTGCATCGAAATATGATAATGGAGGTATGAGGAATTCCTTGATTGGCACATCGGCTTTGACGAAAGAGGTAAATAAGAGTAGAGGAACTGATCATAGTGGCAGAACCCAGCAGACGGAATCTCCGACTAAGGTGATTCCCTCTGTAGGCTCCAGTAGTAGCAGTGGGACAGTTGAGAAGAAACCAGCCAATCCCTTGGAGGAGATGTTGGGATTGCTATATGGTGGAGGCGGCAATTCAAAGTAAATGGTAACAGTAAGACATGCATTTTGGAGGATTTCGATCTTCTAAACAATACATGTTTTTGTAACTTTTGATGATGCATCATATGAACAATTAATACATCGTTTGTGTCTATAAGCAATATCTATATTGGTTTGATGTTTCTGTATATGATCAACTTATATGTTAATCACGTTCATGCATATCAACCAATTCAATGAAATTATCAAATTGGAGAGTAAAAGCTGCGTAGAACAAAGTGTAGTGTCTCATCCTCCGGGTTTATATACTCGTGTAAGTCGCGGATTGGCCTCGTATTTATTCCAAAGCGTGGAGATTGTAGTAGAGGTCCTAGAGGACAAACATTACCAATATCTTTTCAGTTACTCCTATTCCATCTTATCAAGTGAATAACTAAAAGATACAATGAAATATTTCCAGGTTAAAAATAAGGAAATCAAATCAACTGCTACATAGGAGTATTGTACTCCGTACTTATCAAGTGAATAACTGAAAGACACAATGACAAGACACAATGACACATCAAGTTAAAATAAGGAAATCAAATCAACCACTGTACTACATAATAATATACGTTACAAAATAATTGGTGGAAGTCAAAAGATTTGAATCATTATTTTCCCTAGGGTTTTAGAAATTCAAAAACTCCATGGGAGCAATACCGTCCAAAAAACTCGATGAAGAAGACTAGACTTAGAAGACTTGGGAGACACAATCTCCCGGAGGAGCTCTTGGCCGAGATCCTCTCGAGGCTCCCCGTCAAACCCCTCTTCCGATTCCGCTGCGTTTCCAAGTCATGGCGGGCGTTGATCAACGATCCCGACTTCGCCCGCTCACACCTTCTCCGCTTCCCCAACAACCACAATGAGACTCATTTACTGATTAGTGAAGAAGGGCAACCAAGATTCGATGTCAGGAGCACCATATCCCTTAAAATCACAATTCCATCCCGCATTCTCCTAGCCGGCATGCCAGCTGGCGATTGGCGTGTTATTTCCTCCGCCGACGGGTTGTTCCTGCTAAGGTCGTCCTATCCTACACGGACGACTATGCTGTGGAATCCCGCCACCAGAGAAACCCTAATCGTTCCTCCGTGCCCTAAAGTTGAAGAGAAAAGTGTTGTCCTTGGCTTAGGGTTTGGTCCTTTGGCTAAGGAGGATTATAAACATGTCAAGTTGTTGTACACCAAACAAACCCAAATCCTCCATTCCATTGCAGTTTACTCTCTTGCCACGGACTCTTGGAAGATTATTACCCGGTTCGAGCAAGTCTATCAATGGTGCCCGTTTCAGCCTCGTGAACCTTCAATCTTGTTTTTAAAGGGTGTTTTGTTTTTCCTTGCAACAAAAACAAATACGCCCGATCAAGCACAATTGGTTTCATTCGATTTGAGGAGTGAGGCCTTTACTTATTCCACCGAGTTGCCTATAGAGGATCATCAAAGTGATGATGATCCTCCGCATCATTACGGACCCTTTTCGGCCGATGATACCAAGTGTTCACTTGCAGTTGTTTATCTTTGGCCGACTAAAGGATCCGGATCTGTGTGGACGTTGGAGGGCTTAGGAGGAGGAGGAGATGATGACATCGAGTCTCGGACTTGGTCTAAACGCTACAACTTTGCTTCGATGATCCCCGAATTCGATAGCATGGCAGGTAAGTGCAACTTGTTTTATCTCAGAAAGAATGGCGAGATGTTGCTGCAGTGGAAACGTATGATAACGTCTTACAATCTTAAGACTCACAAGGAAAAGATTGTACTGAGGAAGACTTTTGGCAGTAAAGCGTGGCCATACATTGAGAGTCTAGTGATGCTTAAATAAGTTGTTTAGGAATATTTCTATCTTTTGTTTCATCATTTTGAATGTGGAGGCTAGGCAGCTAATTCAGTGAAATTATCAAATTGGAGAGCAAAAGCTGCGTAGAACAAAGCGTAGTGCCTCGTTGCTTAATGCTAGTAATTTTTCCTTTTATCCTTTGGGTTTACACCCAGTTTTAGTCGCGGATTTGACCTCATTTCTACTCCAAAGAAAGCGTGGAAATTGTGAGCATTACCAATATCTTTTCAGTTGCTCCTAGCAGAGATTCCATCTTATCAAGTGACTAACTAGAAGATACAATGAAATATTTCCAGGCTTAATAATAAGGAAATCAAATCAAAAGATATAATATTGACACATTTCCAAAGATAAAATAAGGAAATCAAATCAAGTACCACACGTACTTCTTGTCCAATTATATATCGTTGTTAATGAGAGTTGAATCCTCATCCAAATTGAGATGAAGAAGAGCAGACTTAGACTTGGGAGGCACAATCTTCCCGAGGAGCTCTTGGCCGAGATCCTCTCGAGGCTCCCCGTCAAATCCCTCCTCCGATTCCGCTCCGTTTCCAAGTCATGGCGGGCGTTGATCGCCGATCCCGACTTCCCCCGCTCACACCTCCTTCGCTTCCACAACAACCTCCATGAGACTCATCTACTGATCGATGGATGGCGACAAGGATTCGATGTCAGGAGCACCCAATCCCTTAAACTTGCATCCCGCATTCTCCTAGCCGGCATGCCAGCTGGTAATTGGCAAGTTATTTCCTCCGTCGACGGGTTGTTCCTTCTAAGGTCGTCCTATCCTACACGAACCACTATGCTGTGGAATCCCGCCACTAGAGAAACCCTAATCCCTCCTCCGTGCCCTAAAGATAAAGAGAAAAGTGTCGACCTTGGCTTAGGGTTTGATCCTTTGGTTAAGGATTATAAATATGTCAAGTTGGTGTACACTAAATTACCAACCCAAATCCTCCATTCCGTTGCAGTTTACTCTCTTGCCACCAACTCATGGAAGATGACGGCCCGGTTCGAGCAAGCCTTGCTGGAACGCTCTTCAACCTTGTGTTTAAGGGGTGTTCTGTTTTTCCTTGCAACGAGTACGCCTGGAGGACCCGCACAATTGGTTTCTTTCGATTTGAGATGCGAGACCTTTACTTATTCCACCAAGTTGCCTATAGAGGAGGATCATGAACGTGGTGATCTTCCGGTTCGTTACGGACCTTTTTCGGACTCTCCAATGGCGGAGGATGATACCGAGTGTTCACTCGCTGTGGTTTATCTTTGGCCGGCTAAAGGATCCGGATCTGTGTGGACGTTGGACGGTTTAGGAGCCGATGATGATGATGACATCAAGTCTCGGACTTGGTCTAAACGCTACACCTTTGCTTCGATGATCCCCGAATTTGATACTAGTGCAGGTAAGTGCAATTTCATTTACTTGAAAAAGAATGGCGAGATGTTGCTGGAGTGGAAAAGTATGATAACGTCTTACAACCTTAAGACTCACAAGGAAAAGGTTTTACTGAGGAAGAGATTAGGCAGTAGTACTAAGGCGTGGCCGTACATGGAGAGTCTAGTGATGCTCAATAAGTAGATTAGGAATATTCTATCTTTTGTTTGATCATTTGAATGTGGAGGCTAGCCAGCTAATTAATTGAGGAATTGATATGTTATTTTCAAACTTATGATGATTGTTTTCTGGGTTATGAGTTATGATGCTTAAATAAGTAGATTATGAATATTTATATCTTTTGTTTCATCATTTGGACGTGGAGGCTAGGCAGCTAATTGAGGAATTGATATATTATTTTCAAAGTTATGATGCATGATTAGTTTTCTGGGTTATACTGATTACTGGCATGTTACATCAACTTTGATTTTGATGCTTTTATGTTGGGTCTTTGTTGCTTTTGGATTTTTTCACGTGTGATATACTGGTATGTACTTGTGTGAAGAAGTTGAAGCACTTGATACTATGTCTTTTGCTAGTCGATCAGTCAACTTGGATGACAATATATTAAAGGGAGTACGTACGTGTCCGAGATTGTTAGTGCTTGTTTGCTTAAATATGGGAAGATAAGCGCACACTAGGTAAATTGAATTGCACCGATTGGAAAAGATCGAACCTAACATCTCCCAACACCTCATGCCTTCTACTACTAGGCCCCAATGTCTCTATATATAAAAAGTTAAATTTCCTATATTTTGAAGTTAAATTTCGGCATTTGAGTATTTCATGGGATTTGATAAAAAAGTATCTTGTTAAAATTATTTATGTAGGAATTAAATTCCCATATTTTGTTTAGTTGAACGTTAAAATTCGTAATAAATTAATTAAAAATTACCTTAACATCTCTTATGTATAAAAATCAATAGTTTGACTTTTAAGCAAATAAGAGATTTGTAATGTAAAATAAAAAAATTGAACTTTAAATAAAAATGGTCAAATTGTATCCTAACCTTTTTTTTTTGATAAGGAAAGGATTTAGAGAGGTCAACTCAACGTGAAGTCTTGAGTTGGGATGTGGCTGGCTAACGTCATTTTCGCGATGTGATCCACCACCTTGTTGACCTTCCGAAAGATGTGGAAGAGTCTTCTTACCTCGAACCACCAAAGAGAAACCATAATGTTCGTCACGATAATCTCGACTTTCCACGAGCAGCTCCATATGCCATTGATGGGTTTGACGAGACAAAGGTTATCTTTGTTCTCAATCTTCGTGAAGCCAAGACGGATCGCCTCATTGACCCCGTTCCTAAGTTCAGGAGCCTCAGCCATTATCACCCGTTGGGAGCCACATAGACCATTAGCTCATGAAAGAATTGAACCTTCAAAGTCCTTGAGAACAAAGCCAAAGGAGGATGGTCCATACGGGCTTTTAGCTCCATCAAAATTAACGTTTAACAAAGCAGAGCTGGGGTTTGTTCCATTTAATGCTTTTGCGTTTTCTTCTCGCTTGGTTTTTGGTTGTTTTTCTTTGGCCGTTAAATAAGGATTCTTCATCTATGTTTAATTGTATTGATCTCCAATTTGTTGGCAACCCATTTTGAGAGATTTTCTAGATAAAGTTTCTCACTTTTTTGGTGGGATATTCAGATTCCAAATTCATTTTAGGTCTTCATATGGGCTCCTTTGTTTTTTAATCATTTTGACATCAGAGTTAGTGGAGAACCAACCGATTATCCTTACTAGATCTACAATAAAGCCGATCTTGTATTACATTTATCGGTATCAGAGTGTTGGTGATCTGGATTACATCAATAGTCTCCAATACTTGTTCGAGTTTTAGCTTGTTCCAAGTTTTCTTTTTCAATAAGAAATCTGCCACCACTTAGTTTTCATTAATCAACTTTTTGCATTTGTCGTTTCTTATTCATTGGTCTTGCCAAAATTTGATGGTTTTTCCATCTTCAAGGTTCCATCGGAGTCCAACCTTGAAGATTCTCTCTCGAGGTGGCTCGACCAATGGAAATGGGGCTTTCTTCTCAAATAGGCAGTCTCTCGCCTCAACCCTCAGTGACAATTCTCTCTCGCCTTCTCTCACTCTGTCACTCGACTCACTTTCTTCTCAAACGTACAATCATGTACAATTGAGTATTTGAGTTTGAGAATTGAGATTGGGGCATTTTGCCCTAAAATCAGATTTTTTTAAACGACGTTTTAAAATTTACATTTTTTAACAAAACATATCGTTTAGACTTTAGAGTCTTCTTCCTCTTCTTTCCCTAATTGTTTCCGAGTTTTGCCACCAGGACATGGCCCACCTCGATCTCCATGATCGACCATTGTTGCAATTTCAGAAAATGCAATTTGCCCAATCACTCGCCTTCTTCAGCTCGCCTCCTCCACTCCATCATCCATCTCTATGACTCGCCCTTGCCTAGTTGCCCATTTTACCGCCCCCACTACACAATCGTACCGCTACTACCCTTCGGCATATATCCAATTGCTTATTTGTAATTAAGCATGAAAATCACATATAAGTAGAGTTGTCTAAAGCCGACCCGACCCGCAAACACAACCCGAATTGCCCAAAAATTTTAAGGTCAATACCTAAAAATTTGAACCTGACACACGAAAATAAACTAAACCTGATAGGATCGAAATTCGTTGGGTTGAAACCCGAAACCCGAAACCCATTGGATTGACCGATTTAGTATATTTGTAGAATATATACAATTATTTGAAACTTATAATATATTTTATTATTAAAATAAATAAATAAATAATATATTATAAATAAATATTATTTAATTAAAATTGATTTTAATAATTATATAAAAATCGATATTTTTACCCGCTAGTCAACCCGACCCGTCCGAAAACCGGCAACAACCCGATCCGATCGACCCGTGACCTATAACGATCCGAACCAGACTCAATCCAAACCCGAAATAACCGAACCCGACTTGACTCAACCAATTAACAAGCCTATAGAAGGTGGAAATCCTTAAATTAAGCAAATATGCAAAACAAAAGTTCTAATTAATTTATAAAAAAATATTACAAAGTCCAAATCTTTCGAAATTATTAACCTCACAAAGATGACGTCATCTTAATCTCTCCTTATTTAGAAAGTGATCAATATTCTAAAAATCTCCGCCTAATCTAGTCTAGGTCATGCCTAAGCGATGAAAGGTGTTAAGACGACGTCATCTTTGTGAGGTTAATATACCGAACCCGATAGTTTTCCAACCCGTCTAGGAGACCGTTTAGTCCGTTTAGGCGGCCGACGCCCGTTTAAACCGCCTAGCCTTTTTTAGAACATTGAAAGTGATTGAAACTAACTAGGAAAAGAAATGAGAGATTAGTGCTTCGTTCGACAACTCGGTACTTATCGGTGCTGGTGCTGATGATGATGCTGATACTGATACTTATGGTTGCTGATGCTTGTCTTGGATGCTGATATCAATTGCTTATTTTTCAAATAATCCGGGATGTATTCGGTAAACTAAATTGCTGGTATTATAAGCATGGGGTGTAAAAAGGGTGAAAAGTAATTTTATGTAAACCCCACTTACTTATATTTTGGTAGAAAAGTTAACTTATTTGAAATAAGGTGAGGGATGCTGATTATTTTTTCAACAGATAAGTATCGAAAATAAGTAACTTATTTCAAATAATCAAGTGTTGCCGATCATGTATAATGATGCTTATTTTCTTGAGATCGATAAGCAATTGGGTATTTATAAGTAGAGCTGTCAAACGGGTCGGTCAGGTCGGGTTCGAGTCCGGTTATTTCGATTTCGGGTGTTGTCGGGTTCGGATCGTAACAGGTCACCGGTCAAATCGGGTCGGGTCATTTCGGGTTTTCGGGCGGGTCGGGTCGGTCCAACAGGTCAAGAAAATCGAATTTTTTACAATTATTGAAATATTATTTTATTTAAAAAATGATATTTAATAATAATCTATTATTTTTATATATTTTAATAATAAAATATATTATATATATTCAAAAAATATAACAAATCGGGTCAACCCAACGGATTTCGGATTTTGAACCCAACGGGTTTCGGGTCTATCGGGTTCGGTTTATTTTGGGTTTCGGGTTCAAAATTTTTAGTCTTGACCCTAAAATTTTCGGGCGATTCGAGTCCGTTTTTCGGATCGGGTCAGCTTTTAACATCTCTATTTATAAGTAATCAACCAATGAAGATAATCTTGTGTGTATCGTAGGAGGTACTTAGGGGCATCCTAAACATCACCCAAAAAAATCATCACCATTTTATTATTCCATTTATATCCCCGGTGGTGTACTAAAATTACAAACAAAATTACATTCTCCCAAATGTGAAATATGTAATCTTTCCTAATCTCTTCTCCAGTTCTCTTTGGACCGACAACCACCGTCGTTGCCAAACCACGCAAACCTTCAACCCTCGATTGAGGACATTTCTATGGTGTCGCGAGAGTTTTCTCACCCGCCGTATCACCTTCTGTTTGGTGCCGTGGAAATCCACCACCACTACGTACCCCCGCCCTCAACGGCACGCCATCGCACTCTATCCACCTCTTCGGTCCCCGCCATGGCCATTCGTCATCCGTAGTTGATATATTCGTCCTCCGTAGTTGATATATCCTTAACAAATATAAAAAATATTATTTAACAAATCTAGCAAACTAAAAGATAGTGAAATCAGACTTTCCTAAAGACTAGGTTACGTAAACTAATAGATATGATTTTCTAACTTTTTTTTCGGCTAAAATTTGCGCACTCATTTTTTTGTGATGCGCACACCGATATAGGCGGATCCGAAACCCGCCCAAGATTTTAAAAAAAAAACCGGGTTTTACATATGCGGATCCAAACTCCGTCCAAAAAATAGGAAAACACCGGATTTCTTTAGGCGGAGACCAAAACCGTACAAAAGAAAGGATAAACCGGACGAATCTTGTGCGGATATCAAACCCGCACAAATTTGACCTACTCTTGTGCGGGTTTCAAACCCGCACAAGGTGCGTATTAAATGCGCCGCCGCAGGTCGTCTTCTTCATTTGGATTTCGAAACCGATCGAGCGAGCGATTTCTAGATCCGACCAGATCTCCGACCACATTTCCGATTTCCGACCACGATCTATGGATGAAAGAGCGAGCGAAAGAGATCCGCCGATTTCCAGATCCGCCGACGAAGGCGGTGGGCGGCCAATTTCTACGGTTTCCAGATCCGCCCAACCTTCGGCGGATCTCGGTTCCGCCGAGATAAACGAAGCGGCGAGCGGTGGCGATGGGCCCCCTCCTTCGGCGGTTTCCAGATCCGGTCAACTGTCGGCGGATCTCGGTTCCGCTCAGACAGCTGAAGCGTCTAACGCCGGCGGCAACGCGGATCCGAGGATTGTAGAGGAGGCGGGGCCAGAGATGGCAGTAGCGGCGGAGGTGGCGCAAGTATATCTGGGCATCGGAGAGGAGCCGACGGTGGAGATGCCGGAGGGATTGGGGCTGAGCTCGACGACGGAGGTTGCGAATCTGCGTCGCCCGGTGCGTTAGAGGAGACCGACTCATGAGGTAATTTTTAAAATATATTTTGGATATATAGTATATTTAGATTTAAATTTATTGTTTATTTATTATTTAGTATATATAGATTTATATTGATATTTTATGTATTATTTAGGAAAAGCATGTTAGATATATTTTATTTAGCAAAATATAATACTAAATGCATATGAAAATTGAAAATTATTAGAAATTGTCCTTTATTTATAGAAATTAAAAATTATATATGTTTTAGATTAGAAATTATATTAAATAAAATGCATATTAGATTAGAAATTATATTATATGAAATACATATAATTGATTTAGCGAAATATATATGAAATGCATATTAGATTAGAAATTATATTATATAAAATGCATATACTTTATTTAGTGAAATATATATGAAATGCATATTAGATTAGAATTTATATTATATGAAATGCATCTATTTTATTTATGAGATGCATATAAAATAAAATATATGAAATGCATATATTTTATTTAAAAATCGTACCGTAGAAATAATATATATATATTAGAAATTATATTATAGTGAAAAATTGTATGATAGAAATTAGAAATCGTAACGTACAAATAATGTATTTATTAGATTAGAAATGTTATTTTTATGTGGTAACAATCTTAAATAGAAATAAAAAAATTAGGATTAGTTTGAGTGAAATAAAATAAATGAGGCAAAATTATTAAATAATTAATAATATATTAAATAACAGGAGGTAGTAGAACACATTCGACAGTCTACAGCTGATGGTAGACGACCTGCGGATCGTTTTGTCACGGCTTCGGGTCGCAAGAGGCGACACGAAGAATCGACCTCCGAGCCGGATGCTCGTCCTGATTCTGCTGCGACGGGAGAGGATCAGCCTCTCCATGATGAGGTCCCACCGACTCAGTTAGAGGATATGATGGTTGATTCTGTTGGGACGACAGAGGCTTACCGGGATTCTGTTGGGACGGGAGAGGCTCCGCCCCAGTCCGACCCTCCGCAGTCTGATACTTTGCCCTCCGACCCGACTCAGATTCATTTGGATGAGGTGGTTGTAGATTCTGTTGGGGGGACGGAGGCCCAGCCTCCACAGGCCCAGCCTCCACATGCCGACTTGCCCGAGCAGACACCGTATGGGATCGACGATCCATCTGTATTACAGGATTTCGATACACACATCGCCGACTTGATTTGGAAGTCATTCGGCCCGTTTAGGAGCGACATGGACGGATATGTTCGACGTATTACGTCAGAGCAGACCGAGGGAGTTTCGCCTATCGAGGGATCACATTCCGTCGGCCGACGTTGATGTTGCACAGGGTTCGTGGTTATGGATGATTCGACAGACCGGCCTGACACAGCTATTGTACTTCGATTTCGGCAAAGTCGACCATGGCCTCATTTCTGCTTTTGTAGAGCGTTGGCATCCAGAGACCAACAACTTTCATTTTCCGTGGGGCGAGATGACGATTACGCTCCACGACATTGCCATCATCCTCGGTTTGCCGATTGAGGGGCACGAGGTAGCTCACACTTTCTCCTCTGCTAAGTGTGTTGATATGGTTGAGTATATGTTTGGCACGACGGACGACTATGTGTTCCCCGGCCAGCGTGACTTCCTGAAGGACCTTAGGGATGGTCATCTACACAGCCGAGATTTCTTCGATCAGTTACTTGTGATGATGGATTCCGACTACCCGCCAGAGTGCATAGCTGCCGGTTTTCTGTGGCATTACTTGTCCACCAGCTTGTTCGTGGACAAATCCACGAACAGTGTAGATGTTGATATGTTGGTGTTGTTTGAGGATTGGGGTCGGGTTGTCGAGACTGCATGGGGCATCGGCACGTTGGCATTTCTCTACCGCAATCTCGGGGAGGCTTCACGGGCCGGGGTGGCTCAGATGGCGGGTTGCTCATATCTTCTTCAGGTATTTGGTAGTTTTGATTGAAAATGTCTTTTCGAAATCTTCGTAAAGTAAACTGATTTTATTTTTTTCGGGGTGCCATAGATGTGGATATGGATGTATTTCATCTATTTCCCTGGCAACCCGAACCCGTTGCCTAGAGCAGAGGACGATGAGAGGAGAGCATGTCGCTATCGGGTCGATCGCACGAAGTTACAGACGTACGATACGTCGATCTACTATCGGCGCATCCTCGACTGTTACCGACCGGAGGATGTACGTATCCGTTCTTATAACGAATCGTTATTTTTAAATTTACGTTTCCCGACATCATTTCTTTATATTTCAGGTTTTTTGGACCCCCTATTCTCGGGTTGACCTGGATCTCCAGTATCCGACGTCGAGGTATCGGGGCACCATCCGATACCTCGACATCTATGAGCCGTACATGCCCGAGAGATGCGTGCGGCAGTGGGGACGAGTTCAGAGTCGACCTTTGGACGTTATCGTACCACGTGTCTCTCATCGTCCGTGGTCTCTTAAGGGGAAGTCAAGGTACATCCTCGACTTCGACGACGAGTATTACGGGTGGGGTACAGTTATGGACCACATTTGTCCATTCATCCTCACGTCGCCACGTGTTGTCACACCGTGGGACGTCGACGACGAGTACTTGGACTGGTTCTTGCAGATCTCGCATCCGTATGTGTGTCCGAGGGCGCCCGTTCAGCCGCGCATCGTTCGAGCCCCTCTTCCGGCTGTCGATTTTCACAAGGTGAGTGTGTTTATATTATCTAAGAATTACTTTTGAGTTGTGTATATAAATATGATCTAATTGCATATGTCATTTTATATTGTAGCGTTTCCAGCTGATTAGGGAACACGTGCTTTCGGCCATAGAGGGGCTTGCTCAGATTGATTTACCTTACTTGGGAGGTCTCTGTGGGCTGGACGTTACACCGGTTGCTCCCCCTTTGAGTCGAGCATCGCAGAGGCCGCCGGAGTCGTCGAGGTCGGCCGAGCGCAGGGATCGTGTCCCATCCATTTGGGAACGAGGGGAGTCGTCTAGGATGGCGGAAGAGCGGGCGAGAGAGGAGGCTGCGAGAGAGGAGGCTAAGAGAGAGGTCCGGGGTTGGGCTGACCCGGAAAACGACCCCGATTGGGCGGATCGATTGTGTTGACATTTATGTTATTTTGTATTTGGATTGTTGTTTGGATTTAGTTTGGATTGTTTAGTTTTTTTATTTAGTTTGGATTGTTGTTTGGATTTAGTTTTGGATTGTTAACGTTCTATGGATTGTTTTAGATTATGTTATGACGATTTCGACGATTTTAGATTGTTGACGTTGTATGAATTGTTTTAAACCAATTTTATTTTTATTTATAATTAATCAAAAATAGTCATATTTTATTTAAAAATCAAAAAATAGGGATATCACATATAATCTTAGTCATTAACACTAAAAAGATAACGAAAATCTAATTCTATTAAAATGTCACGTGGCACAAATTTTACAACAGACTTGGTTCTGCTTTAAAATTAATTTGAAAATTTTAACACAAAAAGTGGGTATTATTTATAATTTAGAAAAGAAAAATAAAAAAAATTATTTTAACAAAATTTTTAACACAATATGGGCGGGTTTTGAACCCGCCCATATTGGCGTCATGGGCGGGTTTTGAACCCGCCCATATTGGCGCCATGGGAGGGTTTTGAACCCACCTATATTGGCGCCATATTAGCCATGTCCGCGTCATTGTATAAGCGGGTTGTGAACCCGCCCATATTGGCCGTGTTTAAAACTAGCACAACAGGGTTTAGGGTTTAGGGTTTAGAGTTTTAAGGTATATAAATTCAAAATAAGATCGAAATAAAACATACATGAGCTTTTACATTGTTTACGATGAGCTTATAGTGGCGTTTGACGCTTTCTACTAGACATTGCTTACGATGGTTCAACTCATATACATCATTTGCCCTAGCTACTCAACACAACGAGAAGCCATCAACCGATAAAGTCCACTATCACGTTGAGTGGTTCGTTAGTTGCAACTAAGATATGTGAGGCTTGGAAGGATTATTTGATGATTGAAGGACAACATGGTTGTATTTATATGTTAAATGACATCCATAAACACATTAATATTTTGTGCGGATTTATAACTCGCACGAGTTATTAAATTTTAATACGAGAAAGCCCGTATAGGCGTGTTCCAAATCAAAAATCAAAACACTAAACCCTAAACCCTAAACCGTAAACCATAAACCCTAAACCTTAAACCCTAAACCCTAAACCCTAATCCGCCCAAGTGGGCGGCTTACAAATCCGTCCATTTGGGCGGATTACAAATGCGCCCATATGGGCGTGTCCAATCTACAAACCCTAAACCTTATGGGCGGATTACAAATCCGCCCATATGTGGAGGATTAAACCCCTTAAGCGGGTTGCAAATGCGCCCATATGGGCGTGTCCCATATCCGCCTATGTGGGCGTTTCTACGCCAGCATCCAGTGGTATACGCGATCCGGGGCGGAAAAAAACTCGGTCGCGTTTTGACCCCGTTTCTAATATTTAATTGCGCAACAAAAAATTTTGATTTTAATATAAAAACGACGGCGCTTTATTTAAATAAAAATATTTCATTTTTACATATAGTAGTCAAAAGTGTAACTATAATATATAACATTAATTACAACCCTAAGTATTTATAGGTCCTCGTCCAGAACTCGCTCGTCGAACCTCATACTCTTGCATTCGGCTCTTGTAGCGGTGGTGCGTTTCCCATCCATCCACACTCGGTTGCTTGTATGTTGTCCATTGTCTAGGCGGTGGGGAATAGGACATTCATCGTTTTCTAACCAAATCTACACACAATGTAACATTATTAAAATATGCTATCAAATTTAGATTAAAATCAAGCTTTTGGTCAAGAAAACATACCGGTACAAAATGTCCAGCGTTGGGGGTCCCGACAAGTGCCATAGCATATACATTCAAAGGAGGCTCATCTCCCTCATTGGCCCACAATGGGAGGCATGTGTGCGGCCCAAATCTACTCAACACGACGACGGCCACTTTGTGCAAAGTCGCAAACACCAACCCCATCATCGGAACTACCATCCAACCCTCTTTACGGCATGGGGATGTTGTCATGCTCACTTCCTTAACAAGTCTCAGTATTCCACCATTTTCCTCGTACACCAATTCCAACTTATTTTGATGTTGTACAATGTAATTCGAAAGATTCAACCGAACATCCATGTACTTACTTTCATCTTCACCTAGTAACACGGCAAGTGATCGATAACTACAATGACCATCACCCTCTACATCTTGGTGCCGAGATATGTATTGAAACATGAAGGGGTCAATCGTGTCATTACACCAATCAAAATCAAGGTCATACGTCAACTTAGGCGACACAACGGTAGTGCGCTTCTTCTCCTCCTTCTTCTTCTTCTTTCTCTCCTCCTCCCTCCTCTTCCTCTCCTCCTCCCTCTTCTTCTTCTCCTCCTCCCTCTTCTTCTTCTTTTCTTCATCCCTCTTTTGCCTCTCCTCCTCCTTCCTCTTCTTCTCCTCCTCCCTCTTCTTCTTCTTTTCTTCATCCCTCTTTTGCATCTCCTCCTCCTTCCTCTTCTTCTTCTCCTCCCTTTCATTCTTCTTCTCCTCCCCCCTCTTCCTCTTCGTCATCGTCTTCTCCTTGCCTTTACTATTCTCGTCGTCAATGTACTCCTCCCATGTCTTCCCCCTCTTAGTACTACTCTTCTTCTCACTCCCCCTTGGCCTTCCCTTATCGGCTTCACCACGAGAGGCGTCTTGTAAATTAGCCGAACGGGGGTCTTCACACTCCACCACCTTTTGGGCGACCTTGAAGATAGTATCCTTGGGAATTTCCCCCGCTTGCAACTTGGACCAAAACTTCCCCAATATCTTCTTCTCGTACGAAACTTTGACACCATCATCGGGCAATCGATCATTCGCCCCCAAACCTTCCCACCGGACTTGCCTCCAATATATATCAACTTCATCGGGAACCAACGGGATGCCTTCTTTAACATATCCCTTGATCGTTTGGGGTGTAGGCAATCCCATAGAGGTACTCCACCAATGGTCTCGAGGACTCACTTCGTCGGATATGTCCCCATCTTTCGCTCTTTGTACTTGTTGCAATAGCAATTTAATGCATTCTCTCGAACACCTTCTCACTATGCGGTCGAAGAAAACCTTCTTCCATTCGGGCACATCTAGTATTTCAACCGGTGTCACCGATCTACTCCTTCCCATCTCCTCTTGGATTCGACGAACTTGATCCATAAACATGTTATCCAAGTGTTGTATGATCGTGTCAAAGCCTCCAACGGAAGATTGCAACATGTCTTTTAGCATAGAGTGTTGAGCCTCAACCCTATAAGACGAAAATAAATAAATATATATATACAAAAAAAATCGGATAAATAATATTGAACAAAAATGATAGGAGGGTAAGGTTACCGGTTAGTAGTTCTTGTTGCAAAATGTAGAATATGATCGGACCACGCACTCACTAGCTTCTCCTTATGCGGAGTGAACCATGTCTTCTCAACATATGACACCAAACCGGTTCCACCTTTGCCGTCCATATATTCTGAAAATGTTCAAGTCGGGCATCATACTCCTCCTCGGTGTGTGACCTCATAACTCGACGAACGCTACTAGTGAATCGTTCCGGGTCTATATCTTGTGTTTTTGCATATGCCCTCACGTTCCGAGCCACGTGGACTTGACACAAGAAGTGGGGGACCTTGAAGACACTCTTCACCGCCTTCAATGCTCCAAGCTCTCTATCCGACATGAAACAACGCGGCTTTTGGTTGCCGAATAAGAACTTCAATCGCAAGAGTGCCCATTTGAAGTACTCCGTCTTCTCCTTCCTCATGAAGACAATAGCAATACAATACGTCAAGTTTGTGGATGTCATCCCTACAAACTCCAAACAAGGCCATCCGTACCTAGACATTGGTAACAAATAGTTATATATAAAGAATTAATGATCACTAAAACAACTCAATAACAAAAACGCGGTACATAAACGAGATGACATACCTATTGGTCTTGTACGTGCAATCCATGATAACGACATTCGGAAACATCCTCAACAAATGTCGTGAGTCAGGATGACTAATAAACAACGCGCTCACCGCCAACTCCCCATCGTTTTGCCTCCCACTCATCGTGTCGGTGAAGTATCCCTTCTCCTTCAACCACGCCAAGGAGTATTTTGTCACATTCAATTTACCCATTGAAATCCTCCTTTGAGACGCCTTGAAATTATAGACTTGTGTCCTCGATAGTAAGCTTTCGGGCTTCTTTTGGATAAGTTCCAAAAAGATGGACTTAGGCTTTGTACCCGACGTACTAGCAAGTATTATGTGGTTGTGCTCCTCCACACTAAGACGATGTGCACCCCTAACCCCTTTCAAATCCGGGGGAAGCTCATGGTTATGGAACCCTCTTATCACCGATAATGTCCAACGAGAGGGTGTATATGAATTCCCTTTCCTAAACAACCCATGCAACTCAAACGGACACTCGGTCTTCATCGAATCCCGTGCTTTCTTCACCTCATTCTTCCTCCCCGATCTATACTTACCCGACCTTGAACATTGTAAAATGATCTTATCTTGTTTGGACGACTTGGTCGTTATGATCATAGACGTACCAAGACCGATAGTTTTAACCCATTGTCTCAAATCTTCCATTGTATCAAATCCATCATTGTTATTAAAGTACGTAGAGAAGTCGACTTCCGTGTGATCAACATGCTCACTATACGGACAAACCTATGAATAAAACCGAAAACCTTTAAACTAGGCATGTAATAACTACGAACTTGCAAGTATTAAAAAAATCAAATAAAATATGATCATCATCATCATTACGAAATAAATTTTAAATTTCATACTCCAAATTAGACACGACGCCACTAATCGACCGACAACCAATAATTTCAAGTTTCAACCTAAACTAAAATCGACCGACAACCAATAAAGTATAAACTAAACATATATATTATAATTTAAGGATTCAACATATACTAACCAATTCATTATCGGGAAGAGAAAGATTGCCCACGGAAGAGGTTGAATCCGACGAATAGGATGACCCGCTAAACGATGACGTCTTTGTGGACCCGCTACTCGAAGTCGACATCTCACGAGAATGCACTTTGTCGTATATGCTCTCTTTTTTAGTGGAATTAACAATTGAAAACTGAATAGTAAATAACTCGGCCGCTGTATAAAAGACGCGTTATGTGGGTTGAAACCCTAATTTATGTGCGGGTTTTAAACCCGCACAATATGGGCGTGCCGGGAACCCGCCCAAAGGGGCCGTTTTTCCAAAATACCCTTTTATGTGCGGGTCTCAAACCAGCCCATTATGGGCGTGTTGGGAACCCGCCCAAAGGGGCTTTTTTTGGCTGCATCCGGAATCCGTCCATAAAGCCGGTTTTTTTACGAAAACCGGTGTCGTTTTTTGTACGGGTTTAGGATCCGTCCATGGTTCGGTAAAAAACCGGTTTTTCCTGTGCGGATTATGAATCCGCCCATAGCTGAGTGCGCATCATAAAAAGAGGAGTGCGCAAACGAGCGGCCTTTTTTTCGATCTTAATAAATATCTCGTGTGAATGTGTGATGAGATTACATTACAAGTATCATTTCCATTGTGATCAATTTTCTTTTTTCCCAAACCTAGTTTAATTATCTCTCGATCGATCATCGCCTCTTCATGGAGACTCGATCCAAAAAACGCCGGTCGAGGTACAACATTCCAGGCGATCTCATGCCGGAAATTCTCTGCCGGCTGCCCGTCATAATCCTCCTCCGCTTCCGCACCGTCTCCAAATCATGGCTGTCGCTGATCGAAGATCCCGATTTCTTCCGCCTACATCTCAATCGCTTCGACAAGAACCGCCACGAATCCCGCCTCTTCACCGTGGAAACCAGGTTCCGCCCAAAGGAAACGAATTGCTTAGTAATGTGCAGCAAAACTCTCAAAATCATCGAAAATTTGCCCCTCAAGAACCTCATGAGCCTCGCTGGACGTCAGTGGCAGCCCGTGTGCTCGATGGACGGAGTGATCGTGCTGAAGAAGCATATCTTCGATATGAAGGACGAGTTAATGTTGTGGAATCCTTCGATTAGAATAGTCCGAGCCGTCGCTCCCCTGCCCGAGATTTGGCCATCGGTAACCGCTGAGAACATTGATTTGGGCATTGGGTTCGATCCATCCATCAACGATTACAAGCACGCCAGACTTGTGCACATCTGGTTGAGCGGTAACCTGCATTCGCTTGCAGTTTACACCTTGGGGACGAATTCATGGAAGGCAATCCGGTTTCAGGGCGATGATGAATCCCCCAACTGGCGTTTGCCTTTTTCATCTTGCGATGGCAGAGCCGTCTGTTTAGAGGGATCCCTATACTTCCTTGCAGAGGATAAGGATGTGAACTCGAGGTACTATCCAAGAATGGTTTGGTTCGATTTGAGCAGGGAAGCGTTCGATTCTGTCAGCTGTCCGATGGACAATGGTTTTAATATACTGTACTGTCTTCAGGCGATCACCTTGACTGATGGTGGGTCTTCTGTGGCTGTGGTTAGTATGTACCAAGAGGAGCTTCAGGGATCGGTATGGGTGTTGGGTACGGAGTCGAGGAATTGGAATAAACGATACGCATTTGCTCCGCTGATGGATTAAGGCAAGAGGTTTTTTACTGGTGAGAGTAACTTCGTGTGCCTCAACAAGGATGGAGAGATGCTGTTGAAGTGGAGAGTGCGTAAACGAGATGAAATGGCGGCGTATTACAACCTTGAAACTGGCTCCGAAAAGTTGGTGGCCAAGAGCGTTTCGTTTGGGGGTAGTGCTATATCAGCTTATGTTGAAAGCCTGATGCTACTTAAGTAGATTACATCTAAAGTTTCATTAACGACTCTCTTTCAAAGACTACTGGTGGGCAAAATGGCATCGAAATAAACTTGAGTTGAAGTGCTCAATCTAATACTGGTACTGATTAATTAATGCATTTCATATGAACTTGTAAGTCACTGATCAATGTAATTTGTAATACTGACCATATATGTCATGATATTTTGTTACCCCCACAAAATGTCGCAATGCAAAACGAAATTGAATGAATTTTAGCAAGCAATAATGTGTTCAGAAAATTCTTAGCATGCAAATTAAGATCAATAGAAATGATAACGAGCAAAAGTGTTGTATCGATCAGCTGGAAGAAGCTTATACATCGACAAGGACTCTGCTTAAAGCAGTATCAAGCTGTGTGTGTATGGCCATGTTCTTTTTCGATACAAATAATACAAATTCACTACCAAGTTCAGCTTAATGATGGTAGAGACATGGTGGATCATTGGTTCTCTGGGATGGTATTTCGCAAGGGAATCCGGGTCTGGCTGGTGGCGGTGGCGTTTTCCGGGATCACTTGGTAATTTCATGCAGGCACACTCTTTCAAAATTGGTCATTGTGACGCCTTTCAGGCTGAATTGTGGGCGATTTATAATGGACCGAAGATTGCAAAACGGGCTGGATTTCCTCGGCTGCTCATCCAATTAATCTGATTCACTACAAGTGTTCAATTATCTGTTGCAACCTACAGTTCAACCACACAGGGAGTTCTTTTTTACTGAAGGAGTGCCAAACGTTAGTTAAAGACAATAGTTGGGAGGTGAATCTAATTCATGTTTCAAGAACCGCAAATCGTGTCGCGGATGCCTTGGCAAACCATTCTTTGAATATTTCCATATTTCCACTTCTATGGTTGAATTTTTCTATGAACATTGTTGCTTTGATGATCTCTTACATTTGGATGTAACTCCCGTTTCGGGAAACTAAGCTTGTTCTTTCTTAATAATACTAGGTGGATGGCCCGTGCTATCGCACGGGTTCTCATTGATTATATTTTATAGTATATATAGATATATAGATTTTTTTTCACTTTAGTCATCTCCAAGGTTTCTTTATTGATCTTTATTTTTCAACAATTTGAGAGTTGACTTTTATTTTTTGCTTTGTGGTGAATGTAATTGTGATGTGATCGTGCAAAAGTGAAAAACTTATATAGTGTGAAAGAGATGGGAATAGGAATGGTTATATTTTAATTTGATCTTATCTTTTGCTTGGAATACCAAAGGTTGATCTTATCTTCTTTTATTTTTACTTTTATTTGTAATACCAATGGTTATAATTTAATGACATTCATTAAATTCATATTATAATACTAAAGGTTGTGTGTAATACTAAAGGTTACTAAAAAAGTTGCTAAATAATGTTAAATGTTGTATTTTAAATTTGATCTTATCTTTTGTTTGGAATACCAAAGGTTGATCTTATCTTCTTTTATTTTTACTTTTATTTGTAATACTAATGGTTATAATTTAATGACTTTAAATTCATATTGTAATATCAAAGGTTGCATCTTATGTGTAATATCAAAGGCTACTAAAGTCTTATGTGTCTTATGTGTCATAAATAGTGGAGTCAAAAAGCATATTTTTTTTGCATTTTTTGTTTTTTTTTTTCCAATGAACTTTAATTTGTAAAATTTGAATTCAATTGAGGATGGTCATAAATGACCCAAGTTTTTCAATACTTGATGGATTTCTTATGAGAAATCAATGCTTAAAATTGCAAATTACTCCACTACAAATAGTTGATTTCATAAAAATTGTATTGAAATATTTTCATAGACAAAATGAGACTATTCATTTAATCTCATTTATTATGATTTATTTGATTCCATTTATTTCAATGTTCAAGGCCACATATAGTTACAATTTTTTCAACTTCTTCTTATTTATTTTGATAGAATTATGATTATTTATAAACCTCATTCAATGTTTAATCATGAGTTTACAACATTTGAACTTCTTTTTTTTTTAATTTTTTTTTGATATAATATATCGGTGAATAATCCAATTTTTTAAAATTTTCAGTAAAAAACTGTTTATTGTTTTTTTATTTTATTTTATATTCTCCACTGATTTTTATTTCTATCGCATTCAATGAATATATGGTAATTTATTTTTTGAATAAGATATCCTCTTATTTGAACATGAATATTATGACTTGTTATGTGATAAAATATACTTGTTTATTGAATATATAATTAAATTATTTGTATGTATAGATTATAATGAGTAGCTAATTCTCACGTTTCCATCCCCCATACATCTAACAACAATTAATCAATTAAATAAATAATATTTTAAAATAATGTATGATATATGTTACGAATTAATGTGTGGTTCTAATTTCTCCATTTCTTTTGTACTTCCAATAACTTTTCTCTCAAAAAAAACTCAATAATATGATTGGATAATAATAATAATAATAATAATAATAATAATAATAATAATAATAATAATAAGGCTTATTTATTAAAATTTCCATATATGATAAATAGATAAAAAAAAGTTTTTCGGTAACATATATATATATATATATATAATTGTGACAGTGTTGTACTTATAACCATATGACTTTTTTGTTTTTTTATTTTTATAATATTTGCCTAAATTCATACCTTTTTCAGTTTAAACATTGTAGAAAATTTATACATGAAAAATAGTATATAACAGTAATTAGAGTACTACACTCTACTATGTTAAGCTTATTTGACTAAAATTATCCAAATGAATGAAAGTTCAAAATGCACGAATGAACCTAAGTATCAAGATAATATTTATTATTTGAAAACTATATTAAAAATTATAATTAATTTTGAAAAATATTGATAAGAGATTATGTATTAATATACGTCGAATTAAATAATAAGGAAATTAAAAAAATCAATTTCTAATCATGAAATTGTGATAATTGATTAATTTTTTTAAAAAGATATTCCTTATTAAGAGGGTTTCAATTTTCACATATGATATGAATATAAATATATTATGCTGATATGAGTAATGAAAAGTTGTTCGAGATAAAAATATAATTGTAAATTTTTTACCTCATGCGCTTGATGTCCTTGCTCAACCTTCTTTGAATTGGATTGAAATTTAAAATGTTTGTGTCTTTCTCTTATTTTAGCGTGTTATATTCCCTCTTCCATGAATCAAAATAAAAGAAAACCATGGATGTAAATGTTAAAATATATAACAATAAAACTGTGAAAACTCAATCTTGAACCCACATATCTCTAAACATTTATAAGAAAAAAAACAAATAAAAATATCACGTACAAATATACAGTATAACACAATAAAAATAAAAATAAAAGCTGAACCATGAACTCACCCATCTCTAAATTATTCCATGAACTCACCCATCTCTAAAGTGTGCGATAGCCCCATTTTCTTTTTATGGAGGGTTTGTGAAAGCTTTTTCTTTCTCCCCCATGGCTTCAACTCCGTATGCATATATAGTGGGCTCGGACGCCTCTTCAAATTCCATAGTCTCTCTACTTTAATAATCCATTTACTAATTAATCAACCGTTTACTAATTTAACATTACTGATATTGGCTTGAATTGGAGGAGTTGAAACCCATTAGAATTCCAATGCCTCTTTGACCGGTTTTAGCAATATATAGTCATCATCATTTAAAGCATTAAATGCTTGTATATTTATGCTTTGTGTTTTTTATTTTTATATTTTTATATAAGTATAATCATTTTTTTCTTGTAATAAGTAGATTTAAAACTGAAAAATTAGTCTATGTTTAATTAACTTTCTAATTTACTAATTAAGTATCAGTATAAGTTGTTTTAATAAAAAATAATCTTATGTATGTTTAGTCATACAACATGCATACAATTTTTAATGTATGTTTAATTATAGAATCTGTATATTTGGTAAATGTACATCTAATGTACCTTATTGCTTTTCATTTACTTTATATATCACCGTAGCAAAGGGAAAAAATTGAGATAAATTGCTATGCTATTTTATATCATTTAATTTTTAAAATAAAATATTTACTAATTTTTTTTAATAGTGATGGTTTGAGTATATCATTAAATTATTATAATTCTTATGCATGTTCTTATCCGTGTAAGAATTCTAACCTTAACGACGTACGTAATGACTTACTCCATTTTTTTTATCATTATTTTAAGAAGCCCAAAGGGTTTCTAGGAAAGCCAAATAGTCTTTCAAACAAAAGTAGGTACTCTTTTCTAAGTTAAGAATTAATTGTAGGTTTTTTGGTTTCACTATAATTTTGAAAATGTTAAATTCATATATACAGTATTAAAAAAGGCATGCATTTTAACAAAACATATATTACAGATATATAATAATAGCCATGTATTAGTATATGCCTATGTATTACTTTTGTTATAGGTATATTCTTATTCATATAATAGATAAATATATATTTTTTACTTTGAAAAACTAAATATATTTTTTTTCTTTCTTTAGAGTTATATATGTGTTTTTATTTAAAATTCTCTCGATAATCGGTCCCGATAAAGGGTCTCGGCTACTAATTGGGACTATCTTATATTCAATATGCACTAAAGTAAATTATTTATATTATTATATAGATATAGATTATAATTATCAAATTAAAATTAGATATAGGTGTTTAGGCCAATTGAATGAATATGCACTAAAGTAAATTATTTATATTATTATATAGATATAGATTATTATTATCAAATTAAAATTAGATATAGGTGTTTAGGCCAATTGAATGGGTCATTAATTACTCAAATTTTTCTATTTTATAGTATATATAGATATAGATATAGATTACCGCAGGAGCCTAACTCCGTTTCTTGATAAAAAAATAATAATACAAATTCACTCAATTCCAAGCCCTATAATCTACCGGAGTATATATGTCAATCTTTTTTTATTACAATAATTAACCATTTATGTACAAAGCTTTGATTCGCGCGCTTTGCTTTAACTTGTCTGTGATTACGTATATCTCCCGTTACGGTTGACCAAAACACCCCCACACATACTCCATTACTCCGTATAATAGTCTCTTTGAATCTTCCACACATCCTATTTGCATATTGGGCTAGTTATTGCTTTATTGGCTACCATCTATATTACTACAAGGCCTTTGTTTTTTTTTTGGTGGAAACTAGAAGGCCTTTTTTATGTACCCGACTCCTCAAACAAGCCTCCCTTTTGCTCAAATTTTGGGATTTTGTCTTCGAAACGGCTGCCTACCTACAAAATCGTCTTCCAACCCCCATTCTCTCTCACAAAACGCCCTTTGAGCTCCTCTTCCAAGAAAATCCAGACTACAATTTCCTAAAAATCTTTGGTTGCCTTGCTTTCCCTAATCTCCGCCCATACAATAAACACAAACTTTCTTTCCGTTCAACACCCACCATCTTTCTTGGCTAAAGTGGCAATCACAAAGGATATATTTGATTCGATTGGATTAATTCGAAATATTATATATCCCGTGATGTTATTTTTCATGAGGATGAATTTCCCTTCTCCAAAAATGCTCCCTCACATAACCCAGATTCGACACCTTTATCCTATGTTTATCTCCCAAATGTCTTGCCGAACCCATTACCACAACTGGGCCAAATTCCCCTCATTCACCATCCTCACCCAACTCTCCTTTAAGCCCAACATCCGATTCTATACAAGGGTCCAATTCCCTCAGGCCCAATTCAACACCAGCCTCACCCACCTCCTCAAATGGGCCATCAAATCCCTCTTCATCAAATGGGCCATCAATCTCCTCCCCTACAAACTCACCCAACTCCACTTCGGATTTCTCCATTCCACAAAGTCAAGCTCCTTCACCGCCGCCACCCACTCTGCACCTCATGATCACACGCCGGAAAAATAACATACACCAAGGTTATTAAAATCGAGATTCTAGGATCGGATCACGGAAGGTCTCATGGATCGGATCGTAAAATCGGAGCGTAGGATCGTAAGATCCTATAATATCAATAAAACTAATATAATATAAACATGATACAAAAAATATAGGCTCTAAAATGAAAAAGTATATAATTTTATTAAAATTTAATGATCATAATTGACATTCCAAACTTATATATACACAAGAAGCTCATTTTTTAAAAAATATATACTTTCATAAGCGCTCCAAAGAAGCCAAGAGTATTTTGTAAAGTCGAGGAAAGATTACGGGTCTTAATTAGGGAAAGAATGTTGTAAATTCAAATAATTGGGAGTCAAAAGAAGGAAATTGGGAGGTAAATAAGGTTAAAAGAGACAAATTGAGCACTTAAGCAATGCAATTTCACTAATAATTGAATCAATTGGTGCTAAAATACATTTTATAAGCTCAAAGTAAAAAACAGCTTAGGATCTTACGATTTTACACAGGATCTCATAAGATCCTATACGATCCTATACGATTCTATACGATCCTGATACGATTCTACACGATTCTATTCCGATTTTAACACATTTCGATTTTAATGCACGATCCGGATCAAAATCCAATATTGGATCGTAGGATCTTACGATTTTAAGATCCGGATCTCGATTTTAATAACAATGACATACACCAACCAAAAATCCGTCATGATGGTACCATACCCTGGCCTCCAAAACCTTCTTGTGACCACACCAATGTTGTGCCCGATGAACCCGCTTCTTATACTGAGGCCGCACGCTATCCCGAAGGGCGAAAAGCCATGGAAGCCGAATTCAATGCCCTCCTCATTACAAACACCTGGACTCTTGTCCCTCCTTCCTCTGCCTCCAATACTCTGGGTGTTAAATGGGTATTTCGCACAAAGCGTCATGCCAATGGCACTACTGAACGTCGAAAAGCCCGACTCGTAGACAAAGGATATAATCAATTGGAAGGAGTGGATTTCTCTGAGACCTTTCCCCAGTAGCCAAACCAACCACAATTCGCCTTCTTCTTTCCCTTGCTGCCATGAAGCGGTGGTCGGTGCGCCAATTGGACATTCAAAATGCCTTCCTCCACGGTGACTTGAATGAAGACGTCTTCATAACCCAACCCACAGGTTTTATCCATCCTCTCTTTCCTCTCATGTTTGCAAATTGAAAAAATCCTTATATGGTTTGAAACAAGCACCCCGTGCCTGGTTTTAAAAACTCAGTGACGCCCTCATTACCATTGGTTTTATCGCTTCCATTGCCGATTCATCCCTCTTCACTTTTGACAACAAAACCTTCTTGCCTTTATCCTAGTCTATGTGGATGACATTCTTGTTGTCACCTCTGAGTCTGCCCTTGCCACAAAATTCACCCTTGCCCTTTCCAAACTCTTCCCCGTCAAAGACCTTGGTGACCTCCATTTTTTCTTAGGCATAGAGGCTCAGCGCACTTCTGATGGCTTCTTCCTTTCTCAAACCCAATATATCCTTGATCTTTGCAAACGAGCCAATATGCATCAATCCAAGGCTGTCAACACCCCCATGGCAACTGCTCCTCTCACTGGCAATTCTCCAACATTTGATGATGCACAACATTACAAAAGTATAGTTGGTGGTCTGTAGTATTTAGCTTTCACTCGGCCGGATATTTCACATGTTGTCAATCGCGTGTGCCAATTCATGCATGCACCATCTCAAGAGCACTGGCAGGTTGTAAAACGCATTCTCTGCTACATAAACTACACAACACAACTCAAATTTCATATGTCAGCCAACTCCAACTCCCTGCTGTCTACATTTGCTGATGCTGATTGGGCAAGCGATACCCTTGATCGACGAAACACTGGTGCTTATTGCATTTACTTGGGTTCCAATCTGATCTCATGGTGCTAAAAAAACACTCCACAGTCTCAAGATCTTCAACCGAAGCTGAGTATCGCAGCCTTGCTTATGCTGCTGCCAAACTTGTGTGGGTTCAATCTCTTCTTCGTGACTTACGCATCTCCCTTGATCAAGCTCCGGTCCTTTGGTGTGACAACCTTGGCGCTACTTACATCGCTGTTAATCCAGTTATGCATCACAAGATCAAGCATTTATCCCTGGATTATCACTTTGTTCGTGAAATGGTGCAAAGAAAATCACTCAAAGTTGCATTCATAACATCAAAAGAACAAATTGCTGATCTTCTAACCAAGCCGTTGCCTTCAGCTCGTTTTCAGTTGCTGCGCTCCAAGCTCTGTCTCAACTAAGCTCGGATCGAGGGGGCATATTAGAATAAATACATTACATGATTATCTTGTAATTATCTCATATAACGGCTAGAAGAATAGTACAATAGGTGGCATATTCTAGAGCCTTCTTTAGGCCAATTTCCCTTCAATTACATATCTAGACTAATAAGGAAAAATGAGAGATTACATATCAAAGTTAAACTAACAAAGGAAAAATGAGAGATTATATATCGAAGTTAAACTAACAAGGAAAAATGAGAGATTATATATCGAAGTTAAACTAACAAGGAAAAATGAGAGATTACATCCTCTCATTAAAAAAGGAAAAAATGGTGTACGATGAGATTACATTATATTACAACCCTATCTTACATAAACCCTTTTCATTTCCATGGTGATCATTTTTCTTTTCCCAAACCCTAACTTGCGCTGCATCTACAAAATTTCTCGATCATCGCCTCTTCATGGAGACACGGTCCAAAAAACGACCGTCGAGGTACAACATTCCAGGCGATCTCTGGCGGGAAATCCTCTGCCGGCTGCCCGTCATAATCCTCCTCCGCTTCCGCACCGTCTCCAAAACATGGTTGTCGCTGATCGACGATCCCGATTTATGCCGCCTACATCTCAATTGCTTCGACGAGAACCGCCACGAATCCCGCCTTTTCACCGTGGAAACCAGGTTCTGCCCCAAGGAAACGAATTGCGTAGTCATGTGCAGCAACACTCTCGAAATCATCGACAAATCGCCCCTCGTGAACCTCGCTGGAAATCCGTGGTACCCTATGGGCTCGATGGACGGAGTGATCATGCTTAAGACTATTCACGAGTTAATGTTGTGGAATCCTTTGATTAGAAAAGTTCGAGCCGTCCCTCCGCAACCCAAGATTTATCCATGTGAAGGTGCCAACTTTGATTTGGGCATAGGGTTCGATCCATCCATCAAAGATTACAAGCACGTCAGATTTGTGCACTTCTGTGGGAAGTGTAGCCCGCATTCTCTTGCAGTTTACACCTTCGAGACGAATTCATGGAAGCCAATTCAGTTTCAGGGCGATGATGACTAGCGTTGGCGTTTGCCTTTAAGTACATCTGGCGATGGCCATTCATGGAGTAGCGTCTGTTTTCGGGGGTCTCTATACTTCCTTGCACATGATATGGATAAGGGTGCGTTTCGTAGGACATATCATAAAATGGTGGTTTGGTTCGATTTGAGCAGGGAAACGTTCAACTCTGCCAGCTGTCCTATGGGCAATGAGCATGATTTCAATACACGGTACTGTTTTTAGGCGATCACCTTGGCTGATGGTGGGTCTTCCGTGGTTGTGGTTAGTATGCACCGAGAAGAGCTTCAGGGATCGGTATGGGTGTTGGATACGGAGTCGAGGAATTGGAATAAACGATACGCACTTGCTCCGCGGATGTATTATGGCAAGAGTTTTGCTTGCAGGAACAACTTCGTGCACCTCAACAAGAATGATATTGTGAGAGAACGGATTCAATGCCCTTAGGGTTCCTTCATTATATTGATAGATATATATATAGTGATACAAGGAAGATATCAACAGAAAGATATACACAAGATACTATCTAACAATAATACAACTGTTTCCTATTATTACGTAGTCTATCAGCCCCCCTCAGTTGATGCGAGAGGTTCTCGAACGCATAAACTGGATCGAAAGTCTAGAAACAGTGGTGAAGGTAACCCTTTGGTAAGGATGTCCGCGAACTGATGTGAGGATGGGACATGTTGAACCCGAATGATTCCGAGTGCCACTTTCTCTCCCACAAAGTGTATGTCAATTTCGACATGTTTAGTCCGTTGGTGTTGAATGGGATTTGAAGATAGATAGATGACACTTATATTGTCACAAAAGACCATTGAGGCTCGGTTTACTGGTATATTCAACTCAGTTAGCAAGCTGCGCACCCAACAAGTCTCTGCTACAGCATTGGCGACAACTTTATACTCGGCTTCGGCGCTCGATCGAGCAACAGTTTGTTGACGTTTGGACGACCAGGACAGAAGCGAGTTGCCAAGAAAGAGACAATATCCAGATGTCGAGCGACGCGAGTCAGGGCATCCAACCCAGTCCGCATCAGAATATAATGTGATCTGATCGGTTGGGCATGAAGTAATCTATAAATCGAGGTTTATGGTGCCTTTGATGTACTTGAGTATCCGTTTTAGAGCAAGAAGATGCTGGGTGCGCGGATCATGCAGATGAAGACAACACTGCTGAACGGCATAACAAATATCCGGCCTTGTGAAGGTCAGGTATTGAAGCGCACCAGCCAAGGAACGATACTTAGTAGGCTCGGAGATTGGTTCACCAGCATGGTTTGATAGCTTGTAGTTGGTGTCAACTGGAGTGCGACTTGGATTACAGTCTTGGAGACCGACCTTTATGAGGAGTTCCTGTGCATATTTTGCTTGGCTCAAATGCAGACCTGCTGAATTTTTGGTAACCGAAATTCCCCAAAAATAGTGTAATGCACCTAGATCAGTCATATTGAATTCACGGCCGAGGGCCTGAATAATGCGTTGTAGGAAGGCTGTTGAAGAAGCCGACAACACAATGTCGTCAACATAGACTAGTAAATGGGCTTGATGAACTCCTTGCTTATATATAAAGAGTGATGGATCAGATTTGCTACTGTGGAAACCAATTTTGAGGACGAAAGTGGCAAATCTTAGGAACCACGCACGCGGCGCTTGCTTTAAGCCGTACAAGGCTTTGTTTAAACGACACACATGATCCGGGTATTGTGGATGAACGAACCCCGGTGGCTGTTGGCAGTAGACTATTTCTTGTAGTGTACCATGGAGAAAGGCGTTCTTCACATCGAGTTGATGGATTGGCCAATTGTGAGAAATAGCCAAGGTCAAGATTGAACGGATGGTTGCGGGTTTGACCACGGGGGAGAAAGTCTCCTCAAAATCAATGCCTTGTTGTTGTGAGTATCCACGAGCCACCCAACGAGATTTATACCATGCTAATTTTCCATCAGCTCCGTATTTGTTCCTGAAAAGCCATTTCCCTGTAACAACATTTGCATTTTTCGGTCTTGGTACAAGATCCCAAGTCCTATTTTTAATCAAGGCATCATATTCTTCTTTCATGGATTGAAACCATTGTGGAATTTGGATGGCTTTCTTGTATGTTGTTGGTACTAGAGAGATGGTTGTGTTTAGATTAAAAACGGGATTCGGTTTGAAAATTCCCGATTTTGAGCGGGTAGTCATGGAATGTGTATTGTTTGGGGGTGGCTGATTTTCAGGATTGTCGTTGGGTTGGGCCAATGGAACAGGAGCGGGTAAATGGCTGTTTGTTAGACTTGGATTAGGGGAGAGAGGGGGGTAGGATTTTGGTTTTGATTTGGATAAGATTCTGGGGTTGTTGAGTTGGATAGCACCGAATGTGAAGGTGTCGAATTTTGAGTATTTTGTGGGATAGAATTTTCAAGAGTGGGGCTAGGGAATATAGGATATTCAGGATGTTGATTTTCTGGTGAGATTTAGGACATGGTTGGTACAGCAGATGTGAAAAAAGGCGCTGAAAAAGATGTTTGTTCCATGCTGAATTTTTCAGCATCTTGTGGTACACCAGGTGCTATTTTGTTTTTGAAGGGGAAGTTATGCTGATCGAAAATTACATGCCGGGAAATTAGAACTTTATTTGAGGACAAATTAAGACATCTATATCCCTTATGATTGAGAGCATAGCCAAGAAAAACACAGGGGGCTGACCTATGGGAGAGTTTATGAAGCATGGTTGATGAAATATTTGGGTAACATAGACAACCGAATACACGAAGGTGGGAATAGGTTGGCTTCTTTTGAAAGAGAGATTCGAAAGGGGATGTCATGGATTGACTTTTTGTGGGAAGAAGATTAATTATATGTGTGGCGGCATTAAGAGCTTCAACCCAAAAATTAATGGGTAGAGACGCATGAAATAACATGGTTCACATCATATTATTAAGGGTTCTTAGCATTCTTTCTGCTTTGCCATTTTGTTGGGAGGTTTGAGGACAGGAGAAGCGGAATTACATTCCATGTTGGGTGAAGTAAGAATGAAAAGAATGGTTGTCAAATTCACCACCATGATCACATTGGAAACTTTTTATTGTAGTATTGAATTGAGTTTTCACGTAAGAGTGGAATGATTTGAAATTTGCAAAGGTATCTGATTTGGCTTTGAGAGGATAAGTCCAGCAAAAATGTGAATAATCATCAATTAATACTAAATAATATTTGAAGCCTGTAACACTGTGTACAGGAGAAGTCCACAAATCTGAATGAACTAATTCAAAAGGAAATTTTGACTTGGAAGTTGAAATGGGAAAAGATAATCTAGATTGTTTTCCTAATTGACAAGCATGACAGAGATCAACACGATCTTTATTAATTGAAAAAGATTTGGACGACACTAAATTATTTATTACATGAGCTCCCGGGTGAGCGAGTCTACAATGCCAAAGATGTGAAGACAGTGAAAGACGGGCCGAGAGGGCGACTTGAACTGTGGACGGAACTTGTGGGAGGAAGGGATAGAGGTCACCCCGACTATTGCACCGATGGATCTCTTTCTTGGTTGGAAGATCCTTCATAGAAAAACCAAAAGGGTCAAACTCGACAAAACAATTGTTGTCAGTTGTAAATTTTCGAACAAAGATTAGATTTTTGATAAGGTTTGGTGTAACAAGAATGTTTTTCAGGTTAAGGGTGGGTGAGTTTGAGAGTTTGGTGTGGCCATTTTTGTGATTGGAAGGGTTTGTCCATTTCCAACAATGATTTTAGAATTAGAATAGATGCCAGGATTAAAAACGGGAGTGAGATTACCTGCATTAGACGTCATATGCGAGGATGTGGCGCTGTCCATGAACCAATTGTTGTCGTTGTTAGAGTTGTACGACATATTGTTCAAGGCGTTGATCAAGGCTTGTTGGTCCCACTAAGCCCCATACAAAGCTTGTTGGTTTGGTGCTGAGTTATTGTTAGGGCGAGGACCGGCGCCAAGGATGCCAGCGGACCATGGATTCCAGTTGGGATTCCAATTCGGTGAACTTTGCTGTTGTTGTGGAGTCCACCGTTGCAGCCATTGAGGAAACGAGTAGCCTCGGCGTCCACCTCATCCCCGGCCTCCTCTGCCCCTACCGGAGTTAGAGTTTGAATTTCCGGTATTGTTGGATTGATATTGTTGAGCAGGCGCGAGTTGAGTGGCCGGAGGTGTGCTTGATTGAGTAGAGGGAGTGGAGGTTGGTGGTGGGGTTACTGTGGTGTTGAGTGCCGAAGCTAGTGGCACATTGTTAGCCCGACGAGATTCTTCCAACAGTAACATGCTTCTCGTTTGAAGAAAGGATGGAAAGGGCGTTTGCGTAGGGATGATCGCCGCCATAGTTGAGAAGTCATTGTGGAGCCCGCGAATCATCTGGAGAACAAGAGTCTCATCCGTAACAGGTTGGCCTACATCGGCAAGGCTGTCAGCAAGTGTCTTTAGTTTTTGACAGTATTCCGATACCGCCATTGATCCTTGGACCAAGCTGCGGAATTGAGCTTCCAAGTGAATCGCCCGACTCTTTTTGTTATCTCGAAAGAGATTGTCGATGGCGATCCAGATTGTTTGAGCGGAGGCGTTGGGCTTCACAACAATGTTGAAGATATCCATGGATATAGATCCATAGATCCACGAGAGCACAATGTAATCGTGCATTTGCCAGGTTGGGTCTGTTGATGGAATTGAGGAGCCATCAACATGAGATTTGAGGGCAAACTTGCCCAAGGTAACCAAGAACAACTCTCTCTATTTGTTGTAATTGGAGGAAGCAAGATCCAATTGAATGGGCACATGGGTTTTTATACTAGCTACATGTAGGGCTTGGTTTGAGGCCAGTTGTGTCTGAGAAGGGGCGGTGGCGGATGCATCACCGGTGGAAGTGATGATCGGCGTGGTGATGATTGGAGGATCCTGGGAAATTGTGTTTCCGGGAGGAGTGATGATTGGAGGATCCTTGGAAGTTGTGTTTCTGGGAGAGGTGTTGCCAGAGGTCGACATTGTGGGAAGAGAAGGAAAATATGAGAGGAGCGTAGATTAATATGATACCATGTGAGAGAATGGATTTAATGCCCTTAGGGTTTCTTCATTATATTGATAGATATATATATAGTAATACAAGGAAGATATCAACAGAAAGATATACACAAGATACTATCTAACAATAATACAACTGGTTCCTATTATTACGTATTCTATCCACTGTTCTAAAAAACGCCCTAGGCGGTCGCCTAGGCGCTGGGTGTCCACCAACCGTACCGATTTTGGCATATGCGGGCAATTAAGCGGGTAAGGTGTTGGGCGGGCGTTGGACGGATCTGGGCAGGTTGTGCGGGCGCTGGGCAAATCTGGGCGGATGCTGGGCGGGTCTCTAGGCGGCGATTAGGGTTACTGTTTTAATATTGCAAATTTTCAAGAAGCTCGAAAGCCTCGATTCCATTCTCGTTTTGCCTCTCCTCTCTCTCCCTTTATGCTTGTTGACCGGCGGGCGGCGATTCAACATCACCGACAACTTCAGCCACATCCACAGGCCCACGAATTGTATCTCTACTTTTCTCTGTCGACGCAATTCAGCCTACAAGCACACGACCCATTATCGTTCGCAGTGGCTCGCAAGATTCCAACAAATCACGGTCGCTCGATGTGCGACTGCGGATACTTGACTACTCCGGTACCAGTGCACCGCTTGGACGCCGCCCAAAGTCCCGGCAGGTTCGTACTTCGTTTTGATTTCAATTTTCGGTTTTGATTTCAATTTTTTTGGCCACCTCCTAGCATGCAGGTTCGAATTCCCTTCAAATCTAGTAGGTTTTGATTTTGATTTTTTGGTTTTGTCTTATTCAATTTGTAGGTGCTGATTTGCATCAGTTTTGTTTTTAATTTTTCGTGTTTATGTGAGTGATTGAGTGTAGTAGTAGCCATCAAGCATTTGATTTCCTTTTATCAAGTTTTGATTCCAATGTATAAATTTTGTGTTATTTAATTTGTATATGAAGAATGTGCTGATGTGCATCGATTTATTTTTCAATTGTATTCTTGTGTAACTGAGTGCAGCAACAGCCAAGAACCATTTAATTTCAATTCTAGCATGTTTTTATTCCAATTATTTGGTTTTGTACACTTCATATTTGTATGAGTAGTGTGTGTAGCCAGCTAACTATGTATTTATGAATTGCTAATTTGTCTTTCTTAGAGTCTTAGTCCATAAAATTAGGTAGCCACTCTGTGAATGTGTATATAGATTAGAGAATCATGATCTTACTTGAAATCATGATTTATCATTTTTGTATATAGATTAGAGATCCTGAATAACAGAACGGGCTTGAAATACAAGAAAATAATTAAAATAGTCTAATTCGTTTAGGCCCCCGCCTAGGCCCCGCCTAGCCGCCTAGGCGCTAGGCCCCCACCCACCGCCTAGCTCCCGCCTAGCGTTTTTTAGAACACTGATTCTATCATATATGGTGACGTATTACAACCTTGCAAAAAAAGGTCGTGGCGAAGAGCGTTTCATTTGGGGTAGTGCTATATCAGCTTATGTTGAAAGCCTGATGCTACTTAAGTAGATTGATTATATCTAAATTTTCTTTAGCGAGGTTTCGATGCTATTGGTTGGCAAAATGGCATCAAAATAAACTTGAGTTAAAGTGCTCAATCTAATACGGTACTGGTTAATTAATGTTGAGTTAGGCACATCTCGTTTCATATGAACTTGTTAATCACGGTTTCAAATCGCTCAATGTAATACTGATCGATCAATGTCATGATACTTTGTAACTACTGATTTAAATTCTTTAAGAAACTCAAAATATTGATATATCTTAGCATATTATATCTTTCCATATTTTATTTTTCTGTATCTTTTATATTTGGAGAATATTTGTACTAGGGTTTCTTGTGTGCCATGCAAGTACTTGTGTAAATACTCTCCTTTATTCATTAATAAGATTAAGCCTCTTTGCATACAAAACATAATCTCTATATGGTATCGGAGCGTTTTGCCTAGCGGCATTTCGATCCTCAATTTTTCTCTCATGGCTGCCGATGTCTATAATCGGTCACCAACAATCACCACAAAATAACTTCTGCTGCTTTAACAAAAAAAAATATCTGCCTTCGGGTGTCTTCGACGAAATCGAGATCGCTTTTGGGTGTCTCCGACGAAATCGAGATCGCCTTCGGGCGTCTCATACAAAACCGAGATCGCCTTCGGGCGTCTCATACAAAATCAGGATCGCCTTCGGGCTTCTCATACAAAATCGGGATCGCCTTCAGGTGACTCATACAAAACCAAGATCAACCGTTACTTCGTCCTCAGTTCATGTATTTGTTGCACAAGCTTGGCCTTGTCGATCGACCGCCAACTTGCGGGGGGATATTGAGATTATATGATATCTTTTATTATGTCTAGTATTTTTGTATTTAGGTCACAATATATTTCCTAATATTCTAGGCTATTATTCTATGATATTCTTGCCATATTATCCTATGTAATTCATGTATAAATACTCTCATTCTCCCATTAATAAAGTTATGCAATTTCATCATCATCTATTTATCTCTTAATATTCTAGGCGATTATACTAATTGCTAATGGGTTGAGGTGATCGTTTAGGCGGAACACGGCGTGCCAGGGGAAGGGTTTTGGATTGCGGCAGGGGGGGTTCCACAATTAGGGTTAGGGTTTGCGGAGGAGGGCGGCGCGCGTATGAGCGCGTGAGGACTCGGGGTGGGGGTGTGAAGCTGCGAGATTGTAGACGGTGGGCCCAAAGTTATTGGTGAGTTGCTATTTGGGGAAATAATATGTAGGATTTGGGAAAAGATTGTGGGAAGATTGTGTATGGGAATTAGAAGATTGTGTGTTTGAATATGGGGAAATAGAATCTTGCTCACCAAAATTAGAATTGGAGAGAGATTGGGCACTAGGGTTAGGGGGTTCCATGGGTGGCGGCTGAGTAGATAAGGGGACGAAAAAATCGGCCCACTCATCACCGATAGGCGTGTCAGTACGGTTTGTATGGGAAGGCAATTTAGAGTACGGAAATTCAGTCTCAACAAACTGCACATGTCGAGAAGTATAGATGCGTCGGGTAACCGGATCAAGGCATTGATACGCACTCTGAGACAAGGAATAACCAATGAAAACACACGGAATGGACCGAGGTTCAATTTTATGAGAAGCATATGGCCTGAGCCATGGAAAACACAGACAACCGAAACACTTGAGTTTATTATAATTGGGAACAGAACTTGTGAGTTTTTGAAAGGGAGACAAAAGATTAAGAGTAGGTGTAGGAAGACGGTTAATAAGATAAATGGCTGTAAGTAAGGCATGAGGCCAGTGATCTAGCGGAATGCCGGAAAAAGTAAGCAAAGAAAGACCAGTTTCGACAATGTGGCGATGGCGTCTTTCAGACAGGCCATTGTGTTCGGGAGTGTGGGGAGGAGAAGTGAGGTGAGTAATGCCGGCCTCACCGAGAAAGGGACGAAGGGCGAGAAATTCTCCGCCATTGTCGGAGTAAAGAGCTTTGATTTTATGTTTGAAGAAGTTCTCTACAAGAGACCGAAAAGTAATGAACACTGACTTTGTTTCAGATTTGCGTTTTAATGGATAAAGCCAGATGTACTTGGTGAAATGATCAACAAAGATAACATAATACTTGAACCCATCATACGATAGAACCAGAGAGGTCCAAACATCAGAATAAATGAATTCAAGAGGATGTGTAGAACAAATAGTTGAAGAAGCAAAGGGAAGTTTGTGACTTTTATTAATATGACAAGAAGTACAATCAGATTACAAAAACAAAGAACTATCTAAATTGAACTTTTAATGAATAAACTGAAAAATAGCAGAAGACGGATGCCCTAGTTTATGATGCCAAGAGGCGGCGGGAAGCTGACGACGTGTAGAAAAGGAGACCGGAGGGGACTTAGGCCAGAAATAGACACCATCAATCCAAGGACCACTAAGAATGGTAGAACCCGTTTGGATATCCTTCACAAGAAAACAATTGTGTAAGAAAACCATAACATAACGAGTTTCAACAGTGAATTTAGAGACAAAAAGGAGATTTTTAGAGATAGATGGAACACACAGAGCATTGGAAAGTTGAAATTGTTTGGAAGGAGAAGGAAGAATAAGATAACTAGAGTGCGTTATTTTCAAACCTTGACCATTACCGACGTAAACTTCGTCAAGACCTGTGTAGGGCTGATGGAGGGCTAAGTTGGCAAGATCATTAGTTAGGTGGTTGTTGGCACCGGTATCAACTAGCCAGTGAGGAGGGTTCGAAGATGTAGAGGCAGTGTTGGCTTGAGGGGATGGTTGAAAGGTGGGAAAACTGTTGGAAGGTGGGAATTGGACTTGAGGGTATTGTTGATGGAATTTAGGACATTGAGATATCACATGGCCAACTTCATTACAGAATTGGCATCGGCCAAGGAAGGGCTTGGATAGAAGAGGTGGGTTGGTGTTCGAATTGGCGTGGTTGGAGGAGTAGTTTGGCGAGGTGGTGTTGGGGCGAGAGGGCCGAAAGGATGGAGGCTGATTAGGGTTAGGCGAGTAGGGAGCATTAAGGTTTGAGGTCCATTTATGTGGTGGTGGGGGAGGCGGTGTCGAAGGCTGCTAGGGCAAGGAAGGGGCGGTGCCCTTGGGCCAATTTTTGGATTGTTTTTGCGCATTAAGCGTGGTCACCGGGGCGTTTTCCGTGGACTGAGCCTTGAGTTCGAGTTCTTTCAGAATAAGCTTCTCGTGGTGCTCCTCGAAAGATATACACGTATCCCTCATGTTAACTGCATCAATCACGGATTGGTATGAAGAGTCCAATCCCTTCAAGATGTAGTCAATAAAATCCTCCTGTGAAAGCGGAGCTTCCAGGGAAGTTAAGAGATCCGAAGCCGACTTCATGGCCTGCATATAATCGGCTATAGAAGACGAGCCCTTTTTGATGGAACAGAGCTTGTCTTTGACTTTCTTTTTATGACCCCGAGAGGCCGTGCCATAAGTCCGTTTGAGAGTGTCCGAAACAGATTGGCACATTGTTGCCTGCGTGACCAGCATGGACACCAGCGTAGACAGTGTGCCGAGAAGGGCTCCATAGAGGAGACGGTCTTGGCGTTTCCAGGTTAAATAGGCGGGATTTGTGATGGTAGCGTTTTCTTGGACAACAATCTTCTCTTCAGGAATCTTGGCGAGCTTTCCTACTTTCTAGGCGTTGAGGTCACTCGTTCCTCATCTAGCCTCTTTTTATCTCAACGAAAGTTTGTTCAGGTTCTCTTGCTTAAAGTCGGCATGGAGTTGGCCAAACCTGCCTCCACGCTGCTGGATAATAATGCCTCTCTCTCACGATTTTCCGGGACACCACTACCGTCTCCATCGGATTATCGGATGCTTGTTGGCTGCTTACAGTATTTGGGTCTTACGCGTCCTGATGTTGCCTTGCAGTTAACAAATTATCTCAGTTTATGCAAGCTCCTGCTACAGTTCATTGGGAAGCGTTAAAACGCCTCCTTCGGTATCTCAGTGGCACGTCCTCTCTTGGTGTGCGCATCTCTGCTGAGTCTGCATTACAATTACATGGTTTCTTGGATGCTGATTGGGCAGGTTACAAAGATGATTATATCTGTACGACTGGTTATCTTATTTACTTTGGTAGCACTCCGATTTCATGGAGCTCCCGTAAGCAGAAATCAGTGTCTCCGTCCTCTACTGAATCTGAGTATAAAGCTCTTGCTGATTCTTGTTTTGAGCTATAGAGATTATGTTTAGGCGGAGGATCATAAGCAGAAATTAGTATAATCGGCCCACTCATCACCAATATAGAGATTATGTTTTGTATGAAAAGAGGCTTAATCTTATTAATGAATAAAGGAGTGTATTTATACAAGTACTTGCATGGCACACAAGAAACCCTAGTACAAATATTCTCCAAATATAAAAGATACAGAATAATAAAATATGGAAAGATATAATATGCTAAGATAATCAATATCCCCCCGCAAGCTGGACGTCTGATCAGAGAGGCCAAGCTTGGAAATCAATGACGTGAAGTGCGGCCTGCTGCGCGATTTAGTTAGGATCTCAGCAAGTTGATCTTTAGTGGAAATATGTGACACACGAAGTGAACGCGCCTGAACCTGCTCACGAACGAAATGATAGGCTAAAGCAATGTGTTTCATGCAAGATTGAAACACTGGATTGGAGCTAAGAAAAGTGGCCCAAATGTTGTCACAATAAAGTACCGGTTGAGACGGCAAATGAACTCCCATTTCAGCTAACACAAAAGTAACCTAGAGAAGCTCATATTGATATATCTTTCCACATTTTACTATTTTGTATCTTTTATATTTGGAGAATATTTGTACTAGGGTTTCTTGTGTGTCATGCAAGTACCTGTATAAATACTCTCCTTTATTCATTAATAAGATTAAGCCTCTTTGCATACAAAACATAATCTCTATATGGTATCAGAGCCTTGGAAAGTTGAAATTGTTTGGAAGGAGAAGGAAGAATAAGAGAACCAGAGTGCGTTATTTTCAAACCTTGACCATTACCGACGTAAACTTTGTCAGGACTTGTGTAGGGCTGATGGAGGGCTAAGTTGGCAAGATCATTAGTGAGGTGGTTGTTGGCACCGGTATCAACTAGCCAGTGAGGAGGGTTCGAAGATGTAGAGGTAGTGTTGGCTTGAGGGAATGGTTGAAAGGTGGGAAAACGGTTGGAAGGTGGGAATTGGACTTGAGGGTATTGTTGACGGAATTTAGGACATTGAGATATCACATGGCCAACTTCTTTACAGAATTGGCATCGACCAAGGAAGGGCTTGGATAGAAGAGGTGGGTTTGTGTTTGAATTGGCGTGGTTGGAGGAGTAGTTTGGCAAGTTGGTGTTGGGGCGAGAGGGCCGAAAGGCTGGAGGCTGATTAGTATTAGGCGAGTAGGGAGCATTAGGGTTTGAGGTCCAGTTTTATGGTGGTGGGGGAGACGGTGTCGAAGGCTGCCAGGGCAAGGAAGGGGCGGTGCCCTTGGGCCGATTTTTGGATTGTTTTTGCGCATTAAGCGCAGTCACCGGGGCGTTGTCCGTGGACTGAGCCTTGAGTTCGAGTTCTTTCAGAATAAGCTTCTCGAGGAGCTCCTCGAAAGATATACACGTATCCCTCATGTTAACTGCATCAATCACGGATTGGTATGAAGAGTCCAATCCCTTCAAGATGTAGTCAATAAAATCCTCCTGTGAAAGCGGAGCTTCCAACGAAGTTAAGAAATCCGAAGCCGACTTCATGGCCTGCATATAATCGGCTATAGAAGACTAGCCCCTTTTTGATGGAACGGGGCTTGTCTTTGACTTGCTTTTTGTGACCCCGAGAGGCCGTGCCATAAGTCCGTTTGAGAGTGTCCCAAACAGATTGGCACGTTGTTGCCTGCGTGACCAGCATGGACACTGGCGTAGATAGTGTGCCGAGAAGGGCTCCATAGAGGAGACGGTCTTGGCGTTTCTAGGTTAAATAGGCGGGATTTGTGATGGTAGCGTTTTCTTGGGCAACAATCTTCTCTTCAGGAATCAGATGGGATCCATCCAAAAACTTAAAGAGATCATTGCCTTCTAGGGTTGCTTGAATTTTTGTTTTCCAGGAGAGATAATTCGAGGGGGTAAGTTTTATGATATTGGTGAAGTGGACAATAGGAAAGGGTTTGGTATGCTCATGGGGATTGGCAAGCGACGTGGCAAAATCATGAGCCATGGTTGAATGAAGGGCTCGTGGGTGTTGTGAGAGAGGAGGGAACCGAGGATCGTTTAGGCGGATGATGAGTGGGCCTGATTTCTGATTTCATCATCAATGCAAAACCCTTCCCCTGACGCGCCGCGTTCCGCTGCCAACCCAAACCCCATCCTGCGCGCGCCTGCCCACTCCCCCGATCTAAACCCTGATCCCCCAAACCCTAATCCTGCGTCACCACATACCATAAACCCTAATTCCGAACCCGCCTCTCAAAACCCTACCACCCCACTCGATTCCCCAAACCCTAATCCTCAAACCGATCTCCCAAACCCTAATCCTGATCGTGGGATTGTGAATAATATCTTTAAACCCATTCATAAACTAAACCTTAATGCTCAAGTTTCCAACCCAACTGAACCAAAAACTATAACCCAGGCCCTCAAAGATCCCTTGTGGACGGCTGCCATGCAAGCGGAGTTTGATGCTCTTCGGGCTAACAACACTTGGTCACTTGTTTCTCCCTCTCCAAATCAAAATTTGGTTGGGTGTAAATGGGTGTTCCGTATCAAATACAAACCGAACGGTTCCATTGACAAATACAAAGCCCGTCTTGTTGCTAAAGGTTTTCATCAGCGCCCTGGATGGGACTATAGTGAAACATTCAGTCCGGTTGTCAAACCCGTCACGGTCCGACTCGTTCTCACCATTGTTGTCTCTTGTGGTTGGACCCTTCGTCAACTTGATGTTAATAATGCGTTCTTACAAGGTACGCTTCATGAAGATGTTTTTATGTCCCAACCGCCCGGGTTCGTTGATAATGCTGTTCCTACTCATGTATGCAAGCTTCATAAGGCCATTTATGGTCTCAAACAAGCCCCTCGGGCTTGGTATAATGAATTGAAAGCCTATCTTCTTCATCTTGGGTTTCGTGCATCACTTGCCGACGCCTCTCTGTTCATATTTTCTCATCATGGTCACTTGGTTTACTTGTTGGTTTACATTGATGATATTATTGTTACTGGCAATGATATTGCCTTTGTCAATCGGCTCCTTGATGTGTTAGCTAAGAAATTTTCTCTTAAGGATCTTGGCGAACTTTCCTACTTTCTAGGCGTTGAGGTCACTCGTTCCTCATCTGGCCTCTTTTTATCTCAACGAAAGTATGTTCAGGATCTCTTGCTTAAAGCCAACATGGAGTTGGCCAAACCTGCCTCCACGCCGCTGGATAATAATGCCTCTCTCTCACGGTTTTCCGGGACACCACTGCCGTCTCCATCGGATTATCGGATGCTTGTTGGCTGCTTACAATATTTGGGTCTTATGCGTCCTGATGTTGCCTTTGCAGTTAACAAATTGTCTCAGTTTATGCAAGCTCCTACTACAGTTCATTGGGAAGCGTTAAAACGCCTCCTTCGGTATCTCAGTGACACATCCTCTCTTGGTGTGCGCATCTGCCGAGTCTACATGACAGTTACATGGTTTCTCGGATGCTGATTGGGCAGGTGACAAAGATGATTATATCTCTACTACTGGTTATCTTATTTACTTTGGTAGCACTCCGGTTTCATGGAGCTCCCGTAAGCAGAAATCAGTGTCTCGTTCCTCTACTGAATCTGAGTATAAAGCTCTTGTTGATGCCTGTTCTGAGCTTCTCTGGGTTACTTTTGTGTTGGCTGAAATGGGAGTTCATTTGCCGTCTCAGCCGGTACTTTATTGTGACAACATTGGGGCCACTTTTCTTAGCTCCAATCCAGTGTTTCACTCTCGCATGAAACACATTGCTTTAGCCTATCATTTCGTTCGTGAGCAGGTTCAGGCGCGTTCACTTCGTGTGTCACATATTTCCACTAAATATCAACTTGCTGATATCCTGACTAAATCGCTTAGTAGGCCGCACTTCACGTCATTGATTTCCAAGCTTGGCCTCTCTGATCGGACGTCCAGCTTGCGGGGGGATATTGATATATCTTAGCATATTATATCTTTCCATATTTCATTATTCTGTATCTTTTATATTTGGAGAATATTTGTACTAGGGTTTCTTGTGTGCCATGCAAGTACTTGTATAAATACTCTCCTTTATTCATTAATAAGATTAAGCCTCTTTGCATACAAAACATAATCTCTATACAAAATACCCACACTAGACCTGGGCTCCGGTTCCGTGGAACCGGAGAACCGCCGGGTCCGGTTCCCGCTACTGTTCCGGTTCCCGTTCCTCCACCCCCGGAACAGGAGAACCGGCGGTTCCAATCCGCCGGTTCCCGGGGTAACGACTATTTTTTTAACCAGATCCGAAACCGCGACCTGAGACCCGCGACCAGGTTCCCGGGGTAACGACTATTTTTTTTTCAACAGAATGCTCGAGTTTTGGGAAAAACCAAAACCGCGACTGCGGGTCTCAGGCCGTGATCGGAATGGTAAACCGCGATGGCGGTTCTCAAGCCGCAGTCGCGGTTTTGGTTTAAAAGAGTTGTATCGATCAGCTGGAAGAAGCTTATACATCGACAAGGACTCTGCTTAAAGCAGTATCAAGCTGTGTGTGTATGGCCATGTACGTTTTCGATACAAATAATACAAATTCACTCAATTCCAAGCCCTATAATATACTTATATGCTGGAGTATATATGTCAATCTTTTTTATTACAATAATTAACCATTTATGTACACAACTTTGATCTGCGCGCTTTGCTTTAACTTGCCTGTGATTACGTATATCTCCATTAAGGTTTACCAAAAACACCCCCTCAATACTCCATTACTCCGTATAATATAGTCCATTTGAATCTTCGACACAGCCTATTTGCATATTGGGCTAGTTATTGCTTTATTGGCTACCAGCTATATTACTACAAGGCCTTTGTTATGTACTGTAAAAGTCGTCATCATCATCATCATTGACCCAGTGAGGCTCCGCTACAGCGGAATCTGGGGGGTCAAGATGGGAGTACCCCTGCCCAAGGGAAGGGGGTACGCCCGATAGACCCAAGAAAAACTAAAATTCAGCTATGTGACAATAATAACTGAATTTAGTTATGTACACTAAAAGTAATTAAAAAAACCCCAAAGTTCCGTTACTTCTATGTGCGATACCTGGGATTAAAAGCTGTCAAACTCACCTTATTGAAGCCTTTCAAATAGAAGACATTTTATGGACTATTTTGAATCATTTATTGGTTAGTATCTTCCTCTAATTAGTTTTCAACCTAAAATTCTACAAATTTAGCCCTAAATCGTTGATTATAATTGATTTTAGAGCTTTGTTTGTTCATTGAGAAATGTATGTAGATTTGAGTAAAAATCGGTGATTGTACTTACATTTACAGGTTGGATTCATATTTAATTACCAGAATTTGTATAAATTTGGATTGAAATCAAGTTGGGGAAGAATTTAGGCAAGTTAGGGGTGAATTTAGTGTTCGAACTATTGCACAACGATCGCGATGAAGGAGACGGGGCCTTGTTATTTTGCACACTTGAGGCGATCAAGAAACTTAAATGGCCACGCTACATAAAATTGTGCTTTTAACTCTTCTCAGACCTAGCGGATTGAATAGAATAGCTCAGCGCATGTCTGGGAAATCTTAGAGACCTTTGCAAAAGCTAATAGTCTCTCATGGGTCATGGCATATGAATTCAATGCCACTATTTCTGCTCATGAGTGGTCTTACTCTTATGAAGGATCGAATTTGCAACTCAGGTTTTTTGCGAGAAGGATGATGAACTTGGCTTGAATGATTTGGGATTCAGAGGTCCAACTTATACATGGACAACTGGTAGAACCATCGGACACATAAAAAAACTGCCAGGTTAGATGGAGCTCTATGTACTGAAGATTGGAGGATTCGATTTCTTGATGTTGAGGTTCACCATCTCATGTCCCTGCACTCAAATCACACTCCGTTGCCATTGAATATTGAACCGAGTCAAGCAATCACTGGCCAGTATTAAGAATATGAGGGCATTTATGTTATTTTAGTTGATTTTTGGGTCATTTCTGTAATAAGCCTTATTATATAAAAGGCCAGCTTCCTTCTTCTGTTGGATTAAGAGAGTCGTAACAGAGAGTGATTCTGGTGTATTGAGAGTGAGAGATGAAGCTCGATTATGGCTTCGTTCTGTATGATTGATGATTCTCAATGATTCATGAATAAAGTTGTGATTTGATATGGTATCAGAGCAGAGGACTCGTTCCTGATTTCTTGAGTTCTTCTTTTCCCCCAATTTTTTTTCTTCACAACAGATTCTTTTTCTTTTGATTCAAGAATGTCTATATCACCAAGGCGTGATGGAAGTGATGATGATTTTGATCGGCGAAGACAATATGAGTGTCGAGAAAGAGATGCAAGGCATGAAGATCGAGATCCTATATATTTTGGAGGATGCGATCGCGAATCTGGACTGGTTTCGAGTGATCCGCTTGCTTTGTCAAATTCTGATCAACCAGGGGCTCAATTGGTTCCACAAAGGTTTGATGGTACCAATTTTCTCAGCTGGACTAGGAATGTGAAACTAGCGCTCGAAGCTAAGATCAAATTAGGCAGATCATATGGTTCGATGTTGGCTTTTGAACTCCATGGATGGTAATATTTCTGAAACTCTCATCTATGTAGAACCAACACCTCGATTGTGGGATAAATTGGTTGAACGCTTTGGGCAGGCTAATGGACCTTTATTGTATCAATTGAAACGAACCCTAGTTAATCTTGAACAAGGTTCGATGTCTTTTACTGAGTATTATGGTCGTTTAAAGCAACTATGGGATGAATTGAAAGCTGTCAGATCTGTGGTTGATTGTAATTGTGGCATATGGTCTCGATATGCTTGTGATTACCTTGCAAGAAAGCAAGAGGAGGAAGAACATGATAAGTTGATAGATTTACTCATGGGTCTGAATGATGATTTTGATAGTATTCGTGGTACTCTTATAGCCATGGATCCTTTACCTAATGTTAACAAGGCTTATAATCTTGTTCAACAAGCTGAAAAACACAAGTCTATCACTGGTTCCTTGAGCATTAAAAGTGATGGTAATGCTCTATCGTTAAACAACATGTCTGGGCGCCAACAACAACAATATGGCAAATATTTTTTGAGTAAGGAAGAAATGCAGAACAGAGGTTTGCTTCCTAGAGACAACTATAACAACAGAGATTCTTTCAAGAAGGGAAGAGACAGATTTGAAGGGAAATATGATAGAAAATGTGAATATTGTCACGTAAAGGGACATTCGAAGGAAAGGTGCTACAAGATTATAGGATATCCAGATAATTGGAAGTTTAATGACAACCATGTGTCAAGAGATGGCTAAGATGTTAAAGGGCAAGAGTGTTGTTTCTAATCCAGGAAAAAGTGTTGCTAATGCTGCTAGCAAAGGGCATTCTTCATCTGGTTCTTCAACTGGTTCTTTTTACAAGTTTTCAAGTATGAATTTTGATACTTCAGCAAGTATTTCTGTAATGGCAGCTAGTGTTAATTCAAATAATGGATTGTGGATAATAGATACTGGTGCTACGAATCATATGAATTTTGATTCTAGAATTTTGTATGATAAACAACTTTTGCTTAAACCAGTTAAGGTAGGATTACTAGATGGAAGTGTTAAACTGGTTCAGTATTCAAGGTCTGTCAGAATTAGTGATAAAATGCTGCTTCATAATGTTTTGTTGATTGATGGGTTCAAGCACAACTTGCTTTCTGTTACCAAGTTGTTAGATGAAAGTGGTTTGATAGGAAGGATTGAATCTTATGGAATCCGTTTTCAAGACCCTATCACTAAGGAGGTTTTGCTTCAAGGCAAGAGATTGGGAGGTCTTTACATTTTGAAGTCTGGAGAATTGATCAATGAAGATTCTCATAAGAAAGTTGCTGAAGTAGTTACAAATAAAGTTTGTAAAGATGATTCTGATGCTAGTTTGTTTCATAGTAGACTAGGACATTGTTCCACTAGCAAGATGAAACATTTGTCAAAGATATTTTCTAGGTCATTTCCTGATTTCTTTTGTCAAAGTTGTGTTTTGGCCAAACAATGTATTCCTTTCCACATTAATGAATCAATAGCAGAATTTCCATTTGATCTTGTGCACTTGGATGTTTGGGGGGCCTATCATGTTCCTTCTACTACAGGTGCTCATTGTTTCTTGACAGTGTTAGATGATAACACTAGATATACTTGGGTCTACTTGTTTAAATCCAAGACACAAGTCAAGGACATCCTTTTTTCGTTCTTGGCTTATGTTAACACTCAATTTGGAAAGAATGTCAAGGTGATTCGTAGTGATAATGGATCTGAGTTTATTCAGAAAGGGTGCCTATAATTTTTTGCTTGGAAAGGTATAGTACATCAGAAAAACATGCCAGGCAATCCACAACAGAATGGGCGTATTGAAAGGAAACATCGCCATATTATAGAGACAGCTAGAGCTATGAGGGTGCATGCTGGTTTGCCTAAAAGGTTTTGGGGAGAATGTATTCAAACTGCAGTACACATTATTAATCTTCTTCCTAGTTCTGTTTTACAATGGAAAATTCCTTATGAGTTGTTGTTTAACAAGAAAGCTGATCATGATTTTTTAGAGTACTTGGTTGTTTATGTTTTGGTAAGCCTAGTACTCATACTACTGATAAGTTTGAGCCTAAATCTAGAAAATGTGTTCTCTTGGGCTACCTTTCTGGTCAGAAAGGGTACAAACTTTATAATTTGCATGATCATTATTTCTTTATCACTCGAGATGTGGTTTTTCAGGAAGATATTTTTCCTTATGCTATACATATGTCTACTGCATCATTGAATCAAGACGATACATCATTGCCTCTGGTTAATCCTGCTTTGCCAAATCATATTAATGAATCTTCTACAGAGATTTTGGTTTCTGGATTGCACAATTCAGCCAATTCTCTTAGTGATCAGCATTTTCCTTCATTACAGTCAGCTTCTGATTCGATTTCTGTTGAGCCTATTGTTCTTGTAGCACAACCTATCATTCTTAGAAGATCTGACAGACCAAGACAACCTTCTACTAAGCTCAAGGATTATGTTTGTTCTTATCAAGTCACAAAGATTTTTGATTTATCTGATTTTTCTGATGAGTTTACTGCTGCTTTCTGTAATGTGTATTCTACATTTGAGCCATCTAGTTATAGACAAGCAAAAGGTCAGGTTTGTTGGGAAGAAGCAATGGCTAAAGAACTGGAGGCATTAAAAAGGAATCATACTTGGGAATTGACTGATTTGCCTATTGGAAAAGTTGCTATTGGTTCTAAATGGGTATTCAAAACTAAGTTCAAGCCAGATGGTACTATTGAAAGGCACAAGGCCAAACTTGTTGCCAAGGGATACACTCAGGTGAAGGATAAAGATTACAAATTCACCTTTTCACCAGTAGCTAAACTTGCTTTAGTTCGAATTTTATTAGCTTTAGCAACTGTTAAAAGATGGGATGTTCATCAGCTAGATATAAACAATGCATTTCTTCATGGTTATTTGGATGAAGAAGTTTACATGATGCCTCCTCCAGGGTATTCAAAAGCAAAGAAAGGTCAGGTTTGCTTCTTGAAGAGATCAATTTATGGTCTTAAACAAGCTTCCCGGCAATGGAACTTTGAACTTACCAAGTTTCTTCTTAACATGGGGTATAGTCAATCAAAACATGATTACTCCATTTTTGTGAAGCATACAAGAGATAAGATTTCTATTGCTTTAGTCTATGTGGATGATTTGTTATTAACTGAAGATGATTCTGACACTATATTACAAACCAAATCTAGTTTGGATGCAGCCTTCACTATTAAAGATCTAGGTATGATCCAATTTTTTCTTGGAATTAAAGTTGCAAGAGCTGTTAAGGGGACATTGATTCATCAGTGCAAGTACATGTTAGACATTATTACAGATGCTGTTATGCTTGATGCAAAAGAGGTTGCTTTTCCTTTACCTCGTGGTCTGGGTTTATTAATTGATGAAGGAGTACTTTTACAAGATCCTGAGGTGTACAGAAGGTTGATTGGTCGACTTCTTTATTTGAATATCACCAGAACTGACTTGACTTATTCCATTCAACATTTGAGTCAGTTTGTTAACAATCCTAGAGAGCCACATTATCAAGCAACGTTGCATATTGTCAAGTACTTGAAGCATACTCTAAATTGGGGATTGTTTTATTCAGCTAATTCAAATTTGCAAGTCTCCAGTTACAGTGACGCGGATTGGGCTGCTTGTAAGTTCACAACTCGTTCCTTGAGTGGCTATTGTGTTCTTTTGGGAAAGAATTTGGTCTCATGGAAGACTAAAAAGCGAAAGACTGTTTCTAAGTCCTCAGCTGAATCAGAATATAGGAGCATGTCTTCTACTTCTAGTGAGGTGGTCTGGATACATGGTATTTTGAAGGATATGTCTGTTCAAGTTCATTTGCCTATTACATTATATTGTGATAGCAAGGCTGCTCAGCATATAGCTTCTAATCCAGTATTTCACGAGAGAACTAAGCATATCAACATTGATTGCCATTATGTTCGGGAAAGAATTTCAGAAGGTGTTTTACAAACTTCATATGTTCGATTTCAGCTTCAGCTGGCTGATATTTTCACAAAACCCTTGGGAGAAGATCAACACATGTTTCTAGCTTTCAAGTTGGGATTGGTTGCTACTCCCCCAATTCCAACTTGAGGAGGGGGTATTAAGAATATGAGGGAATTTATGATATTTTAGTTGATTTTTGGGTCATTTCTGTAATAAGACTTATTATATAAAAGGCCATCTTCCTTCTTCTGTTGGATTAAGAGAGTCGTAACAGAGAGTGATTCTGTTGTATTGAGAGTGAGAGATGAAGCTCGATTATGGCTTCGTTCTGTATGATTGATGATTCTCAATGATTCACATGAATAAAGTTGTGATTTGATAGCCAAAAACTGTTTTTATTCTTATCAACTTGGATGACACATGTGAACTACCTTGATTTTATGGCAAATAAATGGCACTAAGATATGTGTTTGTCGGCTTCTCTCGAAAATTTTCATCCTCGACTGCAAAAGTGAAACAAGGATGTTTTTGGAAATATTTTTCAGAAAAAGCGTCTCCTCTGGGCTAGATTGGAAGGTCTACAAAAACCACTATCTCATAGTTCGACTCCTTTCCTCATACCTCTCAATAGATAACTTAGAATTGAACTTGAAAAAGTCTTGCAATAGGAGCAATTGCTATGGTTCTAGAAATCAAAAGCTAACTTTCTAATTGATGAGGACCAAAATACAAACTTTTATCACTTGTCTACGATCATCAAAAGACACGGAAATAGATTTGAAACTTTGCAGCACACGAATGGCACTTGGTTTTCTAATGAGCAAACTATCAAACACATCATCTTCTTATTTTTTGAAAATCTATACACTGAGAGGAGCTGTCTAATCACAATGTGATTGCTGATATTCAGGGCTTTCCTTCGCTTGACAGTGAAAGTCTTAGCAATAGATATTGAAACGCTTTGCTTTTGGTCTCCTTTATTATGTTCTAGTTCTTTTTAGTTAAACGCGTCGTTTCCCTTTCTCTGATGCTTGTATTTAAGACCTTGTATTTCCCTTTTGTTAGCTAGCTTATCGCAATCCCAAAACCTAATCCGCGCCGCCAGAGAATTGTTGAGAGGGTGATTTCTTGACAACAAATAAATTTATAGTCAAGACCCCGCTGAGTATAGCGAATTCAGGATCGTTCCACGGGAAGCACGATTGTTTGTCTATCAACTACTAAAAATAAGAAAAACAAACAAAACAGGCAAAAACACAGCTACAACCAACCTCGTTAACGACCTTGTCAAGGTCATTAACGAACCTGGAAAACCTATGAACACAGACTAACGATCTAAACTCAGGTTCGGTACCGAGGCAAATGAACTCGATAACGAATATTACGAAAGCAAACAAACTAACTCAATAAGATAAAAGAATCTAGGACAAGGGTTACCACAACATAGCCATGCATATAAACTCATATATAAGAAGATAAAGATCATGCCTTTAAAAGATAAATTCATCAACTTTCGCAGATTAGCAAGCAAATCAATCAATTCTCATAGATCAATTCACTCAATCACTTGTTTTGTATCCAAAGCTCGAAACTTTCGTTAATCGAACAATATCAACATTCAAGATAACAACTTTCTCTTTCGATCAAGTTGAGAACTCAAATTACCTTGACAATCGTCTAAGCATAAACACAACAAGCAATTAAAAATAGATAAAAGGCATTCAAAACATCAACTCACTCATCAAAACATGCACAACTATGTCAGGTTTCAACCCCGATCTAGATAAGAAAACTACCCACTACTCATGATAATAAAGCAAACAACCTTAATAAAAGAAAACATTGAAAACAAAAACAAAACTTACTTGAAATTAATAAGAAAATATCGTCTTACGAACTTCCAGTAAAATCCGAAAAACACAGAACAACACCGAGTAGAAATCCGTCTAACGACCCTCAGCCTCTCTCTCGATCGAACCGAAGTCGCTCTCCTCTTCCCACTCGACTTCTCCTAAAACGAATCTCTCTCCCTCTCTTGGCTTAGAACAAGGGTTTTTATACTAAGAAACTATCTTTTAAAAAGCCTAAAAGATAAAAACTTACCCTACTTAAAAGATAACAAGATATAAGATATAAAATATAACAACCCATAAGTCGGCTAAGGTTCTACCGACACGGAGCCATCGTTAAAGACCCCGCACAGGGTCGGTAGAAATCACAAACTCCTGTCTAAAAATTCTATCTTTTAGCCTCGTTAACGACCTTCACAGGATCGTTAACGAGCCTCTGTTTTGGCTTTTCTTCGACTTCTTCTCCACTTAAACTTGGACTTCAACTTGATCTTCTTATGCAATCTCTTCCTTAACTTCACGCCTTCCATCCTTCAGCACAAAACCTCAGCTCAACTCAAAAAGCGCTCCTTCCTGCTCAAAAACCTACAAAAAAACACAAAACGGAGTAGCTTCCATACTTTTCACAAAATATGCAAACTCATCCAAAAACACACAAAACTAACTCATCCAAACTCATCCAAATGACTATTAACGTCATCACACGTATATAAACACTTAATAGACATAAGCAAATACAATCCAACCTCACCAGGGATATATGTGTTTCACTCAACTCTCAAGTGTTTAGGCTTATAAATTCAATCTCTCAACTCATCTTATATGCAAAAACTCATAGAAATTGGAACCTATATCACCAAACTCTCCACCTATGATTTGTCAAAACAAGCAAAAATCATCAAGAGAACTTAGGCTCAATGAAAAACTTCATAGAAGCTTCCATTCAGTCGGGTTGTAATGGGGCTTGGTAAAGACAATAGGCGTGGAAAACATTTTGGCTATGTGGTGCTAATAATATCCGGGAATCAAAAGACTCCTAAAAACTCACCCATCTCCAAAAACTCTCATAAAACAATATACCAAACTCACTCTTATCATTATGCACTTACTCTCACTCACGCAATATATCCTAGAAAGTCTCATAAAAACTATTTAAAAGAATCTCTGGCTTTAACTATTAAATACAAATGCACATCTTAATTCTCTTATTTTTTCTCATATTTCTTCACATATTTCTTTCAGTTTTTTTCATTTTTTTTTCAGCTCCTTTTACTCCACGGATAGCCTCGTTAACGACCTTCACAGGATCGTTAACGAGCCTCTGTTTTGGCTTTTCTTTGACTTCATCTCCACTTAAACTTGGACTTCAACTTGATCTTCTTATGCAATCTCTTCCTTAACTTCACGCCTTCCATCCTTCACCACAAAACCTCAGCTCAGCTCAAAAAGCGCTCCTTCTTGCTCAAAAACCTACAAAAAAAACAAAAACGAAGTAGCTTCCATACTTTTTACAAAATATGCAAACTCATCCAAAAACACACAAAACTAACTCTAAAAAACTACTAAAACAAAACTAAACAAACTGAGAAACACACCAAAAACTAGACTAAAAACACGAACATCAAGAATGTTCATCTTTTCTCTTTCGAGCTACCTACACAACTAACTTTATCCCTAAATCCAAGCTCGACTTTCGTTCTTTTCAAATTATAATATGGTATCAGAGCAGAGGCTTTGGTCACCAAACCCAAAACCTTTTTGTTCTTCATGAAAATTATCTCAATGCCTGATCGAAACGAGCTTCAAAACCAATCTCAAAACCTAACCATGGAAGCCATAACAGACCCGAATCATCTTCTTTACCTTCATCATTCAGACCATCCGAATTATGTGCTAGCAATCCAGCTATTGAATGAGAATAACTACTACTCCTGGAGAAGGGCAGTGGAGGTCTCTTTGACGGTGAAAGACAAGCTGCAATTTGTCAAGGGAGATTGTGAAAAGCCAGAAGCAGGTTCAGCTCTTGAAATGCAGTGGAAAAGGTACAACAACATGGTGATATCTTGGTTGCTACACTCGGTTGAGAAAGAGATTGCGGAGACGCTGCTCTACTACAATACATCTATAGAGGTCTGGAATGATCTACGCCTTCGTTTTGGTCAGCCAAGCGGGGCTCGAATTCATCAGGTACAAAAAGATCTGTTTAACATCACCCAGGGGAACTCTTCATTACCTCTTATTTTACTAGGTTCAAAAAAATTTGTGATGAATATCTGGTGCTCGTTGAAATGCCAAAGTGTAATTCCTATGGTACATTGAATCCTGTTCCCCAAATGATCCTGAACCAACAAGTGTTGCAGTTCCTTGTTGGTTTAAACGATTCCTACAATGGTACTCGAGCTAATATTTTGATGATCAAGCCGACTCTAGACCTTGGGGAAGTCTATCAAATGATTTTACAGGAAGAAAAATAAAGGTCCCTAAGCAATAATAGTTCATCACTCAATATTGGGGATTCTTCTGCTCTCAATGTCTTTCCTAAGTCGAGACAGAGCTCTAATAATCCTGGTCAGAACACTGGGCAGAATTTCAATCCAAAAGGAGGAAAACAAGGAGGGGGTCAATCCAATAGAGGAAATCAGTCGAACGGCTATGGAAACAGTAACAGTGGGAATGGAAATGACCAGAGACCAAAACCCAATTATTACTGTGATCTTTGTAAGGCGTCGGGACACAGCATTAGTAGATGCTTCAAAATTATTGGGTACCCGAAGTACCGGGAAAGGAAATTTGCAGGAAATTCCTCTACATCTCAAGATAACTTAGGAGAAGATGTTGGAAAATCTCAACAACTGACTCATGATCAATATCAGAAACTATTGGCACTCTTGAGCAATCAGCAAATGGGGACTCATGGACAAGACGACAACAAATCATGTATGTTAGCGGGTAATACTTTTTGTCTCTCTATTCATAGTGATATGCATGTTTGGGTCATAGATAGTGGAGCAATACATCACATATGCCCCCACATTGACCTTTTTGATGTCTTTGAACCAACTGTCAAACCTAGTTTCATTACAATGCCCAACAATAAACAAGCTGAGATTAAACATGTTGGCACTATCAAACTTGATTCTGAAATCACACTTAGAAATGTGCTACATATACCAGACTTCACTTTCAATCTTCTCTCAGTTAGACGATTAACTTCTCAACTCAACTCTAACCTCCTTTTTACCCCTTCTCAATGTGTTCTCCAGGACCATTCCATGAGCAAGCATCAGGTTCTTGGTAATCTCTCCACGGGACTATATCTTGCTCACAAAACCTCCACTACCTCCTCTCAGCCTAAATCTTCTAGATACTCCACTTTAAAAGTTAATTCTACTTTCAATGTTTGTAATAATCAGGCTACTAAAGACCATAATTTCCATGTTTTTAGTGTTGTTTCACCTGAACTCCTACATGTTCGTCTAGGCCATGTGCGATTTGATCAAATGCATTTGTTCCCTTTCCTTACGAAACCGACTAAAAGACAAAGCAAACCAACAACATGAAAAGTAAGTACAACTAGTAAAGGGGATCTAGAACAAAAAAGGTAAAGGGGAAAGTGAGGGGCTAAAGGGTAACACCTTTAGCATTCAGGTCATAAACGGACAAATCAGGTTAGAAAATGGGCAACTGACATTGCCTCCACCGGAATGAAGGATCTTCAGCAGCCACGAGCGTCCAAGCGACTTCTCCAATCACTGTTCGTAGGGTTTCTTGACAACAAATAAATTTATAAGTCAAGATCCCGCTGAGTATAGCGAAGTCAGGATCCTCCACGGGAAGCAAGGTTGTCTGTTTACCAACTATAAAAACAAGAAAACAAAACAAAACAAGGCAAAAACAGCTACGAAGGACTTCGTTAACGACCTTGTCAGGGTCGTTAACGACCTTGTCAGGGTCGTTAACGAACTTGGAATTCTATTGAAAACAGAGCAACTAACGAGCTAACTGCAGGCTCGATACCGATCCAAGGTCCCTCGGTAACGAGTGAATACGAAAGCTAAACTTAAGAAATTCAATGGATAAAAAGCACTAGGACAAGGGTTACCACGACATAGCTATGCATATAAACTCATGTAAAGATAAAGATCATGCCTTTAAAGATAAATCTATCAACTTTCGCTGACTAAGCAAGCAAATCAATCAACTTTCATAAATCAATTCACTTTATTACTTGTTTTGAATCCAAAGCTCGAAACTTTCGTTATCGAACAATATCAACTTTCAAGTTCACAACTTTGTCTTTTGATCAAGCATCAAACTCAAATTACTTCGACTCTTGTCTAAGCATAAGCACAACAAGCAATTCAAAGGATAGAAGGCAATCAAAACATCAATACTTTCATTCAAACATGCAAAACTATGCCGGGCTTCAACCCACCCTAGATAAGAAAACTACTCACTGTTCATTGAATCAAAGCAAACAACTTTTATCAAAGAGAACATTGAAAAGCAAAACTTACTTGAAATTAAAACAAATATCGTCTCACAATCACTTGCGGAATTCGAAACAACCGAAAACAATGAACAAGAGTTGATCACCGAACCACTCCTCTCTCTCGATCGGAATCAGCCCGACTCTCTCTCTCGACTTATCTCAAAGCTAAAACGAACCCCCCTTGTCTAGGCTTAGAACAAGGGTATTTATACTAAGAAACAATCTAATAAAAAGCCTAAAAGATAAAAACTTACCAAACTTAAAAGATAACAAGATAAAAGATATAATTTCCGAAAGTCGGTTGCACTCTACCGACATAAGTCACCTCGTTAACGACCTGCACAGGGCCGGTAGACACTTGATGAACTCTTAAACAAAAACCCTGATTTAAAGCTCGGTAACGACCCTCACAGGTCGTTAACGAGCCTTTGTTTTGGCTTCTCACGAACTCCTTCATGGCTTCAACTTGCATTCCAACTTGATCTTTCCATGCAATCTTCTTTCTTTTCTTCCATGCATTCTACACACACCACTTCACTTCAGCTTAACTTAAAAAGTGCTCATTTCCACTCAAAAACCTACAAAAAGACACAAAACGGAGTAGCTTCCATGCTTCTCACAAAATATGCAAACTTATCCAAAAACACATAAAACTAACTCTGGAACTTACTAAAACTAAACTAAACTACCTAAGAAAGACACCTAAAACTAGACCAAAAACACGAACATCAAATTACCCCATACTTAAGCTTGCTTGTCCTTAAGTAATTACTATACAATAACCAAAACCAAACAATCAAGCTCATCAAGCAATAGCCATCAATTCAAAAGCAACATCTAAACACAACAAAAAATAGAAAATGACTATTAATGTCATCACACATATATAAGCACTAATAGACATAAGTAAATACAATCCAACCTCACCAAGGATATGTGTTTCACTCAACTCTCAAGTGTTTGGGCTTATAATTTCAATCTCTCAATTCAATCTTATATGCAAAAACTCATAGAAATTGGAACTTATATCACCAAACTCTCCACCTAAGATTTGTCAAAATAAGCAAAAATCATCAAGAGAACTTAGGCTCAATGAAAAACTTCATAGAAGTTTCCATTCGGCCGGGTTGTAATGGGGTTTGGTAAAGACAATAAGGCGTGGAAAATCTTTTGGCTATGTGGTGCTAATAATATCCGGGAATAAAAGACTCCTAAAACTCACACAACAATAAAAAACTCTAAGAAAAACATACCAAACTCACTAAAACAATAAGCACTTACTCACTCACCTTTTATCCTAGAAAGCCTCATATAAACATAAAAGAATATCTTGTTTAAATTTAAATACAATGCACATCTTCCTCATCTTTTTTCCTTTCTTCATCATTCTGCATTTTTTTCTCTTTATTTTTTCATCATTTTTTGACTAGCCTCGTTAACGACCCATTAGGGTCGTTACCGAACTACACTTTCTCCTCGTTTCTCTTCAATGGTACTTCACCTACATAGGTCGATATCGATCTAAACATTCTCCTCTTTTCCTCATATTTGTGCATCTTTTCTACCCAGAGATCTTTTCAAACAATAAAACAAGAGACTTCCAATCTACCCTTCCCAAAACCCTTATTTCGAACCAACCATAACATTTTCACTCTACAAAACATACCTCTCCAACCTAAGTCCTAATCGCCGGATAGGGTCAAGCTTATCTCGGCTAGGGAATAATTTTGTGGAGCTAAAAATAAAAGGCTAAAGCTCAAATTGGTTATCAAAAAGAAGGATCATATAAAGGGTGGATAGGGATAAATAAGGCTTATGAAAATAAGTTCTCTATCATATGACTTTCACAAGTAATGAACTAAAAATCTCATATAGGCCTCAAGAAATAGATAAACATCACAATTCCAAGAGATAATATACATAAAGAGAGTAAATCACACAAGAAAAGAAGAGGGATTTTATGTTCTCCCTATAAGGCCAAAAAAAACTCACAAGGTAGCAATTTTTGTTGGATTGCACTACTCATGCTAAAAGTTATACATGCTCAATTTCATCAAAATGCTATTCCTCTATAGAAACAATTTCATACCAAGAATCAGGCTATACCATCAAAAACATGCTTGAAAGGAAATTACATGATCATGCTAACAATTACTATCATAGAACCAAAAGACAAGGCATTTATTCATTCTAAAAACTCTTTTTTTTTAATTTTTAATTTTGTTTGTGATTTTCTCATCATTTTTAAAAAAAAAGACAACTAAAAGACAAAACAAACAAGACAAACAAACAAAGACACAAACAAGTTTACAAGTAAGTTTTCTTCTCCTCCCTACCCCATACTTAAAATTACAGTGTCCCCACTATAATAAAACGAAGTAGTAGAAAAGAATAAGGAAAAAGAAAGAAACTCACAAGATAAACAGAAGCGGAAAAGAACATCCATTAAAAAGCTGAATCATCGCCCTGGTGGTGGAAACTGATGCTCAAAGTTTCCCATGAACTCGTACATGATCCTCCAGCGCTCCGCATCAACCGTCACCCTTTGCTCCATCGTCCTCCAACGAGCATCCGCCTGCTGATGCCTCGCATCATCGAAAGCCATGCGAGCTGCGTAGACACCCTCCCAAAGATCCATCCTCTGGTGGAGCTGTGTCTGCTGCAGGTTGAGCTGTTGCATCCGAAAAGATAAATCATCGGCCCATGGAGGTGGAACACTCGATCCAGTATAGGTGGGCTGAGGAGGTGGTTGGAAGTGGTCTTGGTAGATCACCGGGTTATAGGGCATCATCTCATAAGACTGGGGCACGGTAGGCGGTGGCGGTGGGTCGTTACCAAAGCAGAACGCCTCGTTACTAGCCTCGAAGTAGTCGTTAACGAGCCCAGGTGGATCGTTACTGATTTTGTCTTCATCGCCCAAGACCTCGGTACCGAGGTCATCATCCTCAATATCGAGCTCCTCCGTGGCTGCCTCCGTTGTAGCGTCATCTTCATCCATGTCTTCGCCGTCCCTATCGTACCTTGACTCACATTCCCTCAATGACGGCTCATTTTGTGGCTTCTTCTCTAACGGGAATGCATGGCCCGTCCAAGTCTCATACCAATTTGGCACATAAAGCAACTCGAACTTGTCTCGGGTAAGAAGCACATTTTGGCCAAGAACCTTGGTGGCGTACCCTCTCTCGGTCAGCACAAAGATGCTGGAGGCGAACCAATACGTCTTATCGAGCTTCTGGGCACGGTATGGCGTATAACGCGTGAGATCAACTCAGAGTTTTGTTGCTAGAAGACTCACCAGGTTCCCGCACCACACTTCCTTTGACTTGATCCCGTGCTTCTCGATGTACTGCAACCATTCATACCCCAAGTTCAAGGGGGTGGGATCCTCAAAAAGAATGGTACGGAGGCATGCAACCTCCATCTGTGTCGGCCTTGAAAGCTCTCTCTTGGGCCAAAAAGTGGCGCCCAAGACCTGAAGAATAATCGAGAAGATGGGGTTGATGATGCTTGACCCTGGAAGTGCTGCTGCGGAAGGTTGAACCTCCCCGAAAATGTAACTCCAAGTGTCGGTGACCTTGAAGTCCTTGATCTTGTAATTCAAAAAGTGGTGAGGAAGCTCGAGAAGTGCATTGAATTGAGCCATTGTGCACTCATGATTAACATTGCCTAGCCGGAACTTGATCCTTCCGACCGAAGTGTTGGTCTTGAAGCTTGTTTGGAGAGTGGCCAAGAACTCGGATGTAAGGGCCGGGTAATGTGGCGTCTCTTCTTGTTTCAACATCTGAGGTACTCCAAGAATTGCAAAGGCGTGCTTGACGTCCTCATAGATCCCCAACGTGTTAGCGCTTTTCCTCGAGAACCACCTGGTAAAGTGGTCCTTTTCAAGGACGGCGTCAATGATCCTAGCTTGCTCCGGAGTAGCTAATATGACATTATCCATGCGTGGAGGGGACGGGGACCGTTGAGTCATCTTCTTCTCTCCGACTCTAGTGTTAGCTCGGCTAGTGCCTGCCATTTGTACCTGCAAAGACCACGGATTTCTAAGATAAGATCCACACGAAACAACTAGGGAAAGACCCCATACTTGTTCTCGAAAGTGCTCTCGACATGCCTCGGTACCGACCCAATGGGGTCGTTAACGAGGTAGCTGGATTTGGTTTTAACTGAGCATATCACAGGTCGTTAACGACCCTAACAGGTCGTTAACGAGCCTGGGCGAGAACAACTTGCAGGTCGTTCCAAGTACCAAACCTAAAAAAATTGAACAATTTCAGCACGATTCAACCATAAATCCACATAAAACACACAATCTAGCACATGCAACCCCATACTTGCTCGAAAGCCTATCTAAACATGCCAATTATTGCCAAAAATTCATGGTGAAGATCAATCAATTCAAGAACAAGTTATATCATGCTTTACTTATCAAAAATTTCAATGCAAAATCAAGCAAGAATAACCAAGTATAGATCAAGATCGAACACCCAATAATAGGAGCAATAGAAGCACAAGGCAACATAAACATGCAAACCAATTATTCAATCAAGATCTAGATATGAATTTAACCCCAAATGTCATGAATCTTGCAAGAAGAGAGTTAGAGTTTAGAAATCGTACCGTAAATTTGAAGAATTGAAGAACAAAGATTGAATTTGAAAAGGGTAACGAGGGCTTCTGGTGCGTCGGTAACGAACTTAAGAGAGTAGGCTCGTTATCGTGGGGTGCGGTTGGGGTTAGGACGCGGTGGTGCTCCGATCGGTGGTGCTTGGAAAACTCGATGGGATTTGATTGAAAACTTGAAGATTTGGCTTGAGATTTGGGTGTGGGATTTGGAGTTTTGAGGGGGTTTAAATAGGAAGGGGCAAGAGGAAGAGGCGGCGTGGGGGGAGGTAAAAAGATAGAAGATAGATTAGGGTACTTACCTTGCCCGTGTCGCCGTTTTTCGAGTACCGTCACAGGTCGTTAACGACCCTCACAGGTCGTTAACGAGCCAAGGCGACTCGTATGCCACGTTAGTTTCGAAAAATTCTATCTTGCAAACTTAAAGACTACTAAAAACTCAAAAGAAAGCTATGAAAAAGTTCTTAAAAAGAAAAGAAAATGAAACTAAAACTAAAAATCGGGTTGCCTCCCGTAACCGCTATTTTTAACGTCGTTAGCCCGACGTACTTACCTTGGCTAATCATGGTGGTTCCTTCTCGGCTTTTTTGGGGTTTTTAGAGACCCCATACTTAGCTTTGAAGGCATTGTTAGCTCGTCTCACTAAATGTGGTCCTTCATCTTCTAGCAATATGCCCGGTATTCCTACGCAAGGGTTAGTGAAATGTGAAACCCAAGGCGGTTTCGATTCCTCTATAGCATAGATAGTGGGGTACAGTGTAGGAATAAAATGTAAAGAAGGGTCATTATCAGTGATTGTGAATCCATGGTTAGAATACTCACCTTGATTCATTAGTGAAGGTGTCGGCACCGAGGTAGTTGAGGTCGTTAACGACCCATCAAAAGTAAATCCTTCCTCGGTGTCGTGCCATAACGAGCCGCCTCCGTCATATTTTTGCATGAATAGCTCGGTACCGGCCCAGGGAGGGTCGGTAGCGGTTCCGGTTGCACTTTTGTACTCCTTATGTGATAGGGAAGGGTCTTTAAACTCAGCAATGTCAAGCTCTGGCTAGGGTAACTCGATTTGTGCGGCAGCCATTGTGTCGTTGGCATTTTGGTTGAGGCTGAACTCTACACGCTCCTCCTCTATATCGAAGGTGAGGAGTCCCTTCCGAACGTCAACTCTAGCGCCTGCTTTAGCAAGGAATGGCCTGCCTAGAATGATGGGGACTAGAGGATCTTCAGGCATGTCGAGGACAATGAAATCGTTTGGAATGAAGAATTTCCCCACTTGAATGGGATAATCCTCAACGACTCATGTGGCTTTCACACTTGATCCATCCGCCATATACAACCTCATATCCACAGGCTCTAGAGGTCCCATGTTAGCTTTCGACCAGATTGATAGGGGAAGTAAACTGGCACTGGCTCCCAAATCACATAGAGCTTTGAATCGGTGATCGCCTATGCCAATCGTGATAGCAAATCTCCCTGGGTTTCCTAGCTTCTCTGGAAGAGTGATAGATCGGACCTCATCTTGAAGCTCTGTTATGGATCGTTTCCTACTAAGAATGTCTTTCAAAAACTTTGTGTAAGCCGGCATTTTGCTTAGGGCCTCAGCGAATGGTATAGAAATATTTAAGCCCTGGAGAATCTTAACGAAACGCTTAAACTTGCCTTTAGTTGAGTCCTTAAACTTCTTAGTAGGAAAAGGAAGAGACTTCACCAATCTTGGAGCCAAAGCGGGCTCGAGAGGTGATGCTACCGGGTCGATATTAGGGTTGATTGGTGTATTCGAAGGGTCGGTACCGACCCTGGTGGGGTCGGTAACGAGCCTGGGATTAAGAGAGGAGCTCGGTGTAGAGAACTTACTTGGGTTGGGATCGTTAACAACCCTGGGAGTATCGGTACCGAGTTGTTTAGGCTTGGTAACGACCCTCTCTGGCTCTTTATCGACTTGTGTCGTGGCATCCTCTTCAGATTCGGGGCTCTTCTCCTTGGTTTTGGCACGCTCCGGTAGTGTCTTTCCGCTCCTAAGGTGCACGACTGCTATTTGTTCTCTAGGGTTCTCCTCGGGACGGCCCGGGAGTTGCCCTTGCGGTCTTGGAATCTGTGCGGCTAGGTTTCCTAGTTGTGAGTCGACACTCTTCTTCCACACATCGAACTCTCCCCATATTTTCATTTGGTTGTTAAGGTTGGCTTGAACTCCATTAATGCCCTCTTGTAAACCTTGTACCCAGGATGGTGGCTCTTGGTAGCCTGGAGGTCGATATGGCGCGGGCCGTCTATCCGGTGGGGGTGCTGCATAGCTTGGGTTTGGATTTTGATTACCCCATGCTGGATAATTGTTTGGCTTGTCAAAGTTATTGGGTTGGTTCCTGTATTGACCTCTCATGTAATTCATCTCAACATAAGTCTCAGCGGCTCTTACCTGCTCGATGTTAGTGCAAGCAGAAGTACTATGCGCAGAAGAACCACATTCTTGACAAGGTTGAGAGGTTTTCAGAAAACTTACATGTTTCTTAAGACGGTTGATCTCATCCTGTAGAAATTGATTTTTGACATCGGGATCAACTTCGTCCTTGTTAGGCATATAGAGACGCTTTTGTGGCTGGGGTGACTGCTGGGTACCATACATCGCATCATAGTTAGACAACTTGTCCAGCAGTTCCCATGTAGTAGTGGGATCCATCTCTATAAAACCGCATGCAGTGTGTGTGTTGATGCGGTTCTTCGTTTCTGCATTTATCCCTTGGAAAAAGATTTCTTGGAGCACATACAGGGGTTTCCCATGAGTGGGGCACTGTCTGAGCATCTCCTTAAACCTTTCCCATGTCTCTACAAAGGTCTCGTTAGGCAGCTGGTGATAGGAGGTGATGCGTTTTCTCAACTCCGTTGTCTTGGCAGGAGGGAAGAACTTTGTAAGAAATTGATCATACAAAGCTTTCCAAGTCCTGATAGACTTAGGAGGTAAGCTCTCCAACCAGCTCAGGGCCTTTCCAGTAAGAGACCACCTGAAAGCTTTTAATAGAACATATTCAAGTGAGACACATTCAGCAGCAATAGTGTCACATAAATCAAGAAAATTTCTAATATGTTCCATAGGGCACTTCGTAGGTTTCCCTTCAAACTGAGCCCTTTTTATTAAGGATATGAATTGAGACTTGATCTCAAATGTCTTCTCTATCTCTAGAAGCACGATTGCGGACTCTGGCACCCTCAGTTCTGGATGCATATATTGCTTTGCATTCCTCGGATATGCATTCAGCTCCTCTTGTAAACGAGCATTGTTCGCTCGTTCACGTTCAGCGGTGGCAGCAACAGCGTCTCGATCAGCTTGTAACGCCTCCATCTGCCTCTGGAGGGCTGCCACCTGTTGCGCCAGCTCTTCAGGTGTAGCCATGGCTTGGTTTTCTCTCCGTCTGCGGTGCAAGGTGCGTTCATGTTCAGAATAATAATCGGTGTTGTCAAATTCGAGCCTACGACGTCCTGCGGGCATACGCTGAGAAAACAAACAAAGAAAACAGAATTAAAAACAAAAACGGGGTCGGGCTATTCCTAGACCCACAAGTAAACAAACAAACATTGTTGCTTCCCCGGCAACGGCGCCAATTTGTTGGTAGGATTTCTTGAAAACAAATAAATTTATAAGTCAAGACCCCGCTGAGTATAGCGAAGTCAGGATCGTCCACGGGAAGCAGGGCTGTCTGTTTACCAACTATAAAAACAAGAAAACAAAACAAGGCAAAAACAGCTACGAAGGACCTCGTTAACGACCTTGTCAGGGTCGTTAACGAACCTGACAAGGTCGTTAACAACCCTAACAACACTTCAATGGATAAAAAGCTCTAGGACAAGGGTTACCACGACATAGCTATGCATATAAACTCATGTAAAGATAAAGATCATGCCTTTAAAGATAAATCTATCAACTTTCGCTGACTAAGCAAGCAAATCAACCAACTTTCATAAATCAATTCACTTTATTACTTGTTTTGAATCCAAAGCTCGAAACTTTCGTTATCGAACAATATCAACTCTCAAGTTCACAACTTTCTCTTTCGATCAAACATAAAACTCAAATTACTTCGACTCTCGTCTAAGCATAAGCACAACAAGCAATTCAAAGGATAGAAGGCAATCAAAACATCAATACTTTCATTCAAACATGCACAACTATGACGGGCTTCAACCCCGACCATAGATAAGAAAACTACTCACTATTCATTGAATCAAAGCAAACAACTTTAATCAAAGAGAACATTGAAAAGCAAACCTTACTTGAAATTAAAACAATATCGTCTTAAAATCACTTGTAGAATTCGAAACAACCGAAAACAATGAACAAGAGTTGATCACCGAACCACTCCTTTCTCTCGATCGGAATCAGCCCGACTCTCTCTCTCTCTCGACTTCTCTCAAAGCTAAAACAAATCCCCCCTTGTCTAGGCTTTGAACAAGGGTATTTATACTAAGAAACTATCTAATAAAAAGCCTAAAAGATAAAAACTTACCAAACTTAAAAGATAACAAGATAAAAGATATAATTTCCGAAAGTCGATTGCGCTCTACCGACACAGGTCACCTCGTTAACGACCTGCACAGAGTCGGTAGACACTTGCTGAACTCTTAAACAAAAACCCTAATTTACAGCTCGGTAACGACCATCACAGGTCGTTAACAAGCCTCTGTTTTGGCTTCTCACGAACTCCATGGCTTCAACTTGCATTCCAACTTGATCTTTCCATGCAATCTTCTTTCTTTTCTTCCATGCAATCTTCTTTCTTTTCTTCCATGCATTCCACACACACCACTTCACTTCAGCTTCACTTAAAAAGTGCTCCTTTCCACTCAAAAACCTACAAAAGACACAAAACAGAGTAGCTTTCATACTTCTTACAAAATATGCAAACTTATCCAAAAACACACAAAACTAACTCTAAAACTTACTAAAACTAAACTAAACTACCTAAGAAAGACACCTAAAACTAGACCAAAAACACGAACATCAATCACCAACAAGCCATACCCAGTCCCAGATCCAAACCTTGGCGTTGTACAAACTCCCGAACGCAAAAACAACAAAAAGAGGAACCCAAACAAAAAAAGACCCAAAAAAGCCCAAAAGAAGAACACGGGCCCAAGCCCAACTCCATTCTGACGAGAAGACAAACAAAGGAAAAGCTGAAGAAACACGACCATCCTGGTTGTAGACCAACCACGTCAGTCGATCCTAGCAGACCGAAGAAACGGTGATTTCCGAAAACAAACCGCCAGGCCACGCCGGGGAACGATAATTTATACAGTTGGTGTCGTAAAGTCGATCGCAACAAACAAAGCCAAAGCCGTTCGACAAGTAGATTGAAAGAAATTGCCTCAAAAAATGGATCTCAATCTCAAAACCAGTGAGAAATCAATGCCGTGATGCTCAGAGTATATATAGTGGGTCGAGGCCCAAAGATGGAAGTACGGCTTCTTCAACCTCTAAAACCAGCGACAGAGCGTCGAAAAAAACAACGGCCGAGGTCGAAATTTCGAAGATCGTTGGACAGTAAATTGAATCCATCAACGGAACAGATTAGAGAAGGAACTCGAGTTCTCAAGTGAGGAGGTCGATATAATAGAGATGCTTCTAAGCATACGAAAGAGGCGAGATCTAGGAACAAGCGAACACCAGCAAATCAAGCGAATACCAGCAAATCACAAAGTCTACTCAACAATCTTAAAGCACGTCATCAATTTCACAATATTAGATCGGAAAGAAATGAGGATTTTGCACCCTTTATAGAAATAAAGGAAAAGGGGCTGTCAAACATGCCAGAGGATAGATAGATATAGATAAATTCATTCTCACTCATAAGAGGAAAGTTTTCAAACATGCCTTCTCGGCTTAGTTCTTGTATAGCCTTCTCGGCTTGATTTTTACGAATTTGCCTTCACGACTTAAATTTCTTTGTTTAGGATAAGATGTGCTTTTTTTTGATAAGGTAAGAATTCGGAATATCAAACAGACTTGGTAAGAATTCGGATAAGATGTGCTTTTGAGCATAGATGGCCATAGATTCAGGAGTTTCTCACTCAAGAATATCATTTTCTTCCTCTTATTATTTAAATTGGTATTCACAGATTTACTGTGTACTGTATTAAATTATTGAAATGCAACATATCATAAAAAATTCGACAAATAAATTTTGTTTGTAAAATTTACCCCTTTTGGGTGGAAGCATTATTGCACAAATAGTATTTTATCTCGGGATATAATATCATGGGTGTTATTTATCAGGGATAAAAAGTGGTAAAATTACTGGGAAAAATATTTTTTTTTTAAGCCGATAAAATCAAATATCCCCGATATACTTTGACACGCCCGGGCTATTTAATGACATACCATTTAGAAGACTAAAATCAAATATCCCGAATGGTGTTAAAATAAATTATTATGCAGAGACGTGAAAGAATACAAACTCTGAAATTTGTCCTCGTACATATGGAAATTTTGACGTCAATATTCCATCCTTAAAATAAATTGCAACTTTAGTTGATTGATCTCTTCTTAAAATTATTATGGTGGAGACTGTGACTGATTGCTGGAAAAGTGATCGAATTGGGAAGTAGCTTTCAAGGAGAAATGAGAGGGAGTAACCAAGAGTAGAAGGTAGAAAGAGATTTAGGGAAATTTGATTTCATATTCGATGATCCTCTGGAAGGAGTTAGAGTAGCTTCGTATACAAGCAGGTGGACAACTGTCTCACCGTAACTCCAACGACCGGAACAAACCGGTTACATCATTAATTATTTTAAAGGTATTAGACCGACGTAAAACCGGGTTTACAAATTGTATATCATAAAGACATTATATAAGCCATATCAATATACTATAATTAAAGTCGAATCTCTCTATCCTACGTGTCGTCGTCTTAACTATGCCACGTAGGCGTTTTAATTGTTTCATTTATTACTTTGCCCTTCGTTTATTTAAGTATTTACAACTCTTATATTATAACAATATTTCTTATATTACTCATATACAATTATATTTAGAGATCTTAAATTTTGGCAAGTTTTATTTGGTGTGTAATTCATTATGGAATTTTTTTTATTGAATACACTAATATTACTAATATTAATAATCATATTACTAATATACAATTATATTTAAAGATTTTAAAATTTGATACGAAACATACTTTTCATTATTAAATAATTTCTTAATACAATAATATTACTAATATACAATTATATTTACAGATTTTAAAATTTGATATGAAATATACTTTTCATTATTAAATAATTTTTTAATATAATAATATTACTAATATACAATTATATTTAGAGATCTTAAAATTTGACAAGTGATTGAAACATAATCTTCATTATAAAATAACTTTTTTAAATATAATAATATTACTAATATATAATTTTATTTGGAGATCTTAAAATTTCGCAAGTTTAGAAACACAATCTTTATCATATAACATTTTTTTAATCAAAATCCGTACAAGGTACGGAAACAAATGCTAGTAAAAGACTGTAATCCTGTGTAATAATACTCCCCTATTGACAAGAGACTTGTCCTCAAGACTCAAATTCTGAATATTTTGCCACAAAGTCAGAGTAGAACTCCCAAGTAGCCTAATCAGCTGAGGTACCATCCAAACATTTGGCCATCCAAACCTCAAATTGAGAAGATTGGACAATAAGAAAAGTAAAAACCTCAAAGCACCAAATGGTATCTCCCCTTAATAAAAACCCAAATATGTAGATAGATGGATATATTACTTGTAGACTTGTCAACCAGGTTGGTTTAGTCAGATTCGAATTTAGCCATTTCGGCTTCGGGTTAATCGGATTATAGGTCAAATTGGACCAGGTTATGATAGGTTATCTTGCGGGTTGTAGTTGAGCAACTGGTCAATAAATTATTTTAAAATAATTAAATAATATATATACAAAAACGTAAGAATATATAAAGTTATTTTAAGAAATTATTAACTTTAATATTTTAATAAAAAATCATATATATATATATATATATTGGTATTCGGGTTAGTTGGGCTCGAATCGTATATTCTCATATCAGAATCGGGTTCGAATAAGAATTAGGTTTTGGGTCGGCTTTATCAGGTTCTCGCATCTTTTAACAGCTGTGATTACTTATGAAGTATAGAAGGATTGAATGGAAGGAAAGGAGATGGATGGAGAATTTGAGAGGACTAGAAAAGAGGTACGTAGCAAAGGAGATCGACAAAGAGCAATTTTGGTCGTGGGAAGGCGAAGCGACAAACAAGTAAGCAAAGGGAGCAGAGAAGGAGTATTGTGTGTTGTATTTGTTTGGTTGTGATGATTAAAAACTGCACTCATGTGAATAACTGTCTCGGTACGTACGTACTATAGCTTATAGCTAGCTCCTCCTTCACAACAATTCCTAGCTACGCGACATGTACAGATTTGATCGAGTTTATAAATCGATCTTTTTCATGTGAATATCCCACACATTCTCTCAAACCCACCACATAACTACAACACTTATCCAGATCGATGTCTTCTTGTCAATCGTTATGTTCGTACTTGGTATTGGTAGCACCCCGGCCCAGCTAGCTATATATTCCGCTTTATATGATCAGGAGAATAAAAATGTGTAACTATGGCGCTAGGCTACATATCATATGAACCCGTGACGAGTTTTGTTTCTGACAGGGTATGCCAAATAATTTCGGGGTCTAGTCTCAAACCTAAATTAGGGTTTATTGTTATGGATGTCTCAAATATATGTACTCACATTTTTTAAATCAAAAGTTTAATATCGATCATATATAATTTTATTTAATTAATAAGTTTAAATTGATATTGGAGCTGAGTTTAATTTTATTTCTACTTATACTAAAAACCCCATGGACGACGATTTGTCATTTTCTCTTTAAAATTGGTTAGTAACCAGTTCTCATCCCTGGTGGATGCTCTAAGCAAGCTCAAGTAGTACTTGCGGCGACCTTAATCCCTACCCTAGAAAAATATACTAATAAACCGGGCTTGGCTATGGCTCTTTAACTAGTTTATACAATGCCCAATTTGTGGTGCATTTGAACTAAATTCAGTTATTTTTATCATATAGTTGAATATAATTTTCTTGTCTTGATCCTGTCATCTCTGTGTTTTCCAGAAACATCCTCTCAAGTTTCACGGGATAAAAGATCTCGACTTCCAGAACCTGTTCTGAGCATAATTACATTGGGTTGATAAGTAAATAAGTTATACTTAATTTACATCATTGTGTGAATATCGATATAGATAGTTTATGCCTTAAAACATATAGATGCCGTAGTTTTGGTTAGAGCTAGTTAGTGGCGGAGCCTGGATTTTTAGCAAAGGGGACACATACCACAATGGAGGTGGTAGATGATACGGTGGACCGACGACTTTGGTTGGGTGATGATTACATTAAATGAGACTTTAATCTTTCATGTAATCACATTTGGAGCGGGTATTTGAAATACTGTTAAAGACATTGAATCAAATGAAAATGGGACTTATTATGTAAACTAGAAATGAATCTGGACCATTCGATTGAAATAGTAGAAATGAATCTAGGTCATCCGATTAAAAAAATAAAAAAAATAAATTTTTCTTACTTTATTTTTTTAAGTCATTTTACGTATGTAGAATGATATAAATTGAGTATGAATATAAGGCCATAAAACGTGAACATGCAATACTAATATGTGAACATGCCTATATTATATGTGAACGTATGCTAAATTTTCTGAAGTTAACATGCGATTATATGTGAACAACTCTTGTAATAATGTGAACATGTGTGTAAAATATGTGAACAGAGTGTAAAATGTCAAGCATCGTGTTTTGGCAAAATAAGCGAAAAAATAAAAAATAATATTTTTTTTAATTTTTTTGTCAAAATTTTTAAGCCGTTTAATGCCTGTATGATGATTTAATCGAACGTGAAACATATGACCATAAAACATGAACAAACAATACTAATATGTGAACACACTTGTAATGTATGTGAACGTATTATAAAATCTCTGAACTGAAAAATGTGATAATATGTGAACATGTCTTATAATAGTGTGACCATATGCATAAAATATGTGAACGTAACATAAAAAATCAAATTTCGTGTTTTTTGGCAAAAACAAGCGAAATTAAGAAAATTTTTAAAATTTTTTTTTTTAGTCAAAATTACCATTTTGTCTCTATCTCTTTTAATCTTAGTCATCCATTTTTCAAATCCAAGGGTCCTCATTTGTTTTTAGTTTTCATGATAAGGCTCATTTCCATGTGAACCAACATCTACTTTTAAAACATAATTGTAGAAATGATGTTTAACCAAAAACTAGTTAAAAAACAATAATTATATACATTAGTAATTAATAATAACACCCTAAACTAAATGAGTCCGGTTCAGGTGCGAATGGGCGCCCAGGTGCGAAATAAGAAAGAACAGGAGCCGTTGAATCAAGAAAAATCAAAGGCGCTGATCATTTCACTTAAAAAGGGGAAAAAAACGGCACGGGCGAATTATTGGCGAATTATTCGCGTATTTTTGAAAAAAAATGGAAATAGGACGCGCGCCCAGATTGTTCATCAGTATTGTGGATTTGTTCATCAATAATGTGAATTTGTTCATCAAAACTGTGATTTTATTCATCAAAACTGTGATTTTGTGCATAAATAAACTATTGCTTGTGCATCAAAAATCTATTGTTTGTACATAAAAAATGAACAAATGTGTATCAAAATTACATGCAATATGTTCATCAACATTGTGATTTTGTTCATAAAAAAACGAAAATATTTGTTCATCGGTTTTGGCATATTTGTTCATCGGTTTGTGCATATTTGTTCATTAGTAACATCAATTTGTTCACTGGTTTATGTATATTTGTTCATTGCCTTTTTCATATAATTGTTCATTACTAGATGCATATTTGTTCACTAGTAACCTCAATTTGTTCACTGCTATATGCATATTTGTTCATCAATAACATCAATTTGTTCATAGCTAAATAAGTTGATATTTGTTCATCAATTTGTTTTGGCATATTTGTTCATCGGTTTGTGCATATTTGTTCATTAGTAACATCAATTTGTTCATCAATTTGTTCATCAACATTGCTTATTACCTAAATGTACAAGTTGATAGCCTTGACACATAAAACATAAGTTTATTTCAATTCACAAATAAGGTTATAATAATGAACAAATAAGGTTATATCAATGAACAAATAAAGGTATATACATGAACAAATAGGGTATATCAATGAACAAATAATGGTATACCAATGAACAAAAAAGAAGTATACTAATGAACAAATAATGGTATACCATGGGTATATCTATGAACAAATAGGGGTATATCAATGAACAAATACGAGTATATCAATGAACAAATATGAGTATATCAAAACTAATTATATGTGCATAAAAAAACTACATAATATTGTATTTCTACACATAAATAAGGTTAAAAAATAAAATTAAAAATTAAAAAAGTTCGAAATCAATGAACAATGTTATCAAAAACTCAATGCACAATTAGTTAGTATTGATGAACAATTGGTGAATATTGATGAACAAATCGCTATTTCTGATGAACAAACTAGGCGCGTCTCATAAAAACGTATTTTCGAAAAATTCGTGAATAATTCAGGAAAAATTCGTCCGTGTCGTATTTTATTGAAAAATACGCGAATAATACGGGAAAAATTCGCCCGTGGCGTATTTTTTTTTTTAATGAATGTTAATCAGGGACGTTGATTTTTTGGAATGAACGATCGAGATTTATTCTTATTTCCCACACAGGCGACTATTCGCACGGAACTCTTTCTCCTAAATTTATATAATTTATAAATTAGTCCCTAACCCTACACCTTCTTCCTCCTCCCTTCTCTATTGCACTCTCTACGCTAAAATTGTCAATTTTCCTTCCCGTCGTCAATAGCCAATGTTTTCCCCCACCCTCGTCCATGGTTGTCCGTCGTCATCCTCTCTTCCTCTAGCCATCGTTACCCCCCTCCCTGGGTTAAAAGATTGCCTCCTACTAGTCTGAGTTCATGTACCTTGTATGGGATTTTATAAAATTATTGTATTATGTATTTGCACTTGTTAAATTTTGATCAAACTAATAATATAAGCAAGGATATTTTAGATAAGATTAAATATTATATTTTTTATTACTTTCTATTTACCTTAATTTAGAGATATCAAATATCTCAATATATCTATTAAATATTATATTACCTATTTTTATTATGCTTAAACATTATAAGTATTTATCATTAATTTTTTTATTATAAAAGAAAAATAAGTATATCTATAAATAAATTTGTGAAAAGATATATCATGCTAAAAGATAAAAGATATTTACACTTATTTTAAAATATTTCAAATTTTTTTATCTTTAATTTTAAATATTCATACAAGGAAGTTTTTAAAAGATATTGTTATACTAAATAGATATTTTTTTGATGTTAAAGATAGATTTAAATAAAAATTATCTAGTAAAAGAGAATTTAATATATAGTTATAGATTATCTAGTAAAAGAGAATTTATAAAAATAAAAATTAATTTTATAAATATGAGGTGGGGCCAGAATCGTTCTGGTGGCTCGAAAAAGTATAACTTTAATATATAGTTATAGATTATCTAGTAAAAGAGAATTTATAAGAACTCTAAAGAACCCTAAATTAGTCACAACTCAATTGCATGTGCAAATTAAACCCAATAAACAATCAACAAATTATATCATATTTCACTAATATAAACACTAATTTCACACAAATGGAGAAGAAATTGTTCACTTTCATTTTTTAATTTTACACAAGCAAAAACCCTAAATTGTGAAATTTATAACTTCGTTTATACCTTGAATTTGATTATATTTAGGTTAATTATCATCTTGATCTTGTTTAATGTCAATTGTAGATGAATTTTGGTGTTCATAGTTGACTCGGCTAAAATCGTTGTTGCCAAGATCAAAGATAAATAACCCTAAACTACTAACTAGTATAGTAAGCAAGCAAGGGGTTGAACCTAAGAGAATCGGGATTCTGATCAATCAGCAAGAGCAAAGACAATGGTTTTTGGAAGTTCAGGAAAACAAACAAACAAACAAACAAGCAATTATTATTGGGATTAAATCAATTGAAGGAAAGTAGAGTTCATTCAATCAAATCCACCTTTTTACTCATCCGATCATTGGTTCATTCACTTTTCTATTAATTCCCTAGTTAATTCCAATCCTTATAAAAGATTTCCGCTTGTCCACGGTCCAAGCAGAAGTATGATATGAACAAGAACGCTTAATTCAAATCATACAAAATATTAAGGATAGAAGGATATTAATTCATGCAATCAAGCTACGAGTCTCATGCATAAAATAACAATCAAATACTCTTTCTCAGTTCTAGTCCACGGTCCTAGAAAAGAGTTGTTTCAAGGATAAATAAGATTGCACAGACAACAATCAAACCTAATCCAAACAATAGATCTAAGTCAATCAAACAAGTTGACCAGGCTTATCAAATCAAACATAGATCATATAAATAAAACCAAGAGTTTTGATATTAACCAAGGGATAGAAAAGTTACCAGAATCTCACGAATTACATAAAAAGGCTTCCTTGATTAAACAAACTCCAAAGGAAAATTAGTTCTCCATAATACTGAAATAAAAACCTAAAAGTAAAAGTATGCTAGAATTGTGTCCCCTAAAGTGAAACTCGAAACAAAGCTTAAATAGTAGAAATAAGTCCGAAATATAAAGATATAATAATACAAAAGATAGAATAAAAACGAGACAAAGGCGGCGATGCTGAAACCCGATCCACGAACGCGGAAATAATCCGTGTCCGCGGATCCACTCGATGTCCTCGGCCGCGGAATCCCTTCGATCCGCGAGCGCAGAAATAATCCTCGTCCGCGGATCCAGCTTTCCTCGCCCTCGGATTCTTCATTTTGTCCTCGGCACCGCGGACTCGGTTAGTTTTCCGAGGGCGCGGATCTTGACTCCATAAGCTCTTCAATTCTAATTAGGACTTCTGTCTTCCAAATCTTCAAACGTAGGCTTCTGCTGATATTACAGATAATCATCCTAATCTAGCCTAAAACAATCAGAAAATCCTAATAAAAATACAGAATTACGCTGTATTAAAACCAGCGTATCAAATTCCCCCATACTTAGATCTTGCTCTTCCTCGAGTAAGCTCAAAATAAATCTAACAATAAATCCTATCAAAGATCCACAGGAAGTAAAGGGAAATATGAAAAATCTAACTCTCAACTCACAACCCAGACCCATGTAGAGAAATAGTGAGCAAAAACATGAAAGCTCAAATCACACACCTCACGGATACAAGATATAGCACTCAAGCTCCAAAAAGTGTAGAACAACCTAGGATCTACCCAACATCTAAAGTGTAATCCTCAAGCTCCAAAGTAGAACATAATCCTAATCACTCTAATTTTACCACTCATTCTACTTAGGCGCCCTTTCGGGTTTTCACCTAATCACTCTTTTCATTTTTCTCAGGTGTGCTCACAAATACTCACATCTCTCATAAACCTCTTATTACCCCAGCCTAATGCTGGTCCGGGTTACCTACTTATTACCTGAGTCGCCCTTTCGGGTTTTCAACTCATCCTAGGATTTTCTATGCCTTTTTTTATATTTTTATGGCTTTTTTTAACTGAATCAAATGACAGAAATAGAATGCAACTGTACATATGATACAAATATAGCAGTGAATCCCTTCCCCCATACTTAAACCCTTCATTGTCCCCAATGAAGCTAAGAACAAAGTACAGAAGAAGGAATCAGAAGACTTACTACTGATCTGGTGGAGGAAATGATGGATAACCTGGCCACTATGTCCGCCAGAAAACAGATGCTTGCCGCTGATGCTCATAAAATGCCTCCAATGAACGATCCATAGCATCTTGACGTGCAGATAAGGCATCCTGACGAAGAGACAAGTGATGCATCCCACTCAACATACGATCCTCAAAACTCATACCATCCATCCAAGGCAAACTAGAGGAAGCAGAAGTAGAAACAGAAGTGGAGGCACGAGTAGCTGGGGGAGGTGCACCCCAACCAGCTGCAGTCTGTGGAGCAGGAGCCCATCCAGATGGCTCAGAATAAAATCTAGCATGAAATGCCTCAGCCTGCTCATCGCATCCTCTACCATCCTCCGCATAATCATCTCCAACATCCTCTACAGGAGCATCTACATCTGGCTGTAAATGGAAAGAATATACATTATCTCCATACTGTAAATATGCAGGTAAACGCAGAAAATCCACAACAGGGTAACTATGCAACCATGTCTACCCTCCATCTACGGAACCTCTCAAGCAACTGGCCCTAACTAAAGCTTGATGTATATATCTGTACCCATCAGTCAAATGTCGTCCAAACTGGGCCTCAATCTGCTCTCTAGAAACAAATTTGGTGGCTAAAATAGTAACCATACCACCCAATCCTATCAACCCCTTCTTAGCCGGATACTTCTCAGCAAATTGAATAAATAATCCTAACTAATCCGGGCAATGAGACGGAAGAGGGAACAAGCATCTAATAATCCTCAAATCGCGTGCAGGAAGCTTGTTCGGCTCTCCTTGTCCGAAAAATGCCATGGCTAAGACCTTGTGACACAGTCGGACACAAGGGTGAGGAATCTTACTGTTAATCTCCCCAGAACGAGTGTTATAAGGGGACCCAGTAAGCGTATACCAAAAATCATAAATCGTAGTATCAAACAGTATACTCGTCCACCCATCAGTAGGTGGTGAAGTGATCCCAACAGTAAGACAGGCCTCCTCACGGGTCAAACTACATAAAAACGAGACAAAGGCGGCGATGCTGAAACCCTCGATCCGCGAGTGCGGAAATAATCCACGTCCGCGGATCCACTCGATGTCCTCGGCCGCGGAATCCCTTCGATCCGCGAGCGCGAAAATAATCCGCATCCGCGGATCCAGGTTTCCTCGCCCTCGGATTCTCCATTTTTTCCTCGGCACCGCGGGCTCGGTTAGTTTCCGAGGGCGCGGATCTTGACTCCATAAGCTCTTCAATTCTAATTAGGACTTCTGTCTTCCAAATCTTCAACTGTAGGCTTCTGCTGATATTACAGATAATCTTCCTAATCTAGCCTAAAACACTCAGAAAATCCTAATAAAAATACAGAATTACGCTATATTAAAACCAGCGTATCAATAGTCTTAAAAAACCCTTATGATCTGCCTTTAGTTTGAATGTAAAAATTGTTTCGTCTAATAGGAAGAGAGAGGAAAAAGAAATCGTAGAATTTGTGTGAAGGACTTCTTAACAAATTTGCTAAATTTTGTGTGTTCTTATTATTTTTTATGAGATTGTGCATACATGTCCCGTATTATATTTGATTTTTTTTAACCTATGTCCTTAGGACACAGGTTAATCTTTTTAAAATGGTAATATTTTATAAGTTTTAATTTATTTACGATTAATTAGTTTTTTTATAAGAGTTCATTAATTTTGTAATAGAGTTTTAGTTCCCTTGTATAGACTATAGTATACTTAACCTATGTATGCCCTAAGGACATATGTCAGAAAAATAAATATTGCTAGCCATGAGACTCGAACTCCCTTTAGATATGTGACTAGTTTTAACCCTTTCTTTTGTAAATAGAGTGCAACTTATACACGTGAAACAAAAGTGCACTTTTTTTGAAACAAACTCTTATCCTAAAACGTGAAATGAATGCACTTTTTCTAGTTTGTACCGTACTTTTCATAAGAAAGTGCATTAAAAATACGTAAAGTGCAATATGAAAAGGTGCACTATAAAAAGTACGAAAAGTGCAAATCCGAAAAAGTGCAATCCGAAATAGGAAAAGTGCACTACGAATTAGGAAAAGTGCATTTGTTTTAGGATAAGAGTTTGTTTCATTTGAATCAACTCTATTCTTTATTTATAATTTAAATCATTTAATCTTTTTTAAAAAATATACATTACATGAAAAAAGAGTTCTAGTACTACATGGCCAAATTTCCCACATCAGAAATATACATATTTTTCTTTAAAAAGGAAATATATATGTTTTCTTCAATAAATGGACCGATATATTTTTCAATTGTTTTTTTCTATCATAAAACATAATGTATTTATTATATATATAAATACTAATAATACTTTTTAGATTATTTTATAACTCATTTACTAAATAAAATAAAATAAAATAAAATAAATTAGAATTATTTAATGTGTATTTTATTTACTGAAAAATTATAATATAAAATAAAATAATTGATTGAATAAGAAAGATAAAGATTATTTATTTATCAAAAAAGATACAATATAATGAAATCATTTTGTTTGATTAAGAAGTTGTTCGCATATCTGTTTGGCATTAGGAATATCTTGTTATTGTTTACAATGGAACTGTGAACTTTGAATGGACGCCAAAAAAACACAGAAATTAGAGAATGTTGTTTGTTGTACAATTAAATAATGCAATCCCTTAAAAATAAAATATGTTTTAATTAATAGATAGGGTTGGGTAAAAGTAAGTAGACTCCTTAAGGAGAGAGTTATTTTAATTTTGAAAAAAAATCAATACTGATAACCATACAAGATCTCCTCTATCTAAATTTTCTATTCTATTATTTGAATAATACGAATGAACCACATACTTAATACAAGGAATACCGACACTCCAAACAAAGACATTAGAAACAAATCGAAATGCAGATGAAAATCAATATTGATATAGTATATTTAACAAGTACAACGTCCTAATGAACACTATATAAAAAATGATGAACAAATATATATTATGAAACAAAAAAAATACCATTGAGGATGTGATGGAAATAGTTAAATGTACAAGTACAATGATCTAATCAACACTTACATAATTTATAGTGAACAAAAAGAAATATACATAAAACTCAATCATCAATAATTTTTACAAAGTGTATGTTGAAAATATGATGAAAAACTCTACTAACACAAAAGAACATCTACCAAAATATACAAAAATCATTCATATTGAACATACACCAACAAATTATCTATAAAAAGCGCCGATAGAAATAGTGAACAACCTCGTCGTATGTGAGGGAAAGTCAAGAAGAGACGCATGAGTTCAATTGTTGGAAAAACGCCAAGGATGGAGGCTGAAAAATCACTTGAAAAATTGTCTATAATTTTTGGAAGCAAGTTAGGTTTGAAGTATTTCAAATCTACCGACTGTAACCAAATACAACAATTTAAACCGATGAACAACACAATATTTTTTGAATGAACATCACTTCATTAAGTACAGAACAAATACATTATAAAAGGAGACCCCAATTTAGATAAACAACTATTCTTTTTTTCATGAACAATAATTGCAATGGGTGAATTCCTTCTATGGTCCTTAACCTATCACATATAGTCTATTAGTCCCTAACCTTTGTAAATACGTTTTAAGGTCCATAACCTTTAAAAAGTGTTACTATTTGATCCTTTTTCGTTTTAGACTTTAAGTTTAATTACATCCAAGCACCCAAACTTTATATTTGCTTTTATCATAACACCAATATTTTATCTTTTTTAACTATCCTAATTTACACATTTTAAGGGGAAAAAAATAAAATATCACTACATATTTACACCTTTTTCACTTAACCATATGATTTCAATACAAATAAATACAATTTTAGATTTTTTTAATCTATCACTTTTGATATAAAAACATTACTAGTTTTTTTAACAAAGGGTATTTTTTATAAAAAAATTTTAGCAAATTTTTATGAAGTTTATAAAATAATTGCAAAAAAGTGATGGATTGAAAAATCACTTTGTAAAAAAAGTTATCAACGGGTAAATAGGGAAAGTTAGATTTGTTTGTGAAAAGTTTTTTTTTTAATTTTATAAAATATTTTGATAACTATTACATTCAATAATAGGGAAATAAATACTTATAGTGCACCTTTTATTTTTAAAATTATGTTTTTTTATAAAAAAATAATATTTTTTGAAAAATGGGGTAAATATGGAGTGATAATTTATTATTTTTCTCTAAAATGTGTAGATTGAGGTTTTTTTTAAAAATAAATAAATATTGGTATTATGACAAAAATAAATATAAAGTTTGGGTGTAATTAAACTTAAAATCTAAAATAAAAAAGGATCAAATAGTAATACTTTTGAAAGGTTAGGGACCAAAAAAGACATTTACAAAAGGTTAGGAACTAATAGAAACTCTATGTGATAGGCTAGGGACCATAGAAGGAATTCAATTCCATGAACAATAAGTAACCAATGTCTAAAATGACATAGAATACATTTCTCATGCCCCATGACCAATTAGGAGTTTGCAAGAGAACAAGAAATAACCTCCAATTTTGAATGAATAAAAACACTAAGGTATGAACAAAATAATTAAAACGCATTTTACAAATATGAACAAAATCCTAATTTTGAATGAGCAACTCTATATAATACAAATTATTCACTCTTAAAAGAACAATATCAAACTGATTTTTTTGCACGAACAGTACAGATGAAGAAATAGTTATTTTTTCATGAACAATAAACCCAATTATAAGAACAATTCAATTACCAAACGAGATAATTTAACCCCTTGCCATACACAAAATACCTTTGACTACAAAACGAAATTCTCAATCCAGAAAGGAAACGAGAAAAGGGTTTCGAACAAATACCTTTGATCGACTAGAAAACGAACTCGAATCAAACATATGGAGAACGATATTGGACAATTGCTTGAACAAACTCTATCGGGGTTCGATCACACTCTATCACCCTATTTTCGCCCAATTAGTAAATTGGATTTGTATGTCAAACAATCTTATCACTCTGTAGTTAATATTGAGAGTATTTTAGGATTTGTCGTTTGGTGTGAACAACTACTCTTGATTATTTTAAATCTAACGATCTTATTTTCTTCTCTCTATTTAGTGTAGCAATCCTATTTACTTATCCTACGTCACTTTGGAAATAAGATTTTACCTTTTTTTGAAAATCGAAAACAAAAAATCAAATGAATGAGAGATTGAGAGATATGGTAAATTTATGTTTAGGTAGATGATAAAATTAGTGTAATGGACGATGGCATAAGAACACGCGGCACGTGTGGAGAGAGAATATAGCAGAGGACAAAGAGTGACGGCTAAGACATCCATCCAATTCGATCAAATGACACACTCAAACCCACAACATCAAAACCCCGTGAATATCCTTTGGATCCACTCTATTTTAATTATAAGACAATACAGTATAAATGTTCATACTTTTTGCAGGAAAACAAAAAACTTATTTAAATCAAGTGAAATTCCAACGTTTTGCCTCTATGGTTTTGACAATTGTAAATGGTGTCCTAAGTTTTAAAATTTCCGAATGAAGCCCCTAATCTTGATTAATTTCATAAACCTATGATCCGATGATCACTTCTTCGGTTTTTGAAAAAAGGGTTGAAATTTTTTGCACTTTGTTAACAAGTATATAAATTGAAGTCACGTGTGTCCCGATGAAGGTACCGTATAGATCCTAATGAGAGCAGTTCACGTCGGGTTGTCATGGAGGAGGTATTTCAACAAGATTCGTCAGTTCAATGAGTTATCGACGATACACATGTACATGATATTGATCTGGTTGGTCCGCTAAATGACCCAAACGGAGATGATCATGTTGTTGATGTAGAGGCCGAGACGTCTAGTGAAATGCAAAGGGGGAGTGTCGAACTTGTAGTGTAATATACTTGAAGAGGAAGAGTTCTAATTGGTGTATTGTATTTTATCACTTGTAGTGTAATATGCTTGAGAATTGATTTTGGACTTCTATGATGACTAGTGTTCAATTTTTTGACTTCTATTTGATCACTTGTATACTTTTTTTTTAGTTAGCTTTTCCCTAGGTTTTGTGTCGAACTTACCCGCAGGAAGTCCAAATTAAGTGACGTCATGGAGGGACTTCTATTTGACCTCCGCCAATTGGTGAAATCCAACGCTAGCTCTGACTTTTGGTAGTGGTTGCCGCCTAAATGGCAGCGATCGCTGCCATATGGTGAAATCAGTCGTCGGCTACAGCACTTAGGCGGCGGTCGCCGCCTAAATGGTAGCGACCAGCTAATTAGCAACCACATGGTCACTAAAGCCCAAATATATGCCGTGAAATTTAATTTTTTGGATTTAGTGTCCACGTGGTCGCCAAATCCGAAACATTGGTGGGAAAAATAAAATAAAGGCGCTAAATCTAAATATTTGGATTTAGCGAACAAGTGGTTTCTAATTTGTGACCACTTAGTCGCTGAAAATGTTAGCGATCACTCGGTCACTAATGTAGATCTAGAAAAAGACATGCGATCTTCTTCTTCCAATTTATCATTCTCTTTTTCTCTCAACGTCCGCCCTCGCCCTCATTCTCTCCCACCTTGATCCTTCCCTTTTAGCCCATCTATCCCTCCACTCCTCATCCATTCCTGCAACCGCCGCCCTTATCTCCCTCCTCCGTTGGGCAGCCGATCGCCAATGCCCCACAGTCCACTAAAGAAGTAGCGACCGCCGCCTCGAGCACTCCTCTCCCTCCACCCTCCTCTACCCCTACCTTTCTCCCTCCTCCAATCCCTCCACCCTTCTGTCCTCCTCCGTTGGGCTGCCGATCGACATCGCCCTACCGTCCGCATCAAGGCAGCGATAGCCGCCTCGTGCCCTTGTTTGCCGCTACCACAACTGCCGCACCCCGCCGAGCCCTCGTCTGCCGTCTCTGTTTAAGGTTGGAACCAAAACTCTTATATTTGGTTGAATTTGATAATTTATGGTATTTTTTGTTGAATTTGTTGAATGAATTTGTTGAATGAATTTGTTGAATGAATTTGTAGATTTATGGGATTTTTTGTTGTTGAATGTGTTGATTTTATAAAATTAGTTGAATGTGTTGTTGATGTTGTGTTGTTGAATTGAATTAGGTAAGAATTTAGGAATTGAATTTGTTGATGTGGTGTTGGTGTGTTGTTGAATTGAATGGAATTGGTTACTTTTAGGAATTTAGGAATTGAATTGTGTTGTTATGATGTTGTTGTTGTATTGATCTTAGTTGATTTTGGATTTGTTGGTTTGACGCTTCAGAGTTCAAATTTGCGAGTAACGAATCGAGGACTTGTTGGTTTGACGCTTGGAGGGTAGCTTTGAATTAATTCGAATTTAATTTTACAAATTTCAGATGTATTTACCAATATTGTTATTTATTTATTTATTGTTTTAGACGCACTTCCGATGGAACACCTCCCAACCTGGCATGGACCTTCAGACCACCCGAAAACCGTGGGAGAAACAAGCCAAGACTCGGTATGATGACATGGTCGAGAAGTGTCGTAACTCGGGGAAGAAGGCTAAGTGGATCGAGTCAACCGTCTAGGACCTTTGGGTGGCGTATTGGAACACACCCGATTTCAAGGCGAAATTCGCCTGTCAAAAGGCGATCCGATGAAGAAATCTCGCCAACCACACCAACGGTTCGAGGTCCCACCCCGAGACCATGTGTATAATGGTTTGTTTTTCTTTTAATTTATAGTTTTTGTACTTATAGTAATTTATATTTTATATTTATAAATAATTTTGTTTTAATTTGTAGGAAGAACGTCATGGTCGCCAAATTACGCCTCTCGAGCTTCAAATCGAGAGGCACACACACGGCTCGGACCGACATTTTATAAACCAGCGGTCCGCCGATATCGCTGTAACGTAAGTATCAAACTTTATTTAATTATATTATATATTCTTATTTATTATTTAATATTCTTATTTTTATATATGTTGTTTGTGTCTTTTCTTTAGCCACGGTCTCGGGAGATCCTCACCCAGAGCTCCTCTGACTCGGGCATCCCGCAGTCCTTTTCAAGACGAATGTGAGTCCTATCGGGTGGGATCGGGAGGCGCGGTCTTCGGGCTTGGCAACATTGTAGAGGAGCACTACGACTTGCAATTGACAACTCCGCGTAGACAACCTCCTTGGGTGACGCAGATGTCGTAGGACAATGCCGCCATTCGTGCTAAAATCACAAAACTGTGGCCGATACTGAGGTCGACACGAGCTAGGATGGATCAGATGGAGTTCATGGAGCAAATGAGTCACTTCTGCCCGCATGCGTCTATGTCCCATCAGTTCGGTTCCGACAAAACTAATTATTCGGAGCCGCATCAGCCTAGTTCCGACATAACCGAATAGTTTAGTGTTTTTGTTTTTTTTGTAAATATTTATAATATATTTTTGTAAATAATTTTGTAAAATTTTTATATTATTTTAATTACTATAAATAATTATTTCAGTTTTTATTATTTTTTAAATACAAATTTTTATTACACAATTATTTTTTTATTTTTTTTATTAAATATATTTTAGTGACCACTTGATCGCTAATTTCACACACTCGTGCGCTAACAAGCGCACGATCGTGCGATTTTTCTCAGTAAAAGGCTTGGATCAAGCGCTTTGTTTACGCTTTTCGCGATTATTAATTAACCACTTGGTCACCGAGATTGAATGGTCGCTAATATCGACAACCAAGTGGTCGCTAACTGATTAGCGATCGAGCTTTTAGCGACCAGATTTAGTGACCATAATAGGATCGCTAAATCGTTTTAGCGACCATATTTTTGATCTAGCAACCACTTTCATAGTCGCTAAATCTGTCTTTTTAATTTGTAGTGACTTAGATAAAAGTTTAATTCCTAATGTCTTTGTAATTATCATCAAAATTAATGGAAAAAATCATTGTTCGAGTATTAGTTCCTAGCACGGATTTAACACCTATTCAACACCCTTCATTAAAAAATTACATAATATAATTTTCCGATACTAAAATCATGATTTCTGTCTTCACAATTTTTTTCTTCTCTCCGTGCCTGATCGTCTTCGTCTGTTTTGATCACGAGCGCCTGATTAGCTCATTATATAGATTATTGTGGTCCAAACTTCTGGGAGTAGCTAGCTAGCTGTGATACTAAGGTTTGTTTTGCCCAAATTTTTAACTCCTAAATCATTCGTGCTAATGTGAAAAAAAAAATCCATATTTGAAGTTAGGAGAATTGAACCTAGACTATGTTTAATAAGTCACTAAAAAAATCTAGTTAATTAGAGTTATAAAGTAGGGGGATCGGAGTTTAATTTTAAGAAAATATATAATACTGTTTGATAATATTCAACCAATTTATTATAATATATAATAATTTTAAATTCCATTTGATATTTAAAATAAGAATTTGAATATTTGGAATTTAATTATTTTTTAAATAAATAAATAGGGTTAGCTTTAAAAAAAAAAACTACTAAAAGCCGGTAGTTTACTAGTTGCTAGTTTCTTGGTGCCAAACAAGCAAAGTTTATACATGTTGAGTGTTGACGCAGCTAGTTGATTTTTGAATATAATGAAATATCATCGGTCTCACCAGACTTTAGCATATGTATAGAAATTTGTATGAGTCTGGGATGAACGAACATGAATTACAAGAGAATTAAGTATGGATAAAATATTGAATAAAAAAGGATATGCTAAAGGCACGTATTTCTTGTGTACCCCGCACATGTATATATAAATAACATAATACTCGTTCAATCGAACCCCGCATTCCAGTTGTAGCAGTCCACCGAAAAAGGAAAGAAATGTACCTACATATATCACATGATACATTTTTCTTGACTGGTCTGGAATTTCTTAATGATGAGCTTCATTTATTTATCTAAAATAATATGACATGCCCACTGCGCCTATAATGTTCCTTTCATCTCAAAACTTTTTTTTTTAAAAATAACATTAATTGAGTATTCTGTATTAGGTTTCATTAATTTGACCAAAACTCGTTTCATTATTAGAAAGCATACGTATATTCAGATAACTGGTTTGTACATAGAGTTTGGTTTGTATAAAAAAACCTAACTAATTAAGGGGTAAAACAATTATTAGAAAACATTAGTAAAACATTATGACAAAAAAAAGGGAATATTATCAAGTTAATTTTCCGAAAAGGGTTGTCATTATTTAATTATGGGTAGAATAGGCCGAAAAGGGAATCCATTGGTTTGTGAAGAGTACAAGAGAAAGACGAATGGAAAGAGTTAGTGTTATAGCTGTACATCCATGATCAGCTGCTCTCAGTACAATTACAAAATAGGGAATTAAACAAAAAATAGAGTTGGATATATTTATTTTTGTTAGGTGAAATGAAAACTGAGGGGCAGTACTCATGTGATTAACAAATGCACAAGATTGCCATTTAAACACTGCAGAGACTCCACACAGTTTGCATATATATATATATAGGAATGAAATAAGATCAGAGGAAACTCAAAGCTAGAGATTTCTTCTATCTAGAGAGAGAGAGTGAGAAAGAGAAGAACAAAAGAAGAATGGTGTCAAGGGAGCAAAAGAGAGCAGCTGTGCATGAGAAGCTGCAAACCCTTCGCTCCATCACTCACTCTCATGCCGTAAAGCTAGAGATTTCTTAATTAGGTTCTTGTTTAATCATATAATTGGAATGATGTATTATGGTTAATTGAAATGGACAGGGTAGCAAGAGCACAATCATAGCTGAATCATCCAAATACATAGAAGCTCTGAAAGACAAGGTAGAAAGGCTCAACCAGGAAATTACAGCCGCCTCCACTTCCCACACTACTTCACTTAACCACTACAAGGTAGCTCTACAAAGGCTCCACCTTTTTCCTTCGTTATTTTTTTAATACTTATACATGTATAAACTGGGCACAGGTGAAAGTGGAGAGGATGGAGCAAGGATTTTTAGTGAAAGTGAATGCAGAAAGGAGTTTACCGGAACTACTGGTGTGCGTGTTGGAAGCCTTGGAGGAGCTCAATCTGGAGGTCTTTGAAGCTAGGGTTTCCTGTACTGACTCTTTCAGATTCCAGGCCATTGGTCTACAAGTAAGAAACATTTTCCTTTTTTTCGATTTTAAAAAAAATATTGTATTTAAATATATCAATCGGTCGATCAGTAACGGATCCATGATTGTCTGGAAGGGGCGCGGCCGCCCCATCTCGCCCTTGCCTAGGATCCGCCAATGCACTCGATCGATATGCATCCCGTGGTCGTGGATATAGCATTGCTTTTGTCTCTTATGTTTTTTAGGGTAATTTTCATAAGTTGACCCCTATTTTATGATTTTGACATCAGTAATCCTCTATTCCAAAATCTTGTTCCACTTTAGTGTTCCAATTAGCTATATAAATATTAAATTAATGTTAAATTTTTTTAAAAAATTATATTTGTATTTAAAACAACTATATGTATATGTGTTCAAATTTTTAACTTAAAAATCATATTATACAATTTTTAAAACTTAAAAGGGTAATATTTTGTACGAAAATCATTCCCTTAATTATTAAAAATTTTATAATAAGATTTTTAAGATAAAAATTTGTACACATATGCATATATATGTTTATAATAGAAATATAATTTTTAAAAATTTTTTAACATTAATTTAATATTTATATAGCTAATTGTAACATGGAAGTGGAACACACTTATGAAATAGAGGATTAACGCTGTTTTTTATGGGGGTTTCCATAAAGTACCAGAATTTTTGTAGATTTCCAAAAGAACCAATGCTACTTATTTCTTTCCAAATTCATCATCTTTTAACAACTTTCAGTGAGTATAACTCTTTTGCAAGTTGCAACGCAATGTGTCATTTGATCCATAAAATTCATACCACAATTCGTTATTAGCAAATGAAAAAAATTAATATTTCAGTGTTTTGATTTCCCTCAATTACAATTGGTAGCTAGCTGTAGAATACGTGTTACATTCACAATATGTAATATTATCGCTTAATTAAGTTTATGATCATCATATGTGATATACTAATAATTCATATACACCGCTGTGGTATAATTGTATAACTGTTGCAGAGTGAAGAAGAACAAGGTGAAATCATGGATGCTCAAGTTGTGAAGCAAACTCTGTTGCAGGCTCTCAACATTTGTACCCAAAATATTCATAATTAGTGAAATACGTACAAATAAGCTAGCTAGCTAGCTTGATGTATAAATAAATATTAGTAATATTCATCCTAGCCTGAAATTAAAAAAAGAGATCGAGCAAAGACGGATGAAAATCCAGCAGCTGGCTACCTAGCTATTTCTTATTAATTAATTTGAGATTTTGTGATAAACAAAGATCACTCTTCATTCCCCACCGGTTCAGTTTGCAGTAATTAATTAGTTGTATCAATAAAGGGTCCGTGAGATTGCGCAGTACGTGCTACGTATAATAACAGGCCAAGCCTAGCTATGTTGTCAGTTTGTTTTTCAGATGTTTATTAAAATTTAAATAAGCTCAGTTTCAGTATGATAATCTCATTCACCTTATGTTTGTACGTGCACGCCCTTAATTCCTACATGCATTTTTTTAATTTAATACAGTATCAGACTTGTGAATGTCCTCAATTCAGATACCTTCATTCATCACATGTGAACTATTTCCTATGTAAAAATTAATGGAAAAATCTACTCAAGGGGCGGCTTGATTTGGCATTGTACCCTGTCATAACCTTATCAATTATTTTTACATGTCGATCGTTTGATAGTGTTGGACAATGATTTCTCCACTCGAGCAATCGAAGTTTTAATAATGACAAATATTTGGAACTAAATTCCTACTCAAGTGATTGCAGGAAAGATACAAGTTTACATGAAAAGAAAGAGAAACATTTCCTGTGAGCCACCTGGGTACACGACAAATAAATGAAGGACAAAAGAGACAATTCATTGTTTTCTTGAGCGGCAAACACAAAAGGATAGAAGTGTCCCAAGATGGAAAGAGTGCAAAATGGTACGCTGGTCATTTGCAACAGTGTCGTGTGCCCCAAGAGATAAAGGAAAAAAGCGTCAAATGGAAAGAAGCTAGTCACTACTACAAAGAGAATGCGATTGAGCTAGGTCAAGTATGCTCTCGGAAAGGAATGAACCGTATTCTCTAAAAGAAGCAAGTGATCCAGAGAGAAAGAGAGAGCTCAAAGCCACTCAAGTGAAGACGACGAACCAGATCCAAAGGAGAAAGTACCAGATCCAATGGATGGGAACTACGTGAAGCTCACCATCAGATTGGACGTTGGTTCCTGTACAAAAGGGACCTGCTTCAGGAACAAGTCTACAAGTTCAAGTGCTAGTATTAATTGTGATTAGTTGATCTAGGAACAGGATAATTTAAGTCGATAATATTGTTTGAATTTGGAGGTTGCAAACAATAAAGAACTTCGTCTTTGTATCTTGTAACTAGAGATCTACCAAATTAATATAGCACTTGTTCAAAATACTCCAAGGGAGGTAGAGGTTTATTTTTCAGCTAGTTGACTATAGAGGTTCCTCTATAAGGGACCGTGTCCATCTACTGCGCGCGTTGTTGTTTTAATTTCTGTGTTGTTTATATCCGCTGCATAAGGGAACTGTCTTTGGAACAGTTCCCGGTTGTCTTACTAACACAGATCTCCGTTCCTGCAATTGGTATTGGAGCCTGGTGCTCTAGATTGACTGTTAGTTGCAGGATGTCTACTGAATGCTATCGGACACGAGAACAACAAACCACCCAGATTGATAGAAGGACGCTTCGAACGATGGCAGGGACTGATGAAGGACTGGATGTGCAATCAAGATTACCAGGCTTGGATAGTAATCTAGAAGGGGAACTTCGCCATCAATAAAGTCATCAAGGACGACTTGTCAAAATGGGGTCCAAATGAGTGGAAGTGTATGGAGGTAAACTATAAAGCAAAGATGTACCTCAACAACTCTATGAGTGAAATGGATGCAGCCAAGGTCGGAAACCTAGAAACTAGAAAGGAAATGTGGGCTGCAATCGAGCAGATGCACATGGGAAGCTTAGATCTCAAGGAGGACCACCGAATGGAAGCTCTTCAAGTTCTACAACTTCAGGATGGAACCTAGAGAAAGTTTGTCGTCTTACCAATCTCGTTTCGGGAGCCTACTAACCAAACTCTTTGGTTTGGGAATCATAAAGGAGGAAATCACCCAAAGAATCAAAGTCAAGAAGGTGATCGATGGACTCTCAGGGGAATGGACCCATGATCGAAAACGTTCAATGATCGAGAACCCAGCTAACAAGAACCTTCTACTTCATGGGATCTTCAGGAAACTGAAGTCGTATGAAGCCAGGAGGAACTCGTACAAGGCTCTAGACAAACCTGGAAAGGGAATCACACTCAAGCTGGAGAAGGTACTCAAGTCTGTCCAGGAACAATGCGAAGAGTCTAAAGAAGAAGAAGAGGATGACATAGTGCTCATCAAAAAGTCACTTTGAAACCTCTACAAAAAGGGAAAGTTCCAAGGGAACTATGAAGGAAATAGCTTCTCAAAGGACTACAACAAATCAGGAGAGAAGGATGCAGTGGAATAATCAGACAGGAAAGATATTACCAAACTGTAAATGACGAGTGATGTATAGTGGAAACTCTTCGTAAACCAACTAGTTTACTTAGAGAAAAACCACTCCCTTCCAAACTTCTCACTTGGTCGGATTTCAAGAGTCCTTAGACTCGCTCTATTGATTTCTTGAGTGTTAGAAAGCTCTCCTGTGTATAAGTTGAATCACATAACCTTGAACCACGCTCTACCTTTGTACATACACTAAACCTCACGCTATGCCTAAGAACACTTGACTACACCACTTGTACGAATCTCATGTACAAGTCTTCTTTACTACTCGTACGAATCCCACACACGAGTCTTCTTCAACCTAGAACTCTCTCTTTTTCTTCTTCACAAGATATACAAATTATGCTCGAAAATCCTTACTTCTAACATAAAACAATGCAGTATTTAAGCTAGAATAAGGTGTGATTTCGTGTGATATTGTTTCCTATTTGGTTAAGGAAATAATATCTCACGCAATCTTACAAGATCTTTCCTAATATAACATGTACGCACATATAAAATATCTCAATGGAATGATATCATCTTCTTCTGATTTTAGCACTCTTTTGTGATGATATTCTCCATAAATAAACGCCCTAGTGTCCTGCAAACAATCTCACATGATCTGTGCGTTCCTTCCATAAATAGTTTTCCTGCCAGTTGGTCATGTCAGTGACTTTGCCGAGTCGTCGAATCGACTTGCAACTTCGAAGTCACTGACTTCTTGGAACCATCAAAACTCTAAATCTTCTAACAAATTCCCCCTTTTTGATGGTGACAAACAACCTGTCTTGATAAGATCTTTAAAGAACACAAGAAACATCATAGCATAAAGAGCAAACACAAAAATCATAAAAAGTCCCCCCTAAGCTTAATATCTACATGGCTTCAGTTTTTAGATCCCTCCCTTTAAATCTATTCCCCCGGTTAATTCCCCCTTTTGGCATCATCAAAAAGATTGCTTAACCAAAGAAAATAAAATCAGAGGCAATATATGGAAACTTAAAACATAATATCAAAACAGTCATAGATAGTCATCCACCAGAGAAAAAGAAACAAAGTACGATGCAACCACAAACAATCCAGAAATGCAGTACAATGATATCAAACTAAAAAGAGAAGTGTTTTAAACTGGAGAGATAATGTGGTAAGGTTAGACGAGAGAGATAGAGAGAGTCATGGACATGCAAGAGTCAGTGACCTCTTCCAGAAATTTTTCGTTGACATCACCAGAGTCTTCTTTGTTAGCGACTTTTCGCAAGTCACCGACTTCTTCATTGATCACCTTCTTCTTTCTCATCTCCTTCCAGTTCATGCTCTCTAACTAGAGCCCTTGTTTCCTTCTTCTAAGATTTTTCAACTCCATTGCCTCCAAATTTTGAGTTTTAACCAACTCCTTCTCCAAATCCTCCTTAGCACTCTCCTCGTCCCTTTTTGGGTGTGTCACTCGATCCCGGAAACGCTACCGATTGCTTTATTTGGCGCAGCGTTCCAGTTTCAAGTGACACGGTTAGGGTTTCTTGGTTTGTGTTTAGGTTCATGAAGCCTTTGGATGAGGATGGAGATAGGGTAATAAAGGAACTTGTTCTCTCTTAATGGGAAAGTATCACTTTAATCAAATCAAGCTATGCTCAGAAAAATTTCTTTCCAAAAACAAACTAATCTTCTTAATATTCTGATGTGATTCACACTCCAATTTTCACAGTCGCTAACCTTGCTCATGTCGGCGACCACCAAATCAAAAACATGTTTTTCTCATCACATCATATCTTTCCGTGACTTTTGCACAATCCATGACTTTCTCTTAAAGAACTTACTTGGCGTTAGGGTTGCACATGGAGTGCCAAAGCAAACCAAGTATGAAGCATTATATATGAGGATTTGTCGATCATGATGATAAGTCTCCGTTGCATAAGGAAATTCAAAATGGACTCATAGAGACTCTCAAAACATGACAGGTCAGGGACAAGCATTAGAATCAACCATCATTTTGGCTTATAATGAGGGTTAGGATCATTAGGTTGATTCTTTTGGGTTAAAACAGATAGCTCAAAAAGGTTGCACACATACTGAATGTAGTAAAAGTCAACGAAAAGTCAAATGCATGGGGTTTCCTAGATATGATGTCTAACAAAAATGCAAAGAATTATATCATAAAAGCATGACTTCAAAACATATGAAAAACAATCAATTTTAACCAATCATCGAGGGTATTCATGAAGGGAAATAGATCATTGAAGAGAGATCATACCTAGTTCCATGCGGAGTTGTTCAAAGGGTTCACAATTTAAGGTCTTTGTGAAGATGTCTGCTCTTTGATCACTCGTTCTACAAAATTCCATAGTGACCATGCGGTTTTCCACACAATCTCGAAGAAAATGGTGTCTTATCTCGATATGCTTTGTCTTTGAATGTTGCACCAGATTCTTTGAGATGTTTATTGCACTAGTGTTGTCACATAGTATGGGCACTGACCCACACTTCACACCATAGTTACTGAGTTGTTGCTTGATCCATAAGAGTTGAGAACAACACGCTGCAGCTGCGATATACTTTGCTTCTGCTGTTGATAGAGCAACATAATTTTGCTTTCTAGACCCCCATGACACAAGGCAAGGTCCAAGAAATTAAGCCATCCCGGATGTGCTTTTTCTATCAACACGATTCCCCGCAAAATCTGCATCCGTGTAGCCGACAAGTTCAAAATCAAATCCTCTTGGATACCATAGGCATAGATTTTCAGTCCCCTTGAGATATCGAATGATTCTCTTAACCGCTTTCAAGTGGGACTCTCTTGGATCAGCCTGAATTTAGCACATAGGCATACTCCAAACATACTGTCAGGTCTACTCGCAATGAGATAGAGAAAAGATCCGATCATACCCCTGTACATTGTAGCATTGACTTCTAGATCCTTGTCGCCCTTTCCAAGTGAGGTAGTCGGCGACATGGGAGTGTCAAAAGGTCTAGAACTCTGAAGACCAAACTTCTTAACACATTCTCTGAGATATTTCTATTGATGAACTCGTGTCCTATCCTCACCTTGAACAACTTGAAGTGCTAAAAAGAACTTGAGCTCACCGACCATACTCATTTCAAATTCACTGGACATGAGGTCGATGAACTTCTTCACCAACTTATCATCTGTTGAACCAAAGATGATGTCATCGACATAGACCTGAACAACAAGTGTATGGCCTCCTTCCTTCAATAAGAACAGAGTCTTGTCTATTTCTCCTCGAACATAGCCATGTTGAATCAAGAACTGAGACAAACGATCATACCAAGCACGCGGTGCTTGCTTCAATCCATAAAGAGCTTTGTCCAGTTTGTAGACATGATCCGGGTGGGCAACATCTTCAAAACCCGAAGTCTGTTCAACATACACCCTTCCTTTAGGTATCCATTCAAGAATGCGGTCTTGACATCCATTTGCTGTAGTTTGAACCCATGATGAGCAGAATAGGCAATGAGCAATCGAATGGCCTCAAGACGAGCCACTGGAGCAAACGTCTCATCATAGTCAATGCCCTCCTGCTGATTGTATCCGTTAACTACCAGCCTTGCTTTGTTTCCGACCACGTTTCCTTCATCATCCAGCTTATTCCTAAACACCCAATGTGTTGCAATCACAGTTCTTCCCTTTGGCCTTGGGACCAAATGCCACACTTTATTTCTTTCAAACTGATGGAGCTCTTCTTGCATGACACTGACCCAGTCCGAATCTTTCAATGCTTGATCAACATTTTTGGGCTCTAACATAGAGATGAAAGCAAAGAAGTTGTTCAAAGAAGATCTGGTTTGCACACCCTTTGAGAAATCAGTGAGGATGTTAGTGATAGGAAGAGCACTTTTCTGTTGATAATTTCTGACCTGAAGATCTGTCAAGTCGCCGACTTGCGTCGGAGGCGTTTTCTAGGAATCATCTTCAGAGTCTTCTGGACTTGAGCTTCTCTTAGGTGTTTTCTCATCGTCTGTCTCATTGTCACTTGATCTTTGATCTTGATCACTTTCCCTTGTTCTCTCTGAGCCGGCGACACCAACATTGTCGCTGACTACTGACTCATTTTCTGTTGCAGCAACTGGAAGTAAATCGTCTTGAACTAGAGAGTATCCTTGATCACCATCATAATGATCCTCAATCATCGAGTCTCCCATCGTGTTCTCATCAAACATGATATGAGCACTTTCTTCAATCTTCCTCGTCCTCTTGTTGAACACTTTGTAGGCTTTGCTATGTGGGGAGTAACCTACAAAAGTGACAACATCACTCCTTGGATCGAATTTTCCCAAATTGTCCTTGCCATTATTATGAACATAGCATTTGCACCCAAAAGTGTGTAAGTGGACGACATTGGGCTTAACTCCTCTAAGCAGCTCATAAGGAGTTTTTCCAAGAAGTAGACGAAGCATGGCTCGATTCATCACATGGCAAGATGCATTGATGGCTTCACCCCATAAATTTCTTGCAAGACCACTTGAGATAAGCATGGTCTGCGACATGGTCTCCAAGGCACGACTCTTCCTCTCGACCACGCCATTTTGTTGAGGTGTTCTTGCCGCTGAGAAGTTGTGACTTGTGCCATTTTTCTTGCAAAATACCAAAAAATCAGAGTTGTCGAATTCCATTCCATGATCCGATCTGCCAGATACAAGAGCAACTCCAAGCTTTTTCTCAACAGCCTTCACCCATGCTTCAAATTCTTTAAAGACCTGATCTTTAGAAGAAGAAATTTTTTCCAAGTATACTGTGAAAAGTCATCAACAATGACAAAAATATAGCTATTTCCTCCACGACTTTGGATTCTCATGGGACCACATAAATCTATATGAATCAGCTCCAAGAGTTTAGTGGTACTTACCTCCTTTTTGGATTTGAAGGATGACTTCAGTTGCTTACCTCTCACACAAGTCTCACAAACTTCATGCTTGTTCGGATCGATCTTAGGCAGTCCTCTGACTAGCTCTTGCTTATGAAGTTTGTGAATGAGTTGAAAGCTCTCGCATGTCCAAATATTTTGTGCCAGAGGTTGGCAACATTTGTAATTGTTCTAAGACAGTTTTTCCTCGGGTTCAAAACAAGGGTCCACTTTATAGAGATTATTTGCACACACCCCTTTCAGAAGGATTTTCCCCGAGTCACTTTCTATCACCTGACAACCTTGTTTATCAAAAACAACTTGAATTTTTCCATTAGCAAACATCTGAGAAACACTTAATAACTTGAAACCAAGATTTTCAACCAAGTACACATTATCTATAGTCAGTTTCTCAGAAAATCTTACCTGACCAATACCTGAAATACCACCTTTACTATTGTTGCCGAAGGTATTCTTACCTCATTTGTATTCTTGAAGTGAGACGAAATCCCTGGGGTTCCCGGACATATGAGTTGAGCACGCACTATCAATAAACCAGGACTCTTTGTCACCCACTTCAAGCTGCATTGAAAGAATTAGTTCTTACGAACCTAGAGTTGTTTAAATCCTCTGGGTTTGGAAACAAAGTAATTTTTAGGACAACACTTATTGCAACTAGCACAAACAGATCCCGGAGGACAGTCAGTGACAACAGGTTTGTCAGGACTATCATCTAGAGTCCGTGACCTGGCATTTTTCTCATCCTTGTCCTTTTTGTGACAATCGTATTGGTAATGACCAGCCTTGCCGTAGTACCATCATGTTCTATGAGAATTCAGGGCCACATACTTGTTATAGCCCGGATAGATGGGTTTGTTGTTGATGCGAGATTGAAAATCAATGTATGACGAAGCCGAGTTTTGGACTTGTTTTTGCCATATGTTGTGCACCTTTTGATCAGGATACCACTGTTGCTTCCCTTTGTCAGGCTTAGCCACAATATGTGTAGAACAACTTGCATTGTCACTACAAATAGGGGTTTTACCTTTAGACACTAGGGAAGCAGCCTTGGTACCTTAAGTATTGGGTGCACGAACAAAGCCAATTCCAAACCTGTCGACCTCCTTCACAAACTTCTTTTTATAGTAATTTCTGACCTCTTGAGCCTTCTTAGGATGACTTGTCTTCAATGGCCATACAACAGTCTCCTCTTGTCGATGACACCTCGCCGTCATCATCAGACATATCCCAAGTCGACATCATTCCTTTGTTATCTTCTCTAGTTTTTCTTCTAGGACATTGCTTGGCAAAATGTCCTTTAGCCTGACATTGATAGCAAATCACTTCCTTCATTTCCTTATTGTCCTTACTATCCTTGCTTGATTCAAGAGCTTCAACAGGAGCCTTGTTATGATTCCATAACCTCTTCATGGCCTTTGCGATGAGAGCAATATCCTCATCTACTTCTTCAGTGTCATCTTCTCCCTGAGCTAAGTCGAAAGCCCTTTCGACTTTGATTGCAATATTCACGACTTTCTCCGAGTCATGACAGTCTTCTCTTCTTTGTTGAATGCCTTCATACATGGTGAGTTGCCCAACAAGATCTTCCAAAGTCAGGGACTTGGTTTCCTTATGAGTAAGAAGAGACACAGCAATGGTGTCCCAACTTTTGTTTAATCCCGAGATCAACTTGTTGGTTTGCTTCCACTAAGGAAGCTTCTCTCCCAAAAATTCCAGTTGGTTGACAAGACTCTGGAACCTCGAGTGGTAATCCCGGAGAGATTCACCTTTTCCTTGAAAAATATTCTCATACTCTCTTTCGAGACTTATGATCCTATCTTTCTTCACATCCTCATTGCTTTGATGAAGCCTTTTTAGAGCATCCCAAATGTCCTTTGCAGTCTTGTATCCGATCACCTTTTTGAGGTCACCGTCCGTGAGAGCATGATGGAGGACCTTTTTTGCTCTAGCATTCTTTTCAATCTTCTTAAAGTCAACATCATCATACTCAATAGTTGTTTTTTCCTCCTTTTCGTCCTTTCCAAGAAAGGTTTCCGGACCTAAATCAATCACCTTCCACAACTGACCATGTAGAGAGCAGATGTGGGTCTTCATTTGTTCAACCCACCAATCGTAGTCTCCAACCTTGAGGATTGGAGGCTTCCAGAAGAGTCACTAACAACAGTGTTGGTTGAAGACATTTTCCTGTAAGAAAAGTACTAAAAACACAATCTAGAGCCTTGGCTCTGATACCAGTTGTAGGAACTTTAGTACTTAAACGTGTCGGCGACTCCTGCGAAGTCGTCGACTTTGAGTGATAATGCAGAAGAATAATCAAACAGGAAAGATATTACCAAATGGTAAATGACAAGTGATGTATAGTAAAAACTCTTCATAAACCAACTAGTTTACTCAGAGAAAAACCACTCCCTTCCAAGCTTCTCACTTGGTCAGATTTCAAGAGTCCTTAGACTCGCTCTATTGATTTCTTGAGTGTTACAAAGCTCTCCCGTGTACAAGTTGAATCCCACAACCTTGAACCACGCTCTACCTTTATACCTACACTCTCAACCTCACGCTATGCCTAAGAACACTTGACTACACCACTTGTACGAATCTCACGTACAATTCTTCTTTACTACTAGTATGAATCCCATGCACGAGTCTTCTTCAACCTAGAACTCTCTCTTTTTCTTCTTCACAAGATATACAAATTATGCTAAAAAAAAATCCTTACTTCTAACCTAAAACAATGCAGTATTTAAGCTAGAATAAGGTGTGATTTCGTGTGATATTGTTTCCTATTCAGTTAAGGAAATAACATCTCACGCAATATTACAAGATCTTTCCTAATATAACATGTACGCGCATATAAAATATCTCAATGGAATCATATCATCTTCTTCTGATTTTAGCACTCTTTTGTGATGATATTCTCCATAAATAAACGCCCCAGTTGTCCTGCAAACAATCGCACACGATCTGTGCTTTCCTTCCATAAATAGTTTTCCTGCCAGCTGGTCATGTCAGTGACTTTGCCGAGTCGCCGACTCAACTTGCAACTTCGAAGTCACTGACTTCTTGGAACCATCAAAACTTTAAATCTTCTAACAAACATCACATGTTTCAAGTGTTTCAAGAAGGGTCATTTTGCAAAAGCACGCCTCTAGGAAACGAAGAGAAGAAGGCTGGAAACAAGGCCTATATAGCGACATGGGATGACTCTAAAGATGAAGATCTTGAGGCATGGACTGCACCAAACATGTGTGCTATGGCTATCAAGGGAGAAACACAAGAACCACAAGAGGATGTAAGTGCTCAAACCTTAACTAATTGCTTTGACATTTATCGTAAGCCTGATTTGATTTGTATTCTTACCAAGCTTGTTAAAGACAACATGATACTTCAAAAAGAAATGAACAAAATTGAGGAACACTGTCTTAACTTGGAAAGTGATCTTGTGAAAAAGGAACTTAAAATGAAAAGTGTTGAAATTGTTGATTGTTCCATATATGATGAACTTAAGAAGGAACTTGACTCCTTAAAGATCACAAAAAATGATCTCATCTCTGCGCTTGAAACTGTTACCCTAGACAAGGAAAATCTCCTTAAAAAGTTGGAGAAAAGTGAGGGAAAAAGAATTTTCAAGGTTCCTAAAACGACATTTGTTCCTTCTAGGCATGGTATTAGGTATTTGAAATGACTCTGGGAATGATCAAAAACCCTTACCCTAAGAGAGTTGAGTGAGAGTAGAGCTTTGGAACTACAAAGTGAGAAAATAAAAAAAATCACCTAGATGAGAAAATTAGAGTTCTAGAGAATCGAACCAAAGGAAAAAGGGACTACTACACTGGGAACAACTCTAAAAAAATCTATGTCAAAATAACCAAGGGAAATGGGAACATTAAATATTCATGTTACATATTTTTATGATAATTTATTTATTTTATCACATTTTAAGTTGCATGTCACGTTGAATTTTATCATGTGTCACCTAGGATTTTTCCTACATATTATTCCCACGTTAAGCCACCTACAATTTTGCCACATTGGATTTTGTATTTTTAGCAACCTAAATATGTTGAAAAGATTCTATGTACAATAAAATAAAATATTGGATCATTAAATATTAATACTAAAAAATTTTATGATAATTTATTTAAGTTAAAAATATTCTATCTAAAGTAAAATAAACTATATAAATATTAATGATAAATATTTTTATAATAATTTATTTTAAGTTATATTTTTTATCTTATTATAAACTACATGCATATAGATTTTTTTCATGTCTTTAAAATTTTAATATACAAGTTATAATAAAGATTCTATCTAAAACTAAAAGAAATAAAAAACAAATATAATTCTATCCTAATATATTATTATGTATATTTCATGAACGCATGCACATTTTGTTGGTGATTTGTGAAAAGTCATCAATCTCATTGTATGCATGTTGAGGAAAAAGTTACAAAGAAATGTCGATTGAGAAGATTGACCATGTGACTTGTCATGATATGATAAGAGAAGTAAAATGGTCATAGAAAAGAAAAGAATCCAAGAGATGCACACCGATACCGAGGCACGAAACCTCATATGCAACGACGCATGACAAAGGGTGTGCCTTGTTGGCAAAGGCGCGACACAAGCAACGGCACACGGTAAGGCGCACCGGTGCGTGGTGTGTGCGCATGCAGGATGCAATGGTGGCAACACGAGTGTGCGGGCTGCCGGGGCGTGCCTACGCTTTTTCGGCCTGATCAAGTGTGTGTGTGTGTGTATGGTTGGTTGGAGCAAGGGCGTTATGTTGTAGCGCACCTAGGATTTTGGCACAAGGCGCTGAGCATGTGTTTTGAGCTTGGTTTTTTGGTTTTGAGTTAAGTAAGAGTGTCTTACAGCTTTGTGCAAGATTATACGTATGTTTGGAAGCTTCTCTAAGCTTGGTGAAAGTTTTATACAAAGACCAAAGCATGAGAATAACTTGGCACATAGCTACGAATGCTAGAAAGGAATTTTGATGTTTCAAACTAGTTTAAAGTTAGCTCTAGAAGCTTAACTAAGCTCTTGACTCAAAGAACTAGTTTCACAGGAGGCTCATGTAACTAGGGTTTAGCTCAAGGAAGTTCAAACTAGCTAAAGGTTAGCTCAAATAGCTTGTAAGTCTCCTCAACAAGCTAAAACTCAGCTCAAGCCAACTCAACTAGCTGGATGCTAGCTCAACTAGATGAGGGCTAGCTACACAAGGTGAGTGACCTAGCTATGCTAGCTTGCTATGGGCTATGATGGGCCAGCCCATGGGGCGTGCCATTGGGTTTTATGGGCCGCACATATGGGCTAGAGTATGGGCCACATAGTTTGCCATTTTGGGCTTTACTTGTGGGCTTTGGATTAACTTTTCTAAGGGAGTTTTTGATAGATTTCATGGGCCTTTTGGGCTGGATTTGGACGGTACAAATGGACTCCTTGTGGGCTGATTTAGACGCCTAGGATGATGACAAGGAAAGAGAGTTTGGATAAGGATAAGTTGGTTACAACTTACCTAACTTCTCTTAACTTCTCAACCGATTTTGTAACCTGTCTTAACCGAATTTTGGACAGCCTTAGACGCCTATTTAAGGGTCCTTTGATCGTCCATGGAGAGGATATATCAAAACACAAAATGGGAGCATTACACACTAGTAGTCGGTGAAGACGAGCGTTTGTGTGAGCGAGTATTTTCACAAGAAAATCAAACACTTTCATGTGATATCATGGAGTGTCTTTCACGTGTGCAAGTGAAGGAAGAACCTCAAGATCCATTGCAGGATGGTTTCGTCCATGTGAAGGAAGAACCACAAGATCCATGGCAAGATGGCTTCATCCAAGTTAAAGAAGAAGAGGAATCGTTTGACTCGAACAAGGTACGTTTTGTTCTTGATAGAATCGTCTTGCCAACTCTTCTATTGTCATTTTGGTTCGTTTTATCTCGCAACAATATTGCGGAATCCCTTGGCATGGAATAGAGGCAATATTCGTTGAAGGAAAAATCGAATTATTTGAGTGCCTCGTTGCCTTAATCCAAGATAACTTTAAAAAATGTTTTAATGGGTCGGTGGTGATTACCTTAAAGTCTACACCCAAACGAGACTACCCTTCGGGGTCTACTCACGAGATTACCCTTCGGGGTCTACTCAAACTGCCTTGTCTTACAAGGGCCGACTTTTACTTCAACTTGATTATGCAAATGCTATTCCTTATACCCTAAAATCAACAATCTTCAACGAATATTCTGTTTATGTTATTTTGCATTTTTGTCTTCATTTTGTTAAGTTTTAGGATTTGGCTAAACCAGGGGATACAACGGTTGATGACGTGACCTCTTACTTGAGGGAAGTCAAGATCGAACCCTCTAGTAACATAAGGCCAACCGAAGTGGACAACGGAGGGCTCCAAGGCTTCGATCATTGACTTGAAGAGTACAACCGAGGCATGGCGTATTGGGTTTGGTACATCACTAACGTTAGGGTTGAACCCAATCTCGAGAGTGCTAAGGGAAAGGAGGTTCTTGCTCCTCAACCCTCCAAGGCTATGGAGGCTCGTGATCCTAATCATGGACATGAGGGAAGGCAAGGGTACTCGAGGTTCAAGTGGTGCACGAGGTCGAAGGCAAAGCACACGCGTGCCAAGCCTAGGATGAGCATTCCTAAGGCCGATCCTTTGGGGGATGGAGGAGCCGCTGTTGGTGGTACCTATTGGGCGAACGTCTATGGGGATTGTAGGCCAATAAGGCCGGTCTATTGCTCACTATGTTGCGTTATGCGCCGTGCTTGATTTATGCATAGTTATATTTTCCTTTTGTACACGTGTGTGTGTGTTTTAGCATAGAAAGTGTGCTTTAATTTTATGTATGTGTGTATACTGTTAGGAAACATGGCAAGATAGTTATAGTTTTGAATATGAAGGGCATATGTGTCTTTTTGTATGGAGTCTGTTAGAGCATTCCAGCTACGTGTTGTTAGTAGCCAGCTGACTAGGCTTATAAATTAGGGAGGTTTCATTCTGTTTCGGCATCCAGAATTATGATATTGTGAGGCATTTGCCTTTAGGCCAGCTTGAGAGTTGCTCTCATTTGGAGGCTTAGTGGATTTCCTTGAGATATCTTGGAATCCCTAAGATTGTATCTAAGTTTCATTGTGTTTCTAGTAAAATTGTGTGTGTTCCCGATTTACACTCTATCAATTGGTGCTCTTGTTGAGAGAATCAACAATGGAGATAGAGAAGAATCGGGAAGAAAGGATTCATCAATGGGAGAGTGAGGTGACTAATCTTGCTACGGAAGTAACTGCATGGGTTAAAGAGGGAGATCTCAGATCTGAGTTGGCAGGAAATGTTCTTCAGATCAGAGTGAGGATGTTGGACGAAATTTTGGAAATATCAAAAACTCAATTTAAGAAGTATGTTGGGGATGATCCTCATCTCAAACACCAGGCAGAAGGGATTTCCAGCCTTCGGCCAGGATCCGACTCCTATCATATTGGATTGGAAGGAAAATGGCGATATTCCAGAGATCGGAGGAGGACGACACCGCCGTTGATGTAGAGCTCCCATCTTCTACAGCCATGGAAGATCCGGAAGAAGCTTGGCCAGGAGATCTCAAGGATGAAGAAGAAGATGACGAATCCAAGGAAGAGTCGCCATTCGACAACTCCCACACCAAGGAGAATGGTGAGCATGATTCTTCTGTAGCCAAGGGATTTCCGGTCGAAATCGCACCGGGAGAAGGCGAGGGTGAGGTTGAGACTCAAACAAATCTCATCGTTGAACCTGAAGAAGAAGAAGGGGTGACCGCTACTCAGAGGGAGAGAACGAAGAACGATCACGAATTCCTTGCGAACCTGGAGAAGGAAAAATTAGCGAGAGAAATTGAGAGAATGGTGATGAAGGCGGCGCGTGAAGTACCATCGAAAGATGTTGTGTGGGTTTCAGGGTAGAAGAGGCTAAAAGAAATTGAACCCGTATTTTTTGTGTTGATGGGTACGGATCAAACTGGATCCAAAGTCGGGCCAGATCTGAAATCCTTAGGCCCACCACCTTGGCATGAGCTCCCATTGATAGAGTTGGAGCCCACATTTCATCAGTATAAAGAAGAGGAAAGGATGAGTTGTGAATTGGGTACGTCTCTTATAATTATGGGCCTATTTACCCGGCCCATTTCTTCTATTTGTGATGTTGGTCGACTGGGCCCATCTTCTTGGAGCAACTTATTCTGCTCATTAGGGGGATCCATTTGCGCTCATAAGAAACAGGGCCCTGAATTGTTGCAAGTTATACAACTGACTTCGACGTGGGATACCGTTTATCTTCCTCGACCTACAGAACTCCCCGGTTTGCCGATTGAGCAGCCTAACTCCTTGCTACCACCGTCGGAAATACCGCCACTACCACTAAACTTCACTCCTAAACACTCGGGGGTAGATTTTATTTCAACGTTTTCTCTTTCTGCCTCCTCCACTGCCTTAAGTGGTAAGGTGGATGCCGCCGGCGACAACCCCGGCCACCTTGGGTTTCATCAAATCTCATCCTCAACATCCGTTTTTTATTCCATACACAGCCTTGAGGACAAGGCTGGTTTGAAGGGGTCGGTAAGGGCTGTTATACTCAGAGGAAGTCAAGTCAAGGGTGTGAGCGTTATTCTACTACCACCACCGGAACCTCCACCATTCAAACGGGAGCTATGATGCAGACAACATAAGCTCGGAATTATAACCAGGTATGGAGACTCACAGACTAGCGACCACACAAGGCTGGTTAGTTTAAGAAAGCTAATAGGTATTGGATTTACAATTCTTAGACAACTTGTTTATGGGATCATTAGTGGTCAGTTCAAACATGGTGATGAGCTTCTAGTAGGAAGGGAACATGAGATTGATCGAAGGCTCAAATTATCTGGTCAATTGCCTCGACCTTCGGAGTTTGCATATAATGAAGAGCTGGCTGAGTTTGCAAATAATGAAGAGCTGGTTGAATCGTCGCCTTTGTCTATCAACTGGGAAGGTGGCATCTCACTAGACAAATGGAAGCTTAAGTTGGATTTGATGAACTCCCAAGATGATTTCAAGATCAATGTGATGCTGACTCACAAAGAGAGGACACACTCAAGAAAGGGATCAAGATGCATTCCTTCGCCCTTGCACAATCCACCCAATGCCAATTTAGTTTCAAAATGTGTTCAACCTTGAGGAAAATGTTGTTTGAAGGAGAGCGGCATTGTTAGGAAACATGGCAAGATAGTTATAGTGTTGAATATGAAGGGCATATGTGTCTTTTTGTGTGGAGTTTGTTAGAGCATTCCAACTACGTGTTGTTAGTAGCCAACTGACTAGGCTTATAAATTAGGGAGGTTTCATTCTGTTTCGGCATCCAGAATTATGATATTGTGAGGCATTTTCCTTTAGGCCAGCTTGAGAGTTGCTCTCATCTGGAGGCTTAGTGGATTTCCTTGAGATATCCTGGAATGCCTAAGATTGTATCTAAGTTTCATTATGTTTCTAGTAAAATTATGTGTGTTCCCGATTTACACTCTATCATATACCTTGAATAAAGGGTAATAGTGTACGGTTTGATCGATGAAGACGATCATGTAATGGTTTATGTTTGAAATAATAAACTATGGTTTGATGTATAAATATGATCTTAACAACATGTGTGCAAGAAGAGGACTAAGTCCTATTCTTAATATCTACTTTGAAAAGTTGATTCTTGGTTCATTCTCTATTGGATGATCCTAAACAGATTACCCTTGAGTCAACCATTCTTTGATTGGGATGAGCTCTGGACTACCTTCGGGTCTACTAGAGTAATTAGACTTCCTTCGGGTCTACAAATGTAAGGGTCTACTGGATTACCCCCCACGTGAGAGGGTAACACATGTTGGCCATGAATACACTAAAGAATACATAAAAGAGATGGTGAGAGTCTCTTTCATAAGTTGCATGTGGGAGATCACTTTGTGGTTTTATGAAAACATGTTTCTTATGGAAAAGGAATTTTGAATTGTCTTGATTGGTTTAAATTGAGATTTCTTGCATACTTTTATTGAGCAATGAATTCATGAAAGTCATATCTTGTATGGCTTAGTTAAACAAAAGTTTGACAAAGATTGAAGGTGTCAAGTGCGTAGGCTTTGATATTTTGGCACGACTAGAGTCAGTCATGTTTTGACCAGTCTAGTCATGCGCTTATGTCCTCAAAGGATAATGACTTGATTTTTAAATGAAGTATGGATTGTTGTATGCTTGTGTAAATGTCGACATGGAATGTGCCTTGATTTAACAAGACTAATGTCAAAAGGATTGCCATGATAAGGAGGACCGGTGTAAGTGATGTCTTGGATTAAACCTAGACGCGCCCGTAGTTTGGGCATAGGCGCGCCGGAGAGTACCGAGTCTTGGTACCGGTCTTCATGGCACTCGGTGTTCGTGGTCGTGACACGTACGACGCACCGCAAGCACGCCCGTGATGGGCCGATGCTTCGACCCTCTCGGCGCAAGGCGCTAGGCGCTACGAGTAGCCGTACTAGGGTCGAGCTGTGAGTGCGCAAGACCGAGGCCTTGGCATGCCCATGGTATCAAACATGCCTTGGCGCACCGGGACAAGGTGCTCGGTGTTTGGCATGGTTGGGCTGGCAACAAGATTAAGGTGTGCTCATGCCAAGTTGATGTGTCGCTCCTTTGGGTGCGTAGCGCTCATTGGCGTCGCCTCTTGGCGAGCCTCGTGGCACGGTTGTGGGTAGTGCAAGGGGCGCCGAGGTTGATCGCAATCGAGCCTTGTCCATGGTAGGTGCTCGACGCTTGGCATCGTTGCCCAGTTTTTGTGGTTCGTGGGCGCGCCTACAAGGGGCACTTAAGTTTGATTGTATAATTAATGGAATCATACTTGAAGTCATGAAATGTTTCCTAATTTTGGAGATGTTAAAGAGTTGTGTTTGAGTTTAAAAACTTGGATTATCACATACCACATTAGGCTCTTGGGGTAGCTCATGTTGTATTCCATTAGGTTGGATGGATAGAACTTGTTTGAGAATTTTGAAAGGCTGGTGTCAGAACTTTCAATTTTATAAGTAATGGTCTAGAAGAGACCTATGAGGACGTTTGATCCATCTTCAGATCCAAGGTAAGAAAAATAAAGTGTCAATGCGCCATGAAGGCTTAATGTTGACAACTTTTTTATATTAGTTTTATGGTTAAGTGGACCATTGAAATGACTAAGGCAAGTATAATGACATGTTTTATGAAAGACAAATCTTAACATGTGTAGTGAACACTTGTGGTAAGATGTTTGTCTTGTAAGCATAATTCTTCAAGTTTCATTGATAAAAGATTTCTAGGAAAAGGAAGAATTGAATCATCTCATATTATTATATGAATGATGATCCTATGGAAGTCCCAATGAAATTGGTGGTTAGATGAAGGTGGTACGTGAAGTGGAAAACTTTATGTTGAATGGCCAAAAGGAAAGAATGTCATTTGGGAAGTCTTCCTAAAGACTCTAGGTATATGCTTATAGCATGAAGGAAATATACTAAGTTTAATAACTCTGGTTAAGGAGTTTTAATAAGTTTATATGCAAATGACATGGCTGATTTGGTAAAAAACAAATGAAATGGATGAGATGGAAAGAGTCTTGTCTATGGAGTTCTTCATTGATGAAATTATGAAGATGCCAACGTGAAGAGATGAAGGTGAATTAGATTTTCTAAATCTTTGTCTAGGTTTACAATACATTGGAAAGGGAATGGATATTCCTGGATTATACACATGATTGAGACACCTATGGATCAAGAGATACAGGGTTCTAAAGTATGTGTGTCAAGACTTGAAGACGTTCAAGTGATAAGGTGTTGATACCTTGACTGGCAATTGTCAAAGGTATGATGATTAAAATGCTTAAGGCACTGGATGTGTGGAAATGCTTTCCTACGTTGGAAAGGTTAAAATGCAAGTTGGATCACCTAATTATGGAAGACCTTTAGTCGACGATTGGTCATGAATTCCTATTTGGGTGATGGGTGCACATTCTTGAGAAATCTCAAGAGGCAATCTTGCATATGATTCGACTTTGGGTCGGAATTTGACATTTAGGTGTGAAAGGATATTATTTTGAGAAATAATTCACACTTAGAGTCGTCTCAGTTGAGTTTTGATAAACACAATAAAGTTGTTGATTTTTCTACCGAGAAGATTAGCATAAGGACTTGTGTGGGGTAAAAATCCTAGTGATCAATCTATGACTTGGATGCCTAATTCCCCTTTATCAAAAGTAAGGGATGAATTCAATGTGGTAGGACAAGGACATATGGTTGGAGAGCATAAAATGCCCATCAAAGGAGATGCTCTAGCCTACATAAAAAGGGGAAGTTTTGAAACTTTGGTTCATTAATGAAACTTTGGAAAGTGCCTTGGTAGGAGCACGCTAGAAGTTTCAACTAAGCATATGTGGAAGTATAAGGCTTCTTCCAAGGGAGTTCTAGGACTACTCGCCTAAAAGCATATGTGAAATGGATATGGGACGTAAAAGCCTTTAAAAGCGTCAAAGTTTAAAGAATAAACGTAATGTAAACTCATGTCGTACTATTACTTGATGTACTTAGACAAGTTGAAGTGGTTCAATTCTTAGAACACCACGATTCTTTAGTGCACAATGTTGATAGCTACAAGTTGTAAATTCAAATCCTTGGGATATTTACTTATATGATATAAGTTTTGAAAAAAAATTGAGTCGTGATGACATTGCTCAAATGGGGGAGAAATGTTGGTGATTTGTGAAAAGTCAACAATCCCATTGTATGCATGTTGAGGAAAAAGTCACAAGGAAATGTCGATTGAGAAGATTCACCATGTGACTTGTCATGATATGATAAGAGAAGTAAAATGGTCATAGAAAAGAAAAGAATCCAAGAGATGCACACTGATACCGAGGCACGGAACCTCGTATGCAATGGCGCATGACAAAGGGCGTGCTTTATTGACAAAGGCGCGGCACAAGAGAATTGACTGGCTTAAAGTCGTCGTGCCAAATCAAAAATAATTCCCTAGTTACTCAACTAGTATAGTCGGTAAGTCGGGGTCGAACCCAAGAGACACTTGTATCCTAAGTTTTATTATTATCAACTCAAAGAAGTAACAAAGGGGAGATTTTGTGAATTAAAACTAAAACTAATAATTGAAACAAACAAAGCAAGCAATCAAACAAGGCAAAAGTTGGATTTTTATCAATTAGGAAAAAACAATCCTATTCAAGTCTCCACTTTTCTTCCTCAAGTTATTGATCCTAGATTCAAACAAGTTATTCCTTTTAGTTATTCCTATCCTGATCAGAATTATGACATGGCAATGAGACATGAAAACTTAATATCCAAATTACTCATGAAACGATCATAAATAATATGACTACTAGCAATAAGAACAAGGATAAACAAGATACATGCAATTGAATTCCAACGAGTCAAACAATTAACATGCATTCAAATCTCTTCTCAATTGTTTTAGTCCAACGAGTCCTAAACCAATTGAGTTGCTACAAAGATTAGGCTTTGCTACGAGAAAACCTATATCTAGCAATAGATAATATCAATTCCAACAAGGTGATCAATCAAGTAGAAATCAATACAATCAATATAAATTATGCCCAAGAGAATTGAAATAACCTGTAGAAATAAACCTGAATAGACGAATCTCACAACAACTTGAGTCTGAAAAGCTTCAACTTAAATAGAATCTAGAAAGTTTAGTTCTCCATAAGAGAGAAAAACACAAAGTCTGAAATTAGGTTTTAGAGAATACAAAACAAAGTCTGAAAAATAACCTAATATAGTCTCGAACCAGTCGAAATTAAAAAGATAAAAAGATAAAAATAAATAAACTAAGTAGATAAATGAACGCGCGTCAGATCCAACAGGGCCGCGATCGCTGCCCAAACCTAGCCGCGATCGCTGCCTGACTTCAAAATGCGACCCATCGGCGATCTCTGGCAACCGCGATCGCCACCCGAACATGGCCGCGATCGCGGCCTTCGTGTCATCGCGGTCCTTTGGCGACGTCCACCGCAATCACCCCTAAGAGTGGCGGCGATCGCGGCCTTCAGCTTCTTCGAAGTCTTCAACTTCTTGCTAACTCTGAACTTCCGGCCTTCAAATCTGTTCTTCAATAACGCTCATAATAGGCCTAAAATACTACAGAAATATGTACTAAAAAGTCCTAGTTATGTTGTACAAAACACAACATATCAAATTCCCCCATACTTAGACCTTGCTCGTCCTCGAGTAAGCTCAAAATAAAATCAAGCATGACAAATCAACAAAGGTCTACAGACAGCAATGGGAGAAAATGACCTAAAACTAAAAAGCACTCAAAATAATCTCACAACCCGGACCCATGTAGAGAAATAATGAGCAAAAACATGAAAGCTCAAATCACACACCTCACAAATACAAGATATAGCGCTCAAGCTCCAAAAAGTGTAGAGCAACCTAGGATCTACCCAACATCTAAAGTGTAATCCCCAGACCCCAAAGTAGAATATGATCCTAAACACTCTGATTTTTCCACTCATTCTACTTAGGCGCCCTTTCGGGTTTTCACCTAATCACTCTTTTCATTTTTCTTAGGTGTGCTCACAAATACTCACATCTCTCATAAACCTCATATTACCCCAGCCTAATGCTGGTCCGGGTTACCTGCTTATTACCTGAGCTGCCCTTTCGGGTTTTTATTATTATTTTTTATTTTTAAATTTTTTTTTAATCTGAAATGCAGAAACTAAAATGCATCTGTACATATATACAACAGTGAGTACTCCCTCCCCCATACTTAAACCTTTCATTGCCCTCAATGAAATAAAGACAAATCAGATAAAAATAAAGAAAGGGAAAACAGAAGACTCATTGTGGCGGACCTGGTGGATGATACTGTGACCAGTCAGGAAAACCTGGCCACATATGGCTGAAAAACTGATGGTGATGCCCCTGCACTCGCTGTATATCCTGAATGGTGGATGTAATAGCACTCTGCTGAGCTACCAACTCTCTCTGCTGCGCCACAATATCTCTCTGAGTGGACACTATCTCATTTTGGGACACAGTAAGTCGTCCCATCTCCCAGAACATCCGGTTCTGCCAATCGAAATCAGAATGTCCACCCCATCCAACTCTACCCGCAGCAGTATCCCAAGCAGAAGTATCTCCAAAACCTCCATATCCACCTCTATATGCAGCAGCTCCACCATCACCATAACCAGAATATCCTCCTATCTGCCAACTAGATGTACTAGCTGGTGTTGTACCAGAACTAGCACCCCATCCAACTGACGACGTACCAACACCACCTCCAGGCACAAAACCAGCACCACCATAACCAGGAACACGACCACCATCTCTAACATCTCCTCCATCATCTCTATCATCACCATCATCATCATCATCATCATCGTGATCCTCATGATCCTCCTGATCCTCCATCTCTACATCAGGCGCAGGCTCCTCCTGCTGAACCCCGCCCCCACCAGCAAAATCAGATGGGATGTACAAATAAGCTAAGGCAGGGCCAGTGGGCATAGCTCTAGGAAGACGCAAATAATCCTCAGCTGGAGAACCTAGAGTCCAGATATAACCCTGCTCAGCTGATCCCTTCAAACAATGGGCCCTCTTTAGCTGGTTCTCATTAAACTTATACTCAACACTATCAGGCCGTCCAAACCTCTCCTCACTCACAAACTCTCTGGCAAGCAAAGTAATCATCCCACCTATAGCAATCTTGCTTGTATCCTTCTTCAGGATCTTCTTGATACTCCCAATAAACAACTCAATCCAATCAGGAATTGCAGCCTTCATAGGCATCAAACACCAGATCATGCTCATGTCAAAACGAGACGCTTTGTTTACCTCCCCTTGTCCCCGAAAACTCATGGATAGTACCTTATGACATAATCTAATACAAGGATGGGTAATGCAATAGTTATACTCCCCCTTCTTAGGCACGAATCCAACCCTTGTAATCGCCTCCCAAAAATCATTAAGGCCTGACTCTTTATTAACGGCCTCCCAATTCTTAGTAGGCACACCAGTAATCCCAAAAATTCCTTTCAACCCCCCTCTGTCTATATAATAAGGCTCATCCAAAATATTAAATTTGAGCAAACCCTCATCATCCTGAAACGTAGACAGAAACTCTAGCAAAATGTTCCTATATGTAGGGGCATTCAGATCAATAAAGCCCCCCAATCCACCCGCCATCAGAAATCTCTGAGTACAATCATACATGCCTAGTGTCCTAAGCATCTCAACATCAAAGAATTTAGTACTAGTGAATTTCCTCTTAGCCAGAGAATCCCATTTTTTCTTCTGTGCAGGAGTTAACTTCTTAACAGGATACGCCATCTATTAAATGCAGCTATTCATATCAACAGTAGAGGCGAAGAAGCAACTTACAGAAACTGAAATTCGGACACTGTTGGGAGGCCGCGATCGCCACGTGAAAGAGGCGCGATCGCCTTCTGGTGGAGGCCGCGATCGCGGTATGCAGGGGGAAGCGATCGCGGTTCTGCGCGATCAGTAATTCCAAGGCGGCGATGCAACTCCGATACCGCGGTTCTCTTCTCCGGTTTGCCTTCAACAACCCGTCAATGGACCAAGAGGGATTGTTATGGTGGATTGAAAGCTATGGGAGGAAATTTTTGGAATTTTTTGTAGATTTGATTTTTGGGGAGAAATAGAGAGGTAAACGAAATTTTGTGAACGGATTTGGGTTGAGAACGAAGTGAGGATTGTAGATCCGGGTTTTTTATTGAGTTTGGAAGAAATTTTTGAGGAGGGTAATGGAGCTTGAAGAGAGTTTTAATGGTGGGTAATGGAGGAAGAAGAAGAAGTGAAGAATAGAGGAGGAAGGAGAAAGAGAAGGTGGACGAAGAGGGGTGGGGCCGGCGGTGGGAGTGGCCCGACTGCCTCGTAATATTTTTTTTTATAACTCTGGGGGCCGCGATCGCGGCCTTCGCAAGGTACCGTCAATTTCATTTCGAAAAACGCCCCGCAATCACCCTTTTCGAGGAGCGATCGCGGTTTGTCCTCAGTAATGTTCTTTCGAACCTATTACCTGCGTGTTAGCCTCACGAGTTTGAAAATAAAAACTAAACAAAACAAAAAAAATAGAAAAAGAAAAAGAAAAACTTACCTCGGGTTGCCTCCAGAGCAACGCCTAGTGCCCTTTTTAGTTGGCAATTGGGGTTGGATCATCAAGACCCATCTCTTCTAGCACTTCATGGATGACTCCCTCATGGTATTTCTTTAATCTCTGACCATTAACCTTAAACACATTTTGGGAGTCCCCATCCAATAATTCCACAGCCCCATGTGGAAAAATTTGAGTAATTGTATACGGTCCAGCCCATCTAGAACGGAGTTTTCCTGGGAAGAGTGTGAGACGAGACTGAAACAGAAGGACCTTATCTCCAACCTTGAATTCCTTCCTGAGGATGATCTTATCATGCCAAGCTTTGGTTTTGTTCTTGTAGTTCACAGCATTATCATAAGCATCCAATCTCAACTCGTCCAACTCTTGCAATTGTAATTTTCTGCACTCTCCATTCTCTTTAAGGTTGAAATTGCACTTTTGGACCGCCCAGTAAGCTTTGTGCTCAAGCTCAACTGGCAAGTGACAACCTTTGCCATAAACCAATCTGAAGGGGGACATCCCGATGGGTGTCTTATAAGTAGTACGGTAGGCCCATAAAGCATCATTGAGTCTCAAACTCCAATCTATCCTGTTAGGCGACACCGTCTTCTCCAGAATTGATTTTATCTCCCTATTGGACACTTCAGCTTGTCCATTGGTTTGGGGATGATAGGCTGTAGAGATCTTCTGAGTGACATGGTACTTCTTCAATAAAGCACTCACAGTCTTGTTGCAAAAATGAGTACCCTTGTGACTGATTAGAGCTTTTGGAATCCCAAATCTGGAAAAAATGTTGTCCTTAAGGAAACCTGCAACTTCTTTTGAATCATCAGTTCTGGTGGCCTTTGCTTCCACCCACTTGGAAACATAGTCCACCGCAAGTAAAATATATAGATTCCCATAAGAAGAGGGGAAGGGTCCCATAAAATCAATGCCCCAAACATCAAAAACTTCACAGAATATCATACGAGATTGAGGCATCTCATGTCTCTTAGAAATAATTCCCACCCTCTGACAGCGATCACATGATTTACAGAAAGCATATGCATCCCTAAAAATATGAGGCCAATAAAAACCAGCTTCTAAGACTTTCCTAACAGTTTTATTAGTCCCAAAGTGACCCCCAGATGCATAGGAATGACAAAAAGATAGTATAGATTGTAACTCAGAATCCGGGACACACCGTCAGATTACCTGATCTGTGCAGTGCTTCCATAAATAAGGATCATCCCAGACATAGAATCGGGATTCATGACGCACCTTGTCCTTCTGAGCCTTGGTAAAATTAGGAGGAAACTCCCCTGAGACGAGGTAGTTGACTAGATTTGCGTACCATGGCCTGAACGAGTGGATCCCAAAAGCAAACTCCTCCAGTCGCGATTCGTCGCCGCGGTCGCCACCAGGGCAGCGATCGCCTCCGATTTTGGCCGCGATCACAGTTGTCTCAGCCGCGATCGCCCCTTGTTCTGGCGGCGATCGCGGTTTGGCACCAGTATCGACTCCGAAAAGCATGTCATCGGGGAATCGTCCTTGAATTTGTTCCTGACCTTCTGACTTGTCTTCCACATGTACAAACCGGCTCAGATGGTCAGCTATAAGATTTTCGGCTCCCTTTTTATCCCGTATCTCAATGTCAAACTCACTCAGCAAGAGGATCCAGTTAATCAATCTCGGGTTAGCCTCCTTTTTCGTCATTAAATAACGAAGTGTTGCATGGTCTGAATAAACTATCACCTTTGTACCCAGCCGATACTTTCTGAACTTCTCCAAGGCGAACACTACAGCAAGCATTTCCTTCTCAATGGTGGAGTAGTTCCTTTGGGGATCGTTTAGAGTCATGGAAGCATAATGTATGACATGGGATGCTCTAGCTTCCTTTTGACCCAAAACAGCCCCAACAGCGTAGTCACTTGCATCACACATGATCTCAAAAGGTTGAGACCAATCCGGGGCTTGAATAATTGGGGCACTTATTAGGCGTGTTTTCAGCTCATCAAACGCCTTTTAGCATGCCTCATTGAACTCATAAGGCACATCCTTCTTCAGCAAATCACACAATGGGGCTGAGATCTTGGAAAAATCTTTAATAAACCTGCGATAGAAACCTGCATGGCCTAGAAAAGAGCGCACTTCACGCACATTAGTAGGATAAGGCAAAGACTGAATGATATCAATCTTTGCCTTATCGACCTCAATACCCCTGGATGACACTATGTGACCTAACACAATGCCCTGCTCAACCATAAAATGACACTTCTCAGAGTTTAGAACCAAATTGGTGTCTACACATCTTTGAAGGACTAAAGAGAGGTGGTTTAAGAAGGCATCAAAGTCGTCTCCATGTACTGTAAAGTCATCCATAAAAACCTCTATAAAATTTTCAATGTACTCAGAAAAGATGCTTACCATACACCGTTGGAACGTACCGGGTGCGTTACACAATCCGAATGGCATTCTGCGGTATGCAAAAGTGCCAAAGGGACATGTAAATGTCGTTTTCTCCGGGTCCTCCGGTGCAATAGCAATCTGAAAGTACCCTGAATAGCCATCTAAAAAGCAATAATAGGAATAAGTCGCTCAAGCATTTGATCAATGAATGGCAAGGGAAACTGATCTTTTCTGGTTACCGCATTCAGCTTACGGTAATCAATACAGACTCTCCGACCTGTCTGAACTCGTGTGGGGACTAGTTCCCCATGCACATTCTCTACCACTGTAATGCCTCCCTTTTTGGGTACAACTTGGGTCGGACTAACCCACTGACTATCAGAGATGGGATAGATCATACCTGCTTGTAGGAGCTTTAGTACCTCATTTTTTACTACCTCCATCATAGGTGGGTTGAGCCGTCTCTGTGGTTGTCTGGATGGCTTGGCACCATCCTCTAGGAGGATCTTATGCATACATGTAGAGGGACTAATCCATTTAATGTCAGCAATAGTCCAACCTAGAGTTGTCTTGTGCTCTTTCAGTACCTGTACCAATTTTTCTTCTTGCTCCTTGGAAAGTTTGTTAGAAATAATGACAGGCAAAGTGTCACCATCTCCAAGAAAGGCATAATTTAAATGCTCAGGGAGCTGTTTAAGCTCAACTTCAGGTGCCTGTACTACAGAAGGAAGAAACTTCTCGCTTGGGAGAGTTAGTGGTATGGGCCCAATGGCCAAAGCATCAGCAGGAGATTCACAACAAGCACTCAGATCAGCAAGGATTTCATGATATCTATCAGGCAAATCATAATCCATGCATGAAGTTGTGACATCATTCTCTAACACATATTGTAATTCATCACCATAAGTAGCATCAAAGACATCTTGCACAATGGGATCAATTACATCAATAGAACAAAGAGAATGGTCATCCTGGGGGTATTTTATAACATTATCCATACTATATTCAAATTTCTCCCCATCAAACTCCATAGTTAGGACACCTTTACACATATCAATTTTTGTTCTAGCAGTTTTCATGAAAGGACGTCCTAACAGAATGGGTGCAACATGCACATCATGATCCATATCAAGCACATAAAAATCAGAAGGGAATATCAAATTATCAACCATGACAAGGACATCTTCAACAAGCCCTTTCGGGTAGACTGTGGACCTATCAACTAATTGAACAATAACACCAGTTTCATGCAAAGGTCCCAAGCCTAGTGAAGTATAAACAGAATAAGGCATAACATTGATAGAAGCACCTAAATCAAGCATGGCTTTATCTATTTTAGTGTCTCCTATTATGCAGGGAATGCTGAACATGCCTAGATCACTGCACTTCTTAGGCATTCGCCTTTGAAATACAGCTGAGACATGTTCACTAACCTTAACTTTCTGTTTCCCCTTTAATTTTTGGTTCCTCTTAATAGTGCACAACTCTTTCAGAAATTTAGCAAATCTAGGAACGCTTTTAATCAGATTGAGCAAAGGGATATTTACCTCACACTTGGAAAACGTATCAAAGATCTCCTTGTCGTTCTCTGGCTTCCTTGTGTCTTTCAGTGCTTCAGGAAAGGGAGGAGGTGGCTTCTGGGAAACCATAGAAGGTAAATTTGGACGAACATATTGACCGTTGGAAACTGGAGCCTGGCCGCGATGGCCATCAGAAAGCCGCGATCGCGGTTCTTCAGATTTTCGGGAATCACCGCCACCGCGATCGCTGCCCGATGTGGACGCGATCACGTCTTCAATTTTCTCAAATCCCGAGGCCTCAGTTAAGGGGCCGCGATCTCCGATGGTGGGGGCCGCGATCGCGGCCTCTTCAGCCGCGATCGCCTCTGATTTTGGCGGCGATCGCGGTTCTTCCAATCTATCTTCAATTTTCGGCAATTCTTTTCCACTTCGTAAAGTAATCGCAATCACATTCTCCCTAGGATTGATGGGCTGTGCTGGCAATTTTCCAAAATCTTTGGCCTCTAATTTACTCACTGCATTAGCTAGTTGACTGATCTGAGTCTCCATATTCTTGATACTGGCTTGAGTAGTCTGTCCCATCTGTTCCACTGTAATAGCTAGCCTTGCAATCAACTCTTCAGCGTTGCATGAATTATTTTGGCTCTGAACTGGAGGTCTAGGGACATAAGGTTGTCTGGGTTGCTGATTTCCCCCTTGTTGATTATATTGAGGCTGATTCTGATTCCCATATCTCAGATTTGGATGATGTGCCCAACCTGGATTGTATGTATTAGAATAGGGATCAAAACGAGGTCTAGGAGGTCCATAGCCTCCTACAGCATTAGCCTCAGCCTGAGGTTCCTGGAGTTGTGGACAGACATCAGTAGGGTGAAGTGTATCAGCACAGACTTCACATGCCTTCAGTTGTTGAGGGGTTCCTTGCAGCATGAACCTCTTCATGATATCTTTCAACTCCGCCATCTTAGCTTTTATAACAGAAGAGGAATCCATAGCATTGACTCCCTTAGCGCCAGTTCTTTTGTTGAATTGCCTTGAGTTCTCAAATAGCTCAGAAAAGAGCTCAAGGGCCTCTGCTGGTGTCTTGTTCATCAGGCTTCCACCACAAGCTGCATTCACCATTCTGCGCTCTTCATCTAGTAATCCACCAAAGAAATACAGTACCAGGTCTTGATTAGAATACCCATGATACGGACAACTAGCACAGTCTCTTGAATCGCTCATGATAATCATACAGACTCTCCCCAGCCTGTTGCTCAATATTGCTCAGGCTTTTCTTCAGACTGTTCTGTTTGGTGGCAGGAAAATATTTCTCCAAGAATGCCGCTTTCATCTTGGTCCAGGTATTTATGGAGCCTGGAGAAAGATAGTAGAGCCACTCATTGGCTGAATCCTTTAGAGAGAAAGGAAACGCCCTCAGCTTGATCTGGTCCTCAGTTACATCAGCAGGCTTCATACTTGAGCAGACCTGATCAAATTCAGCAAGATGCTTGTTTGGATCTTCTCCACCATGCCCATGGAATTGGGGTAAGAGATGGATCAACCCTGATTTCAATTCAAACTTGACACCGTTATTCAACGCAGGGAACTGACCAGCCAGGGGTTGTTGTTGAAAGTTAGGAGCAGTCAGCTGCTTCAAAGTCTGATCTCCCATTGTCTCAGTTTCAACAAAATTCAAGTCGAAAGGTAATTCACGGAGTAGTTCCCGAGCTTCACGTCTCAACCTGGAAAGGGTCCTTTCAATCTCTGAATCAAAAGGCAAAATAGAAGAATCAGTAGCACGAGTGTGGACCATAAACTAGGGTCCACACTAGAGTTGGTAACAATAAAAACATAGAATTAAACAAACGTGTCCCCGGCAATGGCGCCAAAAATTTGACTGGCTTAAAGTCATCGTGCCAAATCAAAAATAATTCCCTAGTTACTCAACTAGTATAGTCGGTAAGTCGGGGTCGAACACAAGAGACACTTGCATCCTAAGTTTTATTATTATCAACTAAAAGAAGTAACAAAGGGGGGATTTTGTGAATTAAAACTAAAACTAAGAATTGAAACAAACAAAGCAAGCAATCAAACAAGGCAAAAGTTGGATTTTTATTAATTAGGAAAAAGCAATCCTATTCAAGTCTCCACTTTTCTTCCTCAAGTTATTGATCCTAGATTCAAACAAGTTATTCCTTTTAGTTATTCCTATCCTGATCAGAATTATGACATGGCAACGAGACATGCAAACTTAATATCCAAATTACTCATGAAACGATCATAAATAATATGAATACTAGCAATAAGAACAAGGATAAACAGGATACATGCAATTGAATTCCAACGAGTCAAACAATTAACATGCATTCAAATCTCTTCTCAATTGTTTTAGTCCAATGAGTCCTAAACCAATTGAGTTGCTACAAAGATTAAGCTTTGCTACGAGAAAACCTAGATCTAGCAATAGATAATATCAATTCCAACAAGGTGATCAATCAAGTAGAAATCAATACAATCAATATAAATTATGCCTAAGAGAATTGAAATAACCTGTAGAAATAAACCTGAATAGACGAATCTCACAACAACTTGAGTCTGAAAAGCTTCAACTTAAATAGAATCTAGAAAGTTTAGTTCTCCATAAGAGAGAAAAACACAAAGTCTGAAATTAGGTTTTAGAGAATACAAAACAAAGTCTGAAAAATAACCTAATACAGTCTCGAACCAGTCGAAATTAAAAAGATAAAAATATAAAAATAAATAAACTAAGTAGATAAATGAACGCGCGTCAGATCCAACAGGGCCGCGATCGCTGCCCAAACCTAGCTGCGATCGCTGCTTGACTTCAAACCGCGACCCATCGGTGATCTCTGGCAACCGCGATCGCCACCCGAACATGGCCGCGATCGCGACCTTCGTGTCATCGCGGTCCTTCGGCGACGTCCACCGCAATCGCCCCTAAGAGTGGCGGCGATCGCGGCCTTCAGCTTCTTCGAAGTCTTCAACTTCTTTCTAACTCTGAACTTCCGGCCTTCAAATCTGTTCTTCAATAACGCTCATAATAGGCCTAAAATACTACAGAAATATGTACTAAAAAGTCCTAGTTATGCTGTACAAAACACAACATATCAAGAATGCTCGGACTAGGCATACCGACGCATGGCAAGCGGCACAAGCAACAACGCACGGTAAGGCGCGAGATGCGTGGTGTGTGCGCATGCACGATGCAATGGTGGCAACACGAGTGTGCGGGCTGCTAGGGCGCGCCTACGCTTTTGGGATGGCATGATCAATTGTGTGTATTGTTGGTTGGAGCAAGGGCGTTATATTGTGGCGTGCCTAGGGTTTTGGCACAAGGCCTCGAGCATGTGTTTTGAGCTTGGTTTTTTGGTTTTCAGTTAAGTAAGAGTGTCTTATAGCTTTGTGCAAGATTATATGTATGTTTGGAAGCTTCTCTAAGCTTGATGAATGTCTTATACAAAGACCAAAGCATGAGAATAACTTGGCACATAGCTATGACTGCTAGAAAGGAGTTTTGAAGCTTCAAACTAGTTTAAAGTTAGCTCTAGAAGCTTAACTAAGCTCTTGACTCAAAGAACTAGCTTCATAGGAAGCTCATGTAGCTAGGGTTTAGCTCAAGGAAGTTCAAACTAGCTAAAGGTTAGCTCAAATAGCTTATAAGTCTGCTCAACGAGCAAAAACTCAGCTCAAGTCAACTCAACTAACTGGATGCTAGCTCAACTAGCTGAGGACCAGCTACACTAGGTGAATGATCTAGCTAGATACCTAGTTATGCTAGCTTGCTATGGGCCATAATGGGCCAGCCCATGGGGCATGCCATTGGGCCTTATAGGCCACACATATGGGCTAGAGTATGGGCCACATAGTTTGCCATTTTGGGCTTTACTTGTGGGCTTTGGATTGGCTTTTCTAAGGGAGTTTTGGACAGATTTCATGGGCCTTTTGGGCTGGATTTGGACGGCACAAATGGACTCCTTGTGGGCTGATTTAGACGCCTAGGATGATGACAAGGAAAGAGAGTTTGGATAAGGATAAGTTGGTTACAACTTACCTAACTTCTCTCAACTTCTCGACCGATTTTGTAACCTCTCTTAACCGAATTTTGGACTACCTTAGACGCCTATTTAAGGGTCCTTTGATCGTCCATGGAGAGGATATAGCAAGACATAAAATTGGTGCATTACACACTAGTAGTCGGTGAAGACTAGGGTTTGTGTGAGCGAGTATTTGCACAAGAAAATCAAACACTTTCGTGTGATATCATGGAGCGTCTTTCACGTGTGCAAGTGAAGGAAGAACCTCAAGATCTATGGTTGGATGGTTTCATCCAAGTGAAGGAAGAACCACAAGATCCATGGCAAGATGGCTTCATCCAAGTTAAGGAAGAAGAGGAATCGTTTGACTCGAACAAGGTACGTTTTGTTCTTGACAGAATCGTATTGCCAACGCTTCTATTGTTGTTTTGGTACGTTTTATCTCGCAACAATATTACGGAATCCCTTGGCATGGATTAGAGGCAATATTCGTTGAAGGAAAACTCGAATTATTTGAGTGACTCGTTGCCTTTATCCAAGATAACTTTATAAACTGTTTTAATGGGTCGTGGCGATTACCTTTATGGTCTACACTAAACGAGACTACCCTTCGGGGTCTACTCACGAGATTACTCTTCGGGGTCTACTCAAACCGCCTTTTCTTACAAGGGCCGACTTTTACTTCAACTTGATTATGCAAATGCTATTCCTTATACCCTAAAATCAACACATTTCTCCTAAACGCATAAATTCTAAGAGATTATTAGGATTATGTATATTGCATGAACGCATGCACATTTCTCCTCAACGCATAAATTCTATGAGATTATTAGGATAGATTCTAATATTAGGACAGATTAAATCCTATGCAATATATTATTATGATGTACCACCTAAATTTAATATCTATTTCTATCCCAATATATTAATATTTTTCTATCCTAATAACACGACACACATGTGCATTTTTATATAGATTTCTATCCCAATATATTATATTATATATACGCGATTATAATAGATACATAACTACATTTATTTTTGACACTACAAATTATATATATTTATTTAAATATAAAATCTATACATTTTTTATAATTAAAAATATGTCATTTCTATTTATGTAAATCCCGTGCAGGGCATAGAAATTACACTAGCTATATCTATTTAAACACTTTTATATTAATGGAAAATGAGATTGAATCGAGAGTTAAACTTATCTAATTTTAACCTCAATTTTGGTCCCTAAAACTCCCTTGTGTGCATTTAATTTCGTGTTCTAGATAGTCAATTTGTGTGAGTTTAGTACACACTATTTCATGAGTGTTATATCCAGTTTATTTGTCTCCAAAACTAAGTATAAGAGTGTGAATTCATGGGTTCAAACACAAAGAAAAGTATTTGTGAACATCGGGATTTAAACAAGACCGAATTGTCGTCATCGAGTAATCGAGGAGATAATTTTGCATCTGCTATTAGGGTTGTTACTTATATTTCTTCAACCAAGACGCGACCCATCTAACGACTAGACGTCAATAACATGTTTTTCATGGAGGTATGCAAAAAGAGGTTTATATGTCAATGCTTGAGGGAATCCCAAATCTATATAACAAAGTATATTTTATCAAGTAATCTCTTTATGGTTTATGCAGGCTTCAAGACAATGGTTCCATAAGTTGACCACTGCTCTGTTCACTGCTGGAAAACGCGTCTGTAGCCAGAAAATATTTAGCCACGAATATTGTCGAGGTTAATTTGGTTGGAAATGGCCACAAGTTTAGCCACAAATATTTACGTTTGTGGTTATCTTGCCATGAAAAATACGCTTGCGGCTATATTTGAGGTTGAATCGCCGCGAAAAGAGCGCGCAGCTAAATTTGGTTGTAGATTTCTGGCCATGTTGTCATGAAAATATGCCCGTGGCTAAAGTTTAGGCCAAATTGACACGAATGTCTCGTGCGGCTAGATTCATTTCTAGTGTAGTAGCTAATTAGCCACGAAAAAGGATTCGAGTGTATATTCACGGCAAAATCTGGAGCTAAGTACCCACATAATATTTATGGCTAGTTTTGTGGTTATTTGTGTGGGTAATTTGAATCATTGACTTATAAATGTTCCTTCATTTCGTTATTAGAAATAACCACAAAACTAGCCACGAGTTCTTATATTCGTGTCTAACTTAGTTTGTTTGGAAAAATCTACGATAACAGTCACGAGATTAGCCACGAGTTCTTCATTTCGTGAGAAATCTGCAGAAATAACCACGAGACTAATCACGAGTTCTTCATTTCGTGTCTAACTTTGTTTGTTTGGAAAAATTTGCAGAAATAACCACGAGATTAGTCACGAGTTCTTCATTTCGTGTCTAACTTTGTTTGTTTGGAAAAATTTGCAGAAACAGTCATGAGATTAGCCACGAGTTCTTCATTTCGTGGTTAATCTTTAGAAATAACCACAAAATTTCAACGAAGAAAGATTAGAAGAGTTTGGATTGGGTTGCTCCTCCATATGGGCCGAGTAAGGTGATTCAAAAACGGGCCCATTTCTTTTGACTCCCGAGCCCATCAAATTTTCTATTACCTCACAAGCCCATTCCTAATTAATTTTTATTATTTGTAAAATTATTTTCACTATAAATAATAATTATTTTCAAATTTTAATAAATATTACCCATATGCCTTTATAAAAAATATTTATTAAAATAAAATATCAATCATGCTCACCTAAGAAATTAAGAATTTTTAATAAATTATAAATGACTTCCTAGAATAATAATATTTATGAGAATAATATTATTATGCATGTTTAAGACTAAATTATTCGAGAATAATAATTTAAAATAATTTCCTTTAAAATCGTTCATTCTTATAAGAAATCGTTATATTCATTTAGAATCGTTCATTCTTATGAGAAAATCTTTATATTAATTTAGATTCGTTCATTCTTATGAGAAATCGTTATATTCATTTAGAATCGTTCATTCTTATGAGAAATCGTTATATTCATTTAGATTCGTTCATTCTTATGAGAAATCGTTATATTCATTTAGAATCGTTCATTCTTATGAGAAATCGTTTTATTCATTTAGATTCGTTCATTTTATGAGAAATCGTTATATTCTTTTAGATTCGTTCATTCTTATGAGAAATCGTTATATTCATTTAGAATCGTTCATTCTTATGAGAAATCGTTATATTCATTTAGATTCGTTCATTTTATGAGAAATCATTATATTCATTTAGATTCGTTCATTCTTATAAGAAATCGTTATATTCATTTAGAATCTTTCATTCTTATGAGAAATCGTTATATTCATTTAGAATCGTTCATTCTTATAAGATATTGTTATATTTCAATAGAATCATTTATTCTTATAACAAATCATTATATATTCATTTAAAACCGTTCATTCTTCTAAGAAATCCCTATAGTCCTTTAGAGTCGTTCATTCTTATGAGAAATCGTTATATTCCTTTAGAATCATTCATTCTTATAAGAAAATTTTATATTTCTTTAGAATCGATCATTCTTATAAGAAAGCGTTACTTTCATTCAAAATCGATCATTCTTCATTCTTCTAAGAAATCGCTATAGTCCTTTAGAGTCATTCATTCTTATGAGAAATCGTTATATTCCTTTAGAATCATTCATTCTTATAAGAAAATTTTATATTTCTTTAGAATTGATCATTCTTATAAGAAAGCGTTACTTTCATTCAAAATCGATCATTCTTATATGAAAGCGTTATATTTCTTAGGGTTTAGGGTTTAGGGTCTATGGTTAGGGGTTAGGGTTAGGGTTTAGGGTTTAGGGTTTAGGGCTAGGGTTAGGGTTTAGGGTTTAGGGTTTAGGGTTTAGGGTCGATCATTCTTATAAGAAATCATTATATTCCTTTATAATCATTCATTCTTATAAGAAATCGTTATATTTCTTTAGAATCGTTCATTCTTATAAGAAAACATAATATTCACTTAAAGTTCATTCTTATAAGAAATTGTTATATTCATCTAGAATCGTTCATTCTTATAAGAAAATGTAGAAAATGTTATATTCACTTATAATCATTCATTCTTATAAGAAAATATTGTATTCACTTAGAATCGTTCATTCTTATAAGAAAACATTGTATTCACTTATAATCGTTCATTTTTATAAGAAAACATTATATTCACTTAGAATCGATCATTCTTATAAGAAAGCGTTACTTTCATTTAAAATCGATCATTCTTATATGAAAGCGTTATATTTCTTAGGGTTTAGGGTTTAGGGTCTATGGTTAGGGGGTTAGGGTTAGGGTTTAGGGTTAAGGTTAGGGTTTAGGGTTTAGGGTTTAGGGTTTAGGGTTTAGGGTCGATCATTCTTATAAGAAATCATTATATTCCTTTATAATCATTCATTCTTATAAGAAATCGTTATATTTCTTTAGAATCGTTCATTCTTATAAGAAAACATAATATTCACTTAAAGTTCATTCTTATAAGAAATTGTTATATTCATTTAGAATCGTTCATTCTTATAAGAAAATGTAGAAAATGTTATATTCACTTATAATCATTCATTCTTATAAGAAAATATTGTATTCACTTAGAATCGTTCATTCTTATAAGAAAACATTGTATTCACTTAGAATCGTTCATTTTTATAAGAAAACATTATATTCACTTAGAATGGTTCATTCTTATAAGAAATCATTATATTCCTCTATAATCATTCATTCTTATAAGAAATCGTTATATTTCTTTAGAATCGTTCATTTTCATAAGAAAACATAATATTCACTTTGAATCATTCATTGTTATAAAAAATTGTTATATTCATTTAGAATCGTTCATTCTTATAAGAAAATATTATATTTATTCAGAATCGTTCATTCTTATAAGAAATCGTTATATTCATTTAGAATTGTTCATTCTTATAAGAAATCGTTATATTCATTTTGAATCTTTCGTTCTTATAAGAAATCAATATATTTCTTTAGAATCGTTCATTCTTATAAGAAAACGTTATATTTACTTAGAATCGTTCATTCTTATAAGAAAACGTTATATTTACTTAGAATCGTTCATTCTTATAAGAAAACTATATATTTACTTAGAATCGTTTATTCTAATAGGAAAACGTTATATTCACTTAGAATCGTTCATTCTTATATATAAGAAAACGTTATATTCATTTAAAATCATTCATTCTTATAATTCTTTAGAACCGTTCATTCTTGTAAGAGAACATTATAGATTGGTAACTCATCTTTACTATTAAGTATAATCATAAACATTTCATCGAAATCATATTTTCCTAGTTTATGACTGGTAACTCATCATTATATTATTTGTATTTAAGGGTTTATAAATTAGTTTGTAAATAATTTTTAAAAAAAATATTTTGCTAATTCTATCATCTAGAATTTTAAATTATATTAAAAATTACACTAAAATTGCGTAAATATGATTTTATAACTTATTATAATCCTACTTATTTATAAATTATTAACCTTTTAAAAATTTTGTTAAAAATGAGTGCAAAAATTAATGGCGGGTTTAATAGAAGAAAATATTATTTTAAGAGGGAAAATGGAATTTGGGCTAAATTATTGGCGGGCTTGGAGGGAAAACGAAAATTTGGACTAAATTATTGGCGGGCTTGGAGGGAAAATGAAATTTTGGGCTAATTATTGGCGGGCTTGGCGGGCTCAAGCCCTATTTGCTAATGGTAGACAAATGTCCAAGTTCATTCAACCGATAAACCCTAGCTCCTTACAAAGGAACCCGAGAGAGAATCAGGATGGGAGGACGACGGCATGTCTTCTCCGCCTCGTCACGTCTAAGAATTCGGCTTCTTCACCGCCGGCATAACTTCTTCGCCTCGTCAAAGTCTGCAAATTCGTCTCCTATTTCAAAGGAACCCGAGAGAGAATCAGGATGGAAGGAACGACGAATGGAGCTGACTAATTCCTCAAATTTTTTCATTTAGCATTTATCTTCCTGTCACCATGTTTCATCTAGATGAAGATGGATATTTTCTTAATCAATGTCTGTTTGCTCTTAGTTGCAGAACACAAATTAACCCTTTTAAACCTTTGTTATCTCATAGGGGCCTATTCCCAGAACACGCTGCTGGATGTGCCGAGGTCGGAGAGAAATTCGGGAACAAGGACACGGTGCTGGTGTCGGAGAACAATGAGCGGTAAAAGGGAGGGATATGGTGCGTGGTGGAAAGAGAGGCGAATTTGACGGCATCAACAGAGGAGATGAGGTCGGCGTGCGTGGAGGCGCTGGCGCCGGGGAAGGGCTGCTATGAGCCAGTGTGCAGTGTTGTGGCACGCGAGCTACGGCTCAGCGTTCATTGGCCCGGGTTTACGAGTTCAGGGGCCGATTGCTATTTCTTTACGCTTGCTTCTCAGACCATTGGTGATCCATGTGAGTTTCTTCTTCTTATACAATACTTTGTTTTCTTTTTTGCTCTAATCAATGGTTTTCGAGTTGTCTTTCTCTTTAAATTGGGTTCTAGGCACTTATAATTTGTGAACTCTTGCTAGACATTAATATTCGGTTTTAATTTTGGGGTTTTGGTTTTTTGTGATGTTGTTTCATGTGTTGGGTTATTTCGTTTTGGTTTGAATACAGTGTCTTGATTATGCTTGACAATAAACCTTCAGGTAAGAGCTTATGAAAGTGCTGCTTTTATTATTTTTCCTACTTGAGGCTATTTACAGAAGTTAGTTCTGTTATGAGCTCTTACATTAATGTCAAGCTTTTTTTTATCTGTTTCTGTCAATGCTTCTGTTTGCTGAGAACGAGAACGAGGACGAGGATGCAAAGGAGTTGGGTTTCTTAGAGATTCCGCCACCAATGGGTTTTATAAGGTGATAGGTTTTCGTGTTCTTATGATGGTGGTTGCTTTCTAAGAGGATTGTGTATGCAAGAAGGTTTCTTCGCTTTCTTGAGTAGTGTGTTTCAGGTTTTACTATGGATTTGATTGATGGATTTGAAGAGACATCTTCTAGGCTTGCAATTGACTTTAATTTTTCATTGTAGAAGCTCGAAGTTCCTCTCCTGCCCTGTATGAATTTAGATTTAAATGTGAAGGTGGCAATGGTTAAAATGAGGAATCATGAAGATTAGGGTTGTGCCTTCGTGTGCGGCATATTAGGTGGCTGGAATTAGTTTTGTTGCTTTAGGCTTTCGATTGTGTGATGTTCTGATATAAGTTTGCCTTTTGATGGCAGGTATTAGGTATCTCTCTCATTTTCAATTTCTTCTTCGCCCGCTTCGCATAGATTCTCCTGTCTCTCTCGTTCTTTATCTCCTACAGTTCGCCTTTTCTTCCAGCAGTTCTCTTCTCTGGGTCAAACTCTTCCTAAAGGAGAGTTGTGGATTGTTGGATTAGTTAATGTTGATCTAATATGCTTAATTTCCTTTCTAAAAATTCTAATATGTTGGTTCATTTTTCTGCAGTGCTATGTTGTCTTTGTGCTCGAGCATGGTGGAAGAGACTTGGAAAGCTTTGTTAAATCAGACTTTGATGAAGCCACAAGTTTGCTAGCTCAGGTAGGAAAAGAATAAACAAGTCCTGCATATTTGTTGAGTTCACTTATATGCTGCCTAATTACTATTGATTATATAAATTGCAGGTAACAGCTGGTCTAGCGGTAGATGAAGCAGCATTTGAATTTGAACACCAGGATCTGCATTGGTCACTACCTCTTGAATTCTAAGTGAATAATTTCCGTCTTGTCTTTATTTCTCGATTTATCATAAATACTTGCCTAATATTTTTTGTCAGGGGAGCTATTCTTCTAGTAATTAGCCTTTCATGTTTTAGGATGTTTGCACAAAGTTTTATCTAAACAGAAGCACGGGACTTCCAACTAGTATGCTAAATGTAAGTCATAAATACAAAATTTGCATAAGACCATTATTAACAACGGGCCAAACCGTTGTTTGGCCTGGTTCTCTAGTCTTGAGAACTAACTTATGTTAAAAGTCGTCTTTCCTCCACATCATATGTTAACTGATCAAGGGTATTTTTGTAGATTTTCCTTCTACACCTCCTGCTCAGTCAACTTACCAAGTTGTAGCTTGCCTCTGGGTGCAAAGGTTGAAATTGAATGCATTGCTACTCTTTCAAGGTTGCTATCAATAAATGGATTAGAAGAAAAGGCTAAGGCAAGTGGTGTAACATATTGGTTGGTTGGTTAGCATTAAGATGTAGTAAGTATAGACTTTGCTTCACTTGCTAAGATTTTTTTGGTTTGTCGTGGCTTTTGATTAGCATGTAGATAGAATGTGGTTTGTTGTGGGATGTTTCAATGAGTATTATAGACTATGTAATTGTATTACTATGATTATGCAAATATGCAATATTATGGTATAATATTTTTTTGATTTTTTTTAAATGCGTAATTATTTAGCCACAAAATTTGAAACAAAATAGATTCAATGCAAATGTCAAGGCTAAATGGCCACGGATTTTCCCACTAAATAGATTCATGGCAAATTTCAAGGCTAATGGCCACGAAATAGGTGCGATTATGAGTTCAAATTCGACACGACTTTAGATACAAAATATATTCGTGGCTAAAATTTGATGGTGATGCACTCAAAACCAACCACGAAATTCAATTCTGGCTAATATGGTTGAACATGACTTTCGTGGCCAATAGCCACAAAACTAGCAATGAACAAATTCGGGGCTATTATTTGCAGCTAAATAGCCACAAAACTAAATTTCTGTGGTTCTTTTTCAGAGTGATATTTAGCCTCGCGCGTTTTAGCCCCAGGGCACCTTTCGTAGGGCAATCCGTTGGGGATGTCGTGGCTAACGTGATTTCGTGGTTATTTTTGTGGCGGAAATCGTGTCTATTTTCCTGGCTACAGACGCGTTTTCCAGCAGTGGTTATTTCTTAGGTTTATTCGATCTAAAATGAAAACACATTGTTCATTAACATAATCAACAAATCAACAATGATATTACTGTTGGCGTTGTTTATGTGGGTGATCTATTGATCACTAGATCTCATGATTCAACTACAACTCATCTCAAGTAGTCTCGATCAAACATTTAACATCAAAGATCTTGGTATTCTTCATTACTTTAATTTATTGGTCTTGAGGTTGTTTATATCTCAAAAGGCATAGTTCTATCTTAAAAGAAAGTTTGCCATGGACTTACATATGCAAAAGGTACACTTTTTTCGTTTAGTCTGCACCCCTTTGTCAATTGGTTTAAATCTAAACAATGAAGATAATCTTTTGTTGGAGGTTGCTTTCGCTTATAGAAAGCTTGTTGGAAAGCTCAATTTCCTCACCCACACACATCTTGATCTGTGTTTTACAATCCAAACTCTCATCTAGTTCATGCAGATGCCACAATTGCCTCATTTCCAAGCCTTACATCATATACTTAGATATCTATAAAGTTCTATTAGCCAAGAAATTTTGCTCAATATATGGCTATGACCAACTTAAGGTTATGATTTATACAAATTCTGGTTGGCCATCTTGTCTAATCACACAACTATTGGTCATTGTTTTCTACTTATTTTAGGAACTTATCCTCACACGGCAATCAGCCAATGGTTTTCTACTTCTTTTAGGAACACAAATTGCTAAGTTATTTTGTGATAATAGTCCAACACAAATTGCTAAGAATCTTGTTCTACATGAGAAAACTAAACAAATTGAAATCGATGTGTATTTCGCTTGGGATAAAGTTCTTAAGAGTTTGATTGATCTTTGATATATTCCTGCGTACTCTATAGTAGTTGGCATATGTACGTCCTAACTAAAATTTTACCATCACCACAGTAAAATCATACTCTCCATGTCCGAGATCGATGCTTGTTTCTACCCATCCATCAACTAGATGTTAATAACGTGTTCTTACATGAAGAATTTCAAGAAGTGGTTTATTGATGCGACTCAGTCACCAGGGTCGGTAACAACCTCCACCGGTTCAGTACCGGGGCTTGCAGACGAGGTGACATCGGTAACGAGGCTTGTTAGGGATCGTCGACCTCCTGCTCGTCTCACTGATTATTTAATTAATTGATTAATGTAATTTTATAAACAGAGTGTTATAAACTCCTTCTCGAGTTTTTTTTACGGTTCTTTCCCGGGACGTTTTTATTGAACCGTTAGGGCTTAGTATAAATACTCTTATGTTACTACTCTTTAATCATTTAATAAAGTAATTTGCCCTAATTTTTCTTAGCTCTCTTTATCTCTATGTTCTTTGAGACTCGTGTCCACCTCGAGCCATTCTCACCCCCTTGACCAACAAGGGTCCGATAAGAATACACCTCGGGCTCGTATCATTTATATGTCAGAACGAAGCCCAAATCGTGATAACAAAGTCTTCCGAAGAAATTTCTTTATGATTTATTACCTCAAGACAGAGATTCAACTTGAAATTAAGTAATTTAATCTTTTTTTTGATAAGGAAAGAGATTAGGGTGACCACTAACAAACTAGCAGTCGCCCTAGAACATCCTGTCAGATGAGGGTAAGCAAACCCGAGTCAACTACAAGCGGGATAGAGGAGACACTTCTGAAGGATCTAGGGATGAAGTCTGCCACAGAATTGCACTCACGAAAGACATGAGAAATACTCCAATCTTGAAACCAGGCAAGCAAGTAGTGGATGTCCGAACGCAACAACTCAATCTCCCACGGGCAGCAGTCACCAAGAATGGCCTTGACCAGCTGCAAATTATCGCCTTCAATATGGATCCGGGGAATGCCACGACGAATGGCCTCGAGAAGTCCCTGGCGCAAGGCGATGGTCTCAGAGACAAAACAGATTGTCGACCAAATAAGGAAAGAGATTAGGGTGGTCACTAACAAGCTAGCGCTCGCCCTAGAGCATCCTGTCGGATGAGGGTAAGCAAACCCGAGTCAATTGCAAGAGGGATAGAGGAGACACGTCTGAAGGATCCAGCGATGAATTCCGCCACATAATTGCACTTACGAAAGACATGAGAAATACTCCAATCCTGAAACTAGGCAAGCAAGCAGTGTATGTCCGAACACAACAACTCAATCTCCCACGGGCAACGCCAGTCACCAAGAACGGCCTTGACTAGCTGCAAATTATCGCCTTCAATCAATCTGGATCCGGGGAATGCCACGACGAATGGCCTCGAGAAGTCCCTGGCGCAAGGCGATGGTCTCAAAGATCAGAACAGACTGCCGACCAATCAGTCCTCCATCAAAATGGATGGGGGAGCCACCAGAGTCCCTAAGGATGAACCCGAAGGAAGCCACGCCATCTACACACACTGCACCATCAAAGTTTAACTTAGTATAATCCCTCTTGGGTTTTGCCCACTTAGCGAGCTTTCACCCTGCTCTAGCTCTCGCAAAGGAAGTGCGAAAGTTGGGGAAATCAGAAGCACTTACAAGTTTCCATTCTTTAATTTTGTTTCGAGTAAACTTGCTTAGGTTATTGGCATTATTCAAGTTTTTTCCTTTGTTGTCAAAGACTCACTTATTTCTAGAGAACCAAAGTCTCCACCAAGTGTTAGTGAGGAGTTTCATTTCCTCTTTTGTTATCATTGTCCTCATTTCCTCTAGGATCTGGTGTGGTTTTTGTCGTCCGGGGATACTTGGTCAACAATCCAACGAAGTTTTGAGCTTACAGAATTAAGGGTTGCCCTAGTAAGTGGACATGAGAGTAAGATGTGGTTTGTGTCGTCAACCTGGTTGTTACACGCTTCAGAACCTTATGGTACCGGAATGTGGTTGGAAGCAAGCCTCGTTTTGGTTGGAAGGCCGTTTTGTGCCACTTTTCATAGGAAATTCTTCATTTTAGGTGGGACGTTGAGCTTGTTAATCCATTCTAGGTTAATTTTGGGTTCACCTTTGGATTGGTGGAGCCACTGCATTGTAGAGTGGGTAGAGTACCAACCATTTTTACTTGGTTGCTAGTACAATCTATCCAAAATTTTATTAATTGGATTAATAATTTTGGAAATTTTTCGAGGTTATCATGATGAACGACCTCGCTCAGTTTTTCTATGTTCCAAGAATTGTCCTCATAGAGGTATGCATCCACATGGTCCGCCCAATTAGTGAGGGTTTCGACCTCAACTTTTGGGTTAAAAAGACCATTGTCGGTCCAGTTATCTTTCCAAAATCGAATAGTTTTCCCTCCCCCACTTACCAAATGAGCCCTTTCACGAATATTCTCGAGCGAATATTTTTTATAAATTTTAATATATGCAAGGATGATATATAATTTGTACGTAGACTAGTCAACATTACGTACGTACGTGTAGAGACGGTAGGACCACAATTAAGTTAGCACCGCCTTGTTGGATGCATTATTTGATCGTTGTTCATGAGTACGTAATTGGGTCCACCTCATTTGGCTTGACGTTATCTACCACATCACACATATTCATGCATGTTTTTAATTTTCCCCTTGAACGAGTCTTGCTTATTAGGACAGGGTCGACCGACCTTCCACGGATTTTAAGTCTTCATATCATCATCACAGTAGGACAAAGACATGTGTATAGAATTGTCTATGCTAGGAAATTAATGACGGATTGTTTAATCTGCTATTTCATGACTCATGACTTAATCCTGCCCAGAAAAATATTGGACTATTTGGGTAGTATAATTGATTAATAGTCTCACATGTATATCCCTTGTTTTTACTCAAACCTATCATCGGTCACATTAAATTAGAATGTTTGAGGCTTGCAAATCTCATTTCATTCATTCACAAAAAAAGTATAAATAATTATATGACTTGTTTCCCAAGACATTTTTTTTATATTTTTATCCATACAAATATACTACATAAAATATATACCAAAGATAATATCCTAATATATCTTTAATAATCCCTCTCAAGTTGGAGCATGATTGCATGAAGTCTAACTTGCTATTGTCCAAAATGAGAAGCAAAAATATTTTGATAAAGACAACAGAAACTAAAATTGTTTAGCGCCAAGAGTCTAGGTGAGAATATCAGTATCCTAAGAACGAGTCTTGATATGATCAGTCCGAACATAATTGGATATATAGTAGAAGATCCCTAATGAAATGACAATCAACTTCAATGTGTTTTGTATGCTCATGAAACACAAGATTTGCTGTAATATGCAAGGAACCTAACTATCACAAAACAACGTCATAGGAGAAGTATGTTGAGCACCAAGAAGACAAAAGAAATAGCAAACATAATAGCTCACAATAAGTTACAACCATCACATGATACTCTGCGCCTTTGCAGACGAATGAGACACTATCTTATTCTTCTTAGTACGCCAAGAAATAGGAGAAGAGCCAAGCTGAACATAATAACTTGTGATGGAGTGACGTGTGAGAGGACAATTCATGTAATTAGAATCACAAAAAGCAGTCAATTCCATTCTAGAAGTCCGAGAAATGACAATCCCTTGGCCTGGATGACTCTTAAGATAATGCAACACATGAGTGGCAGCATCCCAATGATTAATAGTCGGACTCTGCATTAACTATGCCAAAGTATGAACAACATCACAAATATTTGGTCTTGTAATAGTCAAATATATGACTCGAACAATGAGCCATTGCTTGTAAAGAATTGGAGCATCAAATCACATGGCTTGTGAATCTGTTCCATCAGAAAATCACATGGCTTGCCAACAAGTAAACTAACCTCTGTCAAACTATACAAATGTACTTACGCTAAAAAAGAAAGAATCCCTTAGGAGAACGGACAATCTCAATTCCCAAAAATACTTTAATGGACATGTCTTTCATATAAAAGTAAGAGTTGAGCTGCCCTTTAAACTTAGCAATAGTAGTAGAGATTCCAAACAATTATCAAATCGTCAACATATATAAATCAGTACATATAGAGAAACACTCGAGTGATTATAAGAGAATAATGAACAATCTGCCGATGACCGAGAAAAACTGAACTTATGCAACGCAAATGCCAGTTTGGCTAACCAATTCCAAGGAGCCTATCGGATATCATACGGAGAGCGATTAAGTCAATAGACTTTGACAGCAAAAGTTCCCAAAAAGCTTGGTCGTCCAAATCACCATGTAGAAAAGCATTATGAACATCTATCTGGTAAAGCTCCCAATCTAAAGTAACATCAACAATAAAAAACATACTAATTGAGACTATTTTCTCCATTGGTGCAAATGTCTTGTTATAATAACAACCTTCTAATTATTTTCGAGAACAACCAATCAAGCTTTGTAACGGTTGATAGATCCATCAAACTTTTATTTGACCCCAAATACCTACTTACAACCAATTGGTTTATTCCCTTTAAGAAGATTATAAAGAGTCTAGGTACAATTACGCTCTAGGGTATCAATCTCGTCCTTCATAATCTCTTGTCAATGTGGACTATGAACGAATTAAGAAGAGGTAGTAGCCGTTGTAATGGACTAAACGACAACAATAAAAGCAAGATGCATAGGGGACAAATGATCATAATTTAAAAAATTAGCTATGGGATAGGAGCTACCTGATGAACCCGATTAGGAAGATGAAGGAGACGACAAAGAATTATGTTTTTATATAGTATGACTGACGGAATCACGCAACTTCAAGTACGATCACGGGTAGAAAGGAGTACATTGTCTTGGACGACAATAAGAGGAGATTGAACCCCTCTCCCCCTGTCATCCATCTACAAATGTTCATTTAAGGAGCTTAGTAAAGGAGTGTATTGAACAAGGATATGAGGAGATTGAACCCTGTCCCTATCAACTATCTATGAATGGTAATTTGAGGAGTTTGGGGATCAAGACTTAGACTTGCACAAGAGGAGATTGAACCCCACTCCCTCTATCATTCGTCTACTTTGGAGTTGTGGGACTAGGTATTCATCAAAAAAAATAAGCATGTATTTATTCAGAGTCACAATTGGGAGGACTAAGGTCTGATATTGCAAGCTTATAGGGAAAGTGAGTTTCATAGAAAACAAAAAATGAAACAAACCGTTCATTAGTTTCTAAATCAATAGCTTGCCAACCTTAGCTTTTTTTTACTTTTAGGATAAGTAATGAAAACACATTTTCTAGCCTGAAGTGCAAAATTATTTGAATATTGAAGAATGATTAATGCATAATAAAGACATCCAATAGTACGCAAATGTACATAGTTAGGAGGTTGACCATACATAAATTTCATATGGAGTTTTATTTTCAAGAAGAGGTGTAGGAGTTCGATTAATTAAATAACTATAAGAAAGAACACAATCTCCCTAAAAATATAAAGGAAATTTTGCATGAAAATGAATAGCTCATTAAACATTCAAAATATAACGGTGCTTACGCTCAACTCTAGCATTTTGTTTGAGTGTCTCAACGCAAGATATTTAAAAAAAAATACCATTCTTTTTATCAAAGTAAGATCTAAATCAAATAAACTTGCTTCCATTATCATTTCTAATCTACTTGACTTGTCCACGTTTGCGAGAGACGTCGCATGAGCCTGAGACGTCGCATGAGCCTGAATCGTCAGTCCTCTAATCTTGTTGATCATTGTCTTTGTGTTCGACCCACTAGTTGGGATAACCAATAAGTTTGAAGCACAACTATTGCAGTGACCAAGGCTCGTCATAGTGACGACAAACTGGGCGCTCCAAGCCACTGAGCCTAGACCTCTGTCATGGCCACGATGTTCCATATCTTCATCGCAACGCTGATCACTGTTGTCGACACTGCTTTGCTCCCTCCGACCGGAGTCATCGGTCTAAGCGATTTCCACACATAGAAAGGGTCTCAGCATCAATTAATTTGTTATCATGACCCTTTGCAACCGACTATTGCCACTCATCTTGAACAAGGAGGGAGTATACGTTCTTTAATCTCGGTAAGGGCTCTTATGTAAGAATGTTGGAAGTAACCGTTGCAAACCTGAATTGAGTCCCATCAAAAACTGATGAACTTTTTCTTCTTCTCGACCCTTAGAAGTGGAATTGGACCAAGAACACACACACACTTTCCACAAAAATGTGCTTTCTTGAACATAGTAGGGTAATTCGTCCCAAGGCTTCTTCAATAAACCATAGTACATTGAGATTGATTGACCGTTCTCAATACAGCAGGCAAAATTGGATCGTAGTTGTTGAACTCAAGGACCATTCCAATTGAGAATTGTTGTTTGAGATCATCCAATAATTCTTTCGTCATATCAAAATAGGTAATAGTCAACCGTATCGACGCTTCAATTGGCTGGATAATCGAGTCCACAAGCATTGAGTTGATGATACACTAATCATCCACATCAACAAGATCTTCAGGCTTTGTAATTGTTCCATCAATGAAATGGAGTTGACGCTTTACTCATAAAGTGTCACGCAAACACAATTCCAACTCTTGGTAGTTATTTCCGTTGAGAACAAAAGGACAAATCTTCATGTCGGGATGAAATCCACACATTATAATTTCCTTTGAGAATGACATTGTCTATAGTATGTATATGTGCATGTGGAGATATAAAAGATTTTCCACATCTGAAATTCTAGCTTGTCTAGTATATAAGTCTTTGGGTTACACCTTCTATTTGTCAATAAGTTTTACGATGAAATCTCACTAGACTTGTGTGTTGGGCTTAAAGTGCATATGTGCACAATCGGATGTGTGGACCCCCATGTTATAATTGGCCCACCAAACTCTAGCACGTATCAAAATGGTTTGGTCTGGGCTCTTGATCTATTAATGAGCTAGCCGACTTAATTAAAGGCATGATGTCAAGTGCAATTGGCATATTGCGAGGCCAGACAGTTACACTGAATGAGGTGTACGTGTGGATATAAAAAAATATCCCGCATCTAAAATTCTATGAAAACAAGTATATAGATGAAGCTTCACCGGACTTGTGTAGTATTCACATATATGTGCATGAACGGACATGAGAACTTCCCATGTTATAATTGTTCCACTGGACTTTAACAGTGCAAGTATATCTTAATTTCCTTTTTCCTTGGTTTATTCATTAAGCCATTACCGTAGGGTGGGAGATTCAAAACTGTTGCCTAAAGATTTATGTTTGTTACATATAATAGTGGCGGGGCAAAAAAAAATTATAAAAATGGGATCACAAAAACTTAAGAGAGGCGGATCAGACAAACTGTTTTTTTGTTTTAATAAACCATAATTTATTTATTAGTATATATAAAAAAAACGGTTACACGGAAACTATGTAATTCCAAGTACTATATCCGATCCTAGCTTCTCGAGCCAATCTCCAACTTCTTGATTCCTCTTGTTCCAACTAGCTCTAATTTAAAACCTTCATGTGGCATGGGTTCCTTGTGCTACGACTTTGATCGGAATTATGGATTTAAAAATGCTCAATTACTGTTTCAAAACTAAACCGCATATCGGCATTCGATGACAGAATATTAACGAGCTGTGTAATAAGTAGATGCTTATGTAAAGCCTATCTTTAGAGTTCAAGATCTAACAAGTTTAGCTAGCTATGTAGCATACACCTTTAATTTACTCAATAATTTTGCACCACTTTATCCAAAGGTAAATTGTACTGCCAAGACTTTGGAATAAAGGTTAGTCAAGAATCGAGACAACTAGAAGGAGAAAATCAAAAGACTAGCTCAAAAGCTAATTAATTAGCTTGCTAATTATTACAAGATGAAATAAGATGAATTCGAGAGATTGAAGATGGAGAAATTGAGAGATGTGCAAGCAAAAGAGAGAGAATAAGCGAAAGCTGTCGAGCAAATCTCATTGATTCAATTTGTTAGTTACAAAGGGCATCAAATACAGAAGACCAATTTTGGAGCTAGCTGACGTGTAGGTCAGTGCCTAATTAAAACGCTGTGTTTTGAGCAACAAATAATAAAGAGCAACATAAAGTAAAACACTGTGTTTTGAGCCAATATAATAGTCATAACAGCCCCCCTCAAACTGGAGCATGTGAAGGAGGAATGAACATGCCCAGTTTGGCAGTTCTTTATGATGCTGAGAAGGTAAGATCTTAGTCAGGACATCAGCCAGCTGGTTTGTAGTAGGCAAGAATGACAATTGAAGAAGGCCATCCATAACCTTTTCCCTTGTAAAGTGGCAATCAATCCCCAAGTGTTTTGTTCTCTCATGAAACACTGGATTTTGAACTATATGAATGGCGGATTTATTGTCACAATGCAGCTGCACGTGATGAAACCCGAAATGACTCGTTCGCTAAAAGACAAGACACAAGATTATTATACTCGACTGTACGAAACCTTGCTTCTTTATTTATGATTTTCTTTACAACGAGGTTGTGGTAACACGAGGTTACAAACGCTTGGAAGTTTACACCCTAGATCTCCTACGATTATCCGAGATCTCGACCTAACAATGTTCGAGATCTCCTAATTGCTAGACAATTCTAAGTATTGCTTGCTTGACCTTTTGAGCGAGGTTGATCTAGCGGGACGGTGATGACGACTTGCGAGATCGGGCAGCGAAGTCTTTGATGTGAATGAGAGCGAGGTGTTGGCGGCGTGCGAGATGGTGTAGCGAGATCTTTGGTGCGAGTAGGAACTTTGTGAGACTTGAAGTCTTTTTGTGGACTTCACTTGTCTATAGCGAGGCCTTTTGACAATGTTTCGATCACGTCGATCTTCAACGAGTAAGATAGTTCTTGAGTTAAAGATGTTTTTCGACCCTTTCTCCATACGAGGTAACCCTCTATTTATAGAGAATTGGAGAGTTGGGTTTTGGTCATTGTCCGATGTGGGACGCCCGAGATCAAGGGCTCTGATTGGTCTAGAGGCGAGGCAGTCGGTGATTGGCCCGAGGAGCGGCGTTCGCTGAGTGGTTAAGGTGGGCGGGTGTCAGTAGAGTCGGTTACGAGGTCGAGACCTCGCTCCGAGGTCTCGGGGGACATCGTGGCGGCAGGAATTTCGTTAAAAATAGGGATTGTTTGCGGTTGTGGGCCCCGAGATCCACCTTGGGGGTCCCTTTGATCCCCATACTCCGGGCCCACCTCTCGCTTTGCTATTTTGAGCATCATCACAACCCCATGGCCTGGGGATCTCGCCACGAGGACCGCAGGGCATAAGTGCTAAGATGTCACGGGGTACGAGGTTTTGAGAGGTGGGTAGGCATTCTGCGAGGTTTCAAGGGTCCCGAGGTTTGTGGTGGGCGAAGCTTTTCTGGGCTCGTTCTTCATATCTTGCTTAATGGGCCGTCCAGGTGGGACAGGCCCAATAAGCCTTTTTGGGCAGGGGAGGCCCAAGTCTGCTCTTTATAAGAGCGTATTGAGCACGCTTCCCTTCCATCTTCTCTTTCAACACTTTCGGCCTTTCTCATCGTCTTTTCGGTTCCTTGCTAGCGGTTTTCCAGACGGTTTCCGACGAATCCTCCGCCAGTTTCCAGTTGCGCCACCGTCCCCTCCACGCCGATTATAAGCAAGTAAGTGCTCGCTCCTCTTCCTCTTGCTTTTGGGTGCTCTTTTTCTTTTTGGTTTTCCTCTTTCCGTTCTGTTCCGGAAGGACGACTGCGTATTGTTTGGCGTTTCGCTCTGGTATTACGGCGGTGAAACGGTGGTGGTGAGGTCGTCGTGGGTTTCGCGTGCCTTCCTCGCCATTTTCCTTTGCTCTTTTTTTTGTTTTTCTTTGTGTTCTGCGCCAACATCGTGGTGGTGGTACGGTGGGGTGAGGGCGGCGAACGCCCTGCTCTTGAACCCTTTGCCCTCTGACCGACGGCTGGGTCTCTGTGCTTTCTGTCGGCGGTTTTGAATTTTTGAAATCCTTGGAAACCCAAACGCCTTGACGGCTGATTGATGGGACGTTAGAATCTCCACCGCCGCTTTCCACCGTTGGCTTCCATTTCACCTTCTCTTTCCTCTTTATGGCGCTTCGATTTCTCCCTTTTTGGCGCTTCGTCTTCTCCCTTGCCGTCCTATCTTGTCAGAGTAGCCCCTAGGGTGCCACGTGGCCTTTTGTCTCTTACGACCTTGAATTCTCTTTCCTCCAGACGCTGTCACGACCTCGTCTTGTTCTCCCTTTTGATGTCGTAACCCCACGCTTCCTTCCCTTCGAGGTCATGACCTCGCATTGTTTTTCCTTGGTTACTTTGCCCGATGTCTCAACGCTTCTTTCTTTTCCAGGTGCTAGCCTTCCGCGGCCTGGACGTCGTTCTTTTCATGCCTAGGAGAAACTCCGCGAGCCCTCCGCCCGGCTTTGCTTTCAGAGTTCAAGAGGGTTTCTACGAGGAGGTTTCGGAGTCCGCGGGAAGCGCAGAACTTAGCGACTCCTAGAACCCGAGGGAGAATGTGAATTCTTTCTCAACGAGGACGGCACCGTGGCCAGCGAGGCGCCCACCTCGGCAGCCATCGCTCGGGAAGAAGCGCCAAGCTTCCAACCTTCTGCCATCCCCGCCCCTGCCCTGGAGATTCCCCAAGACCCTACCGCTCAAGCCTCTGAAGATCCTGCGAAGACCTCCAACCCTACCGCCGAAGCCTCGAAGATCTAAAGGATGTCGTTGTCTGCTTCTGTTTTTTTTTTTTTTGTTGTTTTGCTGGTGGCCCTGCGGGGCTTGTAATTAAACATCTGGGCACACGTGCCCCAGCTTTTTATGTTATTCTCCTTACCTCATGATTGCTTGTTTGTTCTAGCTTTCTCGTATATGCTCGCACATATCTACCCAACCCCATGGTCCGAGTGTCACATCTATTGTGGGACTCGGGCCACATTGGGTGCTTCTAATCTTGCATCGGGATTACGAGCTTTGCTCGGACTTCGCACAATGATTTTCCCGAGGCCGTGAGCCCTGCTCGGACCTTGCATATTTTGTTCGAGTTTCTCCAACCCCAAGCTGGACGCGAGGGGTGGATCTAACGAGATTTTCCAACACCAAGCGGGAAGCGAGGTTTGGACTTAACGAAAATCTCCAACCCCAAGCGGGAAGCGAGGGATCGACTTAACGAGATTCTCCAACACCAAGCGGGAAGCGAGGGATGGACTCAACGAGATTCTCCAACACCAAGCGGGAAGCGAGGTTTGGAATTAACGAGATTCTCCAACACCAAGCGGGAAGCGAGGTTTGGACTTAACGAGATTCTCCAACACCAAGCGGGAAGCGAGGTTTGGACTTAACGAAAATCTTCAACCCCAAGCGGGAAGCGAGCGGTGGACTTAACGAGATTCTCCAACCCCAAGCGGGAAGCGAGGGATGGACTTAACGAGATTCTCCAACACCAAGCGGGAAGCGAGGTTTGGAATTAACGAGATTCTCCAAAACCAAGCGGGAAGCGAGGTTTGGACTTAACGAGATTCTCCAACACCAAGCGGGAAGCGAGGTTTGGACTTAACGAGATTCTCCAACCCCAAGCGGGAAGCGAGGGATGGACTTAACGAGATTCTCCAACACCAAGCGGGAAGCGAGGTTTGGACTTAACGAAAATCTCCAACCCCAAGCGGGAAGCGAGGGGTGGACTTAACGAGATTCTCCAACCCCAAGCGGGAAGCGAGGGATGGACTTAACGAGATTCTCCAACCCCAAGCGGGAAGCGAGGGGTGGACTTAACGAGATTCTCCAACACCAAGCGGGAAGCGAGGTTTGGAATTAATGAGATTCTCCAACACCAAGCGGGAAGCGAGGTTTGGACTTAACGAAAATCTCCAACCCCAAGCGGGAAGCGAGGGGTGGACTTAACGAGATTCTCCAACCCCAAGCGGGAAGCGAGGGATGGACTTAACGAGATTCTCCAACCCCAAGCGGGAAGCGAGCGGTGGAGTTAACGAGATTCTCCAACACCAAGCGGGAAGCGAGGGATGGACTTAACGAGATTCTCCAACACCAAGCGGGAAGCGAGGGATGGACTTAACGAGATTCTCCAACCCCAAGCGGGAAGCGAGGGATGGACTTAACGAGATTCTCCAACACCAAGTGGGAAGCGAGGTTTGGATTTAACGAAAATCTCCAACCCCAAGCGGGAAGCGAGGTTTGGATTTAACGCCCGAAGTTTCTATTTTTGAGAGAGATTTTGAAAGTCCAACAACCCTTTATTCACAAAAAGAGGTAACGGGGCTCAGAGAGTTTACACAAAATATTTCTTTAATCGGTCGACGTTCCACGTCTTACTGAGGGTACACCCCTCGTTGTCTTTGAGCTTAAAGGCTCCGGGAGCGACCTCCTCGCCGAGGATGTATGGCCCCTCCCATTTGGGGTCCAGCTTGCCACCTTCGGTTCTTCTCAAGACGAGATTGCCTGTGGCCAGGAACCGAGGTCTCACCTTCTTGTTGTGGTAGACGGCCACGCGGCGCTTGTATTCCCTGGAGAGAAGGTCTGCTACTTCGCGTAGCTCGTCGCGGAAGAGCAACTCGACCCTGAGATTTGCCTCGTTCTCCTTTTCATCGAAATCGAACACCCTTGCCGATGGGACCAGGGTTTCTACCGGGACTAGGTCCTCTGCCCCGTAGGTTAGGGCGAACGGCGTTTCTCCGGTCGCGCGGCGCGCGGTGGTGTGGTACGTCCATAGGACGAGTGGGAGAAGCTCTGCCCAACAACCTTGTGCCATGCCCAGCCGCTTCTTTAGATCGGACAGGATGTGGGCGTTGACGTTCTCCACCTGGCCGTTGGACTGAGGATGGGCCACGGAGGAGAACTTGAGGGTTATGCCCAGGTCTGAGCAGAATGTCCGAGTCTCTTCACAATCAAATTGGGGGCCATGGTCGGTCATGATGGTCATGGAAACGCCGAAGCGGCAGACAAGGTTCTTCCACAGAAAGTCGTAGACCATAGTCCCCGTGATCTTCGCCATTGCTTGTGCCTCGACCCACTTTGTGAAGTAGTCGACGATGACCAGGATATATCGCACCTGACCGGGGGCCTTGGGGAAGGGGCCGAGGATGTCCATCCCCCACATCGCGAAGGGGCACGGCGCGTGGATGGAGCGACGCTGCGAGGTCTGGGCGTGCAAGAGGTTACCGTGCTTCTGGCATCCATCACATCGTTGGACATAGTCCCTTGCGTCTTGCCGGAGGGTGGGCCAGAAGTACCCCAAGTGGGCGATCTTATGCGAAAGGGTTCGCCATCCTGGGTGGCCGCCACAGACCCCTTCATGGGCCTCATAGAGGATGTGCTCCGTAGATTCGGTCGGGACGCACAATAGATTGGGCTCGGCGTAGCCTCGGCGATAAAGGCAGCCACCTATGACGCAATATCGCGCCGCCTGCATCTTCAGCTTCCTGGCCTGTGCGGGGTCCTCTGGGAGGACTCCGCTTTCCACATACCGTGTTATCGGGAACCTCCAATCCCCCGCGGTGACAGATAGAACCTCGCTGTTCACACTCCGCGAGAGTTTTCGTTCTACCATTACGCGGTTCCCCACTTCAAGGGGGAGGACGGATCCTAACCTCGCAAGCGCATCTGCTTTGGTGTTCGAGGTTCGCGGGATGGACTCCACCGCGAAGGTTTCCAGGCACGATACCAAGGCTTTGACCTTTTCTCGGTACGCGGGCAGGAACCCCGTTCTGGTGTCGTACTGACCGTTGAGTTGGCGCGCCACCAGCTCGGAGTCGGTGTAGACCCTGATTTTCCGGACACCACTGAGGAGCGCCATCTCGATTCTAGCGATCATGGCTTCATATTCGGCCTCGTTATTGGTGGCGTCGAAGGCGAAGTTAAGTGAGTACTCCGTCTCGATCGAGGGCCCAGCGAGGAATACGCCAGCCCCACCACCGACGTCACATCTCGAGCCGTCAACGAACACCTTCCACTCTTCCGAGCTTGTTTCTGTCTCAGGGAAGGTGACCTCCACCATGAAGTCAGCGAGGGCCTGCCCCTTCATGGCGGTTCTTGGGAGGTAGCTGATGTCGAACTCGGAGAGCTCGACCGCCCACTTCGTCATTCACCTGGAGAGGGCGGGCTGGTGGAGGATTTGTCAAAGTGGGAGGTCAGACAGGACCTGAATGGGGTGCGCATGGAAGTAAGGGCGCAGACGCCTTGCGCGGTCACAACTGCCAGCGCCATCTTCTCTGCTGGGGAATATCGCTGCTCCGCGGGCTGAAGCACACGACTCACGAAATAAACTGGGTGCGTGGCCTTTCTGGTGAGCACCGCGCTGACCGTCTCGGGGCTGACGGCCACATAAAGTTGCAAGTCTTCACCCGCCAGCGGGGGCGACAGTGTGGGGAGCTTTGTCAGGAAGGCCTTTAGCTCAGAGAAAGCGAGCTCCAGATTCTCATCCCACACGAACTTGTCATTCTGCTTGAGAGCCGCGAAAAAGGGCAGGGACCTTTCCGCCAAGCGGGAGCAGAAACTCCCAAGGTAGTTGACGGCACTGTTGAGCCGTTGGACCTCGGTGCGAGACCGGGGTGACCTCATGGAGAGGATCGACTCGACCTTGGCAGGGTTCACGTCGATGCCCCATTCGCTAATCATAAAGCCTAAGAATTTTCCCGATGACACGCCGAAGACGCACTTCACGGGGTTCAGGCTGAGACGGTTGTGCCTGAGAGTTGCGAAGACCTCAGCGAGGTCGAACAGATGCTCCTCAGGGGTCTTGCTCTGGACAACAATGTCGTCGACATAAGCCGACACGTTCCGTCCTAGATGGTTCTTGAAAACGCGGTCGACGAGGCGTTGAAAGGTGGCCCCCGCGTTCTTCAGCCCAAACGGCATGACTTTGTAGCAATAAGTGCCTCGCTGAGTGATGAAGGATGTTTCCTCTTCTTCTCGCGGGTTCATCAGAACCTGATTGTACCCTGAGTACGCGTCGAGGAAGCTTAAAACCCCGTGACCTGCGGTTGAGTCAACGAGCTCGTCGATCAAGGGCAAGGGGTAACTGTCTTTGGGACAAGCTTTGTTGAGGTCCTTGAAATCGACGCACATTCTCCACTTCCCGCTTGCTTTTTTGACAAGCACGACGTTGGACAACCACCGGGGGTATTGAACCTCGCGTATAAATCCCGCAGCCAGCAATTTTGCCACCTCGTCATTTGCGGCGCTCGCCCTTTCTTCGTTCATTTTCCTTCGTCGCTGCACCACGGGACGAGTGGTAACATCGACGTTCAAAGAGTGCTGGGCCACGGTCCGCGGGAAACCTCGGAGGTCCTTTGCAGTCCAAGCGAACACGTCGCGGGACCCAACGAGCAAGGCTTCTAGCGACGTCGCCGACGCCCCCGAGAGGCATTCCCCGAAGTAGATCTTCTCGAACTCGCTCTCGAAAGGGGATATCACCCTTCTTTCTAGCTCTGGAGTGGGGACTGTGAAATCCCGGACTTCGAGGACGGCCTCGCCGGGGGATTCCACCATGAACACCGGGCACTTTTGTTTTGCAGAGGTCGCGTAGCAAACGCGACCTTCCTCCTGATTGCCCTTCACCTCTCCAACCCCGCCATCGACGGGGAACTTCATCTTCAGGTGATAGATAGAAACTACCGCCTGGAACTTCATCAGGGAGACCCTCCCAATGATTGCGTTCCACACCGAAGGTAGGCGTACCACTGTGAACTCCACCATCTCGGTCCTCCTGGTGGATCCGGTGCCTAGCGTCATCCAGAGGTAAATGAGTCTTGCCACGTCGACTTCGTCTCCCGAGAAGGAGGTGAGTTTCCCAGCGTAGGGCTTCAAGGAGGTCTCGGAGATGCCCAATTGCTCGAACGCGCCATAGTACATGATGTCCACGGAGGATCCCGTGTCCACCAGCACTCGCTTAACCATCTTCGAGCCCATTTGAGCGTGGACCACCAAGGGGTCGGAGTGTGGCATGTGAAGCCCCTCGGCATCTTCGGATGAGAAGGACAGACCTACGTGGGCCCGCGAGGTTTGGGCGACGCTAAATACCGAGGGCTCATGGTGGCTTTCCCTCGCGTATCTCTTCCTCTCTGCCTGGCTTGACCCAGCCGGTGATGGTCCGCCCGAGATGGTGTGGATGTACCCATCGAGCGCCGTCGCTTGTCCAGACCGGGCTTGCTTCGCGGGCGCCTGCTGCTCGACGTTGTTGTTGTGGTTAGCCTGGGTCCGACTTGGGCCTTGCGGCTCAAGATTGGCTCCTGACGCGGGGTTGGCATGGCCCTTTTCATTTGGGTCGTGCGCGGGACCTCCCTTAACTCGGTAACCCCGCGGTCTCCCGCCAAAGCAGTTCCAACCTCCGCCACCGCCTCTGCGGTTGTTGTTCCGGTTATTGTTGTTGTTGTTGTTCCGGTTATTGTTGTTGTTTCTGTTGTTGTTGTTGTTTCTGTTGTTGTTGTTGTTGTTGGGGTTATGTGCCTGTGTCACATACGCATCGCGCGCAGCCGGCGCGGCCACCTTTGCCTTCCCCTTGGCCTCGGCGACGATCTCTTTGTCAGTTCGTGGTCGCGAGCTCTGGTTGGCGGCATCCTCGGCGTATACTTGGGCCGTGATCCGGGCGCACAGGCTTTCGTACGTCTTCGGATTCTTCAAGAAAATGCGGTTTTTGAAATCCCCGATACGCAGGTTGCCCATGAGGGTGTCGCGCACCGACGACTCGTCGACGTGCGCGATCTCCGCCACCGCGGTCGTGAACCTTGTGAAGAAGGCGCCTAAGGATTCGCTCTTCCCCTGCTCGATCCCGCGGAGATCCCGTATGTTCTTCTTGCGCTTCCTAGAGCCGCTGAAGTGCGTGACAAAGGAATCACACAGCTGGGCGAACGAGGTCACGGAGCCGACCTTCTTACTTGAGAACCACGTCAACGCGGCCTTTTCCAGGGTGATTGGGAAAACCCGGCAGAATATGGCGTCATTGTAGGCATTGACGTTCATCTGAACCGCGAAGTGTTTTACGTGCTCCTCGGGGTCCGCTGAGCCGTCATAAAGCCCCATTTGTGGCCTTAAGAAGCCCTTGGGCATGGGCGCGTTCCGGATCGCGTCCATGAATGGAGAGGTGATCTTGGCCTCCTCTTGGTTTTGGGGCGGTGGTCTCGAATTGTGCGATCGAGACCTAGGGCAGTGCATCGCGCTCCCCGCTGTTTCGGACAACTCTGGCTCTTGCAGCCTCGATCGTCGCGATCGAGACCACGAGATCTGCATGGGATCTCGGGGAGGCCTTTCTATTGACGAGCCGTTGGTGGAGGACTCGGGCTCCGGCGCACGCCTTGGGACGTACGCGGGGACATACTCGGAGTGCGGCTCACCCGTGGAGGGATAGGGGACGTACGAAGGGGCGAAGCCCTGCTGGTATTGCCCATAAGCCGGGTAGGGATATGGGTTCGGGGGCGCGCCGCCCTCTTCGAAGCCTTGGAATGGGAATGGATTTTGCGGGGCGGCGTACGTCCATCCCGGAGGGACCCAGAACGGGCAGCCCGGAGGCCCTGCGGCTGTCCATTGCGTAGTTTCTGGCATGTTGTCGGGGTGTTGAGGGAAGAAATTGTTTGGGCAAGCCATTTTGAGGGAATCGAAGCTAAGGTTTGCACGAATCGAGGAACTACTTAGGATGAAGAAGTTCTCACAGACGGCGACAGTGATGAAACCCGAAATGACTCGTTCGCTAAAAGACAAGACACGAGATTATTATACTCGACTGTACGAAACCTTGCTTCTTTATTTATGATTTTCTTTACAACGAGGTTGTGGTAACACGAGGTTACAAACGCTTGGAAGTTTACACCCTAGATCTCCTACGATTATCCGAGATCTCGACCTAACAATGTTCGAGATCTCCTAATTGCTAGACAATTCTAAGTATTGCTTGCTTGACCTTTTGAGCGAGGTTGATCTAGCGGGACGGTGATGATGACTTGCGAGATCGGGCAGCGAAGTCTTTGATGTGAATGAGAGCGAGGTGTTGGCGGCGTGCGAGATGGTGTAGCGAGATCTTTGGTGCGAGTAGGAACTTTTTGAGACTTGAAGTCTTTTTGTGGACTTCACTTGTCTATAGCGAGGCCTTTTGACGATGTTTCGATCACGTCGATCTTCAACGAGCAAGATAGTTCTTGAGTTAAAGATGTTTTTCGACCCTTTCTCCATACGAGGTAACCCTCTATTTATAGAGAATTGGAGAGTTGGGTTTTGGTCATTGTCCGATGTGGGACGCCCGAGATCAAGGGCTCTGATTGGTCTAGAGGCGAGGCAGTCGGTGATTGGCCCGAGGAGCGGCGTTCGCTGAGTGGTTAAGGTGGGCGGGTGTCAGTAGAGTCGGTTACGAGGTCGAGACCTCGCTCCGAGGTCTCGGGGGACCTCGTGGCGGCAGGAATTTCGTTAAAAATAGGGATTGTTTGCGGTTGTGGGCCCCGAGATCCACCTTGGGGGTCCCTTTGATCCCCATACTCCGGGCCCACCTCTCGCTTTGCTATTTTGAGCATCATCAGCACGGGCTTCAGATTAGACTCGCCCAATTCTTGTAACAAGTTCACCAGCCAAGTGACCTCTGCAGCTGCCTGAGATAAAGCTTTGTATTCTGCCTCTGAGGAACTCCTTGACACGGTAGCTTGCTTTTTTGATCGCCAAGCAATGGGATTAGAACCATGTAAAACTACATACCCTGTTACTGATCGTCTGGTAATAGGACAACCAGCCCAATCTGAATCTGAAAATGCCTGGAGTTTGACTTGATCACCAGGTGTAAAAATAAGGCCGAAGTGTGAAGTACCTTTCACATAGCAAAGAAGATGTGTCAAAGCTGCATAGTGTGAAGAGAGTGGTTTCTGGAGGAATTGGCTCAAGATTTGCACAGCAAAGGAAATGTCAGGCCTGGTGTTTGTCAAGTAATTAAGCTTTCCCACCATGCTCCTATAAATTGAAGGATCAGTAAGAGGTTCTCCATCTCCCGGATCACCAAGCTTGAAATTTATAGGAAGAGGTGTGGCTCGTGTATGCGGGTGTTGGATCTTTGCTTCATCAACTAATTCCTTGGCCAGTTTGGATTGACATAGAATCAAGGAGTCTCTCTGATATACCACTTTTATTCCTAAGAAGTAGTTTAGTTCTCCCAAATCTTTGATGCTAAACATAGAGTGTAAGACCTTTTTCAAATTAGCAATCACACTGTAATCTAAACCAGTCACTATGATGTCATCCACATAAATAGCCAAGATTGTCATACTAGTGCTTGTTTGTTGTAGAAATAGTGAGGAATCATACTTTGATTGCACAAAATTCAATGTGACCAAAGTTGTTGTAAGCTTATGAAACCACTGTCTGGAAGCCTGTTTTAATCCATAAAGACTCTTCTTCAATAAACAGACTTTGTTAGATGAATTATCCACACCTTCAGGCATTTGCATATAAACTTCTTCCATTAATTCCCCATGCAAAAATGTATTATTCACATCTAGCTGAAAGATTTTCCAGTTTCTGTTGAGTGCTATGGATATCAATGCTCTCACAGTTGTCATACGAACCACTGGGGAGAAGGTTTCTTCAAAATTTAAACCATGTTGCTGAGTGTAGCCTTTTGCCACAAGCCTGGCTTTGTATCTCTCTATGCTTCCATTAGCTTTGAGCTTGATTTTATACACCCATTTGCAACCTATAGCTCTCTTACCTGCAGGCAAATCAACAACTTCCCATGTATTGTTAGTAGATAGAGATTTGAGCTCCTTATCCATGGCAGTTACCCAATTTGGGTCTTTAGAGGCAACATGGTAGGTTTTAGGTTCAGAAATGGTGGAGAAAACAGGTGTGGTAAATGCTTGTGGGGCAAAGAAAGAGGCTGCAAAACCATCTAAAAGAGGAAATTGCATGGCAGCTTGGGAAAAATTTACAACATAATCTTGGAGATAACTAGGTGGTTTGTGTAGTCTACTGGACCTTCGAGTAGGATTCTGTGGTGGAGGTGAGAAATAAGTTTCAGATGGCAGGTCTGGATTGATTGGTAAGAGATCTGAAGTAGATGAGTGAGGGGATATCACATCATCTAGAGAAGAAGGGAGGTAATATAGAGGGTGTGGTGAATTTGGAGATGGATTGGAAAGAGTGGTGAAAGGTGTTGAAGAAGGGATGAAAATTGGATCAAAAGATTGATCAGTAGTTGGAAGAGGCAAGTTGGATGTCAGTAGAATATTGGGTAAGTGAAGAGGAAACACTAGTTCATGAAACTGTATGTCCCTGGATATGTGAATCTTCTTGGTGGAAATTTCAAGGATTTTGTATCCTTTGGTCCCAAGTGGGTAACCAAGGAAGACACATGGTGAGCTGCGAGCATCAAATTTTGATCTATCTCTTTTGAGGGTGGACATGTAACAAAGACATCCAAAAGGTCTAAGGTGAGAATACGTGGGAGGTTTGTCATGCAACTTCTCAAAAGGAGTGAGATAATTGAGGTTGGCTAAAGGGTAACGATTAATAAGGTATGTGGAGGTCAATATACACTCTCCCCATTAAGAATTTGGTAGGTTGGATTGAAACAGAAGTGCTCGTGCAGTTTCAAGGAGATGTTTGTGCTTTCTTTCAACCACACCGTTTTGTTGTGGTGTGTCTACACAGGTTGTTTGATGTAAAATCCCACTTTGTGTGAAGAAAGATTGTGCCTCACCCCCACAGAACTCACCCCCATTATCAGATCGTACAACCTTGACTGAACAAGAGAACTGTTTTTCAACAAATAGGATGAATTGTCTTAAGTAGGTAATGGCATAGCTTTTGTGAGTGAGTAAATGGACCCAAGTTGTTCTGGTATAGTCATCCACCATGGTCAAAAAGAAGTTGAATCCATTATAAGTTTTAACTCTGTAGGGGCCCCAAATATCTGTATGTAGCATTTGGAAAGGATAGGCAGTTTGAATATTGCTATTTGGAAATGAATTTTTGTGTTGCCTAGCCTTAGGACAAATTGTGCAAACCTGGTGAGTTTTTGCACATTTTATATCATTATAAAAGGGAAAACGAGGCAAGACATCAAAAGGTACATGACCAAGTCTCAAATGCAACAATTCCAAAGACATAGCACTATGTGCTTGAACAAGAGAGTCATTGTTTGGCTCATTATTACAAGAAGAAATTGGTGAACAAAATTGATTAAGAAGCTTGGAATCTGAATTGGTATGATGATGGCTCAGTTGGTCATTTGAAGTGGTGGTGAGATAGAGTCCCCTTGAAACTTCACCAAGCACCTGAGGAATGCTTGTTGAAGGGCCCTGAAGAAGACATTTAGAGGGAGTGAAAAGGATGTTAGATTGAAGATCTTTGCTCCGCTGGCTAACAGAAATAAGATTGAAAGAGAACTCTGGGACATGAAGTACATCTTTGAGAGTAATTTGTGGTGATAGACGTATGGTCCCAGTGTTGGCTATTTTAGCTTGTTTTCCATTATGAAGAGTTATGTAGTTGGATTCATTAGAAGGCTTTGGATCAATAAACAAGTTAAGATGAGGACAAATATGATGTGTTGCCCCACTGTCAATAATCCAAACAAACCATAGATAGAGAAGCAAAAAGTCTTATCAGCTAGCATACAGGTTTTGTTGGCATCTGCGGAAGAGCCCCCAGCTTGTTGATGCTCTAGTAAGGCAATCAGCCTATCATATTGACTCTTTGTAAATGTGTGCCCCTTTTCTGCATTTTCCTTGTTCTCCTCTCCAGATGTAGCATTCCCAGCGAACCTCTTCTCTTTGTCTTTAGGATACCCAACAACTTTGTAGCATCTGCTAAGAGAATGCCCTGGCACTTTACAGAGATCACAATAGTAGTTTACTTTCTTAATAGTGCCAGTGTTGTTACCACCTGAAGAGCTTGAGCCATGATTCGATCCAGTATTGTTATGGCCATGATTCGATCCATGATTTCCACCACTCTATTGTCCCCCTTTTGGATTGAAATTCTGGCTACTGTTGTGACCAGAATTAGCAGAGCTCGATTTTTGCTTGGGGAAAACATTTAGGGCAGTGGAATCACCAACAATAGAGCAGATATTATTGGTCAGACTGCGTTGTTTTTCTTCATGTAAAACCATTCGATAAACCTCTCCCAAGCTTGGAGTAGGCTTTATCATCAAAACGTTGGCACGCACAGACCCATAGCAATCATTCAGTCCAACTAAAAATTGTAAAATCTGTTGGTTCAGCATCATTTGAGGGATAGAATTCGTAGATCCACATGTCCCACATTTAGGTAACTCAGCCAGAACAAGGTATTCATCCCAAATACATTTAAACTTTGTATAATAGGATGAAACGGAGATATTACCCTGCGTGATATTGAAAAGCTCTTTTTGAATCTGGTATGTCCTCGCCAAGCTTGGTTGCCCAAATCGTTGTTGAAGGTCCAACCAGATGTGAGCAGCGGTGTCACAATACAGTAGAGTCTCAGCGATTTCCTTCTCCACTGAGTGCAGCAACCACGCGATGACCATGCTATTGCAACGTTTCCATTGCATCTCTGAAATCGAGCCTGTTGCTGGTTGTACACACTCACCGGTGACGAAGGCAAGTTTGTTTTTCGCCATCAGAGAAGCCTCAACAGCCCTCCTCCATTGGTGGTAGTTGGAATCGGTTAGTAGCTGTGTAGCGAGAGAGTAATTTGGATGATCGGAGTGATGCAGATACAAGGAATGATTCGGATCGGAGAAATCATCCCCAGATTTTGCATCTGGCTCCTTTTTCTTCGAGCTTTCGTCAACACCCATGTCGATGGAAGAGGAGCTAAATCTGAGCAACCTGGCTCTGATACCATATTACAAGATGAAATAAGATGAATTCGAGAGATTGAAGATGGAGAAATTGAGAGATGTGCAAGCAAAAGAGAGAATAAGCGAAAGTTGTCGAGCAAATCTCATTGATTCAATCTGTTAGTTACAAAGGGCATCAAATACAGAAGACGAATTTTGGAACTAGCTGACGTGTAGGTCAGTGCCTAAAAGGCTAAAACGCTGTGTTTTGAGCAACAAATAGAGCAACAAATAATAAAGAGCAACATAAAGTAAAACGTTGTGTTTTGAGCCAATATAATAGTCATAACACTAATCAATGCTTTTAACGAACCGATAAATATCTTGTCACATAATTAATAATGAAGTACACGTACTACTTCTCAATATGCAATGTAATTATATATAATCCTTAATTAGTCAACACACACTAGTTGTGAAACAATATCATATATAGTAACTTGTTGATATGACATGAACATGTGATCGATCTTTATTTCAATCCATCGGGTAGCTAATTGGCTTTCCGACAATTGGTTCGGATCTCTCCTTGGTTGCCCGTAAGAGGACTAATGTTGCCCATCTTAATCATAGCCTTGGCGAAGTCCTTAAAGAATTTGGTTTGGTTCTTGACGAATCTCTTCACCAAATAATCGGCGCTATTTCCATTGTAGAGCTCTTGGTCCGAATGAAGGAGCCCCTTCTTGGACAACAAATTCCCGTAGTACTTATTATCGAACCGGAACTTGGTTTGTAGATCGAGCCCTTGTAAAACGGTGTCGTTTCCACTCACAGGGCAAAAGCTCTGCAAAGACTTGGCAAATGTGGAGTCGATATCGGTGTCATTGTAGATCCTTGCCCGGAACGAAGTGCACCTCGCAAACCCTATTGTATGCGAACCTACGTATAAAAAGACAACGTAGAATTCCACATATATATACAGATTAATATCGTCCTCAAGGAAACGGAAAAACAACTAATAAAGCGTATTAGTACCATAATTTTACACTAAGAATGTGTTTTCGTGTTACTGTTTTCGAATTTTTGTTTTTCTTTCGGAAACTGATCGAAAACGTTGTCCTATTAGAGTTTCCAGATAATGTAGTGGTACCTGAAAGGGCAACCATATCCTTAAAGGAGAGGCCTTGGACGGCGAAGCTGGAATTCAAGGCGGAGAGGTTGGAGGTGGGCGCCGGGATGAACGTATTCGCCGCCGTAATGTTGGCGGTTAGAGAGTCCCTTCTTCCCAGCTTTACTTTCCATGTGGGTCCCCCCAACTGTATTTTTGCATTTAATATATATTAATTAAATTAGTACTAAGTAATGAAGAAATTGTGGTTGAGGGAAATTAATACTACACTAACAACAAACATAGAGATCGAAAAATAATCAATCAAGAGGGTACCCACAAAAGATGCGAAAATGACTGATAATACCTAGAGTTTTTGTGATGCCATCTTCTAACGTACGTACATGAATTTTAGGATAAATTGCAAATTAACCACCAATGACATAGATATTTAGATATTTCTCTACGTACAATAATCATTTATAAATAAATTACTTTATGTAACTATGCTCTCCTTTAAAATTATTTACGGAGTAGTATTTAGAGAGGATTTGATGCCTTGCCTTCTAACAATGAACTAATCTTAATTAGGACGTGTTTGGCCTAACATATACATTCTTATTTGTTAGGAGAGTGAAAAAAAAAAAACAAGACCTAAATTGCAAGTAGATATATTATTGCCCCAAGTTCATTGGTGCATGCGCATCTTTGATCATGGATTTTAAGAAGGTTAGAAGACAGGGAAAGCAAAACTAAATAATTCACCAGACAAATAATTACAGATGTGACATGGTGGTGGATCCAAGAACTAATTGTCGTTTATAAGATACTCTCTCGGTTTTAAAATAGTTGTTCTTAAAGCCATTTTTTCTTGTTTTAAAATACTTGTTCATCTAACTTTTTTTTTCATTTATACCCTTATCTATATCCCACATTACACATATTCCAAAATTTATTTTTTTTAGTTGAATCTCCCAAAGTGTACTTATAGGGATAGTTTGGGTAAAAACAATTTCCTTAATAAGTGTGCAATTTTATCTAAGATCAACTATTTTGAAACGGATGGAGTACTATTTTTTATTATAATATTAGAATGATTTGTATATAAAAGAATTATATAATTTGGAAATGGTATTTTTTATTATAATATTGGAATGATTTGTATATAAAATAGATATATAATTTGGAAATGGTTTATGGCTGGTAAAAAAAACAAGAAAATAGAAGGATGCTCTGATTTTAGCTATCTTTCTAATTAACTCTACTCTTTAAATCTGTTCCCTTCCCTACTTTATTACATCATAATTAATTGATTCCTTTTTAAACTAATTTTTTTTATCTATCAATAAAATAATAATAAAATGTAATATAACTAATTAAAACAATAAAAAATAGCATGAAATATATTAAACGAGCAAAAATTTTAGAAAATATTACGTATATTTTCTAACTGGGATATAACGCTTTTTAAACATTTAGGCCTTGCTACACTTTCAAAAAATAAGTACTTTTTTGTTAAAAGCATTGCTTATTTTTCTTGAAAAACGTGAAATATAATTACTTTTCACATATTTCAAGGCAAATAAGCAATGCTTTTTAATAAAAAGTGCTTATTGTTAAGAAGTGTAGCAAGGCCTTAATTTTAGAAAATATTTTCTCCATTTTTTGAACATATTTCTATCAAATTTATCTATTTTAATTTATGATAACAATTTTCAAATCAACTTCGTGTGACCCATGTCTAAAGAGCATATGTTTAACGGACTGAATAATAGGCACTTATTTGTCATGTCTTGGACCCTTGGTTAACACAATCTCAATTTAGTTATATCGTCTACAACTGTCCTAATCACTTTACGATATAAAAAAATACTATATTATGTCATATCAAAATTATATAATAAAATTGCTAAAGTAAGTTTAAATAGAAAAAATATAATAATGTTTCTGGACAATTCAAATTATATAATAACATGAGTTGATTTTGAATTGTCAATTACAAACAGTAAATATTAAATAATTTGTACTTTCGTGAATGATGGATGTTAATTGATTGATAAACAACTTTAAATCTTTGGCTTATCCCCTTGTAATTTCTTGTTTTACTGTATAAAAGGGTAGAACATATTCTTGCCCGACAAATCACCTAGATTAAAGACATGCGATTTTTCTTTCACTATATTGACATATGAACTTTCTATGATATAATCTAAAGTTCAAAAAGTACGTTTTAATGCGTATCCAGTATTATATCCTTTATAGCTTTGTTACAAACCAGGTTGGATATACTTTTTTGTGTGGCTATAAACGCTCCATATAATTAGCATATATGCGTGTCTTGGATTGGAAATTCAGAGTCATATTAATTAACAGACTAATTAATGACGTGCAATTTGTAAATGATTAATTAGCAAGAAGTATAAGTAAATTAACTTACATAAACAGTGGAATCGCGAGCTGCAACGGCAAGAATATCAGCACAAGAGACAATCCCAGGGCAAGCCTTCTCCAGACTAGCTTTAATGGCATCCACCACTTCGAAACCTCGAATCGAGCCATTGTTAGGCCTCGCGGTTTTCTCTCCTGTGAACGTCGAGTTATCATCCAACAAGACCGACGCATCACAACCCTATTAATCAATTAATCCCACAAAACGAATTAGTAGTTAACATTAATTAACACATTGGATCAATTTTCAAAGGAATTAGTAGTTACATTGACAAAGCAATCATGGAAATGTAGGCGGAGAAGGGAGGCTCCAACGCGAGTCTCGTTCTTGATGGCTTCCTCGATTCCACTCTCGATTATCGAGAGAGCGTCTGGGCACGACGAGGAGTAGAAGTCTGAGTTGAGCTTGCTGTTGCAATGGACTATTGACAAGGAAGAGAGGACAATTAGAAGTGGGAGTAGGAGGAGAAGAAATGTGTTGATGGAGGCCATATTAATTTTTGGATTCTAGTTGAAGTTGTTTATGGAAGCAAGAAAATGTCTGGTTTTATAACCAACCGAAAAGCTAAGGCTAGAATGGGAGCATATATGCAAATATGCAAGGACAAAAAATTGCTGGAACTTGAATAATTGGGTAAGAGAGGTGCACGTTTAAAGTGGATGGAATTATTTTAATTATTCGTTGATCGATCATTTGAAATTAATTTTTGTAAATTCAGGTTAGCTGGAATGCATTAATATAATTGCTTAGTTTGGCTTTGGTTCGGTTTATGGATGGTGCTCCGTGTATAGTTCAATTCAGGATAAGTGTTTAAATTCAATAATGTAATTGTTTGTTGATATATATATTCATGTTCCTAGACTTCTACATACAATGAATCTACTAGCTATTGCTAAGTTTTCAAGGCTTTTGAGGCATATAGGAGATATATCTGAGGAAGTGTCCGTTACCTCTTGAGTATATATTAGTCCAATTTTGAGATTAGAAATTACAAACTCTTCATTAGACGGAGAACACATCTTAAAGTATAAAAGTACCGTACTTTTGACTTGAAACAAGTTAATTATCTTTCTTCAGACCGAAATAATTAAAAGACGTACGTTAATCAACTCTCTTAATTACTCCAATAATTAAGGGATTTTGCTCCAGTAGGAACGATGTTACGTTGCTATCCTGCTTGATTAATGCGTACCATATATTGTAACTTTCAAATGGCGGGATCTTAGTGTCGGAGACATCCATATCGAGTCACCACTCAACTTTTCATATTTGATTTGAAACACGTACAGCGTGATAACAACTCATCATATCCTAACTCCTAAACCTAATTAATTAAATCAGTTACGTTAGTAGTTAATTAGTACTGAGATTGGAACAATACATTATAGCAAAAGCTTTAGTGTCACCATAACATGTTTTAAATCTATATATAACATGCATCAACATTAGATTCGTTAGAGAAACAGACGACTCAACTAAACTTCTATCTTCAAAAACAAAAAATTAGGGTGATCGACATGATGGTGCTCCTAGTTCTAGGCTCGCAGAAAAAGCATCCGAACTCACAGCGTACTTACAGACATGATTTTACAAACCTTCACCCAAGATAACTTATTAATGAGAGGACATTGCAACGGCCAAAGTCATGAGTCATGACTTGTCTTGCCCTATTAAATCTTCGAAAATATGTATCTTCAATATAGGGGTTCCTCACATCACACGTAAGATATGGATTGGGATCAGATTGATAAAGCGCCATAATAACCAAACATATTGTAAGAGATAGATTAGGTGAATTCCTCTGGTTGTCAATTATCATTGATATGTATAAATAGAGTACATGTCTTGGGTTACAGTTGAAATGGGAGGTTTGCGAATTGTGAAACTGTAAGGCCCCAAGCCTTTAAAAACGCTATTTCATGCCAACCCGAGGACTTCCCTGAAGGTCACCCATCCTGGTACTACTCTCGCCCCTGCACACTTAACTTCTGAGTTCTTTGTCTTCACTTGAACCCAGAAAAGGAAGAGCTCTTGTTGACATGGGGAGCATCTCAATCCCTTATAAATTATCGGGGTGTTACAGAAACGGTCTCTAAAATCTAAAAATAATTGTCTATGCAAACCCTTTGCAAACATATCAACATACTGATAACTTGAGGGAATACGTACGTAACATTCGAATGTGGCCAAGAGCAACCTTCTCCACGACGAAGTGAATGTCCAACTCGATGTGCTATGTTCGTTCGTGTCATACCGGATTATTGGCCATATGTGGCAAACACATTATCTATATAAATCAAACCTATTTTGAGCCAGTGTTAGTATGTCTCTATCTTGGCGGTATGAAATGCACTCCTTGTCTTCCAAGCGAGATGTAAGAGTCAAATTACTAATATCGAAAAGTGTTTTGACACGATTTAAACGAATATCAAAGGCAAAGTACATTGATTCATCTTCATGTCAAGGATTCCAACATAATATATGGTACAATAACTTAGAATCATATGTCATTATCTTATAGCTAGGATAAAGAACTTTGTTTTAGAAAAAAAAAATAGATTTAATTCATTTTCATAATTTTGTAAATTTATTTTACAAGTGTTGTAACGATTAGATCAAACGAGAACAATAAACAAGATCAACACAGAGATTTACGTGGTTCGATAACAGTGTGTTACCTACGTCCACGGACAGAGAAATTATTACGGAGGCTGATTTCAGGTATTTCGAGACTTTATATAGTGACTCAGGAAGACCACCGTCGAGGGGCAGCTGCCCCTCGGACTCCCTGTCGGGGGTTCCGGTTAACGACTGATTCAAGGCATATCAATAAATCTCCATCTTGACTTGAATCCTCTCATAAACAGAATCAGATGCACCATGACAGTGCCAGAATTTCTCTGCCTCAGATTGCCCCTAAACAAGGGCTCAGATTGCCCCTAAGGGCTCCGATTACTGAGTTGTGATATTGAGCATGTCCAAACTGTGTTGAAACTTGCTCTCTGGAACTGGCTTGGTGAACATGTCAGCAGGGTTATCAGTTGTCCCTACCTTCTTCACCTGGATTTTCTTCTCATTCCTCAGAAAATGGTACCTAACATCAATGTGCTTCGTCTTCTCATGATGGACCTGATCCTTGGTTAAGCATATTGCACTCAAGCTGTCACAATACACTAAAGCCTGATCTTGATGTAGGCCTAAATCATTAACCAGTTCTTTTAGCCATATTCCCTCCTTAGCAGCTTTTGTCAAAGCAATCTACTCTACCTCAGTGGTAGACAAATTAAATGTAGGTTGTAGAGTCGCCTTCCAACTTATAACAGAACCTCCAAGAGTGAACACATAACCAGTCGTAGATCTCCTACTATCCACATTTCTAGCATAATCAGAATCTGAAAACCCAACAACCAAGCACTCTGTATCATTCCCATAGCACAATCCAACATCTGATGTTCCTTTCCAGGATGAACCATAAACCGACATACCACACTAACAACAAATGCTATATCTGGTCGAGTGCAGACCATAACATACATCAGACTCCCAACTGCACTAGCATATGGGACCCAAGACATGTACTCTTTCTCCTCATCAGTCTGAGTTGTGTACATTCCCAGTTTACTGTTAGATGTCATTGGAGTATCTATAGACTTGGCTGAAGACATTCCAAACCTTCTCAATATTTTCTTGATGTACCCTTCCTGTGATAGGAATAGTTTTCTCTTCTTTCTGTCCCTATAGATTTCAACTCCCAAAATCTTTCGAGCAGCACCTAGATCTTTCATCTCAAACTTCGCACTGAGAGAACCCTTCAACTTCTGAATGTCTGACTTATTCTGAGCAACAATCAGATAAATGCGTGAACCACTCTGCAAGCCACTATAGTACACACAATAATCATAAGGACTCCTGTGATAGCCAAGTTGCACCATATAATTATCAAACCGCTTATACCACTGCCTGGGGGATTGCTTTAGCCCATATAAGGACTTCTTTAACTTGCAAACATAGTTTTCTTTCCCTGGAACCTGGAATCCATCTGGCTGGCTCATGTATATTTCCTCTTCCAACTCTCCATGTAGAAAAGCTGTCTTCACATCTAGTTGCTCAAGTTCCAGATCTTGATGTGCAACTATTGCTAGTAACACCCTGATGGAAGTATGCCTGACCACTGGCAAGAAAATCTCATTGTAGTCTACTCCCTCTCTCTGATTGAACCCTCTTGCAACCACTCGTGCTTTATACTTGACACCCTCTGCAGCTGACATTCCTTCCTTCTTTTTGAAAACCCACTTGCAAGTAATTATCTTTCTATCAGCAGGCAATTTAAAAAGCTCCCAAGTCCCTTTTTTATGAAGGGACTCCATCTCTTCTCCCATTGCAACAAACCACTGTGCTAACTCATTCCCAGATATTGCAGCCTTGTAGGTGGACGGCTCATTATCCTCTACCTCCTCGGCCACCTGCAATGCATATCCCACCAGATCATCAAACATGTACCTAGCTGGAGATCTAATTCCAACCCTTCTAGGTCGGTCTACAACAATGCTCCGATGTTCAACTTGCTCTGAACTTGTCTTTGGTGGTACATTCTCAGACTCATCTGTATATTGCTCATCGGTAACGGGTGGTGGTAGTTGGTTATCAACCAACTTAAGTGCGTGATTTTCATCTGGACTAAATTACACCTCCACCTCCTCAACAACAGCCTCTTTTTCTGGTTTATCACTGACCTTCTCTCTAGATTTCAGCATAGAACTCTCATCAAAGACTACACTTCTGCTCAGTATAATCTTGTTGTCAGACTAGATCCTATACCCTTTCACACTTGTACCATAGCCCATGAAAAATCCCTTCTTAGCTCTTGGCTCTAACTTACCCTCATCTACATGATAATAAGCAGTACAGCCAAAAACTCTCAGATTTGAATAATCAGCAGCTTTTCCAATCCACACCTCATAAGGTGTCTTGCAGTCAATACCTGTGTGTGGGCTCCGATTGATGAGATAACAAGCTTTTGAAACCGCTTCTACCAAGAACCGTCTAGCAAGACCTGCGTTGGAAAGCATACATCTTGCTTTCGCTAATAGTGTCTAATTCATTCTTTCTGCTACACCATTCTACTGTGGTGTATGTCTGATTGTGTGATGGCGAGCAATACCCTGATCTTTGCAGAAATCATCAAACTCAGATGAACAGAACTCTAGGCCATTATCAGTTCGCAACCTCTTGACCTTCTTCTCAGTCTGATTTTCAACCAGCGTCTTCCACTCCTTGAATTTACTGAACGCCTCACTTTTATGCCTCATCATGAATACCCATGTCATCCTAGAGTAATCACCAATAAGAGACAGAAAATATATGTGACCGCCCAAAGACTCAACACGAGAAGAACCCTTGCAGTGTGAATGGATGTAGTCCAAAGTGCCCTTTGTTCGATGAACTACCTTAGGAAACTTGCTGCGATGTAGTTTCCCAAACACACAGTGCTCACAGAACTCAAGACTCTTGGCCTTATGGCATGCGAGAAGATCTTCTTTTGAGAGAATTTGCATTCCCCGTTCACTCATATGAGCAAGCCTCAAATGCCATAGCCTGGTCAGATCAAATCCCTGAACTTCAACTGATGTAACAACTACAGAACCTGTTATTGTTGAACCCTGTAAAACATACAGAGTTCCCTGCTTAACTCCCTTTAGAATCACATCAGAACCTTTACAAACATGTAGACCTCTACCTTCACCTTTGAAATTGAAACCCTTACTGTCTAGTAGACTCAAAGATATCAGATTCTTCTTCATAAGTGACACATGTCTGACTTCCTTCAATGTGCAAAACTTCCCATCATGTGTCCTAAACCTGATTGAGCCGATCTCGACAACCTTGTAGACAGACCCGTTTTCCATGGAGACACTACCCCCATCTGCATAGCTATACGTTGTAAACAACTCTCTTTTGGGACAAATATGATAGGACGCCCCTGAGTCAAGAAACCACACATCAACCTGATGTGTGTAATCATCTGCTAGCAAAACAATATCTTCTTCAGAAGCATTTCTGCATTCTGCTATTGCTGCAGATCCGAAATTCTGCCCTTGTTGCTTTTTATTCTTATGACAGTCAATCTTCCAATGACCTTTCTCCTTATAGTAGGCACAGACATCGTTTGGTAATTTAGGGCCTGATTTCTGCTCGCTCTGATTAGTCTATTTCTTACCCTTCTTACCATCCTTGCTTCCTTTTGCCATCAAACCAGAAGCCTGATTTTTTGTACCTAGCTATTCCAGCAGCCTTATGGCGCATCTCTTTGGTGTGAAGAGAAGATCTAACCTCTTCCAGTGTCACAATCTCTTTTTGATGTCCGCCTTTTTAGTCATGTTTTTAGGGTGTGTTTTTAGTGTGTTTGAGTCTTTTTCTTTAGTTTTGTGTTTTGTTTTGAGTCGTTTATGTAGGTTTGCGTATTATCTTAAGATATGGAGTCTACATAAGCTTTGGTGGTGTTTTATAGGTTTTTAGAAGCTATTTGGAGCACTTTTGATTAAAAGAGCAAAAACGAGGAGAAACACTTAAGGAAAAGCTCAAGGAATGAAGTTCATAAAGTCTTTGAAGATCAAGTTTGAGCTTGAAAAGAAGTAGAGAAATTCGTTACAAGAACATAGGAAAAAGAATCGAGTCAAACGGAGTTGTAACGAATCCGCTACGCAAGTTTTACTTAAGGCTGTTTGTAGTGCTATAACAGCTCGGTACCGAGGTGCACAGGTCGGTACCAAGGCATCCCCTGTCGCAGCGGAGATCCGAGTCGGCGTGAATTAAACGTATTTTATCCTATTTCCTTCTATGTTATTAGATAATTTTAAGAGATATATCTTATTAGAAGATTTATTTTCTTATAGATAGATCTAAGATAGAATAGTTTCTCTATAAATACCCTTCTCTAGCTCTTGTTTGGGGGGACAGACACGATACACAATCAATTGCCTTGGAGGGCAAGTAAGGGGAAAAGAGAGAAGTTAGAGAGAGGTGGGGGAGGAGATTGAGAGGAACGGATTTGTGGAGTTACTTGGAAGACAAGTTCACTTTGGATTTGCTTGTAAGTTTACTTTTTAATTTAATTTAGATGTTTTCAATTATGCTTTGTGAGTAGTCTTCCTTTCTGAGGTTGGGGTTAAACCCAACAATGGTTGTGCATGCTTGTTTATGATCATGTCTTGATTGTTTTTATTGCATGAATCTATTCTCTTGTTCTTAATCCTTGAAACGAAAGTTGATAGGAATTTCTCATTCATAGTTGAAGCGAAAGCGGAAACCTTGAATCAGAATAGTCAATTTAGGGTTTTGAAGCGATAGCGGATCTATCTTAGTTGAAGTAGAAGAGACTAGATTGTAAGTTTATTGATTGAACGAAAGTTAGTTGATTTACTTGCTTTGGTTGACGAAAGTTGACACCTTTATGTGATAAAAGCATGACCTTTACCTTAGAATTCCTCTTTCTCTTGCTAAATTCCCTAGATTTAATTGATTACTTGCGCTCCAATTAACAGAACTTAGCACTGACTATCTCCCGTGGACGAACCTGACTTCGCTATACACAGCGGGGTCTTGATTATAAATTTATTTGTTGTCAAGAAACCCTATCAACACTTTTCCACCCATAAAAGACTGCACAAAATTATCATACAACGGAGGAAGAGACACAAGGCAGCATCCTCATCATTCACCTCTTTATCAATATTACGCAATTCCAACAGAATAGTATTCAATTGATCTAGATGGTCTCTAAGAGGCGTACCTTCAGACATGCGCAGGCTGAAAAGGCGTTGCTTTAGCATAGACTTGTTGGTCAGCGACTTCGTCATGTAGAGGCTTTCCAACTTCAACCACAAACCTGCAGCCTTTTCCTAATCTGAAACTGTTGTGATGACATCATCAGCGAGACACAACATAATCGTTGAGTGAGCCTTCTCCTCCAAAGTAGCATATTCAGCAGTAGTTGTATCTGCTCCTTTCTTATGAGATGCCAATGGCAAGCATAGACCTTGTTGTTACAACAAAGCCCGCATCTTTATCTGCCACAGACTGAAACTGTTTCTTCCAGTAAACTTGTCGATCTTCATCATGGATCCAGACATTGTTCTCGGCGGAATTCGAAACCTTGCTCTGATACCAGTTTGTTGTAACGATGAGATCGAACGAGAACAGTAAACAAGATCAACACAGAGATTTACGTGATTCGGTAACAGTGTGTTACCTACGTCCACGGGCAGAGAAAGTATATATTTTTACGGAGGCTGATTTCAGAGTACATAATATTAGGTATTTCGAGAGTTTATATAGTGACTCAGGAAGACCACCGCCGAGGGGCAGCGCCCCTCTGACTCCCTGTCGGGGGCGGAGCCTCCTGAACCCCTGGTGTTGTCGGGGGCTCCGCCCCAAACCCCTGGCGGTTTCCGGTCAATGATTGATTCAAGGCATATCAACAACAAGATTTATTTATTAAAAAGAAGAAACGCTCCCCATGAAACCTCCCCTTTTGCCCCCGCCGCCACCATCAAAACCCTAATTCAACACCATCAATTCTATACCCAGATCTATACAAATTCAATCTATCTTAAACCAATTCATCTCTTAAATCTAATTGTCACAGTATATTTGAGCTTCTCCATCCCAAAATTTTACTTAACAGCCTCCAATCTCAAACAAAACACATGCTTTCAAACGACTCATGAATAAGGCTACACGCTACCATCTGGGGTTTCTTTGGCGACCTTATCCGGCGGAGGCTTCCTTGTTCCGACCGCCTCTAGTGGTTTCGCTGATGGCAACACCCTTTGCCCCCTACCCGAAGAGATCTCTTTCTACTTCTCTAAAGGTATAGACCCGACTGAGAAAGCCACCCATCTTGGCTGAGAAAGCCACTCCTGGCTGAGAAAGCCATAACTTTCCGGCTAGAAAGCCCTCTGATGTCGGCTTAGAAAGCCTTTGCCAAGGAATTTCGCGGTCCTCCTCTTGTGTGGTGGTTCTGAATGCTCACTAAGTGGGTGGTTCCGTCCACCAACGAGCAAGAAGCTCTATCGATCCACCCTTTGCTTGAAGGCCCAATCGATTAACAAACACTATCTCAAGAAAAGCCTTTCGTTTTCGGCTTCATTAGCCCGATCAATCGGCCCCCTGCCGTTGGCTTCGCCGCTCCGGCGGCTTGTATGCTTGACTTGGCCATCGACGTCGTCGATTTGCTGTAACATGAATCTACTGAAGAAAAAAAAAGGGAAAAATTAAATAAACAATTGATTTACTAAATCTACTTGGACACGACACAATTTGAAAGAATTAAAAAAAAACATTAGTAGTAATAATAATAATAATAATAATAAATAACCTTATTTATATTTTTTAATAAATGACTTGCACCGCAAGGTTTGTATTTACTTACGAGGCAAATTAGTTTTACTTGCTTTGCAAGTATGGTTTATTTGCCTTGCAAGTTAGTTCTACTTGTGCTGCAAGTATTCTTTATTTGCGGTGCAAGGATGTTATTTCTTTTCCAGGATGACTCGCACTTAATTTATTTACTACTTTTCGAAGAGTTGGAGCGGTGGTCGGCATGTATCGGAACGAGTTGTATTAGGCCAGGTTCACTTGGTGCTCTGGGACTTCAGAAGATCCTTTATCTCGGTGGAGGGAACGTCAACTGTCCATTTCGCACATACTAGATTGGGTTGGCCTGTTTGCCTGCGACACTTTTTTTAGTGCTTTACTCACCCCGATTTCGATCTCTTTTGCTTTTCTTTTCGAGGATTTGTACTTTCTTTAGTCGTTTCTGCTTGCCTTGGGTGTCCGCTTTGTTTACCCTCTTATCCGTTCTCGGCTGCCGTTTTTTAACGGCCTCTCTGACTACCACTCTTGTGTGGTACTCCGAATTCTTACCTTTATCAAAAAAAACAACAAGATTTATTATTTTTTATGGTAAGGTATTAGTTTTCAAAAACAATTCACAAGATTTATTCATTTTTAAGGTAAGGTGGTAGTTTTCAGAATTAAAATTCTGAGTATAAATAGAAACATCAATAATATAAATAAGCGACATGATAATGCAAAGATAAAAAATTGTGATGTTGTACTGTTACATGATTGGCTAAGAATAAAATATCGAGCTAGCGTCATAATATTGGTCAATAACGTTCACAACCAAGTTCTGGGACATGGATCTATATCTTATTTCTTTTTCACAATTTCAATTCTTATTCGCATGATTTATTCCACTTTGTGATAAGAGAATTGAAATGATCCTAAAAATAATTTCACATCATTAATTTGGGTGACAATATTTTTTGTCGGTGATCATATTGTAACATATATACTCGAAATTGGATGAATTCTTGGGTAGGGACCCGGAGGAAACCGGATATGACTAAGGCGGGTCCCGCTTCAATGCACAAACGAATAGCGTGGGACCCCTTTCGCCACTAATTGACAAAGCTAAGGCCATTAGATGCGGAAAGCAATATTTCATCGGACGGATTATAATCGTCCATGCATTCGATGCTGTACAAGTCATCAATCAATGCAAGGGCACTACTCTTCTACTCGGATCGATTAAGAAACCACGTGTAAGTCCTGTGTAGTAAGTAACCAAGCAAGCCTATTACAACGTACGTTACAATCAACAAATAAAAGTTCCCTCGTTCTTTCTTGGGCAGTTTCTTCAAGCCATGGAAATTGCATACATCTCACAAGAAGTTGGCGTTATGTATATCACAGTATTTTGTTTTTTCAACTTCTCAGTGTTTTTATTTCTCCTTCTTCGATATATCGTAAATTCGTAATGGCCTTTCATTGTATATTTGTTAATTTATGAAGGTTAATGTTTTTTTTGAAGTGTACACTTTTATTAAATTACTTACTAAACTATATATTTTTTGGGAGAGCGCTTGAAAGGTACCATTCTCTTTATATGAAGTATTAACTCTTTTTTAGACAAGTCTAAATTGTTTTCTTTTGGAAAGAAGGTAAGGCTATATGAAACTTATCCTACACGACAACTATATTTTCATGATCATAATAACTCAATTGAAGGTACCGGTATTGGCCCGTTTGTGTGATTGGAAATTTGCGATGATATATCCTCCATGCATTGTGCCAAACCTTACAAATAAGAGTTTTTTTGTCTTGCAACTAGGTATATTTTGTTGGTGAAATTAACTTCCCACATGGGACATGAAGATTAATATAATATACCATTAATATATAAGAAAGAGAGAAGCTCGATATATTTTTAAGAAAATCCGGGCCAATGGACTGAAATCATTTATACATAAGCTTAGTACACATACGAGTCCAATAGAGTTATATCCTACAATAGGAAAAGTAAACCACTAAATTATATATATTGGTTTTATTTAAATTGATTTTTCCGATAACTTCAATTCATTTCACATAATAATTGATGTCATCGGAGTAGTTTTCTACTGATTAATTTCACAAATATGTAGATGAACGGAAAGTATGAATTGTATAGCAAAAGGCTAATCACTTGATTGTGCAATTGCAATTTATTAATTGTTACAAAGAGTCTTCATCACAGTTGCTCTCATCGGGGACCCATTCCCACATGCAAGATATATATGCACCAAACACACTGTTAACCACACAGTTAATAACTAATTATTATGTGGTTAACCATACATGAAAACGACACTTGTACAGATACATTGCTAGCTGTATATCATTTATTTCTCATGCAACAAATGAAAGCACAATAACAACACGTACGTACATATTAGCTTTCCTTTTTTTAATTTACTTGTTGATGGATCGAATTAGTTGGCCTTGCGACAATTAGCACGAATCTCGCCCCTTTTGCCCGTAAGAGGCTTGATGTTACCCATCTTGACCATTGACTTGGCAAAGTTATCGAAGAATGCTGATTGATCGGACGCGAACTTCTTAGTGAGGCTGTCGGCAGAGTTGCCATTGTAGAGCTCTTGATCGGAGTGGAGAAGCCCCTTCTTCACTAACATGTTTTGGTAGTACTTGTTGTCGAACCTCGCATCAGTTTGCCGGTCTAGCCCTTGCAACACGCTTGTGCTCCCGGCTCGTGGGCAGTTTTTCTTGAGCATGTTAGCGAATGTGGGGTCGATGTTGGTGTCGTTATAGATCCTTGAGTTGTATGACGTGCATCTCGCAAACCCGATTGTGTGTCCTCCTACAAGAAACAAAAACAAGATTATGTAACATTTTATGTAAACTTGAATCTCTGGATAAACACTTAAGAAAATCTAGAGCGATTAACTGGTAATTGGTTGATATACGTGCATGTGTGTGTAATTGTAAAGGAAGAAATTAACCTGAGAGAACCACCATATCGGTGAAAGTGAGGCCCACATTAGTAAAACTCTTAGTAAGAGCGGTGAGGTTAAGAGTTGGAGCTGGCAATGAAGTGTTGGCGGCGGCTCTGCTAGCCGTTAGCGAGTCCCTTCTTCCAAGCTGTACTGTCCACGAAGGCCCACCCAACTGCATATTAAATTTATGTTAAATCAATTTAGTTCGTACGTTCAATCTAGCTCCTTGAGCGCGTGTTGTGTTATATATGGAAAAGAATTAATTAACGATATCAAGCTGCCGAAGATATATATATATATATATGTGTCAAGTTTCCTTAAATACATATATGAGCTATAGCTAGCTACCGCCTACCAATGTAAGTAGTTTTATACAGTACGAATTAGAAGCAGATACTTCGTATGTACTACTCCGTACAAGATTAACCGCTGACGCACAAATGTATAAATATCAAAAATCTTATCTTGTAACAGCTGGAGGACTATATTCGGTCTTACAACTCCCGTGGATAATACAAACATTTTTCCACTGATCAAGTTGACTACATGCATCGTGTAATTAAAACTATGATTCATTTTTGTATGAATTATCCAATATATTTTGTAAAGTTTGTTTAGATGTTAATTAATAAATATCCTTTTGCTAATTACACATATCGATCAATCATGTCTTTTACGTTCACTAATAATATATATATAAAACTAGATTCAATCTTTTTGATAATTAGGTTTCCAAATTAATTATGTGCTATGTATCCTATTTTTACTCAATTACATTTTATTTATTGGATAATTTATTTGAAGAAATCATCATATCAATATGTTTTATCATATGAAATAGAATCATAATGTGATTTTGGTATTTTAATCTAATATATATACTAGTACGTATTCCCGTACCTTGTACGGGTTTTTTTAAATAATAAAATATTTTCAAATATATTTATTATCCGAGAAAAATAAATAAATAATCATGTAAACGCTTATGATCTGCATAAAAAGATAAGTCAATTATCATATAACTAATCAAGATCTTTTCATATAAGGTAACAAATGATTGGATTATAATAATGATCTTCTTATCTATCATATCCAAAAATAAAAAATTATTTAATAATGAGATTTTTTATCAAATATTCTAAAAACATGGATAAGAATTTATCATATCCAAAAATAAAAGATTATTTTTTAAAAAATGGGGTGGTGTGGTCCAATCTAAAAGTGACATATGTCGTTTAATAATTTTTTTTCATATAAGGTAACAAATGATTGGATTATAATAATGATCTTCTTATCTATCATATCTAAAAATAAAAGATTATTTAATAATGAGATTTTTTATCTTATATTCTAAAAACATGGATAAGAATTTATCATATCCAAAAATAAAAGATTATTTTTTAAAAAATGAGGTGGTGTGGTCCAGTCTAAAAGTGACATGTGTCGTTTAATAATTTTTTTAACCTCCGCTTTAGGTTATAGTTATGAGATATTAGATTATCAAACATTTTCTTACATATAAAAAATGTTTAGTTTCATGTCCACTATTAATATATATATAAGATCTGAATTTAATATTTCTGATAATAGGGGTCCAATATAGTTTTTCTATTATATGTATTTTTACTCAATTACGTAATTATAATTTCATAAAAAAAAAAAACTCAGTGTATTGATATAATCTCTTTATATAAAGTAGCATAATAATATTAATGTGTTTTTGATCTTCCAACTTATATAGGCCAGTCCATCTCGTTGATTCTATAATTACTAGTCAATAGTGTCACCTAGTACTAGTAAAAGTTGTGTTTGACGTTTTTTGCTAGTGACAAAACAACTTTTTCATAAATATAAGCTGTATAATTAAGCTCACGCACATAAACGGTTGAATCACGAGCAGCGATGGCGAGGATATCAGCACACGAGACGACTCCTGGGCAAGCCTTCTCTAACTCGGCTTTTATGGCATCTACTACCTCAAACCCTCTAATCGACCCATTGTTTGGAGCCGCCGTCTTCTCACCCGTGAACGTCGAATTATCGTCCAACAGCACCGATCCATCGCAACCCTAATCATGATCACGATTATCGATCATCACATCATGAATTGTTAACAACAAAACAAATCAATCAATTCAATTCTTCATCACGTATATTTTTACATGGGAAACGGGCCTAACTGTCGAGTCCAATGCTCAATGAAGTTTTATCTTAAAATTAATTGACGATAGGAAGAGTAACTCATTAACTTATATATTAGACTTGTACCCTGGCCTATTACGTACATTTACAAAGCAATCATGGAAGTGAAGGCGGAGTAAGGACGCCCCGATCCTGGTCTCTTTCTGGATGGCCTTGGCCACTTCTTTTTGTACGATGGATTCGGCGGCTGGGCATGACGAGGAGTAGAACGCAGGGCGTAGCCACGCCTTTGCCTGATGAAGAGATAAACTAATGATGAATAGAAAGAACACTAGAGATAGAAAGTTGAGTTTGGTAGGGGCCATACTAAATGGGATACTATAAGAAAAGTTATAATCTTTTGAACTCTCTTTTTTTTTGGTCGAATCTTTTGAACTCTCTTTGGGTGTGCATGATTTCTTGTACGTTGATTACGTTCCTTTTATAGGTGAAGCCGACCAAGCTAGGTCACACCTCAACTACACTATGAGCTAGCGGAAACTAAACGATGCATCATCCAGCAATCCACTACGTTAGCTATCTATAAATAATTTTCATTGACTTGGTCTTAAAACGCTTATTAGTTGAAGAGTCCAAGTCTGTCCCGGCCTAATTAATATAGGATCTGTATTTTTGTTTCCTAAAAAAACCTGATCTATAAAGGGTGATGTTTTGGGCAGGATAATCGCACTAACGCGTTACCTGCTATAATGTGGGAAATCCTAACCAAACAGAACTTGTAACGCGTTATAAACCACAATCAAATAATAAAACAAGATAAAAGGCGAGAAATGCAATAGGATAATTAGATTAATATTATGATTGAGACTAAAGATCTTCTGCCAACGCAAATGGATGCTTAGAACAAAGTAGAATGATTAGAAAAAGATTTGAGCTTTCGTGAGTGATCCTGAGTATCGATGATCTCCCCCGCTGTCCTTACTTTGTACCTATTTATACTCTTCTTCCCTGCTTTGACCGTTGGTTGAGATGTTTAGCCAATCCCGGAGATCTCGCCCCCGTCGTTAATGAAATAGTCGTTGGTGTCGATTATGGGGTCCGAGATTTCCGTCCTGCTTTGACTGCTCCTTCATCGTCTCCTTCTATCGATTTGCTCGGATCAACTGTCTTGGGCTTGTGACATTCTTTTTTGGGCCAAGTTTCGGAGGGCCCAACAATACCCCCATCAAAAACCCGGGAAAATTCCCGCCTCCACTTTCCTAGGGTTTTTGATTTTGTGTCTCGGAAGTTGTAGCAAGTCATACCACGTCCAATCAATCCCTATTTAAAGCGGTTATGATGGCTTTCAAAGACTTCAATTGTGCTTCTCGGTGTCCAGGTACATTTTCCCCTACTTTTGCTTCTTCGTCTTCTTTTCTTCCCCCAACTATGGCGTCCTCTGATTCTCCTTCCCTCTATTGCCTTAAATCCACCCTTCCTCCTTCTCTGATATCTTCTGGTTTCCTCACCTCTTATCATCGGAGAGATAGCACTTCTGAAGATCCCCATATTTTTGCCTTTTCTTCGGGTTTTCCTTCACATGCAGAGGTGTTTCTCCCTCCCCCTGGCATTCATGCGGATTTCTATGCTAACGATTGGGTGTGCTTATATGAGTACCCTTTTCGTATTGGCCACCGTTTTCCATTTTCTCCTCTAGTTGTCGATTTCTTGTCCACCCTCAATGTTTCTCCGGGGCAATTACTCCCCCAAGTTTGGAGACTTCTTCTTTCCGTTGATCAATTATGCTCTTCCCGGGGTCTTCCCTTCAAAGCTGCCGACTTTTTCCTAAATTATCGTCTTTCTAAGGGCGGTTCGGGCCGTTTAACTCTAAAAACCTTTACCAACAAATCTGACTTAGTTTTTAACGTATCAAAATCTGACCGGGGCTGGGCTGATAAGTTTTTCTTTGTGAGACTGTCTTCTCTAAGGATCGATACGTCTTTCTTGAGAAGTCGTTGGCAATCAACAAGTAGTGTTTCCCTTTTGTACTCGCTGGTTTCTATTCAAGTCTAACCGCCAAGTGTTTCTTGTTCAGAGTGTCTTGCTACTCCTCATCCCCGCAAAGTGTCATATCAAGTCATCTCCCATATCGAGGCTCTCTCGTTGGAGGAAAGATCCTACCCCGATCTAGTAAAGGCGTGTCTTGCGGAGCCCGAAGAAACCGAGATGTCGAGTAAGTCTCCCTCTCTTCTACTTTATAGCCCCCACGTTTCTTGTTTTTCGTCAACCCCGTTTTTCTCGTGATGTCAGGTTCAAGGACCACCAGATCAACCGCTGCTTTGTCAACTCTGGAAAGAGTCGAGGCCAGGAAGAAGAGGAAAGAGGATACAACCTCTACGGCGGATAGGTCTTTGATGGTGTCTCTGCCTCCCAAAGTGACAGGCGACTCTCCCAAGGCCTCTTTGTCAAAGAAAAGTACATCTTCTCGCATGACGGATCTTCCCAGCACCATGATGTCCTTGGACATGGATGCGGAAAAATGCCTTAAGTCTTTGATGCCTCTACAAGTGGACTGCCTCCATGGTTCAAACCATCGATCTTCTTTTCCTGAATTTCTCGGCGAAATACTGGCGGCCCAATGGCAGGTATTCATCAGGTCCCTTTTTACTTTTGCTATCGACTGTCTGGATGTCTGCTTTAATCCATACTTGTTGCCCAGGGACTTCAACTCACTCTTGCTGCTTATGACACCTTTAAAGATTATCCTGAGCAACTTGCTCAGAGTAAAATCAGCACGCAACTTGAAAAAGATAGGTCTGTCATTCTAGGACAGGAGAAGAAGGCTCTGGAGAAGAAGGTCCTTGATCTGCAAAGTGCTCTTGTGAAAGCTCTGGATGACTCCAAGGCGTGGGAGGACAAATTCGAGGAAGTATCGAAGAAGAATGCCGCTCTTGTCCAAGAAGTTGAAGATACAGCCGACTACTGGTCGCTCAGGGCTCGCGTCGAGACGATTGAGGAATTTGCTGCCGGGAAACACTCTTCTTGGGATGCTACTAAGGAAAGGGAACAATTTGAGAACCTGTTTCCTGAAGAGGCCAACGCGTCGAAGAAATCCTCTCTCATCGACGACATTTCACAAGTCGCTAAAGACGTAGCCCAGATCGAGATGAACAACCAGAAGTTAGTCGAGGGCACAGGCAAAAATTGATTCCTTTTTTCTTTTATCAAACTCTTTTCCTACCCCCAGTATGTTGGGGCTTTTTGAAGACATTATGTTTTGTGTGGCCGCTTGTATTAGGGCCCAGACGTAGACAACTTTGTACCCCGTGTTGGTTTATGGGGTTATGTTTTATTTTGATAATATTTTACTAGTTGCTATGGTCTTGGATTTGTGTTTGACTTTCTTTTGCAGGTAGGCAGGTTCAATGCTGAAGGAAGAAGGTCAACGTGGTCGTAGGGAAGTCGATTTGTCTAGCACATGTACTTGTAATTCTAGCAATAGATTCTTCGTTGTAAAGCGCTTTTCATATTAGATGCAGGGAGAGAGATTGATGTACTTGTCTGAAATGTAAATATTTGCAATAAATTCATGAATCGTGTTACAAATGAAAGATTCCACTTGTTCTAGAATTCCTGTTACACGTTCTCGTCTCTTGCATCTTTTGACTAGTCGTTGTGTGCACAGCGTTGCCTGATCTCAAGGCGGGGGCCCATGTTTTGGCCTGTAACGTCACAATGCGTCCCTTGTTAGTTTTCTTGATACCGTTGTACTTGTGTATGTACGAAGATGTAATGATATAATGTAAAAGAAGAAATTTTATGGGGATTACCTTATCAAAACTCGTCGTGTTTCAAAAGTGATACAATTTTAAGTTCATTGCATTCCAGCTTCTAGGGACCGTCTTTCCCTCTTGCGACATTAGTTCGTAGGCTCCTTGTCCTACGATCTTCGTGATCTGGTATGGTCCTTCCCAGTTTGCTCCCAACTTGCCAGCATTCAATTCTTGCGTATTCTGAAAGACTCTTCTTAACACCCAATCTCCTACTTGGAATACTTTGGCGTTAACGCGTTTGTTGTAACTCCGAGCTACCCCCTGCCTATATGCCGCCATCCGAATTGAAGCTTCATCTCGTAACTCATCCACTGTATCCAAATGATGTAACAGGTTGGACAGGTTTGACTCTTCAGTGGTGAGTCCGTATCGGACTGTAGGCAAAGTTACTTCTACTGGTAGTACGGCTTCACATCCATAGACCAAGGAAAAAGGCGTATGACCCGTTGCTGTCTTAGGGGTTGTCCGATCTGACCATAGGATAAGGGGTAACTCATCTGCCCATTTCCCTTTTGCTTCTTTGAGCCGCTTCTTCAAGTTGTTGATAATCACCTTGTTACTTGCTTCTGCTTGCCCATTAGCCTGAGGGTAACGAGGCGTTGACATCACCAACTGTATGTTGTACTGCTGGCAGAATGATCTCGTCTTGTCACTGATGAACTTGGACCCGTTGTCGCATACTATGGTGGATGGTATTCCGAATCTGCTCAGAATGTTCCTCCTTATGAAGGAAATGACTTGTGTATCTTTAACTTCTTTGAAGGCTTCGGCTTCAATCCATTTGGAGAAGTAGTCAGTCATTGCTAAAATGTAAACATGTTGCCCCGAAGCTGGAGGAAGTTTTCCTACAATGTCCATCCCCCATTTCATGAATGGCCAAGGGGATGTTATAGGATGCAACAACTCAGAAGGTTGGTTTGGTATAGGTTCATGACGCTGGCACGCGTCACACTTGCGAGCAAACTCCACTGCGTCTTTGTTCATGGTAGGCCAATAGTAACTCATCCTGCTCGCCTTCTTTGCCAAGTTGCGACCCCCTGTATGATTTCCGCATTCTCCATCATGTATGTCCCGTAACACCTTCTGTACTTCCTCCTCCTTTACGCATCGCGCGTGTATCCCTGACGACATCCACTTAAACAAGATGTTATTCTTAACAGTGAAAGTAGAAGCTTTTACCTTAAGTCGTTGAGCTTCTTCCTTGTCTTCTGGCAAAATTCCATCTCGTAACCACTTCAAATAAGGGGTTACCCATGAATTGTCTTCATCAGGGCTTCGAATCTCCAACATGTCTGCCTCTTTGGTTATAGATGGTGCGTCAAGATATACGAAAGGTATCTTGTCGTACTCCCTTGGGTCAATTGCGGATCCGAGGTTGGCTAAGGCGTCTGCTTGCGTATTAGCATCTCGAGGAACCTGTCTTATCTCAAAATGTTTGAAGTGCTTTATGATCTCTTGTACCTTCTCCAAGTATGCCTTCATCTTTGAATCCCTGGCGACATATGAATTTGTAACTTGATTTACAATAAGTAACGAGTCACAGATTACCTCAATTTCCTGTACATTCAACTCTTTAGCCACAAGTAACCCTGCAATAAGCGCCTCGTACTCTGCTTCGTTGTTAGTAGCCTTGAATGTACATCGAACAGCCTGGGCTATCCTATCCCCCTGTGGTGACTTCAGGACTACCCCCAATCCTACACCAATCTGGTTCGACGCTCCGTCTGTATGCATTAACCATCTGCCGTTTCCTGTTATGTGCATCACATCTTGATCTCCATTTTCTGAAGTGGTAGGAGTGAAGTCGACCACAAAATCTGCCAACGCTTGAGACTTCATCGCTGTTCGGGGCTCATAGATAATGTCGTAACCATTTAGGTGGATCAACCTCCTCGTTAATCGACCTGACAATTCTGGCTTTGACAAGATACTTTTCATTGGATAATTAGTTCTCACGATTATAGAATGACTTTCAAAATAAGGGCGCAATTTTATTGAAGCCATTACCAAGGACAACACTAATTTTTCTATGGGGGAGTACCTTGTTTCTGCGTCAAGCAAAGTTTTACTTACGTAATAGACGGGCAACTTGTCTCCATTTTCCTCTCGGATCAAGACTGCACTTACTGCTACTTCCGTCACGGCCAAGTACACATACAAGTTCTCACCTGGTTTGGGTTTGGATAGCACCTGTGGATTAGACAAATAATTTTTCAATTCTTCAAAGGCTTTTTCATGTTCCTCGGTCCACTCGAACAACTTATTCTTCTTCAAGATGTCGTAAAACAGTTTGTTCCTGTCTGAAGACCTCGATATGAACCGGTTTAATGCGGCTACTCGTCTTGTTAGCCTCTGGACATCCTTGATGCACTTGGGCGACTGCAACTCCATTATGGCCTTGACCTGTTCTGGACTTGCCTCGATTCCCCTCTGCGTTACTATGTAGCCGAGGAATTTTCCTGACGTTACTCCAAAAGAGCACTTGGTGGGATTCAACTTCATCTTGTAGCTTCGCTGAATCTCGAACGCGTCTCTTAAGTGATTAACGTGGTCCTCCGCCTTCAGTGACTTGACTAACATGTCGTCTATGTAGACTTCCATCGTATCCCCCAGTTTTTCCTGAAACATCTTATTAACCAATCTCTGATAAGTAGCACCTGCGTTTTTTAACCCAAAAGGCATAACCTTATAACAATAAGTTCCTTGATTGGTTACGAATGCGGTTTTCTCTTGATCGTCAGGATGCATCATTATTTGGTGATATCCACTAAATGCATCCATGAAAGTCAATAATTCATGTCCTGCCGTTGCGTCCACCATTGCGTCTATATGAGGCAAAGGGAACGAATCTTTGGGACATGCTTTGTTCAAATCGGTAAAATCTACGCAAACGCGCCATTTACCATTTTTCTTTTTAACAACAACCACATTCGCAAGCCAATCAGGATATTGTACTTCTCTGATTTTTCCAGATTTAAGTAAAGATTTTACCTCATCGTTGATTACCTGATTCCGTTCGGGAGCGAACTTACGCCTTTTCTGTTTTACTAGTGGCACCTTTTTATTGACATTTAGGGCGTGGGTGATTACGTCGGGATCAATGCCTATCATATCCTCGTTTGACCAGGCGAAACAATCTTTGTAGGACCGTAGAAATTCCACTATTTGCTCGCGTAAAGTTGGCTCCAGATCTGCTCCTATTTGGATTTTCTTGGATGGCTCCAAGGGATCAAGCGCTACCTCTTGGAGTTCAGGCATCTCCGGCTTTGCGTAGCATGTGGTCATTCTACAGTCCTTTAATTGCTAATCCGACGCCTTCTTCTCCACACCAAGTTGTAAGTTTTTGTAGGTTGTTGCCTTCATTGTTATGGAGTAACACTCCCTTGCCAGTTTCTGTTCTCCCTTAATCTCTTGAATCCCCCATGGTGTCGGGAACTTTACACATTGGTGATAAGTGGAAGGGAGATTCTCCCTAAGTAGAATCGACGGAATGCCCCTCATCCCGTGTATCCATGGCCTGCCCAAGATGACGTTAAAAGGTGAAGGGCAATCAAGTACTTGGAATTTTACCTGGTAGTTAACTCCTCCTGCAACGGTAGGTAATGATATTTCTCCAAGCGTGTTGCGTGATTCTTCACTGAAGCCTACCAAAGTTGTCGACTTTTTTGTGATGTCGTCCATCCCGAAACCTAAGCTGTACAAGGCATCCAACATGAGCAAATTAGTAGAGCTCCCATTATCAACTAAAATTCTTTTGACAAGAAAATTAGCTATCGTTAAAGAAATTATTAAGCAATCATGGTGAACTTCCTCTTCTTCGACATCGTCGAAGGTAATTAGCATCATGGTAAGACTTGTTCGGGACGGTGCTTTTGGGCACTCTCTTCTAGTATCCCTTGCGATCCTTTATGCTGCGGAGTAGGTTATACCACAAATCTCCGATCCCCCTGTGATGACATTGATTACTCCAGTGTGCTTCGGTGGGGGTGGTGGACTTGCTTTCTCCTTGTTGCGCTCTAACTGCTCTTTCGCTTTCTCCGATATTAATTCTCTGAGATGCCCCCTTCGTAACAATTCGCTTACTTCTTTCCGCAATGCGATACACTCATCGGTCCGGTGCCCATGATCAAAATGGAAATCGCACCACCTGGATTTATCTTTCTGATGTGCTGGCATGTTACTCTTTCGAGGCCATTTAACAGTGTCTCCCATGGTGTTGAGGGTTCGGACCACTTCGGTTGCATCCACGCGGAAATTGTAGTGAGAGAGTTTCGGAGGCAGCCTGGGATTTTCATATCTGTCAACTTGTCTAAACATCATTGTATTAACGGTAGTCTTGGCATGAGGTGCAGTTGGATACGGAATGTATCTTGTGTCTCGTCTTCCCTGTCTCCGATCAGGTCGATGAGGACTCACTGCTTTCTCAGCGAAGAGGTCGTCTTCCTCTAATCGGACATGGGCTAAAGCTTTTACCTGTACTTCATCAAAGTTCGAGCAAGGATACTTAGTTAGTTCACGATATAACTCGGGATTACATATGGATATACCCCGTCGAAACGCCTCTACTGCCGTAGTGGCATCACATCCTTCAATGGTCACCAATTCCTCATTGTAGCGGTTGAGGATAGCTTTCAGAGATTCTCCCGGTTTTTGGACCAAGCGGTATAGATCACTGGACCGCTTTTTGGCGTGTCGACTGCTTGCAAACCTAATCCTGAACTTGTCAATTAACTCGGCAAAAGATGAGATACTTCCAAGAGGTAAGTGCGAATGCCAATTGAGAGCGGGCCCAGACAACGTGTTCCCAAACCATCGGCACATGACAATCTCTTTCATATCGAAAGGGACTGTACTAATATTCATAGCCTGCTTGAATGCAGCTATGTGTTGATCGGGATCTGTTACCCAACAGTTTAATTCTTCTAATTTCAATAAAATGTATGATCCTAGTTGCTGTCGGTCTTGTCAACTGGGAAAACATACTCGTCTACCTTTTAGCTCTTCTAGGCCTTTTACTACTGCACCGTTTTAATTAATTCATAGCGACTTGTGGACTTCTCCTGTAACCAGCCCTGCTGGTCATAAATATTATAGATTGTTGCTTGATGATTTTACACATTTTTTGTGGGTGTTTCCTCTCCAATTCAAGTCTGAAGTGTATGATAAATTCATTTTCTTTCACAAATTTGTTCACACTCAATTTAATTGCCCCATCAAAGCTTTTCAATGTGAAAATGGCAAAGAGTTTGATAATCATTCTTTTCACTCCTTTCAAAAACACGAGATAAATTTTTGGTTCTCTTGTCCTTACACTTCGGCTCAAAACGACAACGTTGAGCATGCCATTAGAACAATTAATAACATGGCTCGAACGCTTCTGTTACACGCCTCCGTGCCGGCTGAATTTTGGCCATTTGCAGTCTGTGTTACTACCTACCTTCTCAATATTCTTCCTTCACCTCTTCTCAATAAATTCACCCTTACTACACTTCTCTACAATGTCACCCCCTCTTATGATCACCTTCGGGTCTTCGGATGTCTATGTTTTCCTAACCCGTCGTCTCAAAATGCCCATAAACTTCAACCCCGCTCCACTCCTTGTGTCTTCCTTGGGTACCCTGACCATCATAGAGGGTACTTGTGTCTCAACTTTTTCACCAACAAAATTATCATATCTCTTCATGTCACTTTTAATGAATCAGAGTTTCCCTTTATCTCTAAAACGTTGCCTTCTTCTCCTTCATATGAGTTCTTAGATGACTCTACTTCCTCTCTCATACACTCCTTCTTCCGCTCGCCATCAGAATGTGAGTCTCGTGCTCGTGCCCCACCTTCCCCGAGCCATTTATCTCCTCATTCTAACCCTCGAACCTCACCCACGCCCGCCACCCTATCACCCGCCACCCTGTCACCCGTGCCCGCCGCCCTGTCACTCGCACCCACAAGTCCTTTACACTCGCCCGCGCTCGCGGCACACTCTCCCGCGCTCGCGGCACACTCTCCCGCGCACGCGGCACACTCACCCGTACCCGCGGTCCACACACCCGTGACCATCCCATCCACCGAATCGCAACCCCAAAATATTCACCCGGTGACCACTCGTAGTAAAGTCGGGGTTGTTAAACCTCGTGTTTTATTCGATCTTCCCACCACCACTTCTAAACCTACCATTTCCCATGTGCCTAGTGCCTACATCACACAAAACCACTCTCCTTGATCCAAATTGGAATGTTGCCATGACTGACGAATATCGGGCTCTTATTGGTAATGGAACCTGGGTGTTAGTGCCAAGGCCAGACGATACTAATGTTGTTCGTTGTATGTGGCTCTTTTGCCACAAATTCCGTGCTGACGGGTCTCTTAAGCGCTACAAAGCTCGACTTGTTGTGAATGGAAGATCTCGTGAGGTTGGTATTGATTGTGATGAGACTTTCAGTCCAGTGGTCAAACCTGCAACAATTCGACCGCTCTTCATCTTGTTGTATTGCGTTCTTGGACGATACATCCGTTGGATGTCAAGAATGCGTTTCTCCATTGTCATCTCAGCCACATGGGTTTGTGGATCCTAGTCGTCCTAAGCTTGTTTGTCTACTACGTAAGTCACTCTATGGGCTCAAACAGGCACCTCGTGCTTGGTACCAGCGGCTAGCTACTTATCTTTTCCACCTCGGATTTAAAGGCACCAGATGTGATTCCTCCCTGTTTATTTTAGGATGTGGTGCTGACACAACTTTTCTCTTGGTTTTTGTTGATGACATCATTCTGACAACTTCCTTTGAGTCCTTACGAAAGGACATCATCTCCCCAATGGGTCGTGAGTTTGCTTTATCTGACTTGGGCCCCCTGTCTTACTTTATGGAAATTTCCTCTCACCCGATGTCGTCCGGCCTCTTCCTTTCTCAGGAAAAATATGCTCGTGAGATTGTTGATCGAGCTAACATGTCTTCTTGCAACCCCGTTGTCACACCTATTGATTTTGGTGCAAAGCTTAGTGCGTCGTCAGGTCCCCCTGTAGCCGATCCTTTCTTATATCGCAGTGGTGCACTACAATATCTCACTTTTACCAGGCCAGACATATCTTATGTTGTTCAACAAGTTTGTCTATTTATACATGATCCTCGAGAGGCTCACTTGTCTGCCTTGAAGCGCATTATTCGCTATGTCCACGGTACTGCTGCCTTGGGTGTCACCATCACATCTGCGCCCAAGCCGTCTCTTGTAGCCTATACTGATGCTGATTGGTCTGGCTGTCCTGACACTCGTCGGTCTACCTCTGGTTATTGTGTGTTTCTGAATGACACACTTGTTGTCTAGTCTGCGAAACGGCAATTTATGGTCTCCTGGTCTAGTACTGAGGCTGAATATTGCAAGCTAGGTTGCTAATTAATGTTGTTGCTGAATGCTCTTGGCTCCGCAACCTTCTCTTTGAGTTACAATGTCCCCTATGGAGTGCTACGTAGGTTTACACAGATAATGTATCTGCTACATATCTGGCCAACAATTCGGTACAACACCAGCGTACCAAACACATCGAGTTGGACATTCATTTCGTTCGAGAAAAGGTTGCCTTTGGACATGTTCGTGTCCTTCATGTGCCATCCTCTTATCAATATACTGATATTTTTACCAAGGGTTTGCCTAGACAGTTATTTTTAGATTTTAGAGACAGAGTCACTGTTAGGTCACCTCCCGTTTCGACTGCGGGGGTGTAATAGTTTATATTATTATTTGTAAATATTCCTTGTATAACCTAACTTGCCAAACAAGGATGTGTACTCTATTTATACTGAATCAATGGAAAGGCAAACCCTAAGGGGACATTCACAATTTAACAAAGATGAATGAAGAGCGGGCTCAAGCCATCAATGATGAAGTTAACAACCTGTTGACCACGAGGTTTATCCTTATGGTGCAATATCCAAAGTGGTTGTCCAACATCTTCTTGGTGAAGAAGGCCAATGGAAAGTGGAGAATGTGTGTGAACTTCATGGATCTCAACAAGGCGTGCCTTAAGGACAGTTTTCCCCTTCTTTCCATCGACAAGCTCGTGGATTTAACCACATGTCACGCGGTCCTAACTTTCTGGACCCGTATTTGGTGTAGAATCAGGTTGCCATGGATCCATGAGATGAGGAGACCGTATTTATTACTCAACGTGGATCTTTTAGTTATAAAGTTATGCATTACAGTTTGAAGAATGCAGGGGCTACCTTTTAGAGACTCGTGGATCACTTATTCAGAGAGAAATTGAGAACGAACGTGTCGGCCTAGTAGACTTCATAGTAGTTAAAAGTAGAGCAGTGGAAGATAGCTTAACTTACACCACATAATATACTCCTCGAGGCTTAGGCAAATAGATGAACGAGAACTCAAAACAAGAATGTATGATAGCTTAACTTACACCACATATATAATATACTCCGTATTATAATATTGCATTAATGAAATCTCCCTTAATTCAACCAACATTGATCGGCAGGATTGAAAATTCAAATTATAGCTTGCGACCAACAATTGTCAACTATAGCTTGCGACCAACAATTGTCAACTATAGTATTCAAATTATAGTATTATAATATTGAAGAAGTCTCCAAACTTGGCGGAGTAATTGCCCCGGAGAAACATTGAGGGTGGACAAGAAATCGACAACTAGAGGAGAAAATGGAAAACGGTGGCCAATACGAAAAGGGTACTCATATAAGCACACCCAATCGTTGGCATAGAAATCCGCATGAATGCCAGGGGGAGGGAGAAACACCTCTGCATGTGAAGGAAAACCCGAAGAAAAGGCGAAAATATGGGGATCTTCAGAAGTGCTATCTCTCCGATGATAAGAGGTGAGGAAACCAGAAGATATCAGAGAAGGAGGAAGGGTGGATTTAAGGCAATAGAGGGAAGGAGAATCAGAGGATGCCATAGTTGGGGGAAGAAAAGAAGACGAAGAAGCAAAAGTAGGGGAAAACGCACCTGGACACCGAGAAGCACAATTGAAGTCTTTGAAAGCCATCATAACCGCTTTAAATAGGGATTGATTGGACGTGGTATGACTTGCTACAACTTCCGAGACACAAAATCAAAAACCCTAGGAAAGTGGAGGCGGGAATTTTCCCGGGTTTTTGATGGGGGTATTGTTGGGCCCTCCGAAACTTGGCCCAAAAAAGAATGTCACAAGCCCAAGACAGTTGATCCGAGCAAATCGATAGAAGGAGACGATGAAGGAGCAGTCAAAGCATGACGGAAATCTCGGACCCCATAATCGACACCAACGGCTATTTCATTAACGATGGGGGCGAGATCTCCGGGATTGGCTAAACATCTCAACCAACGGTCAAAGCAGGGAAGAAGAGTATAAATAGGTACAAAGTAAGGACAGCGGGGGAGATCATCGATACTCAGGATCACTCACGAAAGCTCAAATCTTTTTCTAATCATTCTACTTTGTTCTAAGCATCCATTTGCGTTGGCAGAAGATCTTTAGTCTCAATCATAATATTAACCTAATTATCCTATTGCATTTCTCGCCTTTTATCTTGTTTTATTATTTGATTGTGGTTTATAACGCGTTACAAGTTCTGTTTGGTTAGGATTTCCCACATTATAGCAAGTAACGCGTTAGTGCGATTATCCTGCCCAAAACAATTGGCGCCCACCGTGGGGCCTAGCCAAGAAAGAAGTCACGCTAAAACAACCGCCAGATCCGTCACATGGAGGGAATCCAAACTACATATAGCCACGTAGGGGATCTCGACAATCACGAGGTCAATGAAGTGACGAACAATCAAGGTGATGAAAATATGAACGGAACTGGAAACGTAGTCGGTACAGGAAACATGGATGGAACAGGGAATGGTGAAAGAGCCGAGCAAGGTTCTGGAGACACCAATGGCAATCCTGGTACTTCCGAACAACGGGGAGCTGGAGGAGGCGACTCCGACGTTATTATGGAGCTCCGATCAACAATGATTGCTCTTCAGAAGGATTTGGAAAGCCAAAAGGAGGCCAATGCCAGATTCACCGAGGTATATGAAAAACAGATTGAAACTTTAACTAATGAACGCAACTTGCTTCGATCGTAGGTACAATCGGCTCCAACTCGTCCCCGTGGGACCGACGTGGTGGAAGGAGTCGCCAGACGGTTAGACATGGATGATCCGAATCTCGTGACACCCGATGTCGTCAGGCCAGTAACCGGGTATCAGGTAAACAAGAATTCATTAAGGGCGATACGGGAAGATACCGAGGTTTCCCAATTACGGGAACACCTTCGAGCGTTGGAGGACCGTATTACTCAGGTCCTAGGGGCACCCCAACCAATAGTAATCTAGAGATAGGGGCGCTTGGATGACCATAACGAGCATGCCAGACTAAGGACGACATAGCAGAAAGAGACACAGGACTGGAGGAGGAAGTGATTGGATAAAGCTCGCCCTAACTAGTGCACCTCATGCGACGTGTTCCCGTATTAATATCTTTCACAGAAAAACCATTTGGGTCAAATTCAAAGACACATTATTATCAATGGTGAATTTTCAGACAAAGATAAGGTTTTTAATGAGGTGAGGAGCAATAAGAACATTGTTGAGTTTTAGGGGTGGGGCGGATTTTTTAAGTAGGGCATCTCCAAGACATGTAGTTGGTATATGCTTGCCATGTGAGATGACGCTCCTGTGTCCATGATCCAGTTGGAATCCGGTGGGTACAATGTCATTGTGTTGAAGTTCTGGGCGTGTTCAGTCATGGGCATGTACCCATGATCAGCGAACACTGAGTTAGCCTGTTGCGGTGGTGATCTTGGTGTCGGTCCGACTAAGCCCTGTGATGGGTGTGACGGATAAGGACAAGGGGCCCGGTTCGAAACAGAGAATGGTCATTGCCAAGGCTGAGAATTTCCAATCAACTGAATCCAGCCATAGGGCATTCGCTGAAACTGTTGCGGAGTGTTATCGCGCCCGCGACCCCCGCCGCCGCGACCGCGGTTAGTGCCCTCGCACCCGTATTTTTATGCAGCATCGTTGGAGGAGGGTGGCGGGGCAAATTTCTTTGTTGGTGGTGGCGCATCAACGTTGGCATTAAGTGCTTTGACTTCGGTAGCAATGGAGTCACGTTTTCACGTCGGGTTTCTTCAAGAAGAAGCATGGAGCTAGCCTAGGCAAACTCAGGAAATGGCTGAGTCTGCTGAATAAGGTTGGCCATTGTATCATACTCAGCGGGAAGACGAGAACGCAGTTGAATCAGAATTTTCCGTTGAGACAGCGGAGAGTCAACATTGGCAAGTTGATTTGCGAGATCCTTCATGTGTTAACAATAAGCGGAGATGGACATGAAAGTCTCAAACCGGCACCTGCTGAATTCATTCTGAATATAAACAGCCCTACATGCTTTGTTGTCATGAAAGATATTCTTCAGACGAAGCCAGGCGGACATAGCAGCAGTGTTGGGCTCCAGAATTCTAAGGAGGAGGTCCTGAGATATAGTGGCATAGATCAACTGGAGTATAATGGCATCCAGTTGATCTCATAGTCCATAATCAACATCAGACGAGCGTGAAAAATTTGAGTCAATATGGTCAAGAACTCGATGTGCTCGGGCTGGAACTTTAAATAACTCAAACCAAGAATTGTACTTGCTATGAGAGTTATCAAGCATAATCGGAATGAGAATTTTGATGTTTGAAACTGCGAGAGTGAAATGAAAGGGGTTTTTCCTGGAGCCTACCGAGGAGTTGTCCCCAGCGGTGGCTGCCAACAGTGTGGCGATTGGATCTTTGTCGTGAGCCATTGACGTTTTGTCGCCGCTGACTGAGGAGTCATCATTGTTGGCCATGACAGGGATGAATTAGGGAAGCGATCGATCTCGTGGATCGGACGATAGGAGAGGGTGATGGAGAAGGTCGACAACGTGAAGGAGGGCCGGCCGACGGCGTTGCGCAGAGGAGGCGAGCAACGAGAGAAAGGGAGAGGGCCGGGTTAGGGTTAGGCTCGTGATACCATGTTAGATTGTGAATGTCCCCTTAGGGTTTGCCTTTCCATTGATTCAGTATAAATAGAGTACACGACCTAGTTTGGTAAGTAAGGTTATATAAGGAATATTTACAAATAATAATATATGCTATTAATCTTTCATTTTTGTGTGCCACTGGTCAGGGTGCGAAGTTGATTTTGAGTGAGTTGTTGAGCCACTTCTCTAGGGACCCCCTTCAGATATTCTATTGTCAAAGAAAATACATCACGTGAAACGGTCATGAGGGATTCGAGTTGTTGTGTTGCAATTCCCGTTGGACACTCACCAATGTACAATTTTTCTTGTTTGTTTTAAAAATGAATGAACACCTTCTTCTCAAACTCTTTCAAACCCTTAGTTGCGTGATCGCCACCTCCAAATATACGCCTTCGTCTTCCAAGGCTACAATGACCATCGAGCCCCTTTGCTTTATCGGTGTTGCATAGCAAAATTTGTCTTCTTCCAAATTTTCAAGGTATTGTGGGAATTCATTGTTGTTGGAACATTCTATTTTTAGTGAAAACCTCTAATGTTGGAGCTTCCTAGGATGAAAAGGTCCCCACAATCGGTGCCACTTTTGAAGCGTGAAATACGAAAGCTAGATTCAAGGATTTAATTAATAGAACACATGAATGAAGAAGTTTTACTCTTAAGTCAGTGTGTGAGAACGATTCACGCACACTTTAAATGAGATTCTACAGTTTTTTATTATTCTCGCTTAGAGTAGGTGCACTCTTTCTTCTATTTTAGAACTTAGCTTTTAGAAATTTAGTTCTCTCTTACAAACAATGACTTATAACCTTTTAGGATTCTCTCTCATAAATATTGAGGTTCTTCGAAAAGTTTCAACACGCCGAGTCTTTATTAACAAGAAGTAGTCAACTAGCAATTTTTTCGACCCTTGTAACGTTTTTTGACCTATGCAACCTTTGCCTTCTTCAGTTATTTATAGATATTGGGACAGCTCGAAGGTTGAATTTTCTCGATGTGGAGAGACTTATTGATCTTCAAGGCGTCGATCGTTGATTGGTGGAGTGTGAGGTGCACGACATGTGCTGCCATTGGCGAAATATTTGGTTGACATGACTTGTATTATAAGACTATGGCGCGTCATCAATCGTCATCACTGGTTGGAGTCTCCGTAACTTGTGACTTCGTCTCGATTTTACCCAATGCAGTGACTAGGCAACATAACCGACGGTTATGTAAGATGTGTGCGTTGTCTATAACTGAGTTTTGTGGGAGTTTCTCTTTCTCTTAGACCTTTATGTTTCTTAGTTGATTTTTCATGTTGTTCGTAGATGGTAAAATCGTCTTGCCCAGTTAGGCATGTTTGTGGGCGAGGAGACTATGGTAGGGTTTTCGGTTTTCGTCAGCGTCATCATGCCATATTGAGTCTTGAGCCTATGTGCATCATGCCTCTTTACTTTCTCTTGCTTCAATCATCCTTTTTGTTAACTAGCATTTGAATTACACGTGCTCTATGAGTGGGGTCTAAGGATGACATCTCCAACATGGAGACATTCAGATGCTCCTTTGGAGAGAATAGAGAATTTATCGACTGAGGTTAATATGGCCATATAGCCCATTCCCAGATTAGGTGATGATAATATATTTTTTAAATATAATATTAATACGCTACAATTTATTATAATTAGATTATAATTAGATTATATTTTATATGATCTTATCTTTTATGTTAGGCAAGATATTGCCATATTATTTTCTATCCTTTATGGAAAGATATGCCGGATATTATGATATGTATCTTTATATATTGGAGATTTCTCCATCAATAATCAATCAATCAAATCAATTAAGAAATTATCTTTTGCTATAAATTTATTATCGTTCTTCTTCTCGTGGCTACCAACCACGTTTATCGAGTCAATCCCACATCGGGTGCGTCTCAACCCCTTGACCAACAAGGGTTTCCGATACGAATCCACACCGGGTCCGTATCAAATATTCTTATAAGAATCTAATATTTTTAAAAAAGTTATGTTTCTAAATTTTTTTTCTACAAGAATAAATAAACAAAAATAGCATTATTTACGATTTTTCCATTTTCCCACCTTTTGATCTTTAATTTGAACTCTTTATTTTTTTGATATAAATGTCTATCCTTTTTCCTCATTTTAAATTTTAATATATGTAATTGATATATACAATCTAGCTGTTGGCATTAATATTGTGAATGTGAATGGATTAAACCCCTCTCAAGCATATTAAGCTTACTTAGGAATCTCTATCTTGTGATTTACATAATAATAATTAGAATTAATATAAAATTTTAAAAAATACAACTGAAGTTTTTATAAAAATAAAATGATAACTTTACATTTTTTAAGAAGATTGGTATAGTAAAAATTCAATCAAGTGCATTGGGTACACTTTATTTTAGAAAATAAACCCTTTTAATGTAAGGGAAAGAAATAACGTGTGAGAATTTGTTTGAAATTTCCTCGAGCATTTCAATTAGGGGTGTCAATCGGGCGGTTCGGGTCGGGTTTGGGTCGGGTCAATTTAGTTTCGGGTAAGTTCGGATTCGGGTCAATTTCGGATATTTTGAAAATCGGGTCAAATTGGGTTGGATCATTTCGGGTCGGGTGCTTAATTAATCGGGCAAAGTCGGGTTTCGGGTCAATTTCGGTCGGGTCATTCGGTTTTCGGTCCAACTTGATTTCGGATAAGTTCGGTTTTGGGTTTAGTTCGGTTTCGGGTTTAGTCGGATTTCGGGTGAGTTCAGTTTCGGGTTTTTCGGATATTGGGTGAATCGGATTTCGACTTTGGCCGAATTTCGGGTTAATCTGATTTCGAGTAAGCCGGAATTTGATTCAGACCATATATCGAATGATTATTTTGTGTAATTTAACTACTTTAGGGTCTAAATATTTAATGTAACATTTAATTTAAACATAATTATAATAAATATTCACTATTATTAATATTTTAAAACATAATATAATTTTCGGATGGTTTCGGGTCGAGTAACTTCGGATTTTCGGATAGTTTCGGGTCGGGTAACTTCGGATTTTCGGATGACTTCGGGTCGGGTAGCATCGGATATCGGGTTGCATCAGGCTAGTCCATTCGGGTATAATCGGTTTTGGGTTAATCTCGTGTTCGGGTTTTTTCGGATTCGAGTCAAATCAGTTCGGGTCAAACATGTTTCGGGTATAAATTTTTTTATTGTTTTCTCGGGTCGGGTCGGGTTCGGAGTCGGACGGATCGGGCGGGTTATTCGGGTCGGGTCAAGTTTTGACAGCCCTAATTTCAATTAGGACTATTTAAGCATTTTTGCATCCCAATGTTCACACCGTATACGCGAGTGTATTTATTTAATTAAAAAAAAAATAAGGGAAGCACTTCGACAAAATGTATAGCTGTGTAGTAATTATGCGTTATAATTAGGGCCATATGGGTAGCTTAAATGAATTATTGTGATGGTACATCAAGCATATTATTCAAAAAGTTTTGTCAAGTCATTGTTTGCTTTCATTTCAAGGCATATCCTGACTCCAGTGGAATCTTACCCGGTTTGTGTTGATTTGCTTTTAACTTCATTCTTTTTTCGATAGACCGTGACCGGCCGTTTTGGTTTGGACCAATTAGACCTGACCAGTGTATAAATAATTATCGAAAGTATGGACTTTTTCATATATGATATAACCATGCATATAGAATCAAGGCATTATCGTGGCGGAAGTTTTAGGACTCAAAAACATTGATCCATGACACCATCAGTTGAGAAATTTCAGATATCAAGATTGAAGGGGATAATTTAAGTCTTATAAACCCATTAGAGGTATAAGGAGTTGTTCGTGAGAGATTGAGATGATAATAGCAGATATTCTGCTTTCACCTCCATCATTTCAGATCGTTTTGGATTGATCACATCAGCAAAAAGATCAAGAAAGTGGTGGATTTCGTCCCAAAAGTTAACCACTCTTAGAGAGCCATTGACCTCATAACTGCCACTGACTTGTAGTATAAAGTCTAGCGGGCTAATATAATATGAGGTCCACGTACACGTACGTCCATCCGTTCGCATATGTGTGTTAGGCCCATCACACAGGTCTAGTGGGGTTTCATCAAATCAGATTTTGAATATGTTTTATTCTCAATATGCCCCTTCAAGTGAAATTGGGATCCCTAGTCGACACTCGGACATCGGTAAGTTAGGTTACGAGCGGGTAGCAACTCGTTAAGCTCAACCCAATGTTGGTAATGGACTATAGAAGAAACCTGATCCGGTACTATGTTAAAGTCTGGTACGCTAATAAGTGGAAGATCTATACGTTCGTTTATATGCATATGCTTATTAGACCCAACATATAAACCAAGTCGGATTTCATCTTAAAACTAATTAACAATAAGATGAGTAATCTAATCTATATATATATATATATATATATTATTCTCAACAATCTCATTCATTCAGATAGATGTACTAAGATGGTCTAGACGACTGGTCATCCCTAATTTCCTTACAAAAAATGTATCATTATTGGAGAGGGTTTACAACCAAATTCTATTTTACAAGTAATTGGAATTCTTCTCGCATGACAGGGAAACATATGAACAAACCCAATTATAATGACTGTCGCGGAGTTGCTCGGACCATGCTGACATGCTGTATAAGAAAAATGACTTGGGCCCAACTATTTTCTTTTGGTTTTTCAATTGTAGGCTTTTGACTATTAAATATTATGGACTAAGAAAGTTGGCCCAAATGTTTATTTGCTCCAACCCTCTAAGAACAATGATATTAGATTTCTTATGATTAATGGCCATTTCTTTTTTTAAGATTTCTTGTATTGTACGCAAAATGGTTCCTGTGATTTGTCTTATGTTCTGTTAGAGATTAATTCATATTTTCATATATTTTAGAAAGCTACGGAAGATTCTACAATCTTTTAGAAGACACAAGAAGGTTATGGAAGCTTCTAGAAGAATCGAGAATGTTGTGGAAGCTTCTAGAAGATGTCGGAAGATTATGGAAGCTTCTAGAAGACGTAAGAAGATTATTGAAGATTGTAGAAGACGTTAGAAGGGTGTGGAAGCCTCTAGAGCATTATGGAGAATTCTAGAAATGTAAAGGAGTATACGGAGAAATCTAGAGTGGAAGGCTCTAGAATTGCCTAGTTGCAACTTAGGCTAGAAATATCTAGATTCCTCCATTAGGCAAGGAAGGTGGAAGGCTTTGCCTATAAATAGACCTCGACCCTCTCATTTGTAAATCAATCCAAGTGATTAAAGAAAGAGTGTTGTTGGATCAGTGTTAAGGAACTAACACTTGAACAATGGTTTCTCTATTCGAGTAATCGAAGTTTTGATAATGACAAGCAGATGGAACTAATTCCCTATACAAGTGATCTCAGGAAAGATACAGGTTTACAGGAAAAGTTAGGGAAACATTTCCACATGAAGTCATCTGAGTACGTGGAAATATCTTGAAGGATATAAAAGACTTTTCACTATTGTCTTGGGCAGCAAGCCAAGTTCCGAGAAGAGAAAGATGCAAAAGGGTACGCTAGTCTTTTTGAATAGTGTTGTACTCCCCAAGACAAAAAGGGTAAAGGCGTCAAGTTAAAAGTGGAAACCTCTATAAATAGAAAGCGACGCAGCTAGGTCATTTCAAGCTCTAAGACGAAAAGCACCAGATCCAAAAAGAAGAAAGTGAGAAAGAGAGAGCTTGAGCTAATCCAGTGAAGACGATGAACCAGAAACCAAAGAATGAAGTTCCAGATCCAAGCGATGGAGACTGCGTGAAGATCGCCATCGACTTGAAGAGTTGGTTCCTGTGCTAAAGGGAGCTGCACAAGGAACGAGTCAAGTTCACACTCGATATTGATTGCGTTTAGATCTAGGACTCATAATGACTTAGTCATTAGTATTGTTTGTAAGTGAGATTACGAACAATAGAGAAGTTCGTCTTTGTATTGTGTATCCTGAGATCTATCAATCTATATATAGTGTGTGTTCAAAATCCTCCAAGGGAGATTGAGGTTTACTCTCCAGCTAGTTGGTTGTAGAGGTTCCTCTATAAGGAATCGTGTCCTTGCTCTGCTTTACAGTTTAATTTTCTGTGTTGCCCTATTCCGCTGTGTAAGGGAACTATCTCTGGAACAGTTCCCAATTTGACTTACTAACACAGATCTACGTTTGTAACACCCCTATTTTACAACATTGGGTATTACCGCCAGTGACCTCGGATTTTACCGTCCAAAGTCACCCAAGGCTTTTAGAATGATATAGAACAGTAAAAATGCGGAAATAAACATATTTCATAACATAAAAAGGTGCTCACGAAAGAGACTTTGTTCGTACAAAACATCTTACAGTGCTTTAAACATAATGCTGTTCGGAAATGAAACGCAAAACCAACTTGTCCCTGAAACATAACGGAAGTAAATAAAAATGATATGAAAAGTACATCATGAAAATCCTCGTCCTTCCTTCGCCTTCGCTTCACGCCTTATTGGGATTCCTAGGTTCTGACATAATTCGCGCGGGGCGAGAATATGCCATGCAAACATGCGGAAAAGAAGAATTAGTCTAAGAGACTAAGCAAGTGGGAACAGAACTTCCCAAGGGTAATTCGGTAATTTGAGTAATATCGAGGAAGATATTATCGGGTTGTGTTTTAAGATAAGGTTCATTTATGTGAGGTTTATCGGTGCGAAGGAGTGCGAAGCGGAGATAGCTCGATAATCGAGAGAAGAGCTACTAGATTGTAGACTTCTTTTAGAATCAAAAGTATGTTGAGAACGTTATTAATTCATACAAGTTGAAAACCTCTCGCGCCCTGAGCGGACCGAGAGCCGGATCGATCGTTTGAGATCGGTCCGGTTTTGATGTCTTTTAAATGTGCATTGGGCACTTATCTTATATAGTGACGAAAATATTCGATTTCGTTAATGATTTTTAAATGGGGTGGGGGCTTGAATGGCCCGGTCCACCAAGGGAAACATCAGTTTCCGGAACTTAGCTAGAGTGCTGCTCATCCCTCCTTGCAATCAGAGCGGACTGGATCATGATCCTGAAAGTCGTACTTTAAGCACATAGGCATACGACTTAGTAAGTTATATAGAGGCGTCGGGCTACGTCCACGCCCCTTACTAGTTTATTCGACATCGATCTCTTAACGAGACCGTAAACAATCAAGGCCACAACCAAACTAGCATAAATAATCCTATTAATAATAAAGAGCGAACTACGCTAACATTGGGGTCGTTATAACTAACGATCGATATTTCCTAGGTTCATTTGTTACTTAGCACACAAGTTGTTCCCAACATCGAGAATTTCATGGAAACGAATATATAAGGTTACAAGGGGAAATTCCACTTGCCTTGTTCTCACGAGTAGTATAGCGATAAGACGGAAAGTGTGGTTCGCGACTTCAAACAAGAATCTCGACCTATCGACACGGAATTTTATGAACGATCTTTAGATAAGAAATTCTTCTAATTTCTTTTAGAGTTTGAATTTCTCTTGAATATTTGTATTAAGAGAATTTCATTCTAAATTATTATAATAATAATTTAGGTGGGATTAAATAAAATAATAATATTCCTTTATTATTATTATTTTACTTTGTAATATCCCTTTTATTCATATAAAATCCTCATTTAATTTATTAAAATATTCCTTTAATTTTACTTGGAAAAGTTCTTAGCATAAATAAGCAAGGGTAAGCTCGTTAAAAGTATAAGATATCATATTTTACCTAAAAAGGTAGTTTGAATTTATCACCACCTTAAGATTATAAGAAGTCTTTTATAACCTTATTAAGATATTTTTAACTTAGAGTTATTATAATATTTTCTTTAATTTCAATAATGCCCATAATAATACTTAAAATATTATTTTCTCATCAAAGGATATTTTATTAATAATATTATCTTAGTAAAACCTTATTTTTATGTGTAGACCATATTAAATAAAGATAAAAATAATAATAAGCTACTTTCTTAATAGTTTCCATAAATAGGACTTTCTATATACTTTATAAAGTAAGCTTTCCAAAAGCTAACATAATATTAAATTTATTTTATTTATTTTATTCCCATATTTCTTTCCATATCTATAGTTTACATAAATATGATCATTGCTTAAAATATCTTACTTTATACTTATAGTATATTATTATGATATCCTAAGTCATAAAAATAATATCTTACAATATCTTTTCATGCAAGCCATTTTTATACTTATTAATACAATAACATATTATATTCAATTTAAAGTCACAATAATCATATTTATAATAAAAACTTATGTCTTGTAAGAAATCTCTACTCTTAGAGATAGGTTAAACTAATATTTTATTAAATGATAATCTCATTAATATAACAATCATTAATATAATTATATTCATATAACTTGTTATTCTCTACACTAGAGATAAGTAACATAATGTTTTATATAAATAATATTATTCCTATATAAAAGCAATATTCAATATAAAACTATAATCCATATGCTAATAATTTTATAACAATACTTTTATAAGAGCTCTTAAAAATTATTTAAAATTACCTTGTCTTGCAACTTTATTAAAACATGATATAAAAATTATTAATACTTATTAAATTATCTTCTCCCTTTCAACTAACAAGATCTTACTTAATATTTTTTATTGATTTAAAAATTGCAAGCTAACAAATATTATGAGATCTATTTATTTTATAATAAAAGATTTATTCATCTTATTCTACTAACAATATCTTAACAAATATTATATTAAAACTTGTACTTTAACCCATAATTTAAATGACTTTCTTATACTAACAATTATTTTAATAACACATGATTTACTTAAACTAGTTTTACCCGTCGTACCATGTACGACTACGATTCGACACCATTTATAACTACGATTCAATATTTTATATACATTATAAATAAAATTTAATAGATATATAATATAAAATTTAATATAAGTAATTTATTGCTCATATTACCTATTTTTATTATTTTTAAACATTATAAGTATTTATTTATTTTTATTATAAAAGAATATATATATATATATCTATAAATAAGTTCTTGAAAAGATATTATGCTAAAAGATAAAATATATTTATACTTATTTTAAAATATTTTAAATTTGTTATCTTTAATTTTAAATATTTGTATAAGGAAGTTTTCAAAAGATATTGTTATACTAAATAAATATTTGTTTGATGTTAAAGATAGATTTAATTAGTAAAGAATAATTAAATAGAGAAAAGTTAAAATATTAGTAATAAAAATTAATTTTGTAAATATGAGGTGGGGCCAGAATCGTTCTGGTGGCTCGAAAAGGGATAACTTTAATATATAGTTATAGATTAATAAATAATAAATAAAAGGGTTAGATTTTATACTGTTGCCTGTATTACAGAATACAGAGGAGAAGAGGCAGGGGAGGGCCGGCGGTGTAGGGGGCGGCGGCACCAGGTTCTCCGGCGGGCAGGGCGGCGCACGGATAACGTCGAGCGACGCTCCGGTGGCAGGCGGTGCACACAAGGCAGAGAAGAAGGCTTTTTTGGAGGGCTTTGAATGGAAGAACTTGAATTGAAAGGGGCTGTTTTTTGACAAATTGAGAGCAATTCTCTAAGAGGGAGAAGAATGTGTTGAAGGTGTGAGTGCTTGGAGTTGTTTGAAGCCCCTTTTATAGGCCAAGAGGAGGATGCTTGTGATCCATGCCATGGGTGGTGCACCAATGGAGAGGAGGAGGATGATCCTCCATTGGTCACAATTGTGTTAGTTTGAAGATGATGGAAGGTGATGTAAGAAGGGAAGTCTTGCAAGCAAGAGGAGAGGGAGGAGAAGGCTCCATGAGCATGCAATGGTGGAAATCAAATCAACGTTAAATCAAATCAGACATAAGTCTGATGTCTATTTTGGAGAAAAGAAGAGGATAGGGTTGATATAAAATTAAAAGGGCGGGGTGAATGAGTAAGAAATTGCAATGGTCTAGCGGATTGAGGGGGATGGGCGTGTGAGATGGGTTGCAATAGGTCTCGGGTTCAAATCCCGGCTCTTGCATTCTTTTTACTAAACTTTCAATGTATTTATAATGCCTTGTTGTACTTCATTTTATTTAATAATGATTCGAGATTTGTAATGCATTATTTCCATTTACTATTTTCATCTCTTTCATAACCCTTATAATGCCTTCTTGAATTTTTATTTAATTTAATTTACTTAAGAATCTCTTTTTAAAGAGAAAATAAGGGTTATTATAATATATTAGAAATTATCTTTTACATAGAGAAAAGAATTATAAAAATAAATATTATATTATATTCGGTTTTAAAACCTTGGAATATCGCGGATATTGCAACGATCCTACAATTGGTATCAGAGCTTTGGTGCTCTAGATTTTCTGTAAAAGCTTGCAGGATGTCTACAGAATTGTCTTCATATCTTAGTGTTGTCGGACATGGAAACAACAAACCACCTTGGCTGATTGAAGGACGATTCGAGCGATGGCAGGGACTCATGAAAGACTGGATGCGAAGTCACGATTACCAGGCATGGGCGGTAATTGAGAGAGGGAACTTCACCATCAACCTAGCCATCGAGAATGATCTCACCAAATGGGGACCAAACGAATGGAAGTGTATGGAGGCCAACTTCAAAGCTAAGATGTACCTCAACAATGCCATGAGTGAAATAGACTCAGCCAAGGTTGGAAATCTGAAAACTGCTAAGGAAATGTGGGCTGCAATCGAGCAGATGCACATGGGAAGTTCAGATCTAAAGGAAGATCACCAGATGGATATTCGTCAGGAGTTCTATAACTTCAAGATATAACCCGGAGAAACTGTATCATCTTATCAGTTTCGCTTCGAAGGACTGCTCACCAAACTTGATAATTTGGGAATTTCAGATAATGAAGTCACAAAACGAATGAAAGTCAAGAAGGTGAGAGATGGTCTTTCCGGAGAATGGACTCATGATCGAACCATGTTTAGAGAGAATCCATCCAACATGAACCTCATGCTTCATGAAATCTTTGGGAAACTGAAGACGTATGAGAGAAGGAGGAACCACGTTTAGAGCACTCAACATTCTTTGACGGATAAGAGCAACCTCTGAGGCAGTCCTTTCTACTAGCTCCGGTCCGAGAAGTATTTTGTCGGCATTATCGTCCCAACAGAGCGGGGAACGACATTTCCGGCCGTACAAGGCCTCGAAAGGAGCCATCTTGATGGTGGAGTGCCAGCTGTTGTTGTAGGTGAATTCTATAAGGTTCAAGCTGTCATCCCAACTCGTTGTGCGGTCTAGCGCACAGGCTCGGAGCATGTCTTCAAGGGTATGGATGGTCCTTTCAGACTGTCCGTCAGTTTGAGGATGGAAAGTAGTGCTAAACTTCAGTTCGGTCCTCATGGCCTTATGTAGTTCTTTCCAGAATGAGGCCATGAAACGGACTATTTCCTTGATGAAGACTGCTGCCAACTTTGGAGCTTTCCATGTCTTCTCAATAGCGATGAAGTGAGCGCTTTTGGTGAGCCGATCCACGATAACCCAAATGGAGTCCTTTTTCTTTTGGGTCTTGGGCAGGTCGGTCACGAAGTCCATTGCTATATCCTCCCATTTCCATTCTGGCACTAGAAGGGATTGAAACTTTCCTCCAGGTCTTTTGTGCTTGATCCTTACTTTCTGGAAAACTAAACACTTGGATATGAACTCTGCGACATCTTGTTTCATATTTGGCCACCAGAAGTTTCTTCGTACATCCTTGTACATTTTACTCGCTCCTGGGTGTACAGAATAGGCAGATGCATGGGCTTATTTCAAGATGATCTTTCGAATCTCGTCCACTGTAGGCACACATATCCGGTTCCGGAACCAAAGAGAGCCGTCATCTCGAATGATGAATCCAAGTGCCTTGCCTTCTTGTACTTCGCCACTGATCCTGATCAACATGATGTCATCAGTCTGCTTCTCTCTGATTTCGGCTAACAAGTCGATTGGATTTCCAAGGTGTTTAGGCAACCCTGTTGTCTTCCAAACCAGACTTTGATGCCTTCTCTTATCAGTTCCCGCTGGAGCTTCGGCTGGACTGTTAGCATTGCGATTAAGCCCTCTTGTTGTGTCTTACGACTGAGAGCGTCTGCTACGACGTTAGCTTTGCCCAAGTGATAGAGCAGCTCGATGTCGTAGTCTTTCAGTAGTTCCAGCCATCTTCTTTGCCTCATGTTCAGTTCCTTCTGAGTGAACATGTACTTCAAACCCTTGTGGTCAGTGAAAATCTGACACTTGACCCCGTACAAGTAGTGTTGCCAAATTTTTAAGGCAAACACCACTGCTGCCAGTTCGAGGTCGTGCGTCGGATAATTCACTTCATAGACCTTGAGTTGTCCGGATGCATAGGCAATTACTTTCCCATTGTGCATGAGCACGTATCCCAAGCCTTGCTTTGAGGCATCACTGTAGACCACGTATCATTCGTGTCCATCTGGCAGAGTCAGTACTGGTGCACTTGTGAGACGCTTCTTGAGTTCTTGGAAACTCTCCTCACACTTCTCGTCCCACACAAACTTCTTATGAGTCTTTCGGAGTAGCTTTGTCATAGGGAGGGCAATCTTTGAGAACCCTTCGACGAACCTTCGGTAGTACCCTGCAAGTCCTAGGAAGCTGCGAATTTCTTTTACATTCTTTGGTTGCTTCCATTTTGAGACTGCTTCAATTTTCTTCGGGTCTACCATAACTCCTTCTTGGTTGATGACGTGGCCTAAGAAAGCCACTTCTTTAAGCCATAGGTCACACTTGGACAACTTGGCGTAAAGTTGATTGTGCCTTAGAATCTGTAGCACGGTTCGGAGGTGTTCTTCATGTTCAGCTTGATTTCCGGAGTAGATTAGGATGTCGTCGATGAAGACAATGAAAAACTTGTCGAGGTATTCATGGAAGCATCGGTGCATCAAGTCCATGAATATCGCAGGTGCATTGGTCAACCCAAATGGCATCACTACAAACTCATAGTGGCCATAGCGGGTGCGGAAAGCTGTCTTCGGTATGTCTTCCTCGCGGATCCGAAGTTGATGATAACCTGATCTCAGGTCGATCTTGGAGAAAACTTTTGCACCTCGGAGTTGATCTAAGAGGTCTATCCTTGGAAGAGGATATTTGTTCTTGATGGTGACTTTGTTCAACTCTCTGTAGTCGATGCATAAGCTGAAAGTCCCATCCTTTTTCTTCACAAATAGCACCGGTGCTCCCCAAGGCGAGGCACTTGGTCGGATGAAACCCTTCTTAAGCAGCTCTTCGAGCTGACTCTTGAGTTCTTTCATTTCTAGCGGGGCCATCCTGTAGGGTGCCTTGGAGATTGGCGCGGTTCCTGGCTCGAGGATTATGGAAAATTCGACTTCTCGTCGCGGAGGTAATCCAGGGAGTTCTTCTGGAAAGACGTCGGGAAATTCTCTGGCTACATGAATCTCTTGAATATCCACGACCTTCTTCTCCGTCGGCTCGAGGTAGCAAAGATACCCAACACAGCCCTGTCGGAGTAGCTTCCCGGCCTTCATAGCGTTGATCACCTTTCCATTTTCATCTTCTCGTTTTCCCTTGAACTTGCATTTGTGCTTCCCTCCTGAGTTGATGGTTACGGTTCTGGTGTAGAAATCAATTATCGCCCTGTGGCGAGACAACCAATCTCTTCCAAGAATGATGTCATAGGGATCCATTGGAATGCATATCAGAGTTGGAGTTAAAGATTCCTCCTTGAATGCATAAAGGAAAACTACATAACTGTTTGGCTCCTATAATTCTTTCTCCGTTTCGAAGGTTCACAACAAATGGCTCACACTCTTCGAGGTCATCTAATTCTAAGAGTTCTACACACTTTTCGGATATGAAAGAATGCAAAGCACCGGAATCGAAGAGTATAAAAACATCTTTAGAGCAGATATGGAGGGTACCTTGGCAGATAGGCTCCTCCGGCTTGTCTGTGGTGCGCATCTCATACAACCGCTGCCCTTGACCCTGAGGATGCATAGGTCCCTTTCCTTTTTGATGAGCCGTAGACTGGACCGATGCAGTCCCGGCTGTTCTGTTTGAAGCTTGAGGGCGCTGGGACTCGATATTTGAGCGGGTCTGGCCTGCTGGGTTTGCGGGTTGTTTGCAGAATTGTCGGAGATGTCCGTCCTTACTACAGTTGAAGCACTTCCTGGGAGCTTTAGGGCAGTTCCGATTAAGGTGTCCTGGTTCTGCACAGTTGTGGCAGACAATCGGACTCCTCTTTGATTCTGAGCCTGGGATAGGTCTTGATCCAGCTGACGAGGCCTAGTTCTTGCTCTTTTTAGACCACTGAGATCCTTGCGGAGATGCTGGCCTCTTGAACCCACTGTGACTGGAGTGGTGAGGCTTTCCTCCACCGAACTTCCTGCACTCGGGGACCTTGAGAGTTGTTTCCATCCTATGAGCATGATCCACGTACTCCTCCAAAGTCTTGAAGGAGCGATTTGCCATCCAGGGTTTGATTTGGTCGCTCATCCAGCGGTGGAACCGTTTGATCTTTTGTTGTTCCGTGATGATCTCATCCTCAGCGTATTGAAGGAGGTGGTTGAACTTTTTAGCTCGTTCCAGCACACTCAACCCATGTAACTTTGGGGAGTGGAGGTCGTCCAGTTTCTCATCTCTCATAGACTCAGAAAAGAATCGATGCATCATTTTGTCTTTAAACATGGCCCAGCTCAAATCAGGGCGGGTGGACAGACTGGAGCTCTCCCACCACTCACCAGCTTCATCTTTCAATTTTAGTGCAGTCATGTGCACCTTGTCGGCTTCGGAGCAGGGTACATTCCTCAAAAGTCTTTCGACGTGGGAGAACCAATATTGAATCCCTGACGGATCGCACGTCCCATCGTACGAGTCAGGCTTCATGGCGTTGAAAGTTTTGATCCCCTTAGCGAAGCTGATCTTTATTGGTTTCTCGGGGATGACCTCTACTACCGGGGCTGCTTCCTCATTTACTTCCTCTGGCACCTCCTCTGGTGCTTCGAGGTTTGCTGGGTTAGGTACCGCAGCAGGAGTGGCCTCTCGCACCAGTTGTTGTACTAGAGTGCGTAATGCGGCCACTGTCTCCTCATTGAATGCTATAGGAGCTACTAGTTCAGGGGGCGGGTTAACTCGAGGTCCGCCTCTGACCTCAGATTCACTCTCATCATGACCTTCCCCAGCGACGTTGGGGTTGGCACTGCGATTGGTGGCTCTTGTGTTGACCATCTGAAGGTTTTAGGTTGGTTTCATTTGTTAATTCAATAATATACGTAAGAATTAACGCGCAAGTTTTTAGAAACGAAAGGGAAATCTTATTAGAACTTAAACAAGTGAGTACAAGGCTTTATAAGCCGTTACACTAGAAAGGCGGAAAGAAAAGCCATGCCGTCTCGACTTTCTAAAACAAAACTAAGTCGAGAGAAGTGGTCTATGCTCACTTCTTGGGAAAGGAAACGTACAAGCTAAGGAAATCTAGATGCGATCGGTGTAGGTGTCGAGGAATCCTTCCTCGAAAAGAGTCTCATCAATGATCCCAATGTCGTTATTGAGGAGGAGGTTGGCTTGCTCAATCCTTCTGCGACAACGGTTCTCGCGGGCTTGTAGCTCCACGATGCAAATCCTATCCTGGAGCCTTTCCTCTCGCTCCCTTTTCGTCTCATTGACCTACTCCTCTTTATGACTCTGTAGCAACCCGAAGTTCACCCGGTGGTTTCCGGCAGGCACGACGTCGGGAGGTGGTGGAGCGTTGACCAGGGGCTGACGAGCCCGGCGGTTGGAGGATTCTCCTTCCATCCAAGTGACGAATCCCTCCATTTGTATCTCCCTGGGCGCTTGATTCGCCTTCTCATATAGTGTGGGTTGGCCGGTAGGTCCCCATGGTCGGGTCCCCGGGAACCTGAATGGGGAGGTTGGGGTCCTCCTCGAGATCCTCCTTGGAGTCTTCCCGTGGATCCTCCGCTTGATCGACTTCCATGTCCTCCACATGGTGTGCCTCCTCGGCCTCGTAAAAAGGGTCATCTTGTGCATTGTTGTAGGGGAAGTTCGAGTTTGGAGCTTGGATTGCTTGGAGAGCTTCTTCTGCTTGGTTTCTAAGCTGGGTGGTTCGACGTGTCTCTACCATGGTGTTTGAGGAAAGGAAAGAGAAGAGGCGTTAATATAGAACATCCTTAGTTTCTATAAGGTGAAGACATATTGAAGGAAGTCAAGGCGTTATTTATAAAGACCACATATAAACGTTTATTTTAAGACTTTTCATTTTCTTGGCCCTATTAAAGAGTCTAAGATTTTCATTTTACTTAAGAAGAAGTTCTTACTTTACCAATAAGCTTTGCAAATGTAGAGTCAAGTTTATCAAAAGGTTCTAACAACTAGTTTAAAGTAAAAGAAAATTTTCAAACACTTATATTACTTAAGTTTCGAAGAGGTGGATAAGGAAGTTTATAAGGATAGTAGTTCTAGAACTAAAATACTTGATATTAAAGTTTTCAAATTCTTAAGACATTTTCTTAGCTAAGAAGTTTAAGTTAGAAAGTTAATATTCTTTGAGTTTCTTGAAAGGATATAGAAGGAAACTTTCTATAATTGGAAGTTTTGGATAGCAGAAGGAAAACTTAGGGTTTAAAAGTTCTCGGTTTTCGAAAATTTTCGGTTTTAAAAGTTTTCGGTTTTGAAAACAAAATGTTTAGCTCTGATACCACAATTGTAACACCCCTATTTTAAAACATTGGGTATTACCGCCAGTGACCTCGGATTTTACCGTCCAAAGTCACCCAAGGCTTTTAGAATGATATAGAACGATAAAAATGCGGAAATAAACATAATTCATAACATAAAAAAGGTGCTCTCGAAAGAGACTTTGTTCGTACAAAACATCTTACAGTGCTTTAAACATAATGTTGTTCGGAAATGAAACGCAAAGCCAACTTGTCCTTGAAACATAACGGAAGTAAATCAAAATCATATGAAAAGTACATCTTGAAAATCCTTGTCCTTCCTTCGCCTTCGCTTCACGCATTATTGGGATTCCTAGGTTCTGACATAATTCGCGAGGGGCCAGAATATGATAGGCAAACATGCGGAAAAGTAGAATTAGTCTAAGAGACTAAGCAAGCGGGAACGGAACTTCCCAAGGGTAATTCGGTAATTTGAGTAATATCAAGGAAGATATTATCGGGTTGTGTTTTAAGATAAGGTTCATTTATGTGAGGTTTATCGGTACGAAGGAGTGCGTATCTCAAGCGGAGATAGCTCGATAATCGAGAGAAGAGCTACTAGATTGTAGACTTCTTTTAGAATCGAAAGTATGTTGGGAACGTTATTAATTCATACAAGTTGAAAACCTCTCGCGCCCTGAGCGGACCGAGAGTCGGATCGATCATTTGAGATCGGTCCGGTTTTGATGTCTTTTAAATGTGCATTGGTCACTTATCTTATATAGTGACGAAAATATTCGATTTCGTTAATGATTTTTAAAGGGGATGGGGGCTTGAATGGCCCGGTCCACCAAGGGAAAACTCAGTTTCCGGCACTTACCTAGAGTGCTGCTCATCTCTCCTTGCAATCGAAGCGGACTGGATCATGATCCTGAAAGTCGTACTTTAAGCACATAGGCATACGACTTAGTAAGCTATATAGAGGCGTCGGGCTACGTCCGCGCCCCTTACTAGTTTATTCGACATCGATCTCTTAACGAGACCGTAAACAATCAAGGCCACAACCAAACTAGCATAAATAATCCTATCAATAATAAAGAGCGAACTACGCTAACAGTGGGGTCGTTATAACTAACAATCGATATTTCCTAGGTTCATTTGTTACTTAGCACACAAGTTGTTCCCAACATCGAGAATTTCATGGAAAAAATATATAAGGTTACAAGGGGAAATTCCACTTGCCTTGTTCTCACGAGTAGTATAGTGATAAGACGGAAAGTGTGGTTCGCGACTTCGAACAAGAATCTCGACCTATCGACACGGAAATTTACGAACGATCTTTAAATAAGAAATTCCTCTAATTTCTTTTAGAGTTTGAATTTCTCTTGAATATTTCTATTAAGAGAATTTCATTCTAAATTATTATAATAATAATTTAGATGGGGTTAAATAAAATAATAATATTCCTTTATTATTATTTTACTTTGTAATATCCCTTTTATTCATATAAAATCCTCATTTAATTTATTAAAATATTCCTTTAATTTTACCTGTACAAGTTCTTAGTATAAATAAGCAAGGGCAAGCTCGTTAAAAGTATAAGATATCATATTTTACCTAAAAAGGTAGTTTGAATTTATCACAACCTTAAGATTATAAAAAGTCTTTTATAACCTTATTAAGATATTTTTAACTTAGAGTTATTATAATATTTTCTTTAATTTCAATAATGCCCATAATAATACTTAAAATATTATTTTCTCATCAAAGGATATTTTATTAATAATATTATCTTAGTAAAACCTTATTTAAATGTGTAGACCATATTAAATAAAGATAAGTAACATAATGTTTTATATAAATAATATTATTCCTTTATAAAACAATATTCAATATAAAACTATAATCCATATGCTAATAATTTTATAACAATACTTTTATAAGAGCACTTAAAAATTATTTAAAATTACCTTGTCTTGCAACTTTATTAAAACATGATATAAAAATTATTAATACTTTATTAAATTATCTTCTCCCTTTCTACTAACAAGATCTTACTTAATATTTTTATTGAATTAAAACTTGCAAGCTAACAAATATTATGAGATCTATTTATTTTATAATAAAAGATTTATTCATCTTATTCTACTAACAATATCATAAAAAATATTATATTAAAACATGTACTTTAACCCATAATTTAAATGACTTTCTTATACTAACAATTATTTTAATAACACATGATTTACTTAAACTAGTTTTACTCGTCGTACCATGTACGACTACGATTCGACACCATGTATAACTACGATTCAATATTTTATATAAATTATAAATAAAATATAATAAATATATAATATAAAATCTAATATAAGTAATTTATTGCTCATATTACCTATTTTTATTATTTTTAAACATTATAAGTATTTATTTATTTTTATTATAAAAGAATATATATATATATCTATAAATAAGTTCATGAAAAGATATTATGCTAAAAGATAAAATATATTTATACTTATTTTAAAATATTTTAAATTTGTTATCTTTAATTTTAAATATTTGTATAAGGAAGTTTTCAAAAGATATTGTTATACTAAATAAATATTTTTTTGATGTTAAAGATATATTTAATTAGTAAAGAATAATTTAATAGAGAAAAGTTAAAATATTAGTAATAAAAATTAATTTTGTAAATATGAGGTGGGGCCAGAATCGTTCTGGTGGCTCGAAAAGGGATAACTTTAATATATAGTTATAGATTAATAAATAATAAATAAAAGGGTTAGATTTTATAGTGTTGCCTGTATTACAGAATACAGAGGAGAAGAGGCAGGGGAGGGCCGGCGGTGTAGGGGACGGCGGCACCAGGGACTCCGGCGGGCAGGGCGGCGCGCGGATGACGTCGGGCGGCGCTCCGGTGGCATGCGGTGCAGGGGCGACGCCGGTGGTGCACACAAGGGAGAGAAGAAGACTTTTTTAAAGGGCTTTGAATGGAAGAACTTGAATTGAAAGGAGCTGTTTTTTGACAAATTGAGAGCAATTCTCTAAGAGGGAGAAGAATGTGTTGAAGGTGTGAGTGCTTGGAGTTGTTTGAAGCCCCTTTTATAGGCCAAGAGGAGGATGCTTGTGATCCATGCCATGGGTGGTGCACCAATGGAGAGGAGGAGGATGATCCTCCATTGGTCACAATTGTGTTAGTTTGAAGATGATGGAAGGTGATGTAAGAAGGGCAGTCTTGCAAGCAAGAGGAGAGGGAGGAGAAGGCTCCATGAGCATGCAATGGTGGAAATCAAATCAACGTTAAATCAAATCAGACATAAGTCTGATGTCTATTTTGGAGAAAAAGAGGATAGGGTTGATATAAAATTAAAAGGGCGGGGTGAATGAGTAAGAAATTGCAATGGTCTAGCGGATTGAGGGGGATGGGCGTGTGAGATGGGTTGCAAGAGGTCTCGGGTTCAAATCCCGGCTCTTGCATTCTTTTTACTAAACTTTCAATGTATTTATAATGCCTTGTTGTACTTCATTTTATTTAACAATGATTCGAGATTTGTAATGCATTATTTCCATTTACTATTTTCATCTCTTTCATAACCCTTATAATGCCTTCTTGAATTTTTATTTAATTTAATTTACTTAAGAATCTCTTTTTAAAGAGAAAATAAGGGTTATTATAATATATTAGAAATTATCTTTTACATAGAGAAAAGAATTATAAAAATAAATATTATATTATATTCGGTTTTAAAACCTTGGAATATCGCGGATATTGCAACGATCCTACAATTGGTATCAGAGCTTTGGTGCTCTAGATTTTCTGTAAAAGCTTGCAGGATGTCTACAGAATTGTCTTCATATCTTAGTGTTGTCGGACATGGAAACAACAAACCACCTTGGCTGATTGAAGGACGATTCGAGCGATGGAAGGGACTCATGAAAGACTGGAGGCGAAGTCACGATTACCAGGCATGGGCGGTAATTGAGAGAGGGAACTTCACCATCAACCTAGCCATCGAGAATGATCCCACCAAATGGGGACCAAACGAATGGAAGTGTATGGAGGCCAACTTCAAAGCTAAGATGTACCTCAACAATGCCATGAGTGAAATAGACTGAGCCAAGGTTGGAAATCTGAAAACTGCTAAGGAAATGTGGGCTGCAATCGAGCAGATGCACATGGGAAGTTCAGATCTAAAGGAAGATCACCAGATGGATATTCGTCAGGAGTTCTATAACTTCAGGATAGAACCCGGAGAAACTGTATCATCTTATCAGTTTCGCTTCGAAGGACTGCTCACCAAACTTGATAATTTGGGAATTTCAGAGAATGAAGTCACAGAACGAATGAAAGTCAAGAAGGTGATAGATGGTCTTTCCGGAGAATGGACTCATGATCGAACCACGTTCAGAGAGAATCCATCCAACATGAACCTCATGCTTCATGAAATCTTTGGGAAACTGAAGACGTATGAGAGAAGGAGGAACTCTGACAAAGCTCAAGACAAACCTGGAAAAGGAATTGCACTTAAGCTTGAGAAAGTGCTTAAGTCTGTCCAGGAACAGTGTGAAGAATATGAAGATAAGGAAGAGGATGACATAGTACTTATCACAAAGGCATTGCGAAATCTCTACAAAAAGGGAAAGTTCCAAAAGAACTATGGAGGGAACAGTCACTCAAGAGATTGCAACAAGTTCGAGAAAAAGGATTCCAAGGATATTACCTGTTTCAAATGCTTCAAGAAGGGTCACTATGCTAAAGCATGTCCTCTAGGAAATGACGAGAACAAGTCTGGGAACAAAGCATACATAACAACATGGGATGATTCTGATGATGAAGATGGACTACACCGAATATGTGTGCTATGGCTATCAAAGGAGATCCGAAGGAACCACAAGAGGATGGGAGTATTCTAACTCTAACTAGTTGCTTTGATAAATATTCTAAATCTGATCTCATTCGCATACTTTCTAAACTTGTTAAAGACAATATGAAACTTCAAAAGGAAATGGGTAAAATTGAAGAGCATTGTCTTAACCTAGAAAGTGATGTTACTAAAAAGGAACTTGAATTAAAGAACACTAAATCTATTGAATGTTCTATGTGTGACAACCAGAGAAAGGAACTAGACTCCGTAATGAATGCTACAAATGAACTTATTTTTGTTCTTGCTACTGTTACCTCAGAGAAGGAAACCCTTATTAAGAAGCTAGAAATAAATGAGGGAAAGAAAGTTGCCGAGATTCCTAAAGTTGTGTTTGTTCCTTCTAGACATGGTATAGGATACTCTGAAATAGACTTTGGAAATGATCAAAAGACCCTTACTCTGAGAGAGTTAAGTGAAAGTAGAGCCCTAGAATTACAAACTGAGAAAATAAAAAATTCCCATCTAGAAGAGAAAATTAGAGTTCTAGAGAGTGGAACCAAAGGGGAAAGGGACTACTATACTCGGAACAACTCTCATAAGATATATGTCAAGATAGCCAAGGGAAACGGTTCTAGAGGACCAAACAAGGGAACTGTTGAGAAAAATAGAATTCAGAGACCTCACCCTAAGTTTTATCTAGGAGAATACTACAAAACTTGTTGGACATGTGGAGTTCATGGTCATTACAAGTAACAATGTCCTAAAGTTAGTTTCTCAGGAAGTCACATGAATTCTAAATTCTACAAGAACTATCACTCTGTTGATGTTAATATTGCAGATTATGTTGACTATTATCCATGTAAGGAACCAGGCAAGGAACACCTTGCCTGGGTAACCAAACATTGACTCTTTTGCATGTAAAAGCGAGGGGGAACTGTATGTGGTTCATAGACAATGCATGCTCCAATCACATGACAGGAAACATAAGCAATCTGACCTCGCTTAACACCTAGGTTGAAGGAGGAAATGTTTCCTTCGGCAACAAGAACAAAGGAGCAATTCAGGGATCAGGAGAAGTCAAGCTCAACAAATCAATCAAAATCAACAATGTGAATCTTGTAGCAGATCTTGGGTATAATCTACTATGTGTGCCCAACTTTGTGATCAAAGAAACAACATAGTTTCCTTTGATTCAAATGAGTGTCTGGTTGTGAACAAATAGACCAACAAAGTTATTCTTAGAGGAAAACGATCAAACAATGTTTACATTGTTGATCAAGATTTTCAACCTCCAAGAAAGCTATGTCTCACAGTTCCCACAAGTGATACTGATCTTTGGCATAGACGTCTTGGTCATGCGGGTTTGAATCTTATTCAAAAGTTGTTTTTACAAGATCTTGTAATTGGGTTACGAAGAATAAGTCCAGATGCTGGAAAAATATGTGATGCTTGTGCTAGAGGAAAACAAACTCGAAGTTCCTTTAAGCCAAAGAAGGTTGTCAGTACCTCCAAACCTCTTGAAATGCTACACATGGACCTATGTGGCCCAATGGACAAATGTAGCTATGGTGGAAACAGGTACATGTTTGTTATAATTGATGATTTTTCTCGGTTCACTTGGGTTAGTTTCTTGTCTTCCAAAGGAACAACGTTCAAGGAGTTTGAAATCTTCATCAAAAGACCATAAGTCAGTCTAGGAACTAAACTGAAATCCATACGCTCAGACCATGGAATAGAGTTTGATAACTCAGCTTTTCTAAACTTTTGCAATAAAAATGGAGTCTCTCACAACTTCTCTGCACCAAGAACTCCACAAAAAAATGGAGTAGTAAAAAGAAAGAACCACACCTTGGAAAATATGGCTCGAGCAATGATGCTTAAAAGTGGAGTTCCATCAAACTTCTGGGCTGAAGCAATCTCAACTTCTGTTTATATCCTTAACAAGGCTATGATTAGACCTATTTTTCTTAAAATTTCCTATGAGCTAATCAAAGGCAGAAAGCCAAATATTTCCCATCTTAAAGTCTTTGTATGCATATGCTATATCCATAATAATGGAAAGGATGCTCTCGGAAAGTTTGATCCAAGGAGTGATGAAGGGATCTTCACTGGTTACTTACTTCAGAGCAAAGAATATCGAGTCTACAATAAAAGGACCAAGAAGTTTGAAGAAAGTGTCCATGTTATCGTTGATGAAGAACCTATTCATCATGGAACTACCTCTTCCAATCCATTCCCAAGAACAACAGTGAAACCTTTCACTATACCAACAAGGGAACCGACAGAAGAAGATGATGATCTGGATCCTCGAAAGGATAACACTGAATATCTCACTGGTAATGAGTCTCAACCACATGAACTAACCAACGAGGTTGATCATGGAGAAGATGATACTACTGAGCATTTTGATGATCCTTCTACTAACTTCCCCGAAGAAGAAGAGAATCCATCTGAATCATTGGAAGCTTCAGATTCTGGGAACAATCCTACTACTGAGATTCAACAGACTCTACCTGAAGCTAGTTCCAGTGCTCAGGGGGAACTTCAAGGAACACATCAACTTCAACCTAGAAACTATCATCAGCGAAAAGATCACCCTCTTGAGAACATTCTCACACCCCTAGAATAGGGAGTACAAACTCGTTCCTCTCTCCATAACTTTTGTGCTTTTAACGCTTTTGTCTCTCTTGTTGAACCCAAAAATATACAGGAGGCGCTCAAAGATCCTGATTGGATTCAAGCAATGCAGGAAAAGCTTCATCAATTTGAAAGACACCGGGTGTGGAAACTAGTTCCAAGGCCAACAGACAAGAATGTTATAGGAACTAGATGGGTATTTTGGAACAAACTCGATGAATCAGGAAATATGTCCCGAAACAAAGCTAGACTTGTGGCTCAAGGCTACAACTAAGAGGAAGGGATAGACTATGAGGAAACTTTTGCACTAGTTGCCCGAATTGAAGCAATACGCTTGCTCATTGCCTTTTCCACATACAAAGGGTTCAAGCTGTTCCAGATGGATGTCAAGACAACCTTTCTCAATGGCTATCTTCAAGAAGAAGTCTATGTCAAGCAACCACCTGGATTTGAAGACGAAAGCAAGCCAGATCATGTATACTTTCTTGAAAGAGCGTTGTATGGACTCAAACAAGCGTCTCGAGCATGGTATGATAGATTTTCTTCATTTCTATTATCCAAAGGCTATCAACGAGGGTCCATCGACAAAAATCTTTTCTTGAAGAAAGAATCAGGTGACATTTTAATCGTGCAAGTCTATGTTGATGATATTGTATTTGGTTCCACTAACCCTTTGCTCACAGAAAGATTTGAGAAACAAATGAATAGCGAGTTCAAAATGAGTATGGTAGGAGAACTCAATTTCTTTCTAGGCCTTCAAATTTCTCAAACAAAGGATGGTACCAAGATTCATCAACAGAAATACATCAAGGAAATTTTGTCAAAGTATGGGATGGACACTGCAAAGCCCATCAACACTCCGATCTCTCCTAGAACACGCCTTGATGTAGACGAGAATGGAACTAAAGTCAATCAAAAGCTCTTTCGTGGAATGATTGGGTCCCTTCTCTATCTCACTACCAGCAGACCAGACATCATGTTTGCAGTCTGTCTATGTGCACAGTTCCAAGCAAATTCAAAGGAATCACATTTGAAGGACATCAAACAGATTTTTCGCTACCTCAAAGGAAGAGACAACCTGTGCTTGTGGTATCCAAGGAACAATTCCTTTGAATTAGTTTCCTTCACTGATGCTGACTTTGCAGGGCATCTAATAGATCAGAAAAGCACATCTGGCATGGCACAGTTCCTTGGTGATTGCCTTCTATCTTGGGGATCTAAGAAACAATCCTTAGTGGCACTTTCTACTGCTGAAGCTGAATACATAACCGTTGTTGCATGTTGTTCCCAAGTTCTATGGCTCAAATATCAACTTCAAGATTATGATATGTCTCTTGGAACTGTTCCTCTTAAATGTGATAGTACTAGTGCAGTAAATATCTCAAAAAACCATGTTCATCATTCTAGAACAAAGCACATTGAGGTTATGCATCATTTCCTACGTGATCACGTAGAGAAAGGTTCCATTGAGATGGTGCATTGTAGGACAGATGAACAAGTTGCTAATATTTTCACCAAAGCTTTGGATAGACAACCCTTCGAGCATCTTCGAATGCTCTTAGGGATAATTCTCTTACATTAAACAAGTCCCGGTCCATCTTTTCCCTTGATGTTTGACTAGTTAAGCATTGGTATGACTAGGGAACTGCATGGTTTAGCAACTTTCATTTTAATAATTGCTTTTTGCATGAAACATGTTTAATACCTTGCATGGGAACTACTTCTTAAAAGCACTACATTTCTTTTAGCCCAAAATGATCAACCTGATCTTATCTATCCCTCATTACAAGCCGAAAGGATGGTTGATCATAAGACTTGTCCCACAAAGCCGATCTAGGTAAACGTTTCCTATGAGCATAAATGATTAATAACCCTTAATACGGGATTCAATTACTTGGATGACCAAAAAAAACTTTTACTCACCCATGTTTTTTTGGATACTTCTCTTTATCTTTTTACAAAAAACCTTTATGTATCCAAATATGGCCTTTCGTTACTTGTTCATGGAAATGAGGTTGGAATAGAAAGGAACTACTTCAGACTACTAGGGAACTACAAGGAACTCAAAACGTCTCAAAGTTGTATTATTGGAAAGAGAAGATACGTTGGAAACTGGGTATTTGAATTGACAGGCTGAGAAAAGGGAAATTTGAATCTACACCGTTCGCTTCACTACATTGCCTCGATATCAAACACATGGAGACTGTTCAATTGGAAAGAATCCCACGGTGTGAGACAACAAATCTTTCTAGTTACCCTTGAAGTAATTGGATACGATTCTCAAGGAAACCCTGGTACGCCTTTTCTCTCACTTCTTCCACTTCTTTCCTTCCTTTACTTAACCCTCTTTTCTCATTCCCTTTCTTCACCATCGTCTTCATCTCTCTTCTTCTGCAAACCCTAAATCTCCAACTTCAATACCAGTGCTTCCCTCCTTCACAAACATCTCAAACCTTCTAATAAATGGTCAACCAAAATCAACCCATCATCAAGTACTCTGTTCTTCACAAAAATCCACTCATCGAGCATCTCCTTCACAATGACTCCGTCTACCTTCAAAACATGCTCCTCAAAGATCTCGATGTTGACCATCATGAACCCGAATACAACTTTGATGTAAAAGAGTGTCTCTTCTCTATCTTGAGAAAGAAAGACGGCCAACCTCCTCTCACTCCTCAAAACTCACCGCCCACAACTCCCAGATCCGAGATACCAGTGCTTACCACTCGGTCGGATGGCTCCTCAACTCTCACCATGAATATCGATGGTGTTCAAACCACGATTCATGATTCCAATCCTCTCCTTTTCCAATATTCCTCTCATTCCTCCCCCAAATCTCATACTCAAATCTATGACAGCCTTAGTCCCAAACGGACTGATCCTCTTGCCTCAACCTGTCAAAATCAAAACCTTAATCCTCAAACTCAAACTTCCAAAGAACCCTCTTCTTCCACAAAAGCTCCTTCCATCCCAGTTCCACCCCACAAAGAACTCACCATCTCCAATATCGACCAAACTCTCTCTTAGTTCGAGAGAGAAGAATTCCCTTCTGCACGTGGAACAACACCTGTCCTACCTTCTTCTTCCTCCACTCCATCAAAACAAACCTCTTCCCAAGCTCCTTTACCAAAAGTTCCTACTGGTCAAAGATCGAAAAAGAGGAAGAAGAGAAAACTTAGTGAAGAAGAAGATGACGAAGATGAAGAGGAACTAGAGCCTCTTCTCTCTAAGCAACTCCGAGCCCTCAACTCAACCAAGGAAATCATAAGCATTGAGGGAGATGATGATGAGATAGAGAAGTACACAAAACCTGCTCTTCAAATCGAATACAAGGAACGTACATCTGGGCGTCCTTCAACCAGAGGTTCCAAGAAACAAAAGGTGGAGGAGAAGAAGGAAAAGAAGAAGAAGGGAACAACTACAACTGGGGAAAGAAAGTTGGTTGTTCCCTTGATTGTCACTGCTGAGTTCCTACAAGAAAACGACTTCAAAGAGCTTCAAGAACTCATCCAGTTCCAAGGATGGGATAAGCTTTGCTCGGAACCAGCTAAGGTAGATCCTGCTCAGATCAAATTCTTCTATTCAAAATTCACCCTAACAAAGGGAACTGAGCTCGATCCAGTAGTTAGATGGTCATTTGGAGATGATGATTTCAGCTTCACCTCTGCTGCAATCAAGAAGATTCTTCAAGTTCTCGGAGAAGGCTTCCACACCCTTCCTCAAAGACCATGGCAAGACACTGATGGAAGGGACGCAATCTTCAAATGACTCCTAGGCTACGTGCCTGCTCAAGGAAAGGAAGTCTTGACTCATGGATTGAGTCACTTGGGAAAAATGGAACACCAATACATCACTAGGGTAGTGATCCTAAGACAAGAGAAGCGAATAACGCTTAACTCGAATGATGCTATTCTCCTAGATCTTTTCCTCCGAAAGGAATGGATCAACTTGCCCCGGATCATGATTATGCACATGTGCAAGTGTGTCACCAAGGAGTCTCACGCCCTTCCCTATGCTGCAGTGGTGAAGGAGATAATGGTGAAGAATGATGTTTATCATCCACAGGAGGAAGAAGAACTTGGACAAGAGATGGAGATGTCCAACATTCAGAGAATGAAGCACTCCCAGGAACCAGCTGATGAAGATCCTCAACCCATGTTCATTGAACAGGGAGATTGCACGACTGTTCTCCAAGCTCTCAACCGTCTGTGTGGGGTCAATGAGCGAATCCTCGATGTTCTTCTAGACATCCAACAGAAGTTGCCTTTCTCCTCCTCCTCCTCCAATCCATGAACAAGCTCTCTACAAAATCTTTCCTTAGCACATTTACCTCTTCCTTCAATGTTTTCTAAGAATGTCTGTTTCTATGCTTTGTTAAGACTATTTATATGAATGCATTTTGCTCTTATTCGCTAGTAATGTTTGTGCTTTGCTTGCTTTTCCCTGTTTGTTTATGCCTTTATTCTTTTCGATGATGGCAAAAGGGGGAAAAGTGTAAAAATGCAGAGATGCGTTGTGTCTAAGAGAATACAGCATAAACTGAGGGGGAACTATCATGCTTAAAAATCTTGGAAAATTGAACTGATTGTCCATTTCAGGGGGAACTAAGTATCTGCAAAGCATCGACTATGTTACAATGGTGTTTAATCTCTCTTACCTTTCCTGTCTCCCTGACTTGCATTTTTATAAAAGTTTGTCATCATCAAAAAGGGGAAAATTGTTGGATCAGTGTTAAGGAACTAACACTGGAACAATGGTTTCTCTATTCAAGTAATCGAAGTTTTGATAATGACAAACAGATGGAACTAATTTCCTATACAAGTGATCTCAGGAAAGATACAAGTTTACAGGAAAAGTAAGGGAAACATTCCCCATGAAGTCATCTGAGTACGTGGCAAATATCTTGAAGGATATAAAAGACTTTTCACTATTGTCTTGGGCGGCAAGCCAAGTTCCGAGAAGAGAAAGATGCAAAAGGGTACGCTAGTCTTTTTGAATAGTGTCGTACTCCCTAAGACAAAAAGGGTAAAGGCGTCAAGTTAAAAGTGGAAACCTCTATAAATAGAAAGCGACGCAGCTAGGTCATTTCAAGCTCTCAGACGAAAAGCACCAGATCCAAAAGAAGAAAGTGAGAAAGAGAGAGCTCGAGCTAATCCAGTGAAGACGACGAACCAAAAACCCAAAGAAGGAAGTTCCAGATCCAAGCGATGGAGACTGCGTGAAGATCGCCATCGATTTGAAGAGTTGGTTCCTGTGCTAAAGGGAACTGCACAAGGAACGAGTCAGGTTCACACTCTATATTTATTGCCTTTAGATCTAGGACTCATAATGACTTAGTCATTAGTATTGTTTGTAAGTGGGATTACGAACAATAGAGAAGTTCGTCTTTGTATTGTGTATCTTGAGATCTATCAATCTATATATAGTGTGTGTTCAAAATCCTCTAAGGGAGGTAGAGGTTTACTCTCCAGCTAGTTGGCTGTAGAGGTTCCTCTACAAGGAATCGTGTCCTTGCTCTGCTTTATAGTTTAATTTTATGTGTTGCCTTATTCCGCTGCGTAAGGGAACTGTCTCTGGAACAGTTCCCAATTTGTCTTACTAACACAGATCTATGATCCTACAAGTGTAATCCAGCTAGAGAGTGAAGTGTGAGAGGTGTGAGTGTGTCCCATCATTAAAAGAGTGTTGAGTCACCCGTGTAAGATATTTTGTACATTCACTATATAATACAAACTCACTTTTGTAAAATTGTGTCTTTGTGTCGGTGGGTTTCGATGAGTGTACAAGTGTCCTGGGAGGGTAGATTTCCCAACAGTGGTATCAGAGCCAGTTGTCCAGGGTGCCAGTGTTGGTGAAGCGTACGGGTAGAGCTCATTTGTGGAAGGATCTCTTGTTGGTGTGATGGCGTTTAGCGTGTCAAGGACGTTCGAGATCCCACTCTTTGATGGGAAGACAAACTTCATGTTGTGGCAGAGTACGATTCAAGACCTTTTGGTGCATCAAGGTCTTGATCAGGCATTAGAAGAGGAGAAGCCTCACTCCATGAGCGAGAGGGGATGAAGCAAAATCCAGAAGAAGGCCGTGAGTACAATTCGGTTGGGGTTAGCTCCCGAGATCAAGTTCGATGTGTTGAATGAGACAACCCCGAAGGCATTATGGGAGAAGCTCGAGAGCATTTACGCATCGAAGTCGTTGACGAATCAGTTGTGTTTGAAGATGGAGTTGTACTCACTGAAGATGGAGGAAGGAGGTAACCTTCATGACCACATTAATTCATTTAATCAACTAGTATGCCAATTGATGAATGCAAGCGATAAGATTAAGGATGAGGAGTAAGCGTTGTTGTTATTAGGGTCATTGCCAAAATCCTACAAGTCCCTAGTGCAAACTTTACTTGTAGGAAGAGCAAATCTCACACTAGATGATTTGACAACTACTTTGCGAGAGTGAGAGGATGATGAAGAGTGACGCTACCGACGTTGGAGGAGATCGCATACTAGTTGTGGGGGAGCGAGGGAGATACCAGTCAAAAGGACGAGGTGACCTGAGATGGAGAGCCGACTCACGTCAAATTCGTGATTGGAGTAATGTGGAGTGTTATTATTGCGGGGAGAAGGGTCACACGCAATCAAGATGTCCTTAAGTGAGGGAGGACTTGTTGAATTTGAAAGAGTGGCGGAAGAATACTGGTGACTCCGACACGAATGTGGTTAATGATGTTGAATATGGAGATGTTTACTTAGCAACAAGTGAGGAGAATGCTAAGTCCGAGTGGGTGATGGATTGTGTTGCCTCGATGCATGTGTGTGGAGATCAAGCCATGTTTGACACCTTAAAGAAGGATGCAGAGTATGGTCACCTCAACTTAGCGGGAGGACAAAAGTTGAAGGTCGAAGGCATCGAAAGCGTGATGATGAAGCTTCGCAATGGTACAAGCCACACTCTTCATGGTGTAAGGTACGTGCCTTCAAGCAAAGTTAACATCATTTCTTTGGGAAGGATGATGTCAGAGGGGTATAGGTTTGTAGGCACTAATAAGTGGTGCAACGTGATGAAAGGGAGACGCTTGATAATGCGGGGACGGAAGAATGCAAAGAACATTTGCATCTTAGAAGGTCAAGTTGTGAAGAACAAGTTTAATGATGTCGGAACCGAGAAGCCAAAGACAATAAGATTTTCAATATTTGAAAATATGAATTAAGGGAGGAATTGTTAGAGATTAATTCATATTTTCATATTTTAGAAAGCTACGGAAGATTCTAGAATCTTTTAGAAGACACAAGAAGGTTATGGAAGCTTCTAGAAGAATCGAGAATGTTGTGGAAGCTTCTAGAAGATGTCGGAAGATTATGGAAGCTTTTAGAAGACGTAAGAAGATTATTGAAAATTGTAGAAGACGTTAGAAGGGTGTGGAAGCCTCTAGAGTAGTATGGAGAATTCTAGAAATGAAATGTAAAGGAGTATATGGAGAAATCTAGAGTGGAAGGCTCTAGAATTGCCTAGTTGCAACTTAGGCTAGAAATATCTAGATTCCTCCATAAGGCAAGGGAGGTGGAAGGCTTTGCCTATAAATAGACCTCCACCCTCTCATTTGTAAATCAATCCAAGTGATTAAAGAAAGAGTGTAATCCATCTAGAGAGTGAAGTGTGGGAGGTGTGAGTGTGTCTGATCAATAAAAGAGTGTTGAGTCACCCGTGTAAGATATTTTGTATATTCATTAATACAAATTCACTTTTGTAAAATTGTGTCTTTGTGTCGGTTGGTTTCGGTGAGTGTACAAGTGTTTTGGGAGGGTAGATTTCCTAACATATTCCTGGATATGGCCGTATCAGTTTTGTATATATATAGAGTGTAGAATCTAATAAGATCACTCTTATAAGAAGAAAATATAATTTATTTGGGAGGCCTTAGATGCTATATATCTAACAAAATCTTTGTCTATTCGCATTACCCTACTTTGCAAACTTTTTAACTTCAACATATCACTCTAAAAAAAATGGAATATATAAATGGTCACGGCGCAATTCGGGTTTGATGTAAGGAAACCAAATGAAGCAACTACATTCAACAAAAACATATACTACATTGGATAAATAATTTGTTGATCGTGTCAAGAGAATTTATTGTAAAAGAAATTAAATACAAAATTTAGAATACTAGATTACTAGTACATATAATTTATGCATAATACTTAAAAAAAAAGCTTGTTTACCTTACTAACGATCAATAATTAACCACTAACAATGCTCACACTTTGAGAGTCTTGGTCTAGGCCGGGTGGAGCAGAGACTTCAATAACACCTTCAAGAATCAAAGTAACTTGCCTCATTGTAGGTCGAAGATTTGGATTTTCTTGAATGCACCAAATGGCCACCTTTAGAATCTTTTCCAGCCTAATCTTGTCATCGAGAGCCTCGACGTCATTGTCAACAAGAGAGCTTAGATCCCCCTGTTGATAGCAATCAAGAGCCCAATCAATTAGTATTGCTCTTTCCTCTTCCTCAGGCTCCATTTTTATGCATCTTCTACAAGATATAAGCTCCAACAGAACCACTCCAAAGCTATAAACATCAACTTTCACTGTCACCGGCTTGTTCCCGAACCATTCAGGCGCGACATAACCCTTTGTTCCTCTTATCGCCGTATGAGTATGGAACTGATTTAGCATCAACAGCTTTGATAGGCCAAAGTCGGAAATCCGAGCCTCAAAGTAGTCATCCAAGAGTATGTTTTGGGGCTTTATATCACAATGAATGATTTGATTGCCACACTCTTCATGCAAATACAATAACCCCCTTGCAATACCCTGAGCTATTTGGACCCTAACCAACCAACTCGGCCTTGTTTCTTCAAATAGGAAGTGTGCTAGGCTACCATTTCTCATGAACTCGTACACGAGCATTCGATGCTCTCCCTCGTGGCAGAATCCAATTAGTCGGACTAGGTTCTTGTGGTGAGTTTTTCCAATGATACTCACCTCAGTTTTAAACTCCTTATCAGCTTCCCTCAACAATGCTCGATCTATCTTCTTAACCGCAACTAGGGTTTGAGATCCATCTATAACGCCTTTGTACACAATAGCACAAGCCCCTTGTCCTACCTCTTCTTTGAACCCTTTTGTCGCTTCCTCTAGATCCTTGTAGGTGAAACAACTTATATTACTCCATGCCATCGCAAGAGAGCTATTAACCGTACGAGAGGCTTTGTGCTCCCTAAGACAAAAGAGCCAAATTCCGAAGAGGGCTCCAACCAGAAGAAGGTTGACAAATACAGAAGTTCCCATGAGTGTTGAAGTTAGAAGATTCATACCTTTCCAATTCCTTCTCAAATTTGGATTTGGAGGAATAATACCTGAATTGTTGCCCTCATCGTTAACATCACTGACTTTAAGGAAAGCGGTACGTGTGTCATCAATCCGGCCATTTATGAGCGGGAAGGCCTTCTTCCAACAGGTTTACCCATTTATAATGACAGCCGCACAAAGGAAGTCATTTAGGCATAAATTCTTGCACTCATCTTCACTCGATTGGTCGAGCTTATCGAGATCTCGTAGCGGCCAATCAGTCCTAGGCAACTTCTCTAGCCTATAACCAATTTCTTCATTATTGGAAGGCAGCCTGAAATCCGGTTTGCAAGTCCCAAATGCATCATTTGGATCAACCAAAGAGTACTTGGGTGGACATTCACACGTTGGACTTGGATAATCACCATTATCATCAATGTTGCAAATGCTATTGTATCCACAAACACCACCATCCATTGATCCCGTTTTTGCCGAACAGATATCATCTGGTTGCCATTTTATAATAGTCCATGACAAATTTCCATTGGTGGTATCTTTCTTGCTGTAATACCATGCAAATACTCCATCATAATTGAGTGTAGCTCTAAAATAATAATCCTGCTTAGGTGATGGGATGTTTTGTCCTTGCAGAAGATCAACTTGTTCTCCACTGTTTTTCAAGATGTACATGTGACCCGAAGCATCATAGTTCACCATATAACCTGAAAATAATATAGAATCAATAACGGAACATCAATTACTTAATTAATGTCCAACCAAAAAAAAAAAATTACTTAATTAATGAGACGGATAGGATAAGAGAGAGATAGGGATGCCCCCTTCTCAGACCCCTCCACTCAACTATACTGACTCAATATTATTGTTGTAGATTAGATAAGAGAAAAAAAGTTAAATTTTATAAAACCACCCGTCAATTATAGACATGCACTGAATCACCATTAAAAACGGGATTTGTACCAAACCAAAAACTTTATGTTATCAAGTAACCCCCTACAAGGTGAATCGTTACTTTTCTGTTAAATCTTATTGCAATTACCAAATTAATTACACAAACTAAAAAAACAAATTTAACCTAATTAAAACGCAAATCTATAAAAAAATAAGGATATATAAATGAACAAATATGACTATATTAAGGAACAAATAAGGGATATATTGAAACTATAATTACATGTGCATCCATCAAAAAAAAATTACATGTGCATCAAAAACTAGATAATATTGTATTCATACATATAAATAAGGTTAAAAAATTAAAATTTAAAAGGTTCGAAATAGATGAACAATGTGCATCATAAACTCGATGAACAAACAATTAGTTTTTGATGCACAATTGGTTAGTTTTGATGTACAATTTAGTTCGTCTCTCATAAATATATTTCTCAAAAAATACGTGAATAATAATGGAAAACTTCACATATGTAGTTTTTATCCCTAACGCCGATTTTTGGAGGAAATGACTAAGATTTATTCTTATTTCTCACATGAGTAACCATTTTCACGTGAGTCTTTCCCCTATTATTATTATTATTATTATTATTATTATTATTATTATTATTATTATTATTATTATTAATCATATTTTTTTCAAAAAAAAACGAATATAGAGGCATGCCTAGAATATGCATCAAAACTGTGATTTTGTACACCAAAATCATATGTCTGTGCATAAAAACCGAATTTTTGTGCATCAAAATCTATTTTTTGTGCATAAAAAAAGGTCGGATGTGCATCGAAATTGTGTGCATTAATAGATGTTTATGCATCATAATTAGCAGTATGTGAGAAAACTAAATGAATTATGTGCATCAAAGGAGTCACTTGTGCATCAAAACAACTAAAAGTGCATATTGTTTGTGAGTGCATCAAAATCGGCTGAATCTGCATCAAAATTCGCAGATCTTATATCAAAAAATAAATAAGTTTAAAATTGATGCACAATATGCATCAAAAAATTAACACACAATATGCATCAAAAAATCAATAAACTAATTACTAGTTTTAATACGCGTACAAGGCGAAATCGATGAACAATGTGCATCAAAAACTCGATGCACAAACAATTAGTTTTGGTGCACAATTGATCAGTATTGATGCACAATTGGTCTATTTTGATGCACAAAATTGGCAAAATGTGCATCAAAAAATAAAAAAATTTAAAATCGATCCACAATGTGCATAGAAAAATGCAGAAATTACTAGTTTTGATGTACATACAAGGCAAAATCGATGAATAGACGTTTGTCTTAATAATACATGTGCATAAAAACTAATTTTTTATTCATCAAAACAACAAAAAAATGCATCTTATTTTATATGTGCATCAAAACTAATTATATGTGCATCAAAAACTAGATAAATATTGTATTCATACATATATATATGGTTGAAAAATAAATGAAGTTTTGATATTGATTAACAATGTGCATTATAAAACTCGATGCACAAACAATCAGCTAGTTTAGATATACAATTGGTCATTTTTTATGCACAATTTGTCAGTCTTTGTGCACAAACTACACGCCTTCTTTAGAAACAAATTTGTTGAAAAATATGCGAATAATAATGGAAAAATTCTCATGTGCCTTTCTATATCCCTTTTAATGAAACTCTAACTGGGACATCGATTCTTTTGGAGGAAACAACCCAGATTTATTCTTATTTCTCACATGGATGTCTGTTCTTACATGATATTTTCTCTTATTATTATATTATTTAAAGATGGATCAAACTTTTCACCAAAAAATTAAAATAATGAAATGTAGTTTTGTGAAATTTCGTGGGCGATAATTTGAGGATAGTGCGTATAACAAGTCTAAGTATACAAGTGAATGAGAAGCTCATGAAATCAAACAGTAAGCAATTTAGTCTTGATATTTATAAGTGTGGAAGAACTTTCAACACACCTCTCAATAGGTTTCACCTCATTTATATGTTAATTTTTTGTTTGTTTATTGGATGTGAGAAACTCTCCATCTCTCAACAAATATACTATTAATAAATTCTATAAGAAAATCAATAATCCTATATAAATAAATCCTAGCCAATTAGTATTTTTCTAGATTTTGATTATTTTTATTTTGTGTTAAAAAAAAATCGAACTAGTAAATAATAAAATAAAGACTTTCGACCAAAAAAATAATAAAATTAAGACTTCACCAAAAACAAATTAAGAATCGAAATTTTATAATCATCTACAAACAATCAATTCCCCTAGATTGGGTATCGTATAAACCCCAAGTCTTAATTAAAAATTACTGTATAATTACTTAGTTCGGATAGGATATCTAGTATTGCAAAAATATATATGGTAGATGATAGATTACCTGAGTTTGACACATTGTTGGCGTCATAAGTACCACTGATGTAGTAAGCACCGTCATAGGCGAAGTCCGTGACCAAGCTCCTTGTATTAAGAACAAGATTCCCATCATCAAGCAACCGTAGCTGAAACTTTCCCCTTGTGAAATTACTCTTGGAATGCCTAGAGTAAACCTTGGGCCCTCCGGAGGTCAGATTGTGAATCCTTTGAGAAGGAAGCAAGGTATCCCTTGGATTATCAAAGCTTTGCCAAAGCGTATCGCCATCTGAGCCCTTAATCATCAGATTTCCAGTATCATTCAAGATACAACTATTAGCCGGAGTAGTGATATTGGTAAACCACAGTTTGCTGCCTTGCGGATCATTAAGAGCAAGCCCTTGATCTGAAGTGCATCTTAGGACGGATCCTTTTGGTGCAAGGACTCCGTCAGCACCCGCGTACCAAACTATGGTGTCCGGTATTTTTGCATACCATATGGCTAGCAAGTAGGAGGCGTCGTTGATCTGACGGAATCCAAAGGCGAAATCACCAGAAGGGGAGATCCAAGTGGAGTTAATATTTGTGGAAAGGGTGGATCCGAGTTTTATTGGGGAAGTAATTTGTTGGGAAATGATACATAAGGGTAAGAGTATGAGTTGTAGTAAGAACAATGGAGCTAAAGCCATGGCTGAATTTTTTTTTTTAAGAGTTTAGCTAAGCTCGCGTGTTGTATGTACAAGGAATGGTCCATATTTATTTCTGAATATCAGTGCCCGTGCTCTAGTCATTCAAATGGAAGACTTGGAATATTCAACTTTCTCAAGTCTACTCTTAGTCCGGCCCGACAAAGGGTAAGGATCACCACTCTACCTTAATACTAGTGCAAACCGAGTTGATTTAGTGCGTGTTTAGTAAGGTCCATAATATAGAGATTTAGAGAAACTTATATTCATTAATTAGGAGAGAACTCCAATATAGAACCCCAAGGTAATATGTTTCATCCGGGAATGAAACACAAAATTTGCACTTAAACTCTTTACCCCCATATTATCATAGTAAACCACAGGTTGCCTTGAGAGTCGTACACCTAACTCATAGAGAAGGGACGTAACCCATACATGTAGGTGTCTTGGACTCTATGCTTCATAGTTCCCATCGAAGATCCTGTATCTGTTGTTACTTAGGGAACAATGTGTTGATGAAGCCGTGAAGTTCCTCTTCGTGGATGTAGTTGAAGACGACAAATCTTTAGTAGATCAATCATATGCAATACTTGATATAGGTTTGAATCACGTAGAAACACTTTCCGAAATCAATATTTCGCCCCCTACATAGCCTTGGGGAATCCACGAAATTTGAAGTGAGATAAGACAAACCAACCAATCTCTAACAAGGCTCATGAAAGAGATCGAACCTTAGAGATCGTGTAAAATGGATATTAGACTCTATTTGAAGTTCAATCATGGAGAGAAACATTCTCCTATGATTATGTGAACCAACCCGACACTAATCTCCCAATAGCCATTTATATAGGCAAAGGAAAGCAGTTTTAGGGAACGGTTAGCAGCAGTCGACAGTTACTAGAAGTTAATGGTGGTGACCAAGTGCCACGAAACGTTATCATCAATAACCCACGTCACCCATCATTTATTAAATCATTAAGGAAGTTACAATGCATTTATACAACGGTTTACAAGACGATTATCAACAATTAACACGTGCTGAATTTTAGTCATGCGTCAGAGAACTACTGTTCCCACTCAGGTGAACCACTGTTCCTTCAAAGGGAACAGACATTGTTCCCTCCAATAGGGAACAGACTCATTGTTCTCTTTCAAGGAACAACACCTATTGTTCATCCTCATTGTTGTATATAGAATTCCTGTCTTAGAGACAAGTTTCCCTCTTAGGGATATAGTTCCATCATAGGTAAAGCAACTTCTCCTTAATGTTACCCTCTAGACCTCAACTATACTTACACGAGCGTGCACTCCACACACCCAAACCCGTGACATAGCAAAGTAAGATCTCAAAGTGTCGTATGAATCTCAATCACACTAAAAGGCATTGTTCCCATATAGGAAACAATCACTTGATGACACTAAAATCACCAACAATACAAGCTCCGCACAGGACTCAACCAAGGCACGATATTCGGCCTCATTAGATGAGCGAGCGACAGTCTTATGTTTTTGAGAGCTCCAAGAAATGGGAATAGAACCCAAATACAAAAGATAACCGGTGGTAGAAATGTAATCATCTTTATTGCCAGCCCAGTCAGCATCAGCGAACCCATGAAAAAAGAGTGGAAGGTGTCGATATGATAATACCATGCATAGAGATGCCTAGCTCGCAGGTATCGTAAGACCATTTTCTTACCTTCTTTAATAAAAGTCTACTCTGAAAAGTCAATTTTCTTAGAAAACCATCATTCTTATTTCATCCTTCCGAATTTAAATAGCTAACACCTATATTATACTTGCGTATCCGATCCAATGCGAATTGTTTGTGCCAGATTATATAATTTGTGAGAAAGCACTAAACACCCTAGTCAAAATAAGCCAAAAGCACATTTTGTTCTCTTTCATAGCTATTGAAAATTTGATATTGAATAATCGCTCAAAATTGTTATACGTATGTTCATCAACTGAGCACTCTCAATCACCGGCTGATAGGACGGGTCTAATTTTCATACAAAAGATGTCAGATTCATTTACTTTAGACAAAGTAAAATTGAAGACCCCCTTAATGTAAAGTGCAAAGATTAGATGCTAACACTAATATTCAGTTGAAATATCTTTAATACAGGATTGGAAATTTCGTAAACGCACACGACGAGCAACTTTGACTGATCGATATCATGTAAATGTTAGGTGTCGATCATGCTAGATATCCATCAACATCTCCAACAAGTTAATTAAACGCGAACTTGATGAGAGGAAAACTGAATCAAATGATAACCAATTTTTCAATTGCTCAAACACACATTTCAGACCAGAAAAAAGAAAAACTATATACTCCGTATAACACAACACTAGACTCAGTAAACAAGACTATATGAGGGGTTACATCATTACAACAAGACTCGGTATTAAACACACATTTCTTTCGACCAAAAAAAAACACACATTTCTGACATTCAATTTTAACATTATGTACAAATTGACGACCTTAATCTATAAGAAATTTACCAAGATAAAAGTGAGTGATGGAGAATTTTCTTGTTGGAATTCCATAAAGAGAGAGACAGCAATACACGGGTCTATAAAGAACAGTAGCCTTAGAATCAATGAATCCTAGTACGGTGATACCAAATGGCATAATTGTAGGCTGTGGCGGTTACGGCCCCCAAAGGGATTTTCAAAAAAAAAAAAATATATATATATATATATATTAAAAAAATTAGGTTATTTGATAAAAACTAACTTATTTGGTCCGAAAAAAGAAGATTAATTATATATATAATATTGAAATGGTTTTTTATATGTAAAAATACAAAATTTTCTATATAATTATTTTATATACAGAAAAATACAAATTTTTTCCTATATTTTATTTAAAAAATACAAAAAAAAATTCCTTGCTTCGCCAGGGATATTTCTGTAGCCAAAAAAACTGCCCAAAGAAATTTAGCCCCCACTGGCACACAAATTCCTGGCTACGCCATTGATTGTAGGGCTAGTGTGATCCAATAAGAACATTAGAAAAAATATTAGGGATTTTCCTTTTGGTGCCCCTGAGCTTTTGACATTTCCTTTTGGTACCCAAGAAAAAAAGTTATTCCTTTTGGTGCCCCTATACTCTTAAAATAGTTCTTTTCGTAGCCTTAATAAGGCTAAAGTCAAATTTCAGTCCATTTTTTAAAACCTCCGTTAACTAGTAAAAATGAATAAAAAACCAATTAAACCAGTACCCAATAGGAACGACAAGAAGGGGAGAAGACTGAAATTTCATCCTCTCGACATTACTCCAGTAGGTGAAGGCGGCAACTCTCGCGAGAGAGAGAAGGGGAGCCGGTGAAGTGGACGGTCGGTGCCGGCGAGCAGTGTGGACGACGAGCGTGGACGACGAGCAGTGTCGGCGACAAGGAGGGTGGACGACTAGAGCGCAGAGAACTCCTGTTCGATGATTGTGAAGGACGGTGCCGCCGACAAGGACGGTGTCGGCGAGCAGTGTACGAGCAGTGTGGACGGTCCGTGCTTGGTGAAGGGGCGACTCTCGCGACAGTCGATGAGGTCGAAGGGCTTAGATTCAGTTATCCAACAGGTACGATTTTCCATGAATGCTAACCCATTTAGGACATTGAATTAGGGTTTTTAATTGTGGAACTTGGGAAATTATCAATTTAGGGTTTTTCATTAGGGAAATTGTGAGATGGGCTTCCGTGTTTTCATTGGTGTTGAAATTGTGAGATGCTAACCCTATTGGCTACTGGTTTAATTGGGTTTTTATTTTTATTTTTTATTGTTTTTATTTTTACTAGTTAACAGAGGTTTTAAAAAATGGACTGAAATTTGACTTTAGCCTTAATAAGGCTATGGAAAGAACTAATTTAAGAGTACAGGGGCACTAAAAGAAATAACTTTTTTTCCTAGGTACCAAAAGAAAATGTCAAAAGCTCAGGGGCACCAAAAGGAAAATCCCAAAATATTATGATACGCCTCAAGTTACTAATTCAAGATCACAAATTAGGGACCGCCGTAGGCCAAGACGATATGAGGATTAATATTTGCTTAATTTAATATTTTATTTAATAATGTAATTTTTATAAACTAGAGTTTGATTCTCTCTTCTCGGGTTTTCTACGGTTCTTTCCCGGGACACCTTTCTTGAACCGTTAGGGCTTAGCTTTAAATACTCTAGCCTTGTCTTGCTAATAAAATTATCCAAGAATTATTTTCCCTAATTTTCCCTTGCCTCTCTTTTGTTACGCTCTTAGAGTTTGGTGTCCACCTCGGACTCCGCTCGCCCCCTTGACCAACAAGGGCTCGATACGAATCCACACCGAGCTCGTATCAACTGGTGCTTTCATCCCAAACACCATGAATCCTGCCGAGTGAGTCGTCACCAATTCCGTCTAAACGTTCTTGGCCGAGCTTCGTGAATTGTTGCTCCAATTGACGACCGATGTGCAGAACGTCCGTCAGGATCAAGAGCATGTTCGTCGGGATCAGGAAATCGAGTGTCTTCGTACCGATAATGTGTACGATCTCCTTAATAATCACCACTATCCGCCGCCGGCTGCACCCATAAACCCTAATTCCGCGCTCGCGCCCGCTGGATCCGCGCTCGAGGCGATTCAAGTCGTGCCGCCAAACCCTAACCTGGCGATTCAGCTCGTGCAGCCTAACCCTAATCCAATGCCGCCTGCACCGCCACCGCCACAAGTTGTGAATCGGGCCTTGATTCGCGTACCGCCAGGCCAGGAGAATGTGCCAAAAAACGAGTCGACGCCCCGCGCTTCAATGGATCAGCCCCAAAAGGTTGGATTTTCAAAATTCAGGCTTATTTTGATTATTTTTATACTACTGATCATGATCGTTTGCGTTTCGTTGGCATGTTATTGGATCATCCGGCCTCGGACTGGTTTCGATATCAGCGCCGCAATAATTGTGGTGAAACATGGCCTGCCTTTCTATTGTCGGTTCAGCAGCGTTTCGATCCGCATCATTATGAGGACTATGTGGGTCTCCTCGCCAAACTACAACAACGAACATCGGTCCTTGCTTATCAGACTGAATTTGAAGCATTACTTAACAATGTGCATGGTTTGTCTAAGCCTACTCTGATCTCCTTGTTTAAGGCGGGTTTAAAGCAACCAATGAAGCGGGAATTGAATCTGCGTAACCCCGCCTCATTATCCCAGGCGTTTGCCTTGGCTTGTGAGTTGGAAGCCTCTTTCAACGACACCACGTCGCAATGGACTTCGAATTCCCGTCGTCCTTGGAACTTGATGACGAGCACTTTTATGTCGCTGTAAAAGTACTGTCAAAGAAATATCCTAACCTGAGTAAAGTGGAAGCAAGGGTCGAACCCACAAGGACTCAGATTATTTGTATTTAAATAATATAACTAAGAAAAAGGGATTTTTTTATGATTTCAAACTATTTATCTAAATAAATAAAAGCAATGCAAATAAAACGATTTGAAGATTCAAATATAGAGAAAGCGTCCAACTAGTTTCGTATCCATTGCATACATGAGTTTTAATCATTGATTATTCTTATTTCGATTTCCCTTGACTAATCTATTGTAAATTTACGAAATTCAAGCTTAAGGTGGTTATTAATATACACCCTCTTTAACAACCTTTTAATCAATTAACCTAGAAAACTTTCTATGTCAAGTTGATCATGCAATTAAGTTCAAAACATTCAATAGAAACATAATTCATGAATTCCACCATCTATTCGTGAAGTTTTGTGATTAAATTCTCCGCCTTTGATTAACCTTATTCCACCATCTATAAGTTTAATCAAGGGATTCATCCATGAATAATCAAATTCCACCGTCTATTTAATTATTCTAGTTGTAATTCAACCTAGAAATAGAATAGGTGATCAAGCTATTATAATCCTAAGTGAATTTAATCAATCAAGCACGGAGAAATTTAATCTAGTCAAGGCAAACAAAAATAATTCAAATCTCACAAACGATCATGCATACAACTTCAACTAACTAGTTGGACATGGGAAATTTAGGTAGAATAAGACATTAAAGAAGAAATAAACTTACAAGAGTTAAATCTCTCTTCAATGTTGTAAAACTAGGGTTTGTCTCCCAAAAATTCTCCAGATTGAAACTAACGTAGAACACAAGAATAAAAGATAGCATATTCTCCAAAACAAACCTAAGAAAAGTATTTATATGGTAACTAGAAACATCCAAAAATACTAATAAAGTCGGCCCAAAAGATAACACGAAGGCCCGAGTCAGCGTCGTACAAACGCGCCGAAGCGTGGTTTGGTCCACCCAAAGCGCGGTCGCGGAATGACCACTTTGCCCGCGCTTTGGCCTTAGTTCAGCATTCAAGTGACACTTCAGAGGTTGTTTTGACCACGTTCGAGTTGGAATTTGGACTCGGAGTAAAAATATGAATTGTATCACTTCGAGTTAGCTTTCCATTGATACCAAATTCAGCTTCATCCGACCACTATAGCTCCCAAACCAAGCATTACAAGATAGAGGTGTCAAAACAAGACTCCAATGCATGACCCGGATTTAAGCGTTCTTCTCACACAAGCTCTTGGGCTTGACTCTTGACTTGTGATTTTTCCTTCGGTTCTTCTCTTCAATGCTCTCCACGCATTCCTAGCTCCGGCCCTTAGCCTCACACCAACCATGCTTCACCTTTCAACCCGCAATATAGCATAGAAACGCGTAGATTCCGAACTAAACCGAAATAAAACTTAAACTACAACTTAAAGCGAAATTCTAGCTAAACATGCATAAAACGGGAATAAAAACATGCTCTAAAACCTATATCTATATGCTCTATCAAATTCCCCCATGCTTGAACCTTGCTTGTCCTCAAGCAAGACATAAAATCAATCTCACCACAAACAAGCAAGCCATGACTTCCATCCATTTTCAAGAAGCTCAAACTTAACCATGAAATCGTTGCATACATTCAATGAAAGCTTCAAACCAAGCTATTAATCCATTCTAACCCTCACCAAGGTATATGTGTTTGCACTCAACGCTCAAGTGTTTAAAAGGGTAAGTGTTTTCGCTCAAAAATCATCTTTGAAAGCCAACTACCATATGCTTGCATCAGTGCACTAAATCTCCACCACGGATGTTCAAATGCAAAACGTAAATCATGAGGTCTTTTTACAAGGTTGTAATGGGGCCAAGGTATAGACAAGTAGGTGGGGATCATTATATGGCCATGTGGTGCTAAATCCGGGAACTAGAATCAACTAAAACCCAAATTACAATAACACTCACTCTCAAAACATCTTCCCAACTTGCTCTTCCCTTTCTTCCATTACTTTCTTTCAACATTTCTTTCTTCTTTCTTTTGCTCTTCTTTTGATTTTCTTTCCACAAACCTTATTGAGATTCATTCTTTTTCATTCTTCTCTCACAAGAACAACTTTGCAATTTATACACAAAACTCATCTCAATCAACCATTCATACCAAACTTTCTCTCAAGAGATTTTCATACCAACGGTGCGTTGGTGCAGTGGTATGGGAGCTGCACTTGGAAGGGCGAACCCCGTGTTCGATCCCCCGCAACGTCATTGGGAGGAGTTTAAAGCCGTAATTCCCTACCCCGCTCCAAATCTGGATGTAGTCCTGGGCTTAAAAGTCCGACCCGAAGCCACTGGGGCAGGGCGAACCGGATGGGAAACCAAAAAAAAGAGATTTTCAATGACAATTCCCAACATCCTTAACTTTCTCAACTTGCACATTCTCCTCAATTACAGCTTTTCACACTTCCTTACAAACCACAAAGTACATCAAATAACCCACAAAATCTCCCTAGTCAAATCCTAATTCCCGGATAAGCGTCAAGATTATTCGGCTTGGAACAATTTTTGTGGAGCTAATAAACAAGGCTAAGGCTCAAATCAATGGGGCTACAAAAACAAAGGTATAATGTAGGGTAGATAAGGATATAAATGAGCTAAAGAAAATTTGCCTAATCACTTTTACATCATGCATTCAAATCATATAATGTGGCCTCGAAAAAGAATCTAAACGCAAGTTCTAGAGTTTAAACAATCAAAGAGATGCACTCAAGAAATTTCATGCAAAAATAGCATGTAAAGGCTAAAAAAAATCTCACATGGCAACATTTGGTTAGAACTTCATAAATAACTCAAATTCTCACTTTCATGCATGCTCCTTCATAATCAAGCAATTCATTTTTTAGAATTTTCATCAATAACTAACAAGTCATGGGATATGAAATCATGCTCACTCAATAAACAAGTGGTTCCAAGGGGAAAAATGAATCCTAAAATGCAATCAACACACATTTTTTTTATTTTCTGAATTTTTCAAATTTTTATCGGATTTTTCAAACTTTTAATCAATGCATAACAATAAAATAAACATGCAAATGCAACTACATGATCTATGCACAACTAAGCACTTATGACAAAATAAAGAATCCCCTTCCCCCATGCTTAAACTTTACTTTGTCCTCAAAGTAAAAGAAAAGATAAGAGAAAAAGAAAACTAACCTCATCACAAGAGCTTGACACACTCAAGAATCTACTCCTCGGGCGGTGGTGGTGGTGGGTATCCCGGGTATGGATAAGCAGGCTCTGGATATCCGGGATATGGGTGATAAACAAAGGATGGGTAGCCTTGCTGTGGCGTGTGCATATCCATGCTTTGATGAAGAAACCGGGTCTGCTCATCAACAAAGTCAAAGCGACTCTCCGTATAACCCCGAAAATGTTTGAAATCAGCCGCTAAACCATCCATCCGAGTGGACAAGCCACTCACCTGAGTAGAAAGACCTCCCATCAACTCCACCAAATCGTTATACTGGGCGGTAGACATGTTGCTCCCTTGGCCTTGTTGATCAAAGTTATGTGATGTCCGCTTTTTAGGTAGGTTTTTAGTGTCTAGTTATATTAGATTTGGTTAGTTTTTAGGGTAGAGTTGTAGGTTTTTGAGTCTTTTTGCCATAGTTTTCGTATTTCCTTGAGATTCGGAAACTACGCGTGTTTTGTGTCTTTTTGTAGGAGTTTTGGAGCTTGAAAGAAGAGTTTGGAGCATTGCAAGAGAAGATTGAAGATTAAGCGCTCAAGTAAAGTTATTGAAGATCAATTTTGATCTTGGAAAGAGATAGAGGAATTCGTTACAAGAACATAGGAAAAAGAATCGAGTCAAACGGAGTTGTAACGAATCTTCTACGCAAGTTTTTACTCAAGCACGACCCAACCAAGATTTAAGCTCTCAGGCACGACCCTATGAGGATCGTGCACGACCCTATTGGGGTCGTGCTAGACCCATGGAGATTACCAAGCCTCAGGACCGACCCCTAGGGGGGTCGTGCACGACCCACTTTGGGTCGTGCATGGCGCCGACTCTCCCTTATTCCGAGATTTTTGTGATATATTCTATCTTTTATCTTAGGAAGTAGTTTTATCTTGTTTCCTAGTTTAATTAGGGCTCCTTTTCCTCTATAAAAAGGGGGGCTCTCTTTAGTTTTAATAATTCGTTCTTTGAGGAGATTAAGGGGAAGACTTGGAAGACAAGTTGGGGAAATTTGTAAGACTTCTTAGTTTTAATTTGAATTGTGGTTTTAATTTGATCATGTCTTCTTCTTTCTTTTCCATGTGTGAGTAGTTTTTTTTAGATTCTAGGGTTGGGTGAAAACCCAACACAATCATGCATGTCTAAACTTGAAATCATGACTTGAATGCTTGAAGATCATATTTATCTATCTTGTGCTTAAATCCTTTGCGAAAGTTGAGGCATGTCTTGCAATTAACCTAAAAGCGAAAGTGTAAAGTTGATTGTTTTGACTAGTTCTAATAGGATTATTTGCGACAGTTGATATTCCTAGGTTGAAAGATAGATAGAAAGTTGTTTAATTTGCGACAGTTGATTAAATAACTTGAATTGTTTGCGACAGTTGACTTTTCTATGATCTAGATTGCATGATAGTTGTGAATTCTCGTTAAAAGCATGTGTGATTGTTGTTGTGGTAGCCCTAGCCCTAGGATTTGCCTTTTATATTTGATTTAAAACTTGTGATTTTGCTTCGATCTTGACCCCCAAAGTCGTGCTCGAGCCTAGTTCCTTCGTTTGTGTTCTTGTGTGTTTGTGCCCCTTCGTGTTTATTTTCTTTTCATAGTTTATCAACTAATCTTTGGCCCTAATCTCATTCCCGTGGACGAACCTAACTCCGCTATACTCAGCGGGGTCTTGAATATAAATTTATTTGTTCAAGAAACCCTTCAACAAATTGGCGCCGTTGTCGGGGAGTGAGCAATAGTGCCTAGTTTAGTTGATATTTGAGGTTTGGGACTAGCCCTTACCCTTTTGTTTTTATTTAATTTTGTTTTCTTTGTTTTTGTTCGCAGTATATGCCATCTCGTTCTTCCCGGAGAACTCTTGAGATTTACTACTACAGCGAACCTGAGAGGTCCTTCCATAGACGTTTGAGAAAACAACGAGCAATGGGCGACACTGAGACTCTTGCTCAACAAATGGAGGAACTCCGCACTCAGATGCAGCGCTTGCAAGCAGACCGAGATGCTCAGGCTGCAGCTGCGCAACGATTCCAGGAGAAATTGAACGCTATCCCAAGGAATGCTAAGCAATACATGCACCCAGAACTGAGGGTGCCCGAATCGGCGATAGTGCTCCCAGAGATTGACCGCACTTTTGAGATTAAATCTCACTTCATATCCTTAATCAAGCGTTCTCAATTTGAGGGGAAACCCACTGAATGCCCAATGGAGCATATTAAGAACTTTACTGATTTATGTGACACTATTGCTGTTGACCGTGTCTCATTTGAATATGTTCTCTTGAAGGCGTTTAAGTGGTCTCTTGCAGGAAAAGCTTTAAGTTGGTTGGAGAGTTTGCCACCAAGATCTATTACAACGTGGAAGGCTTTGCATGCTCTATTCATGACCAAGTTCTTTCCACCGGCAAAAAACAACGGATCTTAGGAAGCGCATCACCTCCTACCATCAACTTCCCAATGAGACGCTTGTGGAGACATGGGAACGATTTCAAGAGCTTCTACGCCAATGCCCTACTCATGGGCAACCTCCCTATGTTCTCCAAGAAATCTTCTTTCAAGGCATTAATGCGGATACCAAGGACAGAATCAACCTCCACACCGATTGTGGGTTCATTGAGATGGATCCCGATCAAGCTTGGGCTTTGTTGGACAAGCTAACCAACTATGATGCCATGTACGGAACCCAACAAGCTAAGCCAACGGAGAGGAAGCTGTATGAGCCACAATTTGATGTGGTAGATCGGGATATGAAGTTCCAATTCATGCAAGATGAGATCAACCGATTGCAAAAGCAAGTAAGTTACTTTAAATCCACTCAATCTTGTCAAGAATGCGGGTCTTCTGCCCATACTACTTTCAATTGCACTAACTTGCAGCAAGTGCGAGCTGCTGAGGCTTATGAGGAGGCAAATTATATGAGAGGTTCCTTTAGGAACCAAAACAATTATGCAGGGAGGAACAATGTTCAACCATCTTGGGGCAATTCCAATTATGACCAATACAAGCAACCCCAACAAGAGCAACGTCCCTCTCCCTACCATCCTTCGGGTTATCAAGAGCCACCATCATGGGTGCGAGGGCTACAAGAAGGAATCAATGGCGTCCATACCGGGATCAATGAAGTCCGAGCTGAGGTCAATGGAGTACGAGCCGAGCTTACTACGCAAATGAAAGGTGTTCATGCAAGGTTTGGTGAATTTGACTCATGGAGGAAAAATGTCGATTCCCAACTTGGACAACTAGCTACTCAAATCCCAAGACCTTACAGACAACTCCCGGGCCGCCCCGAAGAGAATCCTAAAGGCCAAGCAAGCATTGGTGAAGTCCGAGCCATGCACCTAAGGAGTGGCAAGGAGTTTCCCGAGCCAAACAAGCAAAAAGAGAAGGAACAAGCCTCAGGACCGACCCCCTTAGGGTCGTGCAAGACCCCCTTAGGGTCGTGCAAGACCCCCTTAGGGTCGTGCACGAACCTAAGGGGGTCGTGCACGACCCCCTTGAGGGTCGTTCCTGAAGGTGATAATAATAAGGAAGAAGAGGTGATCGACCCTCCAAGGGTCGAGCTCGATCACCCTTCGCCAGGTAAGTCTTCTAACCCTTCTCCTTCCATTCACTCTCCATCTAAAGTCCTTCCTTTCCCTTCTAAGAAACCCAAAGACTCAACGGAAGGTAAGTTCAAGCGCTTTGTTAAGTTGCTTCAAGGTTTAAATCTTTCCATTCCTTTCGCTAAGGCTTTGAATGAAATGCCTGCTTATACTAAATTCTTGAAGGAGATCTTATCTAGGAAGCGATCAATCTCAGAGCTGCATAATGAGGTCCATTCCATAAAGCTCCTTGAAAAACTTGGTGATCCAGGTAAGTTTGAAATTTCAATAGGTATTGGAACTCACCGTTTTAAAGCTCTATGTGATCTAGGTGCCAGTGCTAGTTTATTACCATTATCTATCTGGACCAAGGCTAACATGGGACCACTGGAACCCATCAATATGAGGCTATACATGGCGGACGGATCCTGTGTAAAAGCCACTGGAGTCGTTGAGGATGTCCCTGTTAAGGTTGGAAAAAATTTTGTCCCAAACGATTTCATTGTTCTAGACATGCCTGAGGACCCTGTGGTGCCAATCATTCTTGGACGACCATTCTTAGCCACCGCAGGGGCACGAGTTGATGTTAGAAAGGGGCTCCTCACATTCGATATTGGGGAGGAGAGGGTCGAGTTCCGTTTCAATCCCGATGTGAATGAGACCACTATTGTAAAGAGCGTTAACGAAGGGCCTACCGACCCTCCATGGATCGGTAACGACCTTTTCCTAAGATCCGAAATGAGCAAATTCAAAGAGGTCACACCCACTAAGAAGCATAATGACCCCCCATGGTGGGTCGGTACCGACCATTCTCTAAAGAATCACAACACTGTGGGTGACATGCACGATACTGAGGCATTCCTTGATCCAGTGGGGTCGATCACGACCAACATACCCTTGGTAACGACTCCTCCTCAAAGTAACAAAGGTAAGTCTTCTTGTTCTTATCTAATTGATTCTAATCATGATCCTTTCTCCTATTCTCATTCTATATTAGATCCAACTGTTAGTCATATGAAGGAGTCAAAACCTCCTTGGTCTTCGGATTTTACTAACCCTGTTGTAGGACTTCCAAGCGTTCTTATTAACGATAGAGGACCAAATATCTTGGAGAGAAGCTTTGAAGCTTCTCCATCTAAGTATAGGGTTTCCCATGATCCCGACATAGCTGGATGGAGGCCACCTTGATGAGCTAAGATAAGTTGTCAAGCTAATGACGTTAAACAAGCGCTTACGGGAGGCAACCCGCTCTTTAGTTAGTTTTATTATTTTTATTTTTATTTTATTTTATTTTGAGATTAGATTCTTTTTCTAAACTTCCTTAGACTAGGATAGAATACTTTTGTTTGGAATAGAATTTTGTGGGATTTTTGCAGGGTCCTAAGCTTCAACCACTCCATCTTCACCATGATGAGCTCCATCTTCTTTACAAGCTTCCAAGAGTTCTTTGTGAGTTTCTTCTTCCTTTCTCTTTACTTTTTCATATCATTTTCATGCATGGGGACATTGCATGATTTAAGTATGGGGTAGGGGAAGAAGAAACCTCACATGTTGTACATAATTGAGTCTTTTTGTGTTTGCTTGATTTCTTGTTTGTTAGTTTGTTTTATTAAGAAAAAAAAAGCTTTGAAAAAAATTGAAAAAAAAATTGAAAAATGTCGAAAAATCCAAAAATATTTGCTTCTTTGTTTTAGGATAGAAGAATGCTCCATCTTAGATGTCCTATGATGAGAACTAATTTTCATGCTTATCATATAATTCCTTTGGCATATTTGGATAGTATAGCCCAAGTCTTGAGAAATTGCTTTTTGATTGTGAAAATTGACTTGTGATGAAATTGAGCATATGTGTCTTGAGTAGAAGTAGTTGCAATCCAACAAAAATTTTACCTAGTGAGGAATTTTGGCCTTATAGGGAGAACAGAAAAAATTCCTCTTCTTTTTCTTGTGTGATTTGCTCTCTTTATGCATCTATCTCTTGTTATTGATATGGTTATCTATTTTTTGAAGACGCTATGAGTTTGTTCATGCATGTTGATTATGATTAAGAACTTATTTTTCATAAGCCATTTTTTTATCCTCTCTTTTATCCACCCTTACATTATCCTCTTTTTGAAGCCAAATTGAGCCTTAAGCCTTTTATTTTTAGCTCCACAAAATTATTCCTTAGCCAAGATAAGCTTGACCCTATCCGAGGATTAGGACTTAGTGTTGGTTGTTATAGTTTTGTTGAGTGAGATTGTTTGGTTCAAGTGTGGGGTAATTATGGGTTGGGAAAAGTCAAAAATCTTGCAGTTTGTTATGTAAAAGGAGTTTGGTTCCCTGAATGCACTAGCAAAGAAAGAAAGAAAATCGGCCGATCTCCCATGAAAAAAAATGAAAATCATAAGGGAGAAAAAGAAAGAAAAGTGTTGAAAGTGAATAATGTGCATGAGCCAAATTTCCTTAGTATTTGTAAGCAAGATAAGTTGGGATTTAAAAGGGTTGAAGAAATAAGAGTTTGAGCATAATGTTGAGAGAGATTGGTACATGTTCTTTTATGAGAGTTTTGGCAATATGTGAGTTTTTAGGAGTCTTTGATTCCCGGATTTTATTAGCACCACATGACCAAAATTTTCCAAGCCTTAATGTCTTTACCAAGCCCCATTACAACCCGGCCGAATGGAAGCTTCTATGAAGTTTTTCATTGTGCCTAAGTTCTTATGATGATTGGTGTGTTTTGACTTCTCTAGGTAGAGAGATTGGTGATATAAGTCTCAATGATAAAGTTGATGTTGCATAAAGATTGAGTTGAGAGTTGATATTAATAGCCTAAACACATGAGAGATGAGTGAAACACATTAATATCCCTTGTGAGGTTGGATTGTGATTGCTTAAGCTAGAGACTAATACATATGTGATGACGTTAAAATTACTTGTCTATCTTTTCACTTGTTCTTAAAATGTTTTGACAAAGGCTATGCTTGAAGATTGTGTTGTTGGTCTTGATTTTGCATGATTATTGCTTGAGGACAAGCAAGTCTAAGTATGGGGTATTTTGATGTCCGCTTTTTAGGTAGGTTTTTAGTGTCTAGTTATATTAGATTTGGTTAGTTTTTAGGGTAGAGTTATAGGTTTTTGAGTCTTTTTGCCATAGTTTTCGTATTTCCTTGAAATTCGGAAACTACGCGTGTTTTGTGTCTTTTTGTAGGAGTTTTGGAGCTTGAAAGAAGAGTTTGGAGCATTGCAAGAGAAGATTGAAGATTAAGCGCTCAAGTAAAGTTATTGAAGATCAAGTTTGAGCTTGGAAAGAGATAGAGGAATTCGTTACAAGAACATAGGAAAAAGAATCGAGTCAAATGGAGTTGTAACGAATCTTCTACGCAAGTTTTTACTCAAGCACGACCCAACCAAGATTTAAGCTCTCAGGCACGACCCTATGAGGATCGTGCACGACCCTATTGGGGTCGTGCTAGACCCATGGAGATTACCAAGCCTCAGAACCGAGCCCTAGGGGGATCGTGCACGACCCACTTTGGGTCGTGCATGGCGCCGACTCTCCCTTATTCCGAGATTTTTGTGATATATTCTATCTTTTATCTTAGGAAGTAGTTTTATCTTGTTTCCTAGTTTAATTAGGGCTCCTTTTCCTCTATAAAAAGGGGGGCTCTCTTTAGTTTTAATAATTCGTTCTTTGAGGAGATTAAGGGGAAGACTTGGAAGACAAGTTGGGGAAATTTGTAAGACTTCTTAGTTTTAATTTGAATTGTGGTTTTAATTTGATCATGTCTTCTTCTTTCTTTTCCATGTGTGAGTAGTTTTTTTTTAGATTCTAGGGTTGGGTGAAAAGCCAACACAATCATGCATGTCTAAACTTGAAATCATGACTTGAATGCTTGAAGATCATATTTATCTATCTTGTGCTTAAATCCTTTGCGAAAGTTGAGGCATGTCTTGCAATTAACCTAAAAGCGAAAGTGTAAAGTTGATTGTTTTGACTAGTTCTAATAGGATTATTTGCGACAGTTGATATTCCTAGGTTGAAAGATAGATAGAAAGTTGTTTAATTTGCGACAGTTGATTAAATAACTTGAATTGTTTGCGACAATTGACTTTTCTATGATCTAGATTGCATGATAGTTGTGATTTCTCGTTAAAAGCATGTGTGATTGTTGTTGTGGTAGCCCTAGCCCTAGGATTTGCCTTTTATATTTGATTTAAAACTTGTGATTTTGCTTCGATCTTGACCCCCAAAGTCGTGCTCGAGCCTAGTTCCTTCGTTTGTGTTCTTGTGTGTTTGTGCCCCTTCGTGTTTATTTTCTTTTCATAGTTTATCAACTAATCTTTGGCCCTAATCTCATTCCCGTGGACGAACCTGACTCCGCTATACTCAGCGGGGTCTTGAATATAAATTTATTTGTTCAAGAAACCCTTCAACAAATTGAAGTTATGCTCATTAATCGGTGCCTCTTCTATGTCTTCATGAGAACCCTCTTCTTCTTCATCCTCATCATCATCCACAGGAGAAGCTACAAACTCCTCATCCTCCTCTTCATCTTCATCCACATCCATAGAAGTGCTAGCTTCCTCAACCTGCCTCCTTGATTGCCTCCTCCTCTTAGTCCCTCCAATTACTTCTTGAACCTTTAAATCACCATCTTGTGGATGAATAAGCCAAGTGCTAGTATTTTTCAATCCAGTCTTCAATTTCACTCTTTCTGGATTAGGCAACCTCATAGCATAAGAACTGCCGCCAAGCACCCAATAGAACCGGTTGTTCTTCACATACAACACTTTCATCTTGTTCAAGAATGGGAAGTTCATCGGAAGAGCATCTATCCGACCCACACATTGATCCAAGTCTATCTCAAAGTACTGGGCAAGTCGTGTGATGACACCACCCACAGTGATCTTTCCTGAATTTTTCCTAGACATGCGAGCCATATTATGCATCATGGCCGCACCAATGTCAATCTTACGGTCCTCCAAAATACCCTGAAGTAGAAAGATGTCCTTCTTAGGACAGTTGTTTTCACCCTCTCCTCTTCCACTGATAGAATGGGCAAAGAACCTCTGGAGAATCCGAATCACCGGGTGAGAAATTCCCGAAGCCTTCGTTCTTGAAGCCAAATACTCATTGCATCCTGAAAGTCGGGCCCACTATTCATTATTCATCCAAGTGGCCCTAGACTCCCATCTGTCAACGTTCTCATGATACCTGGGAAACCTAAAAAATTCGTTGATATCAGTCAATGTCATGCACCTTTGCACTCCACCCAACTGAAACATGCATCTACCCTCATTTGCAAACCGTCCTTCCAAGACTAAGCTACGGTATACCGGCAACCTCAAACTCAGCAATCCTAGCAAGCCGTTCTCCAACTCAAATTTCCTTAATGCGGTAGCCAAACCCAAATCCTCCATCAAAGGCCAATCAATATATCTCGGAGGTTCGATTTCGCGCTCCTTCAACTCATTAAACCGGTCTAGATGCCTCATATCACTAAATTGAATGCCCAAAGACTCCGGTGTGATATTGTTTCCAGATGAAGAAGGTCTAGGCTGAGCTTGGGATCTAGATGAAAAGGGTGTAACGGCTCGAGCCCTAGATGATGTTGCTCGGGTTGCTCTTTGTGGACGGCTAGGTCCCGGGGGAGCATTAGCCGGAACTTTGGTACGACCCATGGCGTAATTTACCTACACAAGGCACAAAAACACCACAAAACAAACACAATTCGATTGCCCCGGCAAGAGCAATCCACAAAACAAGTAATAATAAACAATAATAGCACTCAAACACACTCTTCCCCCACTAACCTAGATTAATTAGCATAAAAATTGATTAATTTTGAAATTATAGAATTAGGTCATTCTAATCATGAAACTAACTCATAATCATGCTAATATTGAAGAATCTAAACTCAAATTGAAGAATTTCGACCTAAAAAACCCTTAAATTGAGATTTTTATACAAAACCTAAGTTGGATGAATTTAGGTTGAAATCTTCAAATTTTTGAGTGAAATTGAAGAGAAGAGTATGAAATCTTACTTGTTTGATTCTTTGGAGTGCAAATCCGGCCTTGGTTCAAAGTTTTTGGTCTTCAATGGATCTTGAAGGTCGAGTTTTAATAGAGGAGAGGGGAGGAGAGCTGCTCGGCACTGTGTAGAAGAAGATAGAATGAAGGGGCAAGTTGTTATTTCGGGTTTTAATGCGCCGATAAAGACCCAAAGCGCGGTTTGATGCCTCCAAAACGCGACCGCGGAACGGCCGGGTTTGATCGCTCTCGGATGCGAGGGTCAAGAGATACAATTTATAACCCGACCCCGTTGTAGCACGTGGTGGGTGTCGAACACTCGGGAAGTCTACTCGATCGATGTGCCTAGACACTAGGAAGCTAGAAAAGAGAGCATAAAACGAAGGAAAACAAAGAAAACAGTCGGGACCGACACTGAGGTCACGTCGGGCCCGAGGTTGGCGACAAGAGGAAGTCGGGACCGACACTGTGTAAGTCGGGCCCGAGGTAGCTGGGTTTGTCGAACTTCAAGGATTAAAAGTAGATCTTGGGCTTTTGGGTTCCTTCCCTAGTAGATTAAGGCTTTTCCACCCCAATTCAAGCAATGAGTGATGATCGGACTAGGATCGAGTGCTTTCGCCCTCGTTCCAACCACTTCTACACATCGATCATTGGGGAAATCCCCTTCGAAGCAAGGTCTTGAGATTGACACATGTTCACTTTCGCTACTTTGCCAATCTCAAGCCTTGATTCCCGACTTTCGCAAGGAATTGTAGCTCTATGTAGAGTGGGTTCCTTAGATCAAGCACTCAAGGCTATGGAATTGGGGTTTCTAGCCCAAACCTAGCTAGGGTTTTCCCCCATAACCCAAGATCAAGGAGATCTACTCCATATGGCAAACAAAGAAAGCAAACAAATCAAAAGGGAAAGCAATCAACATCATCAATCTCAAAACAAAGCAAGGTTTCATTCAAATCAAAAGCAATCCACAAATTCCAATCAAGGGTTTCCAAATCCACAAGAACAAAGCAAATCAAAGCAAATCTACCAACAAAACCTACCAAATCTCCCTCTCCTTGGCCGATTCTCTCTCTTCTCCTTCTCCTCTCCTTCCTCCTTGCTCTCCAAGTATCCTCTTGAGAGTTTTTGAGGGTTGGGTTCCTTGCCAAGTGTGGGAACCCCTTAGAAGACAAAAGGGCCTTTTATATGGATTAGATGAGGGGCAAAAGTGGAAGTCCACAAATTCGTGCCTTGGAGCCCAAATAGTTCGGTGACCGACTTGGACCGACACGGAGGACCTCGGGCCCGAGTTACTGTGCAAGTCGGTCCGAGGTTGAAACTTCAAGTCGGGCCCGAGGTTGGTTGCAACTCGGTCCGAACCTCGTTCCACCTTCTTCTTGTTGGCTTTCCTCTTGTTCTTCTTCATGGCTTGCTCCTCTCTTTCCCGCTTTAGCTCAGCCTTTGCTCCATGTCTCGACCCTCCTTCAAATCGATCCTCGATTCATGCCAAATTACCTACAAAACACATAAAATGTGCGCAGTCTCCGAATCTCATAGAAATACGGGAACTAGGCTAAAAAGGAACAAAAGGCACAAGAAAAGGGGAAAAAGAAACATATTTACAAAGGAAATCACATATGAAAACACCACCAAATAGAGAGACATCAAAACACCCCATACTTAAACTTGCTTGTCCTCAAGCAATAACAATGTAAGCAAGACCGAAACATAATCTTCAAGTAAAGCCTCATATGAAAACACATTTTAAGCACAAGTGATTGATATTCAAGCAAGATTACATCATCACACATGATTAAGTGTTCCAAGGAATAAAGTCAATGCAACTAAGCCTCACTTTAGGGATATGTGAATGTGTATCACTCATCATGTGTTTGGGTTTAGCAATGAACACTCAAGCTCAAAAATCATGCAAGTAAAGACTTTACTATTGAAGCTAATATCACCAATTCCTCCACCTAGAGATGCCTAATGCAAAGTACACAAAGAATTTCGAACTTGGCTCAATGGAGGTCCTCAAAGAGGTTCCATTCGGCCGGGTTGTAATGGGGCTTTTGGTATTTCTCAAGGTGGGAATTATTTGGTCTTGTGGCGCTTATAATGGGGATTGAACAACCTAAACTCTCACCAACTTCACCAAATTCCACAATTACTTTCACACTCACCCAAAAGACTCAACATTTTCCTTTCAACCCAAAATTTCACTTCACATTCCACTTCATCTTTGCTCTTATGCTTTTTGTTGGATTTTCAACACTTTCTACATTTGGACCGACTTTCTTATGACATCGGGCCCGATGTTGCTTGTAACTCGGTCGGACCATTTTCTTCACTTAAGCTCCTTGCTTTATTCCACTTTACATTTCCAACATTTTCTTTCTTTCTTTCTTTGTCTCTTTTTCCATTTTTGTACAACAAAGATGCACTACCCATATGATTCATAACACCATTCTTTTGCCCTTAAACCCAAGAGAATCTCAACTCTTCAAATACAATCCCAACCTCTCTTCTAAAGTCCAATCCCATAAGGGTCAAGTCATATAAGGCTAGGAATAATATTTTTGAGGAGTTTCAAACAAAGGCTTAGGCTAGAACGGGGCTACAAACAAAGGATTAACTTCGTGGTAGGATATGGAACATTTATGTGACTAGAAGAACAAAGTTCAAAATCAATGTGACCATGCTAGGACAAATCTCATGACGGTCTTGGAAAATAGATAAACACCGCAATAGCAAGTTTTACTAAGCATGAATGAGCTAATCACACAAGAAAAATGAGGAATATGCAAATATGAACAAGCATCCCTAAAATGGCCAAAAATCAATCTCACAAGGGTCACTCATACTTAGTTGCATAAGAACTCATCCTAGAACTCACATGTTCAATAAAACAAGCAAGATATCATGATCACATCAAAAACAACATCATTTAAGAGGCTAAACTATCCAAAAAGATGCAAAGGAATTTACATGCTCACATCATCATTAGCTTTTGTTTTGGCAATCTAAGATGGGAATTTCTAGTCCAAAACCTACAAAACACAAAATCTTTTTGTTGTTTTTTAACACAATTTTTCAATTTTTATGGATTTTTTTGCAAAAATTTCTCTAAAACCAAAAACTCATCCATTCAAGACCAAACTAATCATTCATGTTTTTCACAAACCACAAACCAAGAAGCAAACATCCCAAACACAAACTAAATATCCTCAAAATAATAAACAAACATAAACAAGTGAAATCATGAACACACTTACCCCCACCCCATACTTAAAATTTTGATGTCCCCATCAAACAAGGAAATCAAAACTTAAAAGCAAGAGAGAAGAGTATGAAAAGCTCACAATTTCTTATTCTTCAATGGCATGTATAGGATCAATCGAAGGGGTTGTCACGTCTACGTCCTCTTTGGAGTCTTCCTTGGCCTTTCCACATGAGAGGATGAAGCTCTTGTCTCCATGGTACCTACACACATCCAACCCAACAAAAGGATCCAAGATAAACTCCATACAACTCAACAAAAGCACTCATCAACGCACAACAACATTTCAACACAAAGGGAACCCCATACTTAGTCTCTAAACACACATGCATCACAATCCAACATGAATCATCATGGATATCTTCTAACAATAGCTAAGCAAATGATCATTTTACATCATGATTAGGCTATAGCCAACAATTAAACACATGAATCCACATGATATCACAAGAAGAGAGCAAAAACATCATGAATCGACTTCCAGTCTATGTCGGGCCCGACTTACTCAACCTCGGTCCGACATGTTGGACCGACTTCCACAACTCGGGCCCGACTCTCCTGGGCACTTCGATCTCGACCTAATTCATGCTTCGACTTCTAGCCTAAAACCAATCCAAATCACTCTATCATGCACTTAAATTTCAAATTCAACCATCAAACATCCCTAATCGAAGTTCTAAATGGATCTAAGCATGCATAAACAACTTTAAAGCTCAATTTCACAAATCATGCAAATCCACCATTGATGCTCAAGCTCAAGCTCTCAATCAAACATGGCATTACTCAATCTACACAATGAAAGCACAAAATTTTCAAAGAAATAAGTAGAGATTGAGTAACACATACCGGATTTGAAGAGTATTGAACTTTTAAACAAATAACCAACTTAGAACTCAAATTTTCTCAATCTAGATCGAGATGGGGGATGAAGAACTATATTTGAACTCGAGATTTCTACTTGGATTCGGGTTTGGGAGGCCTTTTCGTGATTGGATCGAGATGAAGAAAGGAAGATGTGTGGATCGAGTATGGTGAGGGTAGGGCCGGCCGACTTTGAGAGTGTTTGAGGGAGAGGGGTTGTATTTTGGGAATGGTGGTTGATATGAAGATGATAGGTAGGTGGGGGATAGTATTTAATGGGGGAAAAGGACAAATTAGGTCAAGGGCAAAATTGGCATTCCAACTAGTCAAATCGAGTTGGACCGACTTCATGGACCGACGTCCCTATGTCGGGCCCGACTTACCTGGGCTCGATGTGGGAGTATTCGGGTCACCAATTTTACTCCATCCTCTTGCAACTTCTTTCCCATATTTCCATTTAAATATTTCACCTCAAATCCTACACAACCTTGAAGAATGCACGACACCATAAATCCACAAAACACTAGATAGAGATTGGTTAGGGAAAAGCTAGGCTAAACTAAGAAAAATCAAACTAAAATTACGAAAAGAAAACTACAAGCTCGGGTTGCCTCCCGAGAAGCGCTCGTTTAGAGTCACTAGCTTGACTTCCTAACCTCAACCTCATGGCGGGTGAAACACGGTGAATTGCTCGCCATTGTTATGCCCATTGCCTTCATACCCATAAAACCACCAACGATGGTCTACATAGGCATGGTTCTCCGATCTCGGGCCTATCTCATCATACTCCTCCAACGGGTGAGATTTCTTCTCCTTACTTGCTCCATCATGTTTTTCTTTTCCTACACCAAAGTTATTCAAAGAATTCCTAGGAGATTCTACCAATTCATCTTTCAAGTCACTAAGGCAAATGTAGGAGTCTCCTAAGTCATCTTTCAAATCACTTAAACAAATGTAGGAATCAAAAGTTTGGGAAGAATTTTGGTCATCACCAACATCAAAAGGATATAAGTAAGGATACTCTTCATTTCTCCTTGGGCTAGCATTGATCCTTGACTCACTTGGATCCTCAATTTGCTCCAACAACTCCCTTGCTTGTATTTGTTTATTGAACCCTTCATCACTTCTCAACACAACGACCTCTCTAGCAACTTCCACTTCTTCTCCTTTTCTCTTAACACTCTCTTCAAGTTTAAGGATGGCCAAGGCGTCCGGCTCATTCAAAGCCTTGTTGAAGTGAAAATCGACCTTCTCTTCACCAATCTCAAAGGAAACCTTGCCGTTTTTGACATCAAACCTTGCCCCCGCCGTAGCTAAGAATGGTCTTCCTAAGATTATTGGGACCAAGGGATCCTCGTGCATGTCCAAGATCACGAAATCATCGGGCACAAAGTACTTTCCAACTCGCACCGGAACGTCATCCAATATTCCCTTAGCCTTGATGATGGAACCGTCGGCCATAGTTAGGGACATATCGGCCGGCTCCATTTCACCCAAATTTGCTCTTCTCCAAATGCTAGCGGGCATCACCGAAACACTTGCCCCAAGGTCACATAAGGCTTGGAAGTTTTGAGACCCCACACCAATGGTTATAGCAAAACGACCGGGATCTCCTAGCTTTTGTGGTAACTCCAAGGTCTTGACCTCATCTTGCATTTCAATTATGGACCTCTTCTTGCTCAAAATCTCCTTTAAAAACTTGGCATAAGATGGCATCTCACTCAATGCATCGGTGAACGGGATAGAGATGTTCAAGCCTTGCAAGAGTTTGAGAAACCTCTTGAACTTGTTCTCAACAACATCTTTCGGCTTCTTCGAGGGATATGGAAGAATCGTTGCACCTTGAATCTTGCTTGGATCAACCTCCTTGGACTTCCCTACTTCACTTGCAACATTTCCTGGTTGGACCGACTTGGGCACCATGTCGGGCCCGATGTTGTGAATCTCGGTCCTGGGCAGAGGAGTTGGATCGAGGTCTGTGTAAGTCGGTCCCGAGTTGCTCTCGACCGCGGTCCGTGGTGAAGGAGTCGGTCTTTTCACTGGGTCGACTTCGGGGAACGTCGGACCCGACTTGCTGGGTAAGTTGGTCCGACTCTCTTCATTCTTCTTAGGCACATGTGGCTCGGGTAGGTTTCGGCCACTTCTCAATCCAATTGCCCGGACTTCATTTTGATTGTTTTGAGCTCGAGGATTCTCCTCGGGTCGGCCCGGAAGTCTTCCATTCTCTCTCGGGGCTTGAGTCGCAATTTGAGCAAATTGATTGTCGACTTGCCTCCTCCATGCACCAAACTCATTGAATTGGGTCCTCATCTCCTTGAACCCACCTCTCATCTCTTGAGCAAATGTTTGTAGATCATTGAATCCCGGTGGTCTATATGGTGGTGGTGGCGCCCTTGGCTCGTTTTGGTTGAAGTTGTTGTTGTAGCCTTGAGCTTGACCGTTGTTCCACCGGCCATTGCCACCATTGTTGAAATTGCCTCTTCCACCGAAATTTCCTCGAACATAGTTTGCCTCCTCAATTCGCTCGGCCAAGCGCACTTGGCTCTCATTCGGACAAACTTGTGTAGCATGTGCAAAGGATCCACACTCCTCACAAGCTCTAGCATTTTGCTTGTAGTAGTGGACTTGCCTCTTAAGCTTGCTCACTTCACCTTCAAGGAATTGGAGCTTCACATCCCTATCAATGTCTTCTCCCTTTGGATCATATAACTTCCTTGCACCTTCACCTTGAACTTTCACCTCCTTGCTAGCTTGACTCACCCCATACATGGCCTCATAATCGGATAGCTTGTCAAGTAGCTCCCAAGCTTGATCCGGTGTCAAGTCTATGAACCCACAATCGGTGTGGAGATTGAGCTTGTCCTTCGTTACCGGATTGATTCCTTGGAAAAAGATGTCTTGAAGTACATATGGTTGTTGGCCATGAGTAGGACATTGGCGCAACATCTCCTTGAAACGGTCCCATGCTTCGAAGAGGGGCTCATTCGGACCTTGTTGAAAGCTTGCAATCTTCCTTCTTAACTCGGTTGTCTTTGAGGGCGGGAAGAACTTCATCAAGAAAGCGTCATAGAGTGTCTTCCAAGTTGTGATCGACCTAGGAGCTTGGCTCTCGAGCCAATGTGTGGCCTTGCCCCCAAGTGACCATTTGAACACCTTTAGAAGCACATACTCCAATGTCTCCTCGTCGGTGGAGATCGTCTCACACATGTCCACAAATCGTTTAACATGCTCTATGGGACACTCATGTGGACGGCCCTCGAATTGATCACGCTTGATGAGGGAGATGAATTGCGTCTTGATCTCAAAATTCTTGGCAACCTCGGGAAGCACAATAGCCGGCTCGGGTACCCTCAACTCCGGATGCATGTATTAGCGTGCATTCCGGGGTAGAGCGTTGAGTTGAGCCTCGGCTCTCATCCGTTGCTCCCGTTCTCTTCTTGCCACCTCCTCTTGATTGTCCCTCTCAAGTTGCAATCTAGCCATTTCGGCCCTAAGTCGAGCCAACTCCTCATCAACATGGAGAGCTTGATTCTCCATCCTTTTCCTTCTTCGGGCTTCTTTGAGAATACTTTCCGGATCACTCACAAACTCAAGCTCAAGTGTTCCTTGGGAGGAACGAGCTAGCATACACCTATGAAACAAAAACACAAACCAAAACAAATCAAAAACAAACAAAGGGTTTGGGCTATTCCCTCACCCAAATCACTACCAAAACACAAGAAACTCACCAAATTGGCACTCAATGCACTTAGACTTCCCCGGCAACGGCGCCATTCTTTTGATCGCTCTCGGATGCGAGGGTCAAGAGATACAATTTATAACCCGACCCCGTTGTAGCACGTGGTGGGTGTCGAACACTCGGGAAGTCTACTCGATCGATGTGCCTAGACACTAGGAAGCTAGAAAGGAGAGCATAAAACGAAGGAAAACAAAGAAAACAGTCGGGACCGACACTGAGGTCACGTCGGGCCCGAGGTTGGCGACAAGAGGAAGTCGGGACCGACACTGTGTAAGTCGGGCCCGAGGTAGCTGGGTTTGTCGAACTTCAAGGATTAAAAGTAGATCTTGGGCTTTTGGGTTCCTTCCCTAGTAGATTAAGGCTTTTCAACCCCAATTCAAGCAATGAGTGATGATCGGACTAGGATCGAGTGCTTTCGCCCTCGTTCCAACCACTTCTACACATCGATCATTGGGGAAATCCCCTTCGAAGCAAGGTCTTGAGATTAACACATGTTCACTTTCGCTACTTTGCCAATCTCAAGCCTTGATTCCCGACTTTCGCAAGGAATTGTAGCTCTATGTAGAGTGGGTTCCTTAGATCAAGCACTCAAGGCTATGGAATTGGGGTTTCTAGCCCAAACCTAGCTAGGGTTTTCCCCCATAACCCAAGATCAAGGAGATCTACTCCATATGGCAAACAAAGAAAGCAAACAAATCAAAAGGGAAAGCAATCAACATCATCAATCTCAAAACAAAGCAAGGTTTCATTCAAATCAAAAGCAATCCACAAATTCCAATCAAGGGTTTCCAAATCCACAAGAACAAAGCAAATCAAAGCAAATCTACCAACAAAACCTACCAAATCTCCCTCTCCTTGGCCGATTCTCTCTCTTCTCCTTCTCCTCTCCTTCCTCCTTGCTCTCCAAGTATCCTCTTGAGAGTTTTTGAGGGTTGGGTTCCTTGCCAAGTGTGGGAACCCCCTTCTTAGAAGACAAAAGGGCCTTTTATATGGATTAGATGAGGGGCAAAAGTGGAAGTCCACAAATTCGTGCCTTGGAGCCCAAGTAGTTCGGTGACCGACTTGGACCGACACGGAGGACCTCGGGCCCGAGTTACTGTGCAAGTCGGTCCGAGGTTGAAACTTCAAGTCGGGCCCGAGGTTGGTTGCAACTCGGTCCGAACCTCGTTCCACCTTCTTCTTGTTGGCTTTCCTCTTGTTCTTCTTCATGGCTTGCTCCTCTCTTTCCCGCTTTAGCTCGGCCTTTGCTCCATGTCTCGACCCTCCTTCAAATCGATCCTCGATTCATGCCAAATTACCTACAAAACACATAAAATGTGCGTAGTCTCCGAATCTCATAGAAATACGGGAACTAGGCTAAAAAGGAACAAAAGGCACAAGAAAAGGGGAAAAAGAAACATATTTACAAAGGAAATCACATATGAAAACACCACCAAATAGAGAGACATCAGGGTTCTCCCGCGCTTTGGCCGCAGAAACTTGGCCTGTCAGAGCGCGGTTTGGGGTGCCCGTGCCGCGAGCGCCCCACCTGAACTTGACCGCGCTTTGCCTTTTTGACTCGCTGCTGGTTGTAGATAGGCTCGGGCCCATGAGTGCGAGGGCGTCTTGGCTTCCTCGAACCGCGTGTACCTGTTTCCCGACTTTACCTAAAACTAAGAGCAAAAACAAACCAAAACAAAGCAAAAACCAAACAAAAACAAACCGAAAACAAAGCGAAAACTAGAAAACAAATAAAAATTAAATTTTAAAGCTTGGGTTGCCTCCCAAGAAGTGCTTGTTTAACGTCATTAGCTTGACGCATTACCGCTCATGTGTTAGGCTCGTCCAAAACCGTCTCTTCAAGAATAGCATTGCTAAATTCTTCAAAATACGGTTTCAAACGCTATCCATTCACCTTTTGCAATGAATGAGTGGCTCCATCATAGATTTCCACCGCTCCATGAGGATACGTTTTAGCTACTACGAACGGCCCCGTCCATCTCGACCTTAGCTTTCCAGGAAAAAGTTTAAGTCTAGATTGATATAATAAAACCTTATCACCTACCTTAAAACTTTTTCTCCATATTTTCTTGTCATGCCAAGCTTTGGTCTTCTCTTTGTATATGGCCGCATTGTCATAAGCTTCTAACCGTAATTCCTCAAGCTCTTGCAATTGAAGCTTCCTCAAGTCGCCTGCCTCATCCATTTTCAGACTACAATTTTTCACAGCCCAATAAGCTCGGTGTTGGATCTCCACCGAAAGATGACAAGCTTTACCAAACACCAACCGAAAGGGTGACATTCCAATCGGTGTTTTGTAAGCCGTCCTATATGCCCATAAAGCATCGTCCAAGCGAGTACTCCAATCCTTCCGGTTTGGCGACACCATCTTCCCAATAATGGCCTTGATCTCTCGGTTAGATACCTCCGCTTGTCCATTCGTTTGTGGGTGATAGGTCGTAGAAATCATGTATGTGACATGGTATTTCTTCAAGAGCACACTTACTGTTTTGTTGCAAAAGTGGGATCCCTTGTCACTAATTAAAGCTCTAGGAAACCCAAACCTTGAGAATATGTGCACCTTCAAAAAATCTGCCACAGCTCGGGAATCATCAGTCCGAGTGGCCTTCGCTTCCACCCATTTGGAAACGTAGTCCACCGCTAATAAAATATAAATATTCCCATAAGAGCTAGGAAAGGGTCCCATGAAGTCTATACCCCAGACATCAAATACCTCACAAAAGATAATTGAAGTTTGATGCATTTCATCCCTTCGGGATATATTCCCGACTCTTTGGCATCGGTCACTACAAAAAGCATATGCATCCCGAAAGATGGTAGGCCAAAAGAATCCTGCATCCAACACTTTCCTAGCAGCCTTTCTAGCACTAAAGTGCCCCCCACAAGCATAAGAGTGACAAAACGACAAAACCGAAGTTACTTCATTATCCGGAAGACAACGCCGAATTACTTGATCGGAACAATGTTTCCAAAGATATGTCCCACACATAGTATCGTGCTTCACTTTTGAGATTATCCCTTTGGGCCTTGCTAAAGCTGGGAGGAAACACACTCGAAACAAGAAAATTAACCAAATGAGCATCCAAGGTTGAAGTACACGTACCGAAAACAACGTATCATCTAGAAATTCTTCTCGAATAGGTGTGACTTGTGCACATCTTTCCTCCTCATGGACCAAGCGACTAAGATGATCAGCTACCACGTTTTCCGCCCCCTTTTTGTCTTTGATCTCAATGTTGAATTCACTCAACAACAAGATCCATCTAATTAACCTGGGCTTTGCTTCCTTCTTCGTCAACAAGTAACGAAGGGCTACATGATCCGTGTAGACAATCACCTTTGTACCTAGCAAATAAGACCGAAACTTTTCCAAAGCAAACACCACCGCCAAGAGTTCCTTCTCGGTGGTGTAATAATTTTTCTATGCTTCATTTAAAGTCATAGAAGCATAATGGATAACATGAGAAACCTTACCAATCTTTTAACCCAAGACCGCTCCTACCGCATAATCACTTGCATCACACATCAGCTCAAAAGGTAGGGACCAATCTGGGGGTTGAATTATTGGTGCAGTGGTGAGGCGAGCCTTCAACTCATCAAAAGCTCTTTTACAAGCTTCATTAAAGTCAAAGGTAACATCCTTCTTGAGCAACTCACAAAGTGGTGAGGCAATCTTTGAGAAGTCCTTAATGAACCTGCGGTAAAAACCTGCATGACCAAGAAAAGAGCGCACTTCTTGAACATTAGTAGGATAAGGCAAGGATTGAATTACTTCAACCTTTGCCTTATCAACCTCAATCCCTTTAGATGACACTATATGACCTAACACTATGCCCTGCTTTACCATAAAATGGCATTTTTCAGAATTAAGACAAAGGTTAGTATCCTCACAACGTTTTAGCAAAAGTGTCAAGTGAATTAAACAAGAATCAAAGTCATTGCCATGAACGGTAAATTCATCCATGAAAACTTCAATGAAGTTCTCAATGTACTCAGAGAATATACTGACCATACACCTTTGAAAGGTTGTGGGCGCATTACATAGACCAAATGGCATTCTTCGGTAAGCGAATGTGCCAAACACTGCTGGAAAACGCGTCTGTAGCCAGAAAATATTTAGCCACGAATTTTGGCGAGGGTAAATTGGGTGGCAACGGCCATAAGTTTAACCACAAATATTTCCGTTTGAGGCCATATGGCCATGAAATATAGAGTTGTGGCTAGTTTTGGGGCCGAATAGCCCCGAAAAATGAGCAAGGCTAGATTTGGTTGTAGATTTCTGGCCATATTGTCATGAAAACAAGCTCGTGGCTAACGTTAAGGCCCAATGGATGCGAATTTCTTGCGCAGCTAGATTCATTTCTAGAGTAGTAGCTAATTAGCCACGAAAAAAGATTCGTGTGTATATTCAAGACAAAGTCTGGAGCTAAGTACCCACATACTAGTCGTGGCTAGGTTTGTGGATATTTGTGTGGGTAATTTTAATCATTGACTCATAAATGGTCCTTCATTTCGTTAGAATTTTTAGAAATAACCACAAAACTAGCCACGAGTTCTTATTTTCGTGTCTAACATAGTTTATTTAGAAACATCTGCGATAACAATCACGAGATTAGCCACGAGTTCTTTATTTCGTGAGAAATCTACAAAAATAACCACGACATTAGCCACGAGTTCTTCATTTCGAGAGAAATATGCAAAAATAGTCACAAGACTAGCCCAAGTACTTTTCGTTCATGAAAACCTGCTCGAAATGCACTTAATATTTGTTCTAAACACCATGTTGCACAACCATGCCTCACATTTATGTTAATTATACAAATTGCACTTAAAGACCATAGACCATAGACCATAGAACATGCCTCAAATGTATGTTAGAAATAACCACAAACATGCCTCAAACAACATAGACCTTAATTATACAAAGTGCACTTAAAGAGGTCCAAACATGCATTTGGGCAAACACATAAAATGTTCACAATTGAACGTCATAAGCCTGCTGAAAAAAAAACACATAAAATTTGAGCAGATCCTCTCCCAAAATGCACATAAACCTGCCTAAACCTGCCTAAACTTACATAAACCTGCCTATCCCAACATAATTGTCAATGTCAACATTCATCCAACATTGTTCGCTACATAAAATCCATAGAAAAGATCACATAAAACCCTAAATGTCAATTCTCCTACTCCTACTCTTAACACTTACCCTTACACTTAAACTTACTCTTCCTCTTCCTCCACTTCCTCTTCCTCTTCCTCTTCCTTTTCCTCTTCCTCTTTCTCTTCCTCTTCCTCTTGTTTGCTACAACCCACGTCTTCCTCATCGTCACTAGTCAGGTAGAACGCCATCCCTTCATCATCCATGAGTCGGCCATTCCAAATACCATCCAAAAGACGACTCATATTGGGGTCCATGCCATAAGTTCTGAAATGCTTGTAATAGCGGCATTCCTAACAAACAAGAGAAGTGCAAAGCTTAAATAATAAAAACAAAACATAAGCAGTGAAGAAAAAGGTGTTATGCGAACAAAAGCGATAGAAATCATGAATTTCTATTATATGGTGCAAATTTATAAGTTAGGTACCCCTAGAATATTATGTAATGATGTTCTTAAATAACATGATGATCTTCTCTAAGGCAGAAAACGCGTAATGATGACATGATGTTTTCTAATGAACAATGTTGGGTGTTTTAGGAATTAGAATCAATACATGACAACAAAAAAGAGGAAATCAGATTAATTAACTAAGCAAGCACTCTCACATTGTAGTATTGTACAAAAGAAAATTTGCACTTACTTTGATCTTCCCCGCCCACCACTCGTCATGACTAATAATTTTCCAAGTACTTGAATCCCACATAACGCCCCCCTTGGTGTGGCGGAAATCCCACCATATCTTCCAAAGCCTGTAAAAGTGATAGTACCTTGATCGAGCAGTGATTCTTGTACATGGGCACCTACACTCAGCCCGAAAACGCTCATTCACATCAACCCAGTTAGGGCACTGGGTATCATTCAAGGGAGGACTAAGCTCTCGAACAATCTTGAGGAAGATCAACTCTTCCTCATGTGTCCACTTCCTTGGCAGTTCCACAAACTGGGAAGAAAAGAAATGCACCAGTTTAAGTAGAGCAATCAAATAGAGCATTGAAGTATTTGACAAATAGAAAGTGTTTTGAGAAAATAAGTAGAGCAATCAAATAAATTGTTACTAAAAGGCATAAATGCACCCATTCTCATTTCAACTATCATGATCCAAACCTCAATTGACATAAACATTCTTATCTTACCAAACCTGCTCAAAATGCACTTCAAAACACTCTTATAATATTTATGTTGCAACACACACATCAACCTACTTAAAAAAACTACTTCTACTTTTGCTATTCCAAATAAATGCATGTCAGACATTTGTAATTCTGTTACCAATCAGTTATAAGCCAATCAGATTGACAGTCAATTTGCTATACCAAATAAATGTAAACAACATGTACTCAACAACAATTATATTTGTTAAAAGCCAATCAGTTTCAGAATATTCATGATTCGTTGAGATGTTTGTTCTAAGTGAACATGTAGACAAAAATAAACCTTAGATCCAAAAGACATTCAGATCTAAATGCAAATACATTTTTAGGGTTTTAATACATTGAAATCATTCAAAAGACATGTAAACCATGCCAATCAGTTTCAGTTTCAGATTGACATGCACAAACCATGGAGAAAAAGGGTGAAGAGACATGGAAGCAAGAGACATGCAAATCTAAATGAATTGTGGACATATTTGCAACCTAAATGAATTAAACATCAGATTCACAAAGAGAAAAGGTGTGGGATAGCAAATCTAAGCCAAAAATTCGAGGAATGGAGGCAGCCAAGCCGGTAGGGGGAAATGGGAGCAAGCTAAGCCGATTCGGGGGTTTACCTGGAGGATCGGAGAAGCTGGTGGAGAGAGGACGATTCGACGCCGATGAACAGGGCAAGCCAAGCCGGCGGGGGGAAATGGGAGGGAGTAGTTCGATCGGTTGTGGAGGCAAGAAGGAAGGCAAGAGCGAAATGGGGGGAATGGAGGTAGTAGTTCGATCGGTTGTGTGGTCCCAAAACCCTAAAAGACAAGCTCAAAGAGCCTCATGAGATCGAGTTCGGTTGTGGGCTGAAGACAAATAAGGACCAATAAGGCTCAGGAGCCCAAATTTTTTTTTGAAAGAGCCCGTTAATAGCGCCCAACATTCAAGTCATCTCCTACATTGATTACTCGTGGCTATTTTCGTGGTTAAATTTGTGGGTAAATAAAAGGTGATCCAGCAGCTCATTAAATGATCCATACCAACCTTCATTCAATAATCTACACCAACAATCGTACGAACTCGATCTCTTTACCCTACCTTTCTTCACATTCTCTTGCAATATCACTTTCATCACACATTTTTGTCTCTTATTGCATCTCATTTCAATTTGTCTCAAGTAAACAAAACACATGGAAACCTAGTTTCATTGATTTCTTCTTTTGAATCTGGTACATTCTTGTTCAAGTGGTCAATTTCTCTTCCATTGTTGGTACAAGAAAGGTTCTTGCTTTTGTTGCTGCAAGAAAGGTTCTTGCTTTTGGGAAATTTTTCAGAAGTAGCCACGAGAGTAGCCACGAATTTTGGCACAAGTTCTTCGTTTTGGGGCTAACGGAGTGGGTTATGGTTGAATCTGGTACGTGTGTTATGGTTGTGTTTATATTTTTTTAGAATAACAACATACATTGGTGATTGTAACCTATTTTAAGTGCCAAAATATTCAAAATTAACCATAAAATTAGCCACCTGTTCTTTAATTCGTTCCTAAAATTTTCTTGTTTTTGATCTAGTGATTATTACTTATTTGAATATAGGTACCATATATAACATGGGCAATCGTGAGTGGATGTATGATAGATGTCATCCTAATGGTGAAGGTTTGAGAAGCGAATTTTATGATGGTGTTGAAACGTTCATTCAGTTTGCAACAGCTCAACCGAATTTCATGGATGGGGAGAAGATCAAATGTCCTTGTTTCCTTTCCAAGAATGGCAAATTTCAAGATAAAGACACTATTCGCCTTCATCTATTCAGAAAAGGTTTTGTTGACAGTTATTATTGGTGGACCGCACACGGAGAATCACCTTTTGTCAACTCATCACCTCCCTTGGAAGACTTGAATCCTACTTCAAATCCTAATGATATGGATTTCTTTGGGATTGGGATGCATTTATTTGATAACTTGAATCCTACTCAAAGAATGGTTTTTGATGCAGCTGGTCCAAGTTTTGTTCCACCTTCGTGGTTTGACCCTAACAATTATGTGAATGAGCCAAGTAGTAGTCGACATGTAGAGTTCGAAAACCCTGTTCATGAAGAAGAAGAAATTAACATGGACCAACCGATCAACCATGTTCAAGAAGAAGAGATTAGCATGGAACAACCGATCAACCATGTTCTGAGAAAATGTCCTTCTTATCTGAGCGCTTCAACGATGTTTTGAGGGCAGCAGATCAACCATTATATGACGGTTCTCATGTGTCACAGTTAGTTGCAGTTGGTTCTTTTATGGAGTTAAAGACCAAATACAATATGTCAGGCTGGATATAGTAAACTACTCCAGAAAGTCAATGATGTATTGCCAAAAGACAACAACTTTCCAAAAAGTTTCTATGAACAAAAGAGGTTGATTAAAGAGTTGGGGTTGCCCCAGCAAAAGATACACCTTTGCCCCCAAGGTTGTATGTTGTTTTGGAAGGATGATGTTGATGCCACTGAGTGTAAGTTTTGCAATAGTCCAAGGTATCGACCTTGTTTGTCTCAAAAAGGAAAGCCAATACCTAATAAGGTGTTCCGGTACTTGCCATTGATCCCACGTTTGCAGCGATTGTATGCTATGGAGGAAACAGCTTCAAAGATGCGTTCGCATGCTGAACACCAAACAGATGAAGGGTATATGAGTCACCCATCGGATGCTGAGGCTTGGAAGCATTTTGATAGAACCTTTCCAAGGTTTGCATCAGAGATTCGTTATGTGAGATTATGTTTGTGTTCAGATGGATTTTCCCCATTTGGTAAGTTTGGCAAGACATATTCGACTTGACCAGTGATTGTCACCCCCTACAACCTACCTCCAGATATGTGAATGAAAGCTCCTCATTTGTTCTTAAGTACCATTGTTCCAGGTCCACAGAATCCAAAGAAGCTAATAGATATTTGTATGCAACCATAGATTGATGAGTTGTTTTTGTTGTGGAGCAACATTTGATGTTTCTACTAGAAAAAAAAAATTAAGATGCGTGCAGCTCTTATGTAGACAGTGAATGATTTCCCTGCGTATGGCATGTTATCTGGGTGGAGTACTACTGGTATTTATTCTTGTCCTCATTGCATGGAGAACACAAAAGCCTTTCGTTTACAAAATGGACGGAAGGCTTCATGGTTTGATTGCCATCGGTGCTTGTTGGAATTAGATCACCCATTCAGGAACGATAGGAGAAACTTTTACAAAGGGAGAACTGAGGATGATCCTCCTATTCCGTATTTATCAAGTCAAGAGATGTGGGAACGTGTTCAAGGTTTGCCGACCGCCATGGAGTCTCCACGTGAATATCCAGATGGCTATGGTGTAACTCATAAGTTCACAAAGAAAAGCATTTTCTGGATGCTTCCTTATTGGAAGCATAATTTGCTTCGACACAACCTTGATGTCATGAATATTGAGAAAAATGTGTTTGAGAACTTGATTAACACTATAATGGATGTTAAGGGGAAGACAAAAGACAACATCAGCTCGAGGAAGGACTTGCGCCTATATTGTAATCGCCCAGAGCTTCAGGTGGAGGATAACCATAAGGGCCCTAAACCAAAAGCAGGGTATGCATTAGATAGAAATAAAAAGACAACCTTGATTAATTGGTTAAGGCGCTTGAGATTTCCGGATGGGTATGTCTCCAATATTGGTCGATGTGCGCAATTGCAAGAGGGTAGACTAATCGGAATGAAAAGTCATGATTGTCATGTGTTCATGCAAAGACTTCTACCAATTGCTTTCAAGGAACTTCTACCCGTGGGTGTGTGGGGGCCATTGACAGAATTGAGCATATTTTTCCAATCATTATGTTCATCCACACTTGAGATGAAATGTCTTGAGGATTTAGAATGTGCCGCACATCTTATATTGTGCTAGTTGGAAAGGATATTTCCACCATCTTTCTTTGATTCTATGGAGCATCTCATTGTACATTTAGCATATGAGGCAAAATTAGGGGATCCAGTACAATACCGATGGATGTATCCACCTGAGCGCTTCTTATTCAAGTTGAAAGGGAACATGATGAATCCACAAAAGGTGGAGGCATCCATAGTGGAATCATATTTGTTTGAGGACATAACGACATTCACTCGACATTATCCCCAGCCTCAAGACTTGTATAAGAGAAAGAAAACTACCATGGAGGAGGAAACCAATGCCACTCATCCTCAAATTTCCATTTTCAACCATCCAGGGCGTGCAAGCGGAAAATGTAAGGTTATATGGATGACCAAGGGGAGAGATTTTCACGTGGCATGGACGTATATCCTACTTAATTATAGAGAGGTTGACTCTTACGTCGAGTAAGTGACTTTAACTTATAATATATAAATACATGTCAATCCGATTAATATTCCACTATTAATTGTTGTTCATTTTCACATGCAGAGAGTTTCAAAATACGGTAGGACAAGGAGATTCGACTGCTATTGCCAATTGCTTTTGTGATTGGTTTCATGATTATGTAAGTTTAAATGCACATTGAATATCTTGGGGATGTTATTATGCATTACATATATATACATATAAAAGTTTCATGAACAATATTACAGGTTTTGAATAGAAATGTCCTACACCCCCAGAAGAGGATCATGTGTTGATACATAGTTTGGCTTGGGGCCCATCCAAAAAGGTTGTGTCATGGCCCGTATATTTCATCAATGGTTATAAATTTGAAACTTTGGAACGTGGTGAAGGCAAATTAACCATGAATAGTGGTGTGTGTGTGTGTGTACAAGCTTCCAACGGTGATACACAATCTGATTTCTTCGGGTTAATAGAACAAATTTTTGAGTTTGAGTTCACCGGATTGCCATGTAAGAAGATTGTCATGTTCAAGTTTTTGTGGTTTGACCCTAATGCGAGAGGGACGAAAGTCCATCCAGAATACCATTTTCAGGAGATTAATGTGAAGAGGCGATATAACAACCATGATCCTTTTGTCTTTGCGCAACAATGCATCCAAGTTTACTACGCAGACTTCCCCGGCGCACCCCGGAGCCGTGCTGATTGGAGATATGTGTGTAAGACAAAGCCTCGAGCTAGAGTTGAGCAACGATGGACAGAGAGAAAGGAGGACGAGCCAAATGATTTAGATCATTACAACCGGAGGAATTTGAGATTGATGGATTTGCAGGGTCGTCAATTCACTCATTACCGTTACATCTTAATGATCCACTTTCTCAGCATGAAGAAGCATACGATGTTCAAACCGACGAGATAACTCGGACATTGCAAATGATGACGAAGAAGATGATTTTCCTTCAAATTCAAGTTCCGAAAATTATGAGTGGTAATTAATCTTATCATAGTTTCATTTATTTTATATCAACATGATTATCCTTTTGCAAAATATGCTTTGTAATTTATTTTCTACCAATTTTATTTTTCTATTAGGAGTGAAAATCATAATAGAATGGACAATTCATCTAGGAGGGAAAGTTCATCTAAGGAGGGAGGGAAAGTTCATTAAGGAGGGAAAGTATATCTCGGTTGAAATTAAGGAGGGAAAATTTGAGTGAGTTTGGTGGGCTAGATATTTGACTAGAGGGAAAATTTAGTGAGTTTGGGCCCAAAATACACCCAAGCCTATCACTTTTCTCTCATTTGGAAGCACTCTTGCTAACCCTAACTTGAATCCTCTCATTTGCGCCTCTCTTTCCAGATGCCTCCCTATCCCTCTCTTTGGTTCACCGGCGCTCAAGAAGGATCTGGTTAGAGCTCAAGAAGGATCTGGTTCGAGATCTCTCAGGTTCTCCCTCCCTCCCTTGATGTATGTTATTGGCTGGAATTTTGAGATTGAATGGTGATTTTGCTTCTGCTTATGTGAAACAGCTTCTCTTTGAACTCGATTTGGAGGGTTTAATTTTTTGGTGTGTGGCTATTCGTTTAGGATTTTGAGATTGAATGGTGATTTTGCTTCTCCTTATGTGAAACAGCTTCTCTTTCAACTCGATTTGGAGACATCTACCAATTTGCATGTGTTTTTTCTTGCTTCTCCTTGCTTGTATGTGCTCGACTCATTTGCTCAACTCATATGAAATTGGTGTTGCTTGTCTTGCTTCTCCTTGCTTGTCTTTGCTTCTCCTTGCTTCTTCTTGCTTCTCCTTGCTTGTCATTCGTTTTCAGTTTCATGATTAATTTGTTGGTGTGTGTCTAGAAGCATACGATTTTAATGCTTTATGGTTCGAAATGGTGTTGCTTGTCTTGCATGTGCTCAACTCATTTGCTCAAATCATATGAAATTGGTGTTGCTTGTCTTGATTCTCCTTGCTTGTCCTTGCTTCTCCTTGCTTGTCATTCATTTTTTAGTTTCATGATTAATTTGTTGGTGTGTGGCTATTAAAACAGCTTTGGTTGTTGTTTTTGGTATGTTGTTTTGCAAGGTTTGGTTGAATCATGGGTCACCTTAGAAGCACAGCATGAGGGCGAGCCCAAAATCTCAATTGCAACTTCGCTCGTGCTCCTCGTACTTCTTCGGAGCAGTAGCTTCAAAGTCCTAAGAGACCTCCTCGGTTACAACCAACCCTCCCGGTTCATAGTAGTCCAAGATTTAAAAAAGTTGCCAACCAACAAGTTGCTCCACAACATGTCATCCCTTCTCCAATCTAAGTTCCCCATGCTCCAAGCACTTCTTTGAAGAAAACCGAGCCTAATCTTACTCTAGCATCTTCTTCACAACAAGTTCTTGACCCTTCAAGAACTCCTAGCCCTAATAATAGTCCAACACTTCGTCCACAACAAGTTCTCTCTAAGGAAAGGGTTCCTACAAGAAATCCCAGCCCTAAACTCACTCAAGCACCTCATTCAAAACAAGTTCTCTCTAAGGAAAGGGTTCCTTCAAGAAATCCCAGCCCTAAGCTCACTCAAGAACCTCAATCACTCCAAGTTTTCTCAAAACAAAGAGCTCTTGCAAAAAATCCCAGCCCTACTCCCATTCTCACACCCTCGCAAGTGAATGAAGCAAACAATGAGGCATACATGGAAGAGGGCTTCGAAGAAGACAATGAACAAGTTCATGAAGACTACGGTGAAGAAGTGGAGGAAGAGCATGAGGAAGAGCTTGAGGAAGAGCTTGAGGAAGAGCATGAGGAAGAGCACGAGGAAGATGATGAGGAAGGTGAAGAACAAGTGGAAGGTGAAGAATAAGTGGAAGGTGAAGAAGAACAAGAGGAAGGTGAAGATGACGAAGAAGATGAAGAGTTTACTCAACCAAAGCTGCTTATATGGATTAAACGAGATGGAATCCGGTCGGTAACCTTTCAAACTTTTTTTTTATTAATGTGATTTACATTGTAAATTTACTAATTATATCCATTTCTTTGTAGTGATTTTGAACCACGCAAAGTTGCCTACTCCAAGACGAAGGAAATCGTGCATGGCCACTACAATGGTCCATGGACAAGTATTTCTAAAGTGTCGGGGCCAGTTAAGACGTTGTGGTTTGAAGAGTTTAAGGTGATGTTCTTGTTTTTTACATTTACTAATTCTATACATGAGTATTTCTTTACATGTTGCTAAGATCAGCTTTAAGTTCATGTTGTTGTTTTTTGTAAACAAGTTCATGTTGTTTTTTCTGTCTAAGTACCAATGTAAGGCTGCTGTTTTTTTAAAGAACCATTGATGGATCTTTTTTTTCAAGTACCATTTGTTAGAAATGGTTGTTATAAATGAACTTCATTTTTAAATACCGTTTGATGTTGCTATTTTTGTTGGATTGCTAGACCTTGCTTCAATATGAGTGTCTTTTTGTAAACAATGCAGAAATTTTTTTATTGGAGGGAATCTGATGAACTGATGCAAAAGGTCTTTTTATAACAAGCCGGAAAACACATCACCAATGTCTTTAAGAAGCATCGTGAAAACAAGACCAAACCTTTCTTTGTTTCCGAGAAGAATTGGGAGAGGATGAACACCATAAGGAAAACGGATCCCAATTATGTGAGACAAGCTCAGGTGAATGCACAAAATCGGTCATCAAAGAGGTCATTAGAGGCTGGAAATTATTGAGGAGGTTCTTGAAAGTTTACAAAATGGATGGAAGTTATGGTAAGTACATTCACTTTTCAAAATTTAAGTAAAAATCTGTTTTTTTAAAAAGAAGTATATATTTAACTTGACTTTACTCTTTATTTTTGCAAGGAAAAGGAGTCTGGGAGCATGCCGCTTATTTCTGAGGTGGTCAAAAAATTGTGGTCAAAGGAGGATGGGACTGGACTAGGGGAACGACCATCTGCAATCATTGTAAGTTTATTCAAGTATTTTGTTCTTTTTGTGCTTGTAGTTTTGGATTCATGTTTGATTGAATTTGATTTCTTTTTGTATGATATTATGTGATTTTGATTTTTGATGTGTACAAAGATATAGCTACTTTAAATAGGAAACTAAATTCAAATATTTTGCATGTTCAAAATTCAGACAAATGAATCAAATACACATGAACCTCCTAGATGAATTTTGTGCTTATGGTTCTCTCTCTCTCTCTCCCCCTTGATGGCTCTCCCTCTTTGGCTTTGTTTGGTTCTTCTCCTCTCTATGTTATTTGTTTTGGATTTTTGAGATTGACAACTTGAAAGCTTGGTTCGAGATGTGTGTTTGTGAACTTGAATGGTGATGATCTGGATTTGTTGATATTTAGGGTTCTCTTTTGCTTCTCCTTATGTGAATTTGCATCTCTTTGGTTCCTTGTGAATCAATAGACATGAAAACTTCAATTTCCATTTGCTAAATCCCATAAAAAAATCTGCACCAGTGCACAGACTCTTGCCATTGCTGTTTTTGTTGATGTTGCTGTTTGGTGAATTTGCTTCTCTTTGTTTCATGTTTTTGCATTGATATGCACCAGTCCCTATTATTCTTGCTTCATTTTTTTCATTGATATGCACCAGTACCTATTATTCTTGCTTCATGTTTTTGTTGTTGTTTTGCAATGTTTTTAGGCTGAATTTGAACGCCTTGTGGCTGCTGAGCATGGGGATGGACCAATCTCAAGTGTTAGGGCGACCGGGTTATGGATTAAAGCTTGTGACGGCTTTGCTAGTCATAGGATTTTTGCATTGGCTGATGAAGGTGTCGCCCTCTTTCGCACGGGAAAGCTTGAAACTAGGACTCCTTCCCGCTCCTCCAGCCTTCTCCACACCCATCAAGTTGTTGAGCCTCTAAAGGATGAGATCAAGGAGATGCGAGAGGAGATGAAGACTCTTCAAACTCAAAACGTGGAAATTCAAACCCAGAACAAGGCACTCAAAGGTATGCTTGAGCAGTTGTTTAAACACATTAGAGGCAACATGGATAATGTCACTCTCTGAATTATTTTACCCCTCTCTGAATTGTATGGATATTGTGGTGTTTTTGGATGTTTTGTTTGGCTGGATATTTTGGATGGTTGTTGTGTGGATATTTGGATGGTTGTTGCATGTGTGGATATTTTGGATGTTAAGGGGAAGATATTGAATGGTTGTAGTGCTATTTTATCCATTAGCAGGTTTTAGCTAATTGCATTATGATAATGCAATTAGCATATATTAGCATGTTTTAGCTAATTGCATTATGTTCATAATGCAATTAGCATATATTAGTAGGTTTATGGTGCATTATCATAATGCAATTAGTGCATATATTATGGCATATTTCGTAATTTTTTTATTAATGCTTGAAACCAAATATTTTCAAAGCCAATTTCAAGGTTAAATACCAATAGCTTTTGCAACCAAATAGATTCGATGCAAATGTCAAGGCTAAATGGCCACAGTTTTCCTACCAAATGCGTTCAGTGCAAATGTTAAGGCTAAATGGCCACGGATTTTCCCACTAAATAGTTCATGGCAAATTTCACGGCTAATGCCCACGAAATAGGTGCGATTATGCGTTCAAATTCGACTCGAACTTAGATACAAAATACATTTGTGGCTAACATTTGATGGTGATACACTCAAAACCAACCACGAAATTCAATTCTGGCTAATATTGTTGAACGTGACTTTCGTGGCCAATAGCCACACATTTAGCAATGAACTAATTCGCGGCTATTATTTGCAGCTAAATAGCCACAAAACTAGAATTCTGTGGATCTTTTTCAGAGTGATATTTAGCCTCGCGTGTTTTAGCCCCAGGGCACCTTTCGTAGGGCAAACCGTTGGGGATGTCGTGGCTAACGTGATTTCGTGGTTATTTTTGTGGCGGAAGTCGTGTCTATTTTCCTGGCTACAGACGCGTTTTCCAGCAGTGAAATGGGCAAGTAAATGTTGTCTTCTCTTGATCCTCGGGTGCAATTGCTATCTGAAAATAACCTGGATACCCATCCAAGAAACAATAGAAGGAACGACCCGCAAGTTGCTCAAGCATTTGGTCAAAAAAAAAGGTAAAGGAAAATGATCTTTACGGGTTACCGTGTTGAGCTATTGGTAATCGATGCATACACGCAGCCCGGTTTGAATTCTTGTTGGGATGAGCTCACCATCTTGATTTTCTTTTACCGTGATTCCACCTTTCTTGGGAACGACCTGAGTAGAACTCACCCATTTGCTATCCGATATGGGGAAAATCATACCTGCTTGAAGAAGTTTCAGGACCTCCTTTTTCACCACTTCCATCATAGGCGGGTTCAACCTTCTTTGGGGTTGTCTTGAGGGCTTTGCTTCATCCTCCAATAGGATTCTATGCATACATGTAGAGGGGCTTATTCCTCTAATTTCGGCAATAGTCCATCCTATAGCGGATTTATGCTCCCTTAAAACGTCAAACAACCGGTTTTCTTGATCTTGAGTCAGCTTGTTTGAGATTATCACCGGTGAGGTATCTCCATCGCCTAGAAAAGAGTACTTGAGGTGGTCCGGTAGTTGCTTAAGCTCTACCTTTGGGGCCTGCACAATAGAAGGAACAAGCTTCTCGCTTGGCAATGTTAGTGGAATGGACTTTGAGCCCGGTAGTATAAGTGGTCGCTCATAGTGAGCGTTCAACTCGGCTACAATTTCTTGCATATCATTGATACACTGGTTTTAGTACAACGTAACTATGTATTTTTATTAGGATTTCTGAGTGTTTTAGGCTAGATTAGGGTGTTTAATTGTAATATCAGAAAAGCCTACAGATGAAGCTTTTGAAGACAGAAGTCCTAAGTTCGAGCTGAAGATCCGCTTTACAACGGTTGCTAAGGAATACGAGTTTGAAGAAGTTACGAGAACCAAGACCCGTGCCCTCGGGTATAGAGCCGAGACCGCGGTGAAGAGAAGATCCGAGAGGTTGGAAGAAACCAAGACCCGTGACTGCGGGTGGAAGACCGAGACCGCGGGAGATTAAGATTTCGCGGGCACCGATGAGCTACAGGACCCGAGACCACGGGTTGTGACCCGCGCTCGCGGGTGGCGATGTTCCAGCGCACCGACTCGTTTTATTCTATCTTTTGTTATTTTTATATCTTTAGGTTATTTCGGTTGTTTTTCTAGTATTTAAGCCTAGTTTCGTATAATACTCTATAGCATACTTTTAGAGAGCCTTCTCTTTACTTTTAACCTAGTTTTATTTCTGCTATTATGGAGAACTAATCTTCCTTGGAGTTTGTTTGATCAAGGAAGCCTTTTTATTGAATTCGTGAGATTCTGGTAACTTTTCTATCCTTTGGTTAATATCAAAACTCTTGTTTTTATTTATATGATCTATGTTTGATTTTATGAGCCTGATCAACTTGTTTGATTAACTTAGATCTACTGTTTGGATAGGTTTGATTGTTGTATGTGCAATCTTATTTATCCTTAAAACAACTTTTTTCTAGGATCGTGGACTGGAATTAAGAAAGAGTATTTTATGGTTATTTTATGCATGAGACTCGTAGCTTGATTGCATGATTTCATATCCTTTTATCCTTAATATTTTGCATGATTTGAATTAAGCGTCCTTGTTCATATCATAATTTCGCTTGGACCGTAGAAAAACGGAAATCTTTTATAAGGATTGGAATTAACCTAGGAATTATAGAAAAGTGGATGAATCGATGATCAGAGGATTAAAAAGGTGGAATTGATTGAATGAACTCTGCTTTCCTTTAATTGATTTGAAACCTAATACTGTTTGCTTGCTTGAATCTCAAATCCCTGGTCTTTGCTGATTGTTCAAAATACCGATTCTCTTAGGTTTGACCCCTTACTTGCATGCTATACTTGGTTTGTAATTTAGGGTAATTTATTTTTGATCTTGACACAACGACTTTATTCGAGTCAAATTTTGGCGCCGTTACTAGGGAATCGGTTTTACTTTTCTGATGAATCGGCGTCTCTGACGACCCGCGCTCGCGGCTCGAAGCCCGCGTCCGCGGTTTGAAACCCGCGCTCGCGGTTGGTTTCGTCCAAAAACCCTGAATCTGGTTAAGAACCTATCTTATGGTTCTTACCCGTTCTACTAATAATTTGCCTGTTGTTCCTTTTGATCCAGAAATTAAAGGGACTTTGAGAGAGTTGCGACGTCAAGTCCGAGCTTCAGTGTTAGGTATTCAGTTTGATCCAGTAACATCTTCTTCTTCTTCCTCATCTGATTCAGAGGTTGAAGAACAGTTTGTAACAATGGCAGATCGTACTATTAGGCAACTGACTGCGCCTACTCTAGAGCAACAACAGCTTGGTCTTCAATTTCCCGCACTAGGGGAAGGTGTAAAGTTTGAGCTGAAGTCCGTCTTCTCCATTATTTGCCTAAGTTCCATGGATTGAGTGGGGAGGATCCGAATAAACACCTTACAGAGTTCCATTCTGTCTGTTTGGGAATGAAGCCGACTGATGTGACTAAAGATCAGCTGATGTTGAGAGCTTTCCAATTTTCTTTAGCTGACGCGGCTAAGGAGTGGCTTCTGTATTTAGTACCTGAGACGATTACTACTTGGGCTCAGATGAAAGGTGCTTTTCTAGAAAAATAATTCCCTGCTGCCAAACAAACATCAATCAAGAAGCAGCTGAGCAGTTTGGAGCAGGGTGATGATGAGAATCTGTATGAATATTATGAGTGTTACAAGAGGCTCATAGCCAGCTGTCCCTATCATAGTTATTCTGAAAAATATCTGATTTTTTATATCATTGAAGGGCTTTGTGATGCTGATAAGCGCTTGATGAATGCGTCATGTGGAGGTTCTTATGAAAATCTCACTCCAAGGCAAGCGTTTGAAAAGTTTGAGACTCTAGCTGAACAATAAAGGAACCAGAGAAAGAGGTCCAACAGTAGGTCTGTTAATTCTGTATATGACTCCCTGAATGTTGAAGTAAGGGAGCTAAAGGCTGTGATGAAGCAACTTTTGGTGGGTAATGGAGCTTCAAGTTCAAGGGCTTGTGGAATCTGTGGTAACACGAGCCATCCTTCTGATGCATGTCCTATTATGCAAGAGCCCGCAGCTGATGTCAACGCAATTGGGAATTATGAATCAAGGCCTCGGAATGACCCATATTCGAATACATACAATCCAGGGTGGGCAAATCATCCTAACTTTAGATGGAATCAACAACCTCAACAACCTTTTCCACAACAAGGAGGGCAACCCAACTATGTTCCTTAGCCTAATTATGTGCCAAGGCCCCAAGTTCCTCATAAAAATACAGCCATTATCAATCAACTCATGAAGGAGAATCAAGAGACCAAGGGTGCAGTGAAAAGTCTGGAAAATCAGTTGAGCCAGATTGCAACTATTCTTAATCGCTTAGAAGCCAAAGACTCGGGAAAACTTCCATCTCAGGCTATTAACCCGAGAGAGAATTGGAGTGCTATCACATTGAGGAGTGGGAAGGAACTAAATATCGAAGTCCCAGCCAGCAGAAACCAACCGAGCTCGTTGGAGAACAGCCGCGCTCGCGGTACAGAAAACGAGGTTGAAGCTGAGCGTTAGCCAGAACCCGCAACCGCGGTCAACCCGCGCCCGCGGGTATCCACCCGAGCTCGCGGGTCCCTCCTCCGACAGAATCCGATAATTACGTTCGGCCTTCGTTTCCTCCCATGGATTCACAAAGGCCAGCTCCACCATTTCCTGAGGCACTGAAGGACATTCGGAAGCAGCCAACGACAAGGAAATTTTTGAAACCTTCTCAAAGTGTGAGGTAAATGTTCCTTTACTTAAACTTTTTCAAAGTATTCATCGGTTTGCTAAGTTTCTTAAAGAATTATGTACTATTAAGAGGAAACAAAAAGAGAAGGGGAAGGTTAAGAAAATCAATCTTGTTGAGAATGTAGAAAATGTATCTTCCATGCTTCAAAGGCAATTGCCTAAGAAATATGGAGATCCTGAGAGGTTGATTGTTCCCGTAACCATTGTTGAGACAAAAGTTGAGCGTTCTATGCTTGACTTAGGAGCGTCTATAAATGTCATGCCACTAAGCATATATGAGAGATTAGGTCTAGGGCCATTACAAGATTCAAATATTACTATTCAACTGGATGATCACTCTAATGTGCGTCCGAAAGGATTTGTGGAAGATGTTTTAGTGTAGGTGGACGGTTTAATTTTTCCGACGGACTTTTATGTCTTGGAAATTGGTAAAGGGGGATACGACCCTGTTTTACTGTTGGGTCGTCCGTTCATGAAGACGGAGAGCGCCGTGATTGATGTTGCCAAGGGTTTATTATCCATGGCACATGAGGGTAAAAAGGTCCAGTTTCAGTTAGATGAGGACCCGTTTTGAGCCATAAAAAGACGTCGGGCCAACGACGTTAAACAAAGGCGCTGATCGGGAAGCAACTCGAGGTAAGTTTTTCTTTCCTCTTCTTTTTGTCTTTTTAGTTTAGTTTTAGTTTTAGTTTCGTTTTGATTTGGTTTTGTCGGGCTAATTTGCAGGTTAAAATTTCATATCTCGAAGGCAGCAAACCCGAGGGGAAATCCGAGCCCGCGGCTGGTCCTGTGACCGCGGGCCCGGACCCGCGCTCGCGGGTCCCTCCTGGCAAAAGTTCCGTTTTTTTCGTTTTCTTTATTTAAAAAAATAAATAAAAAATAAAAAGTATAAAAATAAAAGGCTCTTGGGTGAAACCCCCGAGATTCTACCTTCTAGTTTCCATCCTTCTATCTTTTCCATCTTCTTCTATCTCCATCCTTTTCGGAGACTTTTATGTCCGCCCATGGTCATCCTCAAGTATGGGGGAATTTCATTTTCAAGGCTCGTACTACATTAATGCTTAAGGCGAGATTCAGAGTTCGTTTGTGAGTTCGTGTTCAGTTTTGATGATCGTGTTTTCTGTTGTCGCTTCACAACGCGTATGCAGAATCAACCAATTTTTTTCGCGATCAGAGCACCCGCGCCCGCGGCCTGGCCACCGCGCCCGCGGTTTTTCCTGACGACGACCCGTCTGAAGATTTCCGAGCTGCACATCCACGCCTTTGAAGAAGTTTTTCCTTTCCATATCATCTTTCGTATGTGAGTCTTCTGATATTTCTCTTCTATGCTTAATTCCTTTCTCTTTACTTCATTGAGGACAATGAAGGATTTAAGTATGGGGGGAGTACTCGCTACGCTTATCATAGATAGTTGCTTTTCAGTTTATTTTTTGTTATTTTTATGGAATTTTTGTTCCATGTTTGTATAGAGAAAAAGTTTTTAAAAAAAAAGAAAAAAAGGCATAAAAATAGAAAAAAGGCATATAAATCCTTGGATGAGCTGTAAACCCGAAAGGGCAGCTCAGGTAATAAGAAGGTAACCCGGACCAGCATTAGGTTGGGGTAATAAGAGGTTTATGAGAGATGTGAGTATATGTGAGCACACCTAAAGAAAAATAAAAAGAGTGATTAGGTGAAAACCCGAAAGGGCGCCTAAGTAGAATTGAGTGGAAAAATCAGAGTGTTTAGGATCATATTCTACTTTAGGGTCTGGGGATTACATTTTAGATGTCGGGTAGATCCTAGGTTGCTCTACACTTTTTAGAGCTTGAGTGTTATATTTTGTATTGGTGAGGTGTGTGTTTGAGCTTTCATGTCTTTGCTCATTATTTCTCTACTTGGGTTCGGGTTGTGAGTTGAGAGTTTTTATTTTTCATATTCCCTTATTACTTCTTGTGATTCTTATTTGTATTGATTGTTAGATTTTGTTTGAGCTTACTCGAGGACAAGCAAGATCTAAGTATGGGGGAATTTGATACGCTGGTTTTAGTACAACGTAACTATGTATTTTTATTAGGATTTCTGAGTGTTTTAGGCTAGATTAGGGTGTTTAATTGTAATATCAGAAAAGCCTACAGATGAAGCTTTTGAAGACAGAAGTCCTAAGTTCGAGTTGAAGACCCGCTTTACAGCGATTGCTAAGGAATACGAGTTTGAAGAAGTTACGAGAACCAAGACCCGCGCCCTCGGGTATAGAGCCGAGACTGCGGTGAAGAGAAGATCTGAGAGGTTCGTAGAAACCAGGACCCGCGACCGCGGGTGGGAGACCGAAACTGCGGGAGATTAAGATTCCGCGGACGCCGATGAGCTACAAGACCCGCGACCGCGGGTTGTGACCCGCGCTCGTGGGTGGCGATGTTCCAGCGCGCCGACTCGCTTTATTCTATCTTTTGTTATTTTTATATCTTTAGGTTATTTCGGTTGTTTTTCTAGTATTTAAGCCTAGTTTCGTATAATACTCTATAACATACTTGTAGAGAGCCTTCTCTTTACTTTTAACCTAGTTTTATTTCTGCTATTATGGAGAACTAATCTTCCTTGGAGTTTGTTTGATCAAGGAAGCCTTTTTATTGAATTCGTGAGATTCTGGTAACTTTTCTATCCTTTGGTTAATATCAAAACTCTTGTTTTTATTTATATGATCTATGTTTGATTTTATGAGCCTAATCAACTTGTTTGATTGACTTAGATCTACTGTTTGGATTAGGTTTGATTGTTGTCTGTGCAATCTTATTTATCCTTGAAACAACTCTTTTCCAGGACCGTGCACTGGAATTGAGAAAGAGTATTTGATGGCTATTTTATGCATGAGACTCGTAGCTTGATTGCATGATTTGATATCCTTTTATCCTTAATATTTTGCAAGATTTGAATTAAGCATCCTTGTTCATATCATAATTTCGCTTGGACCGTGGACAAGCGGAAATCTTTTATAAGGATTGGAATTAACCTAGGAATTATAGAAAAGTGGATGAATCGATGATCGAAGGATTAAAAAGGTGGAATTGATTGAATGAACTCTGCTTTCCTTTAATTGATTTGAAACCTAATACTGTTTGCTTGCTTAAATCTCAAATCCCCGTTCTTTGCTGATTGTTCAGAACACCGATTCTCTTGGGTTCGACCCCTTACTTGCATGTTATACTTGGTTTGTAATTTAGGGTAATTTATTTTTGATCTCGGAACAACAACTTTAGTCGAGTCCATCATTCAGCATAAATTCCACTCCATCTTTATTAACCATAGAATTTTCAAGAGTAGATTGCAATTCATCATGATCATTAATGTCAAAGAAATCTTGCACAAGAGTATCTAGCACATCATTAGAGCATAAAGAATTATCGTCATAGGGAAATTTCTTAGCATCATAAATATTGTATTCTACTTTTTCCCCATCAAACTCCATGGTTAACGAGCCACTACACACATCAATTTTAGTTTTGGCTGTGTTTAGGAATGGTCTACCTAAGAGAATTGGAGCTGCATGCTTGTCATGTTCCATTTCGAGTACATAAAAATCAGCAGGGAAAATTAACTTATCAACCATAACAAGAACATCTTCTATAATCCCCTTTGGGTAAACGTTAGACCTATCAGCCAATTGAATGACTACACTTGTTGCATGCAATGGACCAAGCCCAAGAGATTCATAAATTGAATAAGGCAAAACATTTATAGATGCACCCAAGTCCAGCATAGCCTTTTCAAATTTCGTCTCACCTATAATACAAGGAATAGTAAACATACCTGGGTCTCCGCATTTTTGTGGCAGTCGTCTTTGGAAGACCGTTGAGATTTGCTCACTAACCTTGATCTTTTTCTTCCCTTTCAGCTTTTGATTCCGCTTGACCGTGCATAATTCCTTCAAAAATTTAGCATAGCGAGGAATGCTCTTGATAAGCTTGAGAAGTGGAATATTCACCTCGCATTTGCTAAACGTTTCGAAGATCTCTTTGTCATTCTCGATCTTACGGGTTTTCTTTGATTTTTGTGATTTCAGACTATTTAACTAAAAAAATAAAACAAAGCAAATAAAACGATTAGAAATTCAAATATAGAGAAAAGCGTCCAACTAGTTTCGTATCCATTGCATACATGAGTTTTGATCCTTGATTATTCTTGTTTCTATTTCCCTTGACTAATCTATTGTGAATTTATGAAATTCAAGCTTAAGGTGGTTATTAATATACACCGTCTTTAACAACCTTTTAATCAATTAACCTAGAAAACTTTCTATGTCACGTTGATCATGCAATTAAGTTCAAAGCATTCAATAGAAACATAATTCATGAATTCCACTGTCTATTCATGAAGTTTTGTGATTAAATTCTCCACCTTTGATTAACCTTATTCCACCGTCTATAATTTTAATCAAAGGATTCATCCATGAATAATCAAATTCCACCGTCTATTTAATTATTCTAGTTGTAATTCAACCTAGAAATAGAATAGGTGATCAAGCTATTATAATCCTAAGTGAATTTAATCAATCAAGCACGGAGAAATTTAATCTAGTCAAGGCAAACAAAAATAATTCAAATCTCACAAACGATCATGCATACAACTTCAACTAACTAGTTGGACATGGGAAATTTAGCTAGAATAAGACATTAAAGAAGAAATAAACTTACAAGAGTTAAATCTCTCTTCAATGTTGTAAAACTAGGGTTTGTCTCCCAAAAAATTCTCCAAATTGAAACTAACGTAGAACACAAGAATAAAAGATAGCATATTCTCCAAAACAAACCTAAGAAAAGTATTTATATGGTAACTAGAAACATCAAAAAATACTAATAAAGTCGGCCCAAAAGATAACACGAAGGCCCGATTCAGCGTCGTACAAACGCGCCGAAGCGCGGTTTGGTCCACCCAAAGTGCGGTCGCGGAATGACCACTTTGCCCGCGCTTTGGCCTTAGTTCAGCATTCAAGTGACACTTTAGAGGCTGTTTTGACCCCCTTCGAGTTGGAATTTGGACTCGGAGTGAATATGAATTGTGCCTCTTCGAGTTAGCTTTCCAGTGATACCAAATTCAGCTTCATCCGACCACTATAGCTCCCAAACCAAGCATTACAAGATAGAGATGTCAAAACAAGACTCCAATGCATGACCCGGATTTAAGCGTTCTTCTCACACAACCTCTTGGGCTTGATTCTTGACTTGTGATTTTTCCTTCGGTTCTTCTCTTGAATGCACTCCACACATTCCTAGCTCCGGCCCTTAGCCTCACACCAACCATGCTTCACCTTTCAACCTTCAATATAGCATAGAAACGCGTAGATTCAGAACTAAACCGAAATAAAACTTAAACTACAACTTAAAGCGAAATTCTAGCTAAACATGCATAAAATGGGAATAAAAACATGCTCTAAAACCTATATCTATATGCTCTATCACTTGACCGGCTACAAACCTAGCGGTCAGGTCCAATCAACCCTCGCCCCGCCGGCGGTTCAGGCCACCGCGCCTACCGGCCCACGCCCTACTAATTCGAACTGCAAATTTTTCCTCCCTTCCAATTAAACGTCTTTCAGTTGCTGAACGTGAAGAACGTACTAACAAAGGCTTATGTTGGAATTGTGATCAGAGGTATTACCAGGGCCATCGTTGTAAGCCCCGTTTCTTAGCACTATTGAGTTGTGATGAGAGTGATGATGAAAAGAATGACGAAGTCGCTGAGGAATTACCTGTAACTAGAGACATCTCTAGTCTTCACACGATGGCAAGCCTCCCAAACCCGCGTTCTTTGCGGCTTGAGGGGACGATTCGTGGGACCCCTGTACAAGTAGTCTTTGATGGAGGAAGCACTCATAATTTTATTCACCCAAGCACAGTCGAGAAGTTACAGCTTTCCCTCTCCGCTATTCCACCATTTCGTGTTTTTGTGGGGAATGGTGCTTATTTATTATGCACACATCAGTACCCGGCAACTTCTATTGAACTCCAAGGACATGCTTTTTCTATTGATCTTTATGTCTTGGAAGCTCATGGTCCACCTATTGTCCTCGGTGTTCAATGGTTACAGACTTTGGGGACTGTTGCTCGTGATTATGCTAAGCTGGCGATGCAATTTTCATGGAACGATAAGCATGTCTTTCTACAGGGTGATCGGCAGTCACCAAAACAAATTTCTATGCATGAAGTGCATTCTCTATGTGCTTCTGACGGGATAGCTGAATGTTTTGAGATCCTCAGTGTTCCGTCTTCTTCGGCGGCTGAGGAACACGATTTTTCGTCTGACTTGATTCCGGCGATTCGTGACACACTTCAACGCCATCTGGCTGTGTTCCAAATGTCGATTGGACTACCTCCACCTCGAGCTTGGGACCACCTTTTACACTTGCAACTAGGCTCTAAACCGGTAAATGTTCGTCCTTACCGCTATCCTTATTTTTCAAAAATCTGAAATTGAACGCCAGGTAAAAGCGATGCTAGATCAGGGA